>OZ030016.1:82060555-83260555 GCA_964023405.1 Apodemus agrarius | reverse complement strand
ATTTATTTGAAAATGTAGCTTCAGTCTCTGATCATTTATAGCAGTTTGTCAAAATACTTTTTTTTTTTTTTTGGTCTCTCTTGAATTTTTTGTTTCATCTACTGAAGCTGATCTGTTCTGTTCTAGATTATATCCAGAGCAGTGTTTTTTTAACAACAGGGATTAAATCTTTTAACTGCTCTGTAGATGAGTTTCTCTAATGCTCATAGGGAATGATTAACTCAAATTTGATATCAAGTCCTTTGGGAGACCCTGGGACATTTCCTGAGGAAAAAGGGTTACTCTGCCAGTTTCTTGTTGATCTGCATTTATTAGTTCATTGTAGGCATTTGCCATACCTTATGCATACTCTGTAAGTCTGAGATTTTCTTTTGGTATTATCTCTAGGGGGAAAAAAAACATTGTTTCTGGCCTCCAATATCTTTTCTAATTATCTTGCTTAGCACAATGAAAACATCTGATATTTTGATCTTTCTAAAAACTTCTAAAAGTACATCCTTAAATTTTTTCTGAAAATATTTTTTTTAAAAACTAGCAATTACTTCTCCTATCAGAGTAGCATCATACCTGAGATCCAATATCAGTCATATTTCTAATCTATTCATTTATTGGTGCTGATCTTACCTTTAAGGATCTTACCTTTGCATTCTGAATTAGCATTTTCAAAAGCCAAAGATTCGATTAATATTTGTCTGACTTCTTAATCTGATACTCTTCTATTTATAGCTGAAGTCAATCTTTGCAAAAAAAAGTCAGTAAAGGCTTCTTTGGTGCCTTGTATAATTTTACTAAATTACTCAGACCTCTTCTCTGATTCTTCAACCTTGTCCCAAGCATTTAAAGCTGCTAAGCAACAAAGCACAAAGGTGTGGTCATCAACTTTAAGCTGCCATCATAATTTAGTATATTGAACTTCACCTTACAACTGACCCTGGGTAACATTAATTCCTCTAGCCCTATTTCATTGTTCTATGGACACACCTTCCAATTTCTACCATGCTAGCCATTGTAACTAAGGACCAGCTTCCAATATTGCTGTTGCCAAATATTTCCTGTCTTGGGAGACACTTCTGTTCTGAGTTACCCATGAATTTGATATCTGATTCGCATAGGGTAAATGCATGCCAATAGGTTAAATGGTATCCCTCCTTTGCTCTGCCACAGGGCTCTGGCTGCTGGTGGAGGTAGGACTCAGGAGTTTTGATTGCACTTACCCCAAGCTGGTGCCAGGCAGGTATAGGGCTATGGGAAGCCACTGGACACACTGCTCTGGGGGTTGGGGTGCCTGGGTCTGCAAGGAGGCTGGGGCCATCTGTTTCTCAGGCTCTTGAGTACCTAGGCACCACTGGGAGCTGCAGAAGAGCAGAAAACAGAGTGGAGACCCATGAGCTGGAGCTGGAATTAGCCTGGCGTAAAAGGGGAAAAGAGGGGAGAGCTCCAGCTGGGTCCCACAGAGGTTAGACAGTCGGCTCTTTAGGCAAAAGCAGATCCTGATGAAAAGAGACAGTCCATGGTTTTAAGGTACTTATTGTCATAGCAGAGAGTAGTGATGAGTAAAACCATACACCACTTTCTCAGGGTGGCCTGAGGTTAAATAGGCAGGAGTGTCTGGGAAGGGGAGTTTATTGGCTAAGCTTCCAGGCCTTTAGGTACCTCATTAAAATGGAGATCTCTCTTGAGGCTATGTGATCTGTGGTCAAGTCTTCCACCTGTGGAGGGACTCGGGCATTTCCCTTACATGGCCTATGGAGAGCAGTGGCCTCGTGCTAGGAGCCTGGTGTCCAAGAGTGTGGCAAAATGCCTACCATCCCTGCAGGGTCACTGGGGTTTCAAGACTGTGCTTGACCAGGAATTAAGCTGCCTTTCACTGTCCTACACATGCCATAAGAAATGAACACTTCCTTATATCTCCTCAAATCTAATATGTTTATAGAATTTCATTTAACTTCTTTGTAACCTTGGAAGTACCTATCATCTCCTGGTAGGTCTTATATAGTAACTGAATAAACTGAGGTTGGTTTTCTAATAACCTTGGACCACCCCTGTTCAGTTTCATCATTTGGTAGTGAGATAGGTTCTTGCCTAAATTTCTCTGTCTGAGACTGAGTATTTTACTTATTTCAGTTATAAATTTTTCTAAGGCTTATATTTTTCAATTGACTTTTCATATTGGCACAAAAACCAAGTATGGCTATTAAAGATAAAATATGAATTACCATATTGATAGTAATTATAATAGGCATATGTCAATCTCAGTTAAGTCATTTATATTTTCATTTTCTGCATCTATTTTCAAGCCATCAAAAGTGCAGGATCCTAGAACCTTGTATTAAGGTATTTCTCATCCTTAATTCTCCCCTTGAAGACTTCCCTGGTGATTTACCTAATCTGATGGCTTCTCAGTTTTTCCACAGCTGATATGATTTCTCAGTCCAGTGACTGTGACACACGTTGGAATAAAAAATGTTGTTTTAAAACAAAATCTCAAACATTTAACTTTACCAGTAAAATGGGCTCAAGAAGTAAGCTGGCATATACATTTTAATGTCTAAGAAAATAGAATTAAAAAAAAAACTTATCAAAAGAGATGGGAAAGGATACTTTGTTATCAAAGAAAGAAATCTAACAAAATGATGTTTCAGTTCTGAATAGCTGTGCTCCAAATGCAAGGGCACCCACGCTTGTAAAACAAATATTACTAAAGCTTAAAAAAATCACACATCAAAACCCACACTAATGCTGGATGACTATCATGCCACTATCACAAATTATCAGGTCATTTAAAGAGAAACTAAAGAGAGAAATAATGGAACTAACAGATGTTATGATTGAAATGAACCTAAGAAGCATCTACAGAACATTTCACACAAACACAAGAGAATATACCTTCTTTTCATCATCTCACAAAACCTTTACAATTGGTCTTATGCCTGGTTGCAAAATAAAAAGTTTAAAGTAATACAAGAAAACTGAAATAATGCTCTGTGTAAACAAACAAAAAATAGAAAACCCCAGATGATCATCTCTTCAGCTGCTGAAAAAGTCTTTGACAAAATCCAACATCCCTTCATGTTAACAATTTTGGAAAGATCAGGGATAAAGGTGCATTCCTAAACATAATAACAAAAGCATTCAAGCAAGCCCATAGCCACCACAAATTAAATGGAGAGAAAATTAAAGCAATTCCCCCCAAATCATGGACAACACAAAGCTGCCTACTCTATTTAATATAGACCTTGAAGTTTTAGCTAGAGCCATAAGACAACTAAAGGAGATCAAGGAATTCAAATTGGAAAAAAAAGAAGCCCAATTATTGCTATTATCAGCTGATATGATGATATATATGTGACCCCCCAAAAGTTCTACCAGGGAACTTCTACAGCTGACAAACATCTTCAGTAATGTGGCTGGATAAAAATTAACAAAACAAAACAAAACAAAAACAAACGAACAACAACAACAAAAAAAACACCCCAACAACCCCTCCCAAAAACCAGAAGTTCTACCGATATATTTTGTAAAACATGGTATGATGCACCGGGGAGGGGCTGCCTTAGTGGATCCCTGCTGAGGCATACTGCCCTGAGGTACCAGCCATATGACAGGTCTAGTATAAAATGAAGTTATTCGGGGGCATGAGAAGATGGTCTTGGGAGTAGAGGCAGAGAAAGAGAGGGGACTGAGAAGAACAGAGGGAGAGAGGAGGGAAAAAAGAAGGGAATATCTGGAGAGAGAGGGGGAGGGGAGAAATCAAAGAGGGAGGGAGATAGAGATAGAGATCAAGATCAAGAGATATATAGGGAACAGAGAGAAGGGCAGGGGGATTTGGGAATTAGAGAGTGAGGAAGGCCATATAGTCCTTTTATAGCAAGTCAGGCTCATACATGGCTGTTACTAGATAATTGCTGGAAGGAGCCTAGAAGAAATGCTAAACTTATTGTATATAAATGATAAATTGGCTGAGAAAAATTAGGGCCACAAATAACAAATAATATAAAATATCTTGTTGCAACCCTAACCAAGCAAGTGAAAGATCTATATGACAAATAGTCTTTGAAAAAAGAAATTTAAGAAGATACCAGAAGATAGAAAGATCTTTTATGCCCACAGATCCATAGGCTTAACAAAGTACAAATGGCCATCCTACCAAAAGCAACCTGCAGACTCAATGTAATTCCCATAAAAATTCCAACAAAATCTTTACAGACCTTGAAAGAACAATACTCAACTTCATAGGGAAAAATAACAACAACAACAACAACAACAACAACAGTAATCTATTGTATAATACTGTACAATAAAAGAACTTCTGAAGTTATTTCCATTCCTGATTCAAAGCTGTATTATAGAACAATGTTATAAAAACTGCATATTATTAGCATAAAAACAGGTAGGATGTTTAATGAAATCTAATTGAAGATACAGAAGTAAATTCACACACCTATGGACACTTGATTTTTGACAAAGGAGACAAAATTACACAACAAAATATAGACAGCATCTTCAAATGGTGCTGGTCCAACTGGAAGTCTGCAAACAGATCCACATCTAACACCCTACCCAAAACTAAAGTTAAAGGGGATCCAATATTTCAATATAAAACCCAGATACATTAAATATGATAGAAGAGAAATTGAGGAATATCCTTGGCACGTTCATTGGCACAGGAGGCAACTTCCTGAAAACAATACCAATAGCCCAGTCACAAATATCAACAATTAACTCATGGAACCTCATGAAGCTGAAAAGCTTCTGTAAGGCAAAGGACCCTTCCAAAGAAAAAAAATAGCAGCCTTCAGAATGAGAAAGATCTTCATCAGTTCTACAATTGATTAGAGGGTTAATATCAAAAATATAAAATGGACCCCAGAAAGTAGACACCAACAAACTAAATCACCCAATTAAAGAATGGAGTACAGATCTAAACAGAGAATTCTCAATAGATGAATCCCTCATGGCTCAAAAACCCTTAAAGAAATGTACAACATACTTAGCATTAGGGAAATGCAAATCAAAATGGCTCTAAAATTCTATCTTAAATCCCTCAGAATGGCTAAGATCTTAAACTCAAGCAACAATTCATGCTGGAGAGCAAGGTAAAAACTTTTTTTAATGCTGCTGGAAAAGCAAACTTGTCCAGTCACTTTGAAAATCAATTTGTTGGTTTCTCAGAAAATTGAAAATAGATCTACCTCAAGCCCAAGCTATTCTACTCCTGGACATATACTCACAGAATGATCCACCATACATACCACAAGGACATTTACTCAACTATGTTATAGCAGCTTTATTGGTAATAGCCAGAAACTGGAAGCAACCTAGATGTCCTTCAACCAAAGAATTGCTAAAGAATATATGGCAAATATACACAATGGAATATTTCTCAGCTATTAAAACAATGACATCATGAAATTTGCAGGCAAATGAATGAAACTAGAAAAGCTAATCCTGAGGTAACCTAGACGCAGAAAGATAAACATTGTGTGTTTGTGGATGTCAAGCAGTAAAAGACAACCATATCACAATCCACAGACCTAAAGTAACAACAAGGGCTCAAGAATGGATGCGTGTGTCTCACTGAGAATCAAAAATAGAATAAATATTGCAGGTGGACAACACCTGAACTGGGTGGTGTATTTCATGTAAGAGCTAGAAAACTAGAGCAATAGAAACTTCCAGGAATCTATTAGTGTCACTCAAGATAAGACTAGCAATGGGGGATATGTGGTGTGACCTGAACTGGCCATCTCCTGTAACCAGGCAAAGCTTCCAATGGAAGGGTTGGGATACCAAACCAGTGACAAAACCTTTGACCTACAATTTGTCCTGCCAACAAGATGTGCAGGGGTAAAGATGGAACAGAAATTGAGGGAATGTACAACCAATAACTGGTCCAACTTGAGACTCATGCATTGAAAGAAGCATATCCCAGACACTGTTAATGATAGATAGACAGGAGCCTAGCATAACCATCATCAATGAGGCTTTCTTTACTCAGCAACTGATTGAAACAGATGGAGAGACCTGCAGCCCAACATTAAGACAAGCTCAGGGAATCATGTGGAAGAGGATGGGGAAGAATTGTAGGAACCAGAGGAGTCAAGGACACCACAAGAAAACCTGCAGAATCAACTAACCTTGACACATAGAGGCTTACAAAGACTGAACTGGCAACAAAAGATCATGCACTAGATGGACCTATGCCATCTGCACACAATGTAACAGTTATGCAGCTGGTGTTTATGTAACACCAGGAACAGGGGTTATCTCTGATTCTGCTGTCTGCCTTTGGGACCCTTTCTTTCTGTTGGTTTGCTTTGGCTATCCTAAATTGGAGCAGATTCACCTAGTCTTAGTATAACTTGATATGCTAAGGCTGGTGAAAGGCCTCCCCTTTAGTGAGGAGAAAGAGTATAGGAGTAGATAGGGGTGGGGTGAGAAGGCCTCAGAGGAGAAGGAGGAAAATGTAAATTAAGGAAATGAATTAATGAAAAGAATTATTTTCTAAAGTACACTCATTGTGCTTTCTTTTTCATTGAATTTTCAATTTAGGTAATTAATCCCTCCTGGAAACTTGATTCCTATAGGGTATATAAGTGCATGCTAAGAAATATTTCCTCTTCCACTGATAAGAAACTTTTATCTTTTAGTTATGTGTAGTATTATGTATCACCTTCATTGTAAGGCAAATCATATGTTAATTATTCCGAAATATTTTTGACATTAATTATTGTCAGATCGTCATCTGTGTGGCACATCTGTGAGCATACCTATCAGGGACTGTCCAGATTAAAGGTGCTCTCTGAGGATGTCTGTGGGGGATGATATTGAGTACATTAACTGAAGTGGGAAGACCTACCCACAGTTCATTCTACTGCAGACCAAACCCAGCCTGGAGTTGTAGTCACGGGAAAACCAGGGTTCTCTTGGCCCAAGAAGATACGGATTCTGCGAAATGACACACAGACACCAGACACAGAGGTGATTTAGAATCTGAGTGTGTATTTTTTCTCTCATACAGGAGTTTTCAAGCATGAGGGATGAACATTTACATATCAAAAGATGTCTCCAGTAAAGCAAGCACAAGGAACAATTAGCATTACCATTTGGCACAAGGAAATGTAAAATCAACCAGGTAAAACGTTTCCCATGTAACAAATTTCGAAGCTCAAACACAGACAACATCAATCTAAGTCTAAATGAGTCTCCGTGAGTGAACTTTACCTGACACCTAGCTTTTGTCTGTAAAAACCTGAAGTTTCCAATAATAATTTTGTATGTAGTAGGCAGGCCAAAGTCCAATGCCTTTCTAAGTTCTACATAGCTTCATTAATATTTCATAAGTTAGGACTACAACCTGAACCACACCTGAATAAGTCAAGAATGTTGTTTTTGCTAGAAACTCCCTAGGTGGGGCCTGCAAGACAAAAGCAGTTCCTCATAAGCTTCCATTGAGGAAGCTTTGAGCTTTGCACTAACTCAAATGTAAATTTAACCTGCCCAACACCCACCGGTCTGGCAAGGTCATAGTATGAGGTTCCTCAAATGTAAATATCTTTTAATCTGAGCCTTTTGTCTAAGACTAGGCCCAACACCCATGTGTCTTGCAAGGACTTCATCTAAGGGTCGAATAACAAAAGGAACTCATATTTTTAGGATTCCTGGAAAAATTCTACTCATTGTTTCATATTTTCAATGAGATCTCCTTTTTAATCTTGGGGGCGGGGGAGGGGGGTAAATGTGACTAAAGCAAAGCATTACAGTACTAAGAAAAGAGGTTTTTGGCCAGTAATATTACTTCAAAGAATGTGTTATAATTTACTTTCTCAAATTTAATCAGTCTCAGGCTACCAGGAAGAAATGAAGTTTAGAAGGAAAGTAAATTGCCAAATAAAACTGTGGCTTCTAAATTAGGGTGTTTTACAGTCTTCAGGAAGCGATTTTTTCCCCCACCTCAATTCTGTTGAATTTTATCACACAGACTCTACTAAAGCTGCTGTAGCACTATTCCACAGTGGATGGCAAAGCACCACTCCTTAGACTAGAAAGTTGGAACTAGTATCCTGTCCTTGACCTTGTCTTCCGACTGAGTATAATTATGAGCAGCTGTGTAAGCTCCTGATGCATTATTTATTTGCCATGTTCAGATGTGATCCTGAAACAGTGAACTAAGGTAAACATAAAACCAGTCTGTTCTTTGGGTAGAAGCTGAGTTTATATCGATATACAAGCCATTTATTTATTTATTTATTTATTTATTTATTAAAAAAATTAATAGAGCTTATTTTATTCTATTTTATTTTTGTTTTGTTTTTTTGAGAAAGGGTTTCTCTGTACAGCCCTAGCTGTCCTGGAACTTACTCTGTAGACCAGACTGGCCTGGAACTCAGAATTCTGCCACCTCTGCATTCCAAGTGCTGGGATTAAATGCATGTGCCACCACTGTCAAGCTTATTTTTAAAGCATTTTTATTGGATATTTTCTTTATTTACATTTGAAATGTTATCACCTTTCCCAGTTTACCACCCTCCCAGAAACACTCTGTCCCATCCCCACTGCTTTCCCTGCTTCTATGAGGGTGTTCCTCTACACACCCACCCAGACTTGCCTCCCTGCCCTCAATTCCCCTATACTGTGGCATCTGTCAAGCCTTCATAGGAACAAGGACTTCAAGTCTCTGAAGAAAGATGTCAAAGAAGATCTCAAAAGATGGAAAAGTTTCCCATGCTCATGGATTGGCAGGATTAATATAGTAAAAATGTTCATCTCACTGAAAGAGATCTACAGATTTGATGCAATTCTCATTAAAATTCCAAATTAACTCTTATAGAGTTAGAAATAGCAATTTGCAAATTCATTTGGAATAAAAAAACCAGGATAGCAAAAAATATTCTCAATAATAATAATAAAACTTCTGGTGTGTTATAGAGCAATAGTGATAAAAACTGTATGGTAATGGTACAGAGACAGGAAAGAAGATCAATGGACTAGAATTGAAGACTGAGAAATGAACCCACACACCTATGGTCACTTGACATTTGACAAAGAGCAAAAACCATCCAGTGGAAAAAAGACAGCATTTTAAACAAATGGTCCTAATTCAACTGTAGGTCAGCATGTAGAAAAATGCAAATTGACCCATGCTTATCTCCTTGTACAAAGATCAAGTTCAAGTGGATCAAGGATCTCCACATAAAACCAGATACATTGACACTTATAGAGGAGAAAGTGGGGAAAAGCCTTGAACACATGAACACAGGGGGAAAGTTCCTGAACAGAATTCTTGTTCTTATGCTCTTAGATCAAGAATCAACAAATGAGACCTCATAAAATTGCAAGCCTCTGTAAGGAAAAGGACACTGTCAATATGACAAAATGGCAACAAACAGATTAGAAAAAGACCTTTATCAATCCTATATCTGATAGAGGGATAATATCCAATATATACAATGAACTCAAGAAGTTAGACTCCAGAGAATCAAATCACCCTACTAAAGATGTGGTACAGAGCTAAACAAAACATTTTCTACTGAGGAATATTGAGTGGTCAAGAAACACCTAAAGAAATGTTCAACATCTTTAGTCATCAGGGAAATGCAAATCAAAACAACCCTGAGATTTTACCTCATACCAGTCAGAATGGCTAAGATCAAAAACTCAGGCGGCAACAGATGCTGGCAAGGATGTGGAGAAAGAGGAGCTCTCTTTCTCTTTTGGTGAGATTGCAAGCTGGTATAACCACTCTGGAAATCAGTCTGGTGGTTCCCCAGAAAATTGGACATAGTACTACCTGAGGACCCAGCTATACCACTCCTGAGCAAATACCCAAAAGATTCTCTAACATTTAACAAGGACACATGCTCCACTATGTTCATAGCATCCTTATTTATAATATCCAGAAGCTGGAAACAATACAGATATCTTTCAACAGAGGAATAGATACAGAAAATGTGGTACATTTATACAATAGAGTACTACTTAGCTACTAAAAACAATGGCTTCATAAAATTCTTAGGTAAATGGTTGGAAGTAGAAAATCCAAATCAGTGTGTGATTTGCCAGGCCTGTTGGTTTCCTTTGTCCATGCTTTGGTTGAGGAATATCTAGATTGTTTTCATTTATAGCTTTTATGAATAATTCTCTACGAATATAGTTGAGCAAGTGTCGCTGTAGTAGGATGGAGTGTCTAGGAGGTAGATGGATTTCTAATTTTCCGAGGAATCACCATATTGATTTCCATATTGATTTGTCATTTGTTTCATGATAATAAACATTCTGTGTGGAGTCAGATGTAATATCAAAGTTTTGATTTATATTTACCTGATGGCTATTGATATTGAATAGTTTTTAAAATATTTATTAACCAGTTTTATTTCTTCCTTTGAAAAACTTAAGTTATGTATTAAGGCCTAGGTAGAATGTTAAGGCCTAGGTTGAATGTTGCAGACTAGGTAGAATGTAACTGTTACATGTGTAGCCTGCCATTTTATGCATTACTAAGGAAACGTTCTCATATGCTATTATGGCTGTTACTAGCATAGTTTGTACTTTGGTGCTCTTGGAAACCAATCACAATAGAAGTCAATTAGAACTGTTTTGTATAGTTATCCACAATAAGCTTGGACCTGAATCAACCACCAGTCAGCATTTCCTGAACCTGTGTATGAACTTTTATGGTTTTTACTTTTATAAGCTGCCCCTGGGTTGGACTCCAACATAAGGGAGACCTGTACCAACTTAAAAAGCTATTTGTTTGTCCCATCCCATGGGACTCAGTTATTCATGGGGTTCGAGGAGGATCTGGCCTGAAAAGTATAATGGGCAAGACAGGAGAGCAAGACCAAGCAAAATCATTGTCAAGGTCTGTTTATTGTAACAAGGACAGTGAATTTTAAGCAGTAAGGAGGGGGAATGGGGGAAGGTGATAATTCTGAAACAATTAGGTAAAATATCCTGAGAATGTGAGGGTGAGGAAGGTTGGATAAAGGTCAGTTTATTGACTAGCTAGTTCCTGTATAAGGTTCCGGTGACTAAACATTTGGTCAGTTTATTGTTTAGCTTAATTCCTGGAACAGCGGGTGAGGAATGGTGCTGAGTCCATTGCATACGTGATTTAGAAGTACCTGTAAGATGGTTGCCCCTTAATTTGAGCATTTGTCTCCAACAATTTGGAATAAGACTTCCATTTTGAATAGCAGTTGCATAAAGTCTAACTTCCCAAGACCTCCCTAGGAAATTACATCCTACTTGGCAGAGACATGTACATGGCTAACTGACATCCTGATTAGCAAGTTAAGACATAAATGTTGGGGAAGTCAAGTTCCCTGACACAGTTGAATATCCCAACCAATGGGAATAATGATAAGTGTATAACAAAGACATGTTCCTAAGGAAATCCTCTATCCCTAAATCCTGATTGGTGACATAACTTGGCATAGATGTTTGGGAATTTTAGGTTTAACAGTCCTGTAGGATCTTAATTCAATGTCACAGCCAGCTCCTGAGTCTGGTCTATGGCCCTAATCATTAAGTCTTGGGATGTAGGAGTCAATAAACGATCCCTATTTGAAAGAGATCAATGTCTGAGTAGTGTATGTGGTGATTCCCAGACCCCAACATTGTACTTTTTCAAAAATTTTTAATTTTTTATTGAATTGTTTGGTTTCTTAATGTTTAGGGTTTTTTCTTTAGTTCCTTATTTTTTCTAGGTATTAATACTTTTTCAGATGTATAGCTATAGAATATTTTTCTCACATTCTGTGGAATTCTTCACTTGATTAACCTTTGCTATAGAGAAACTTGAAAATTTCATAAGGGCCCATTGTAGGCGTAGATTTTTCAAAATCTATGTTAGTAAGAGTTCTTAAATCCTTTAACCTCCCTTCTATTCCACCATCCACCAGAGGCAGTAGAAAGAAAAGGTTACTAGAGCAAAAGGGTTGCAGGACTGTTTAGAAGTATTCTAGTTTTCGTTATCAGGATAGATATAAACAGTTCAGTTGACCTGAATCAGCAGTGCTAGCTTGATCCACTTGCAAAACTATTCACAAATGAGCAACAGCAGTTTGATCCAGAAGAAACCATAAAGGTCTGCCTATTGGTCCAAGTCTGCAGAATTGGCAAGAAGCAGCTCAAATATCATAAGAAGTTCTTTGGTGACTTTCTCTTTACAAAATCATGACAAATGATGATCAATGAGTAAGGTAAGGTGAAGGCATGTCACAGCATCTTCATTGAAGTACCGTGTCAACAAAGCCCAATAAGACCAGTAAAGAGTAGCAAGGGGAACCAATGCTACACTGTAGTCCATTGTGTGTTGTGGTATACTTACATCTTTTCCAAATATCGCCTGTCCTCTCAAGCCTCCATTCTAGGAAAATATCACATGCCCTTTCTCCAGGCTGCTTCCAGAAAAATACCATATATCTGTTCTCAGAAAACATTCTCTCATAAGACATTTTCCAGAAAAAATATCACATGACACAACTGAGTCTCCAAAGAAACCAGAAATTTCCACTTTAGCCCATTTTATATCTAATACATTTTTTCATAGCTAAAGTCTTATTCAGAAACTCTTATTTCTATATCTTGAAATGTTTCTTATATTCCTATATTTTCTTCTAGTGTACTCATAGTTTCAGGTTTTTCATAAGTCACTTGATCCATCTGGATTTGATTATTTTATGCAAAGTGAGTGATAAGGATCTATTTTCATCCTTCTATTAGGTAGATAGGCATTGGCAAACTTATAAGACATTTGTTATGAACACTTCATTCACAATTAGCTTAGAAAGTAAACTTCAAACTTTCCTGGAAACTCAAAGGAAGCATCACAACTCCTCTTCTTTCAGATTTGAATTACCATATTAAAAGGTAGAAATTTCAGGACTTTGTTAAGGTCCATTAAGGGCCAATTTAAATTAATACACTAGGAGTTCTACCTCTGGTCATGGATAGAAATAAGATGGTTCTCATTTTTTCTATAGATTAGAACATTACACACTATGGTTCCCTTTATTAAGAATTAATTCAGCTGCATGAGTCAATCAATCACCTTGCTAGAAAAACCTCACAAATGTTTGTTTTACCAACTCAAGACATGTAACAAAGATGAGAGTAATAATTATTTTCTTAATATCCTTAATAAGATAATGAATTTATACCTTCCAGAAGCTGCATATATTGCAGGATATTTGTTCACACCTTTAATCTCAAACATTGTAGGGAAGGTTTGATTGTAGAAGGAAGCAGCCATGTTTGAACATGTTAGTGACATCTAACAGGGGGAGAGACAAAGTGAAGAATCTAAGAGAAAATTGACAGAATGAGTTAGAAATAGGATATGTCCAAGTCTCACAAGGACAGGAAAATGAGGCCAATTAAGAGAGCACCACAGAAAAGAGGAGGACTGCAGGAGAAGGAGTAGGAGATAAAAAGGAGGAAGCAGTTTTACTGGGACAGTTGTACAGAGACAGGTTGCAGAGACAGAACAAGCTAGACACTGGTGGAGATAGAAAGAGCCAGAGATTAAGAATGAAACAGAAGATTACAACAGATTGCCAGAGTTGGTTTGAGGCCAAGCACAGCAATTCATTGCGAAGCTGAGAAAAGCCAGATTGAATCTGTCAGCTTGGAGAGGAACTTTGAGCCAGAATAACTGAGTTGGACCAACCAGCCAGAGCTCAAAAAACAAAACAACAAAACTAAAAAAAAAAAAAAAAAAGGGTAAGCTCACTCAGTAGTAAGTCTCAGAGGCTGAAAACACACTCCTCCACTGCTGGTGGGAATGCAAGCTGGTACAACCACTCTGGAAATCAGTATGGCGGTTCCTCAGAAAACTGGATGTGATACTTCCGGAGGACCCAGCCATACCACTCCTGGGAATATACCCAAAAGATTCCCCAGCATGCAATAAAGATACATGCTCCACTATGTTCATAGCAGCCTTATATATAATAGCCAGAAGATGGAAAGAACCCAGATGTCCCTCAACAGAGGAATGGATACAAAAAATGTGGTATTTATACACAATGGAGTACTATTCAGCCATTAGAAACAATGAATTCATGAAATTCTTAGAGAAATGGATGGAGCTGGAGAATGTCATACTAAGTGAGGTGACCCAGTCTCAAAAGAATACCCATGGTATGCAGTCACTGATAAGTGGATATTAGCCTAGAAGCTTGAAACACCAAAGACATAAATCATACACCAAGTGATGTCTCACAAGAAGAAAGGAGTGGACACTGGTGCTAGAATGGACCAAAGTATCATTGTGGGGGAGTACAAGAACAGTGAGGTGGGAGAGGGTAGATGAGGGAGCAGGGGGAGGGAAAAGGGCATGAGGGAGCTTTGGGGGTGGGGAACCAGAAAAAGGGAAATGAATTGTAAATATAGAATATATCCAATAAAAAAATTGAAAAAAGAAAAACCATTCAAGGCCTAGATTAGATTTATGGAAGCTAGAGGTTTCTAGGAGTAGGCCTAGGTTAGCAGACATAGGTCATAACTCTGATAACCTCAGAGATGACAACCTCTTTAGGAGAATAAAAGTTACAATTAGATGCATCCTTTAATGCAGTTTCTTCATGGTTTTTCACTGTTTAAATCTACCTGATTTTGTGAGTTCTATCTCAAAAAGCATAACTCCTCCCATTCTATATCTTCTTTAGAGAGAAGCTCAAATAAGATGCTTGCACTTGTAAGGGTCCAAGAATCATGAATGAGAATACTTCAGACACAAATAATATGCAAAAGCAAAGAGTGTTTTTTTTCTGCAGAAGCCCAGCATGCAGGAGTCTACCATTCACCAGAATGAAGACAGAAGTTTGAGCTTCCCAGCTTCAATTTAAAGCCAATTAGGGGAATTCCAGGAAGTGACCTTTATAGTAATTGGTTAGCCCTATTTGCACAAGTATGAGTGTCTCTGGAATAGGCTAGGGCTCCAGGGACTTTCCAGGGCAAGCCTAGAAATGGTTGCTGACTCATTCTGACTGTTTGGTTTTGCCTCAGACCAGATGGTAGGGCAGCTCCTAATTGGCTGTCACTGGGGGTGTGATTTTTCCAGTAAACTGACTTTCCCAAACTTGTCCAATTCTGGGAAACAGAAACTTAGGCTTAGTCCCCTGAACTGGCATCTTGCAGCTTGTCATGGAGTTCGTCTAGCTTGACTCTCTCACATTGATGTTCTTTTCATGAAGACACTTTCTCTCATAGTCCCTCAAATTGCTCTGGCAGACATCTATTAGTAAACCTACCTGATTTCTTGAACTCAGAAGTTGTTGAGAGTGCTCTTTTATCTATCTCCCTCCTTCTAACTGCTAGTACCTAGCACCTGCTGGGATTTGGAGCTTGCCTGTCCTGTTTGTTATCTCCCAACATTTAATAACTTGGTCACCAAGCATTTGACTCCATTTATAATTATTTAATCAAGGTGGCTAAGAATGTATAAAAGGGTACCTTGGTTTCTTGTCACATTTTTTTTTTTACATGTAGGTATCTAGTTTCCCTATTAGCATTTGTTTAAAAGATATATTTCTTTCTATTCCTTAGAGTGTTTTTTGACATTTTTGTTAAAAATTAGGTAGCTGATGACTTTATATCTAGGTCTTCTACTCTGTTACAGTGAGATATATGTCTTTTCTGGTATATTACCATTCTGCCTGGATTTATCAGTATGAATTTTCAATATGCTTTAAAACCCAGTGTTAATATCACCAACCTTATTTTTTTCTGCAGCATTACTTTACCTAGCCAAGATTTTTCTCTACTTTCAAACAATTAGGTTGAAGAAAACCCCACCCACCCAGTTATTTCCCAATCCCCTCTCTCCTATTCCCTATAACCCCTCATTAAACCTTACTGCTTTTTAAAAATTGCAATATGATTTGGTCTCAGTACAAACTGGTTGAGCAGAAAATGGCACATTTGATTTCCAAATCCCCACAGATTGTAACAACTTCTTCGATTTCACAAGCAAATGATGTGAAAATCCCTTTATCGTTAAGCTTTTTTGTTCTTTGCTTCCAAAAATTTCTTATCTCTAAGTCTTTACTAGGCCTTCTTTTCTCTGCCTCTGATCACTGAGTTCAGTTTTACAAACAATTAAATGTCTTTGGGTATGGGTAATATTAAAATATTTTCACATGCTGTTTTACTTTACTTGGGAAAACACTCGCTCTAAAAATGGAGTTTAGTCTGTCTGCTCTAGACACAAGCATGTTTGTTTAAAGCTTTCCTCTAAGTCTCTGTCCTGAATCAGGCTGGCCACCTGACTTTGCAGTGGGGAGGAGAAACAAGATGGTTCACTAAAATACTTTGTACTTAAGAACAATGTATTTCCAGTAGAGGTTACTGATGTTTGGCACACCCTCCCTTTTTTTTTTTACCTTAGTTTTGGTATTTAAATATCTATGAATAAGTAATATTAATTTGCTACAATATACTACATATATGATTTGGATCCAGTTCACGTTTGGAAAAACAAAAGTCTTTTGAGATAGTTTGTTTTATTTTATTTTCCCTGAATTAAGAAAACAATACCAGGCTTCTAAGATATTTTGGATAGGGATGGATTTTTGTATGATGATTTTTATTTTAAGAGTGAAAATAACAAGTAAGAACAAAAACCATAAAATTTGTTTATATCAAATACTAACAAAATACATTTGATTATTAAGGTTTATAAATTCCCAAGGTTTTAATAGTCTGTTTGGGATAACAAAAACTGACTTACAAACATATGTCTAAGCACTTACAGTTTGGCTAACTTTGTTAAGTTTTGCTATTTGGAGAAATTGAGCCCTATTAAAAAATAACTATGATATTTTCCAAAAGGACATTATAAGAGGATCAGGAAAAAAAGATATTTTCAGTTCAGATATTTATGGTTTAAAGTTTATTTTGATTAAATATTTTTTATTAAGGTTCAAATTTACTAGATGATGATTCTCACATCCCTCAAAGAAATCTGTTGAATATGGCATTTAAGTTGTTTAATGGAATGAAGGAAGAGGAAAGGATGGAAAGGACTTTCCATGATACACAGAAATAGTTTCTGGCAGCAGCTCTGAGGGAAACTCTGGACATGATGGGACAACAACCAACTCTACTTGGAAATTGCTTCATATGTGGAAGCACTGATCACTGGGTGAAGAGCTATACTTTACTTTTCCTGCTTCCAGGATCCTGACCAAACTGTGGACAGGGAGGAAACTGGAGGGTTGATTGCTTCTCTCTGCCTCACCAAGTTCCTCCACAGAAAAATGTTTTGATCTTGTCCTGGTGGCTAAAAACTGTTGTTGCCCTGGGACCTCAGCCACTGCACAACCATGGAGTAGCCTAGGATGGCTGTGTAGTTGCCAGGAAAGAACCCCTGTCATTTTTAGTAGTTTCTGGGGCTACATGGTCTATACATTCTGCTCATTTTGATAAAACATCCTTCTCAGATCTCTGTGATGAGTACTGCCAGCTAGTCTCACCAGCCCAGGGCTATAGGTCCTCTACTCTGTTCATTTGGGATCCACTTGGTCACTCACTCCTTCCTTGTTATGCCTCATTGTTCAACCCTGTACTGGCAAATATGCTTAACACTCTTCTTTTTAACCAACACTTTCTGAAATTATTCTTCTCCTAGTCTCTGAAGAAGCTGCTTGTCTACTGTCTGACACTAATGCTTTACCTTCCTTCCTTCCTTCCTTTCTTCCTTTCTTCCTTTCTTTCTTTCTTTCTTTCTTTCTTTCTTTCTTTCTTTCCATTCCAAATTCTGCAACCCCTCTGTTGTGATTTATAAAAAAGAGAAGGGAGAGAAGAAAGATGTTTATTGCATGTGCAGTCAGGCATGGGGGAAAGGGGTGTTGCTGAGGGCTCATGCTGAGGCATTCCTTTCCCCCTGAGGTACCAGTCAAATGATGTTATAGAATAGACTAGTTTATTCAGGGCATTGGGAGGAGAGTTGGGAGGGTCGGAGAGACAGAGAAAAAGGAGAGAGAGAGAGAGAGAGAGAGAGAGAGAGAGAGAGGGAAATGTATAAAAGGGTACCTTGGTTTCGTGAGAGAGAGAGAAGAGGAGTAGAGGCTGGCCATGAACACATGGAGAGAGAGGGCAGGGAGTGGGGAGGGGGGAGAAGAATGAGAGGACAGAGAGAGCAAGAAGTCAAGAGAAAGTAGAGGGGGCAAGTAGCCCTTTTTATAGTGAGTCAGGCACACCTGGCTGTTGCCAGGTAACTGTGAGGTGGAACCTAGACAAAAAAACCTGTTCCACCCTCCCAGAATCCCTCCCCCATCTCCTCTCTCCTCCTCTGAGATGGTATAGGCTTCTTAAGTAGAAATTTCTCATTTCTTTGTAAGCTCAGTTGTGTTACATGATGTTTTTCTGGAAGCTGTCTTGTGAGAGGATGTTTTGATGAAACAGACATATGAGTGGACAGTTTGCTGAAGTAGACACTTCAGAGGGCACATGATGTTAGGAAAGAGTGTTAAGTAGAACCCCACAGACATTGAACGTATGCTCTTGGATTGCTACACCTTACAACACTTCAGCTGTCTTTGGTAGTCTTCACTTCATAGAAAGAAATGTGCCAAAGAACTTCTTGTGGTGATTTGGCTGACTCTTGCTGCTTCTGCTGTCTCGTGCTGAATTGGCGGAACCTTGTGGTTTCTGCTGGAATGAACCACTGCTGATGATTGGTATTTGGTGTTTGCTATTGAATTGAACTGATTGTAGCTAGAAGAAGAGTGGAATTGCCCCGAAGAACTACTTCTAATTGATCCACAACCCCCCTTTCCTACTACGAACCTTCTTTTCCCCTACTTCTGTTTGTTGGGAAAGGTGGTTGATGAGTTCTAGACCCCTACATAAAAGTAGGTTCAGAAAATCTAAGTGTTCCCCATGTGCCCTCCCCTCAGACTTTTTGAGCAGGAGATTCAAAACTCTGCTAGCCACTGCTTCCCACCTAGGGTGGAGCACTCAGACCAAGTAGAAGCCCATTGTTCTCCAAGGACATTAGC
This sequence comes from Apodemus agrarius, assembly GCA_964023405.1. Lineage (NCBI taxonomy): Eukaryota > Metazoa > Chordata > Mammalia > Rodentia > Muridae > Apodemus > Apodemus agrarius. The sequence continues at coordinate 83,241,548 of OZ030016.1, read as the reverse complement.
CAGCCACCTGATGCCAACTTCCTGTGGAGCAAGCAGAACCAGTTCTGCATACCTGTTTCCAGCTTTTGAGGGAGGGGTCTTGCTCCACCTATATATATTTGGAGACCTTCATTAAACTTTGAGCCTTGAACAGGAGATTTGTCTTGGCTCCATGTTTCTCTTGTCATCCCATTCCCATCGCCAGCTTTCCTTCCAGATGACCCAGTAAAACATTTGAATGTAGCCATGGGCGGCTATAGATTGGCCTGACGATGGGCCTGGAAATGGAGAGTTCAACTGAGGGACTCTGTCTTGGGTGGAGCTCTACGGAAACAAAAAGAAAAAAAATTATGTATCTGGCACAGTAAGCAACATAGAGTATTAATTTTAGCGCTATAATGTCATTTTTTGAAGGCTATTGTTGCAGAGGATCAAAAGGGATATGGGCTAGATTGAATCAGCATAGGCAGAGATCAGCTAGGATGTGACAGAAAATTAGAATGGGGAGTTCAGTTAGGCAAATTGTCTAGAACTGCATCAGGCGAGAGGAATAGGGCATTAAATAAAATAAAATAAAATAAAATAAAATAAAATAAAATAAAATAAAAAGAGTAAAAAACAAACAACAACAACAACAACAACAACAACAAAACCCAGATTTTAGAAATGTGAGAGAGAAAGAGAGAAGGAAAATGGATTTTATACTGTAAAACAAGAGCATTTCCCTCTCTTTATATTGTTTGTCTTTGGTTCACCAATTTGTCCATATGTCAATTCGTGTCTGCCTTTGTTTTGTTGTTTGAATGACTGTTGTTTTATGTTTCATGTTGAAAAGAAAAAAATGGTAAAAATTTTCATCTACTGGTGGTCCATCTCTTAATCTAGTCTCAGTTTACACAGCAGAAGCTAATTTAAGTGACCCCACATTCTTAGCTAGGAGTCAAACAGCTGTAGAAAAGCTGCTTTTAAAAAGGGCCAGCAGCCTCAAGTTCTAGGGCATGTTGGCTAATGGTTATTTCTCCTAGAAAAAGAAATCTCTACAATTGTGATGAATGGGTCAAAGTCTTTTTTTCTTGAAATTATAGCTAGAAAAAGGAAAAATGTGTTTGGTTTAAATTTATGAGACTTGTGTAATAACTTCGTTTTTGTTTCTGCTTGTTCTTAAAGGTATAAGTATGTTTTGCATGTCTTGACTATACAGTATTGGCTTATAAGTTATTGGGCATTATTTAAAGATATATTGTTGGTAGCAAAAGATTAATTTAAAACTGGTAACTCAGGGTTGGGGCCATCTTAAACAGCAGCACGTGGCATGACCCAACCCAGGAAAAACAGGCCTCTAAGATACTTTCAAGTTGGCATAATGCTTTATGTGGATCTTATCTTAGAAATTAGACTTATAAGGAATAAGATTTAAAAGAATGTCTCTTTAATAAGTTGCACTGTTATGCATTCAAACATAAGAACTTGCAGGCCAACTTTGAAGTGTGAAAGTAATGCATTTGCCATTGATTTTAAAGAGAATAGATTCTTTAAAATTGGGTTTTGCTTTCCAAAATTGTAGTTATACTCTAATATTGGAAGAGAAAATTAAGAATTACTGTAAAAATTGCCAGTGTACCATTGACTGCAGTTTGCATTCTGATTGAAAGCTCACGATTCTTAACATATTGTATAATTCAGATGATTTCAAGAGTGATAAAGGTTAAAAACAACTGTGGACAATATAGGCCTGTTGCCATTTTTTCACAAGTTTATTGGCTACAGTGGTAGAAGCAAAATCCCCCCCCCAAGATTGAAAAAGATATCTCAGTGGGAATTTATTTGATATCAAACAGGCTCCTTTCACTACTAAAAACCAGTTAGTAGAATTTTTCTGGGAACCCTGAAATTACAAGTTTCTTTCATTATTTGATCATCAGACAATAGGGTCTGGTTTCAGGCTGCTGCCATGCAGGACAGGTAGGTGTGGGTCTGGCCTTAGCCAATAGGCTTAGATTAGAAGATATTTACATTGGAGTTAATGTAAAGCTCAGAGCTGCCTCAGTGTATCTTATACTAACCTCATCTTAAGCTTGCCAGAGGAAGACTTAAACCTCTATTCCCAAGGTGGATACAAAATAACTGAGAGAAAAATAGTTTGGAGAAACCTACTGTAATCATTTACCAACAGTTTGCTATGTGTTCATTGCCATTCCTTGGCAAAGGGAACATTAATGTAGAATCACAGTTTTTCATCTTCAAGTAAAGTTTTTACATCCTCCAATAAAGATATTGGTGCGTTAATAAAGTGTTGTAAGATAAAATCATAAAAATATTTTAAAAGAAATGTCTTAAGAACCTGATGAAACGTTTGTTCCTTGTTTCTAACAGCAATCAAATTGGTCATTGCAGTGTATTGATAGTTGATCTATTACATGGCAAGCAATTTAGGAAAAATTAATAATTGTTACCAAAAGATAAGTTGTTACAATTTGCTTCCATGCATGCTTTTATATTTCTATAGATTTATACATGCATCCCATAAAGAATACATCTACTGTGGGAGTGAAAGATTCTGCCTCAAAATTTTATTTACCCCTAGAAAATCCTGCTTTAAAAGGCCAAAGCGCTACCATTTTGTAACTCTGTAATTCCTACCCTTTCTGACCCCTATTCCAGGAACTAGCTAACCACAAAGGTTATTCTGCATTCTATAGATAGTTGACGCTTGCCCAACCTATTGCAGAATGCAGTTAATCCATTTTGCGGAATGTAGTTAATCCACCCTGCAGAATGCAGTTACTCAATCTTGTGGAATGCAGCCACACCTGGTCCTCAGGGATGAATTGCCTCATGATCTATGTGTAACTTCCTTATGTAACTTCCCCCAACCCCTCCCCCTTCTGTGATTTTTTTGGTTTCAAATACTCTTTGCGCCAGATACGCGGGATCGATCTCTGACCCTGCGCGGTTATGAATCGATCCCAGTATACTGGAACCCCAATAAAGACCTCATGTGATTGCAGCGAGACGGTCTTTGGCTGATTCTTTGGGCGTCGCTTTATCCCGAGACTTGAGTACGGGGGTCTCCCTATCTCGTGGGGTTCTCCCCATTTTAGAGATCTAACAGGAGTAAAACTCATGTTATTGGATCACACGTTTATTCTTTTAAGTTTCCCCTTGCTTCAGCACAGATAATGGGTGCTGTAGCAGCTATTTTTAAAATGTTAAAAGTCAAGCTTTTAATTTGTATACTGATAGGATATATTTGTATATATATATACATATATATATATGCACACACACATACATACACACACACATATACATATATATGTATATATATACAAATATATATCATGGCTTATAATTGCTTGAAATTGTTCCTTTCTTAGATACTGCTAATTCTTAAATTTTACAATTATTTATACAAATACATTTCAAGTTAAAAAGATATTTTCATTTAAATGACTGTCCTCTGAACATTTGAGAGATGATCCAGGGGCTGAAGAGATGGCTCAGCCATTAAAGGCTAGGCTCACAACCAAAAATATAAGAGTTCATCCCAGAAACCACATGGGGGTTGGAGAGATGGTTCAGCAGTTAATAGAACCTACTGCTCTTCTGAAGGTTATGAGTTCAACTCCCAACACCCACATGGTGGCTCACAAACATCTGAAAAAGAGATCTGACACCCTCTTCTGGTGTCTGAAAACAGCTACACTATACTTATATAATAAATTAATAAATCTTTAAAAAAGAGCTTATTCTAGATTGCTTGGACAAGACTCTTTAAGGTAAGGTTACAAGAGATTTGTGTCCCAGGCAGTCTATAAGCCTTACATAGGAACAATTGCCCATACAATCATATTCTTTACATTGTCAAAATAATAATGGCTTGAAAATAATTTTATATTTTTAGAAAATGCACAATTGTAAAGACTTGTTCTTGGTGTCCTCAAATTCTACTTATACCATATAATGGTGTTAATTCCAGAGGTCTTAATTAATTATTACAGATAAATGGTACTCATATTTCTCATTTTAGAAAATTAAAATATGTACATGTGACTAATGATACATTTTCAGGCTTACTATGTGCAACTACTCTAACAGGAATAGCAACGAAAAATGCTACATTTATTTTCTATGCTTGCTTCTTAAATTATTGTCTATGCTTGGCGTTTCAACTTAAAATAGACAATGCAATTGGCTATTTATTACAGTCATTAAACATTTGAGATGTCTTTGACAATTTAATTCTTTATAATCCTCAAGGACGAGGTAATATGGAAATTTTAAAACAACATCTTCTTAAAAAAACAAAAAGGGGGAAATTATATCCCCTTGCATATTATTTAAATTATGCTTGTATATTTTTAAGAAAATTTTAACATTTGGATGCCAAGAAACTCCTTGCTGAGTGTCTGTTTATAGCCTCCTATAACTAGGCATGCTCAGACGTTGGTTAGATAGAAGGATCCACTAATTGGCATATGGCACAATTCTGATCAGTTATTTAATCTGGGGAAGAGGTTCTGTTTGCATTTTTCACACACACACACACACACACACACACACACACAAAACAGAGACTGATGGCTGCCAGAAGGATTGGTTCGTCAACTGGCCACAGATCCTGTATCTTCTAGTAAGTGTGATTCCAATTATGAAGATGGCTAATAATCTTCAGCCAGCTGAGTTAATTTAAAATATCGTCTCCACTATTCCTGAAAAATAACAGCTTATCTGTTGATTCACAAAGCTACCTCCCCCACCCCAGAGGCTAGCTTTTGTGTCTCATAGCTGCTAAATTACAACTGAATTCTCAAAGCCACTTCCCCAACACTGGGAAGTCAGGCTTTGTGTCTGAAAGTCACTAATTTGCAACTGAATGAGAGTTGCTTCTACCTCTTGACCTTGTTTGTTAAGTAGACTGGCTGTCTCCACACAGGCTCACCTGGATTGAAAACTGGCATGTCTGTTAAAGACACTTGCAGAGCATTTGGTACAAATTGATTCTTGGGCATCAAAAACTATACAAGTGGATCTCCTTTTAGGAGCTACATAGAACTCAGATCTATGTGTGTCTGCTTACAAGCTGACACAGGCATCAGTGAGAGGTACAGGTACAGCACTGCAAGGGGAGGACCATGTTTTTTTGTATCTGGGTCCCCTGTGAAGCAAACCTGATTGCATAGAGGTTGGTGTTCAGAGGCACTCCTTAAAATAACAACAAGGGCCAGGTGGTGTTGGCACATGCCTTTAATCCCAGCACTTAGGAGGCAGAGGCAGGTGGATTTCTGAGTTTGAGGCCAGCCTGGTCTACAGAGTGAGTTGCAGGCCAGCCAGGGCTACACAGAGAAACCCTGTCTTGGAAAAACCAAAATAATAATAATAATAACAACAACAACAACAACAACAACAACAACAAAGAAGCCTAAAACCTCTCCGCCATAAAAAGATACCATAAAGTATATAGGATGATCAGGTCGTTACTTCCCCTCCATGGTTAATGCCCACCATTTTTTGACAAATGAGTATCTACTTGGTTGATAAAATTAATAAAAAGGGAGGAATTGTGCCCTCCCCCCAGACTTTATGAGTGGGAGTTTATAAGTGGCATGTGGATCCTTTCAAGGGCAAAGAACCAGAAAAAGGGAAATGAAATGTAAATATAGAATATATCCAATAAAATAAAGATGTCTGGACATTTCCTGAATGTAAATATGAAAATTGTGAATCTAAAGAAATTATTTGGAGTATGTGAAAAATGCTATGTATAGATGACATATGTAAGGTTAAAATATTAAAGTTCAAAGTTTAGCGTATCATTCAGTGGTGTTCTGATCAGTTATTAATCTAATCTTGATGACAATTATAAGCACTGGCTGCTAAAACTTCAAAAAAAATTAAATTTTTGTAGTAACAGGCTTAAAAAATGTAAATTCCCTTTGATTGTTTTCTTTCTAAATATAGACTTAAGAGTGTTTCTCATTGAGTTGGAAACATTTCTGTCCAATACACATCTATACATTACTCTGGAAACAGAAAAGAGTGTTCATGCTTCTGTCCTGTTGACATCTTTTCAGGTTTTAGTTTGCTATGGCTTGGGGAATCATAACTTAGATCAATCTGTCTCAGGTCAAACTGCTCCCTTGCCTGATAAGTATGCCTATCTCACAACAACTTAGGTTCTCCCTCTTATAGCCTATCTCTGAGGATGGGCTCTTCCCTCTATTTAATTCTGGGAGCTCTCTTTGTCCTCTGGACTTCCCAGGCAGTACAGCAGGCCTGGAAGTTTCAAGTATACACTCAAGATTAAGATGCCCCTAAGTACCTTAACTTTACCTTCTGTCCCTAATTTATATTTTTCCCAGCAGATTTCTATGCAGCTTGCACATTCCATCCAGGAATCAACCTTGGCCCTGCAAGTGCTCCAAACCAGAGAGCCTTCAATTGGCTGACAGCAGAAAAAGGTAAGCACTTGCCTCTTCCTCAATGAAGACTGTTGCTTCTATGAGAATCCATCCTGCCACTGGAATCTACTTTTCATAATAATGACTTTTGTCCCTTCACATTCCTTTGGGAGAGTCGGTAAAGCAGATTCTTCTGACAGAATTTCATCTGGTTTTCTACCATCACCTGTTGGCTTGAGCCTCTGTTTTGGACAAGCATTCCAAATCCTTTTCTCAAACTCTAATCAACAGGAAATAGCCAGAGGGCTATCACTGCTCCTCATGATCAACAAAAAGCTCAAAAAATTGAGGCTCAAAGTGCCACCCTGTCCCACCCTCCAACTGTTAAAGCTAGCAATGATGTCCTAAAAGAAGGACTTTGGCTAGATAAACAAAATGGTTGTTATTAGTTAACAGAGGCCTAAAGATAAGTTTCTGGTTACCACAAAACAAGATTTTGTAAGACAGAAATTTTGTCAGTTTCTGTTTACTAGGAGCCTCCCTTAATCTTCCCCTAAAGGTCAACTACCTCATAAAAGAAAAGCTAGTTTTTTGGGTCAATTGGAACAACCTGTGTCAGCTTAAAAGACTGCATCCTGCTGACTAATATATAATCTGTTTACGTTTCCATTTTGGTTCTCTTAGTTCCCTGAGAAATAGCCTTGGAAGTTTTATCCACAAGAAACCTTTCTTCCTGTCAATAGAGTGGTTTAGTTTGGTGGTATCTTAGTTAGGGTTCCATTGCTGTAAAGTTCCAAGGCAACTTTTATAAAGGACAATATTTAATTGGGGCTGACTTACTGATTCTGAAGTTCAGCCCATTATCATCATGGTGGGAAGAATGGCAGCATCCAGGCATGCATGGTGCTAGAGGACTTTGGAGTTCTACATTTACAGGCTGCAAGGAGGAAGCTCCTTAATTCCATTCCACAGTGACACACTTCCTCCAACAAGTCTACACCTACTCCAACAAGGCTCCACCTCCTAATAGTCCACTCCCTGGACCAGGCACATTTAAACTACCACAGTGGATTTCACTACCTCTTGATTACACAAATGCATTTTGAATTTTTTTTTTTTTTTTTTTTTTTTTGGTTCTGGTTACTAGCATATGCCTATAATATCATCACGCGGGAAGAAGAAGAAGGCATATCTCTGTGAGTAAGAGGCCAGGAAGGTTTAACATAGTTCCAGGCCATTCAGTGATTTTATCTGATATTCATGATACTTATCTGAAAAAAAAAAGAGAGAAAAAGGGAAAGAAAAGACAAGAAAATGCCTTTTCTATTTCTGTGAGCAATGGTGTAAGAATTTTAATGAGGATTACAATGAATCTACAGGTTGTTTTGGATAAGACATTCATTTTCTCAATACTCTTTCAGGGACTCGATGAGATTTGGTAGTATTTTTTTCTTTTAAATTTATTTTTTAATCATTTTTGTACAGTCTAGACTTTATCCCTCGCCTAGTCAACCTCTGACTGTTCTACATCCCACCCTTTCTCCCCCAATCTCCAAGAGGATGCCCCCCTGACCCCACATACATACTTTACCAGACTGCTCCACTCCCTGGGGTTCCAAGTCTCTCGAGGAGGGTTAGGTGCTGGACTGACGATTCCAGACTCGGCAGTCCTCTTCTGTATATGTGTTGGATGCTTCATATCAGCTCTTGTATGTTGTCTGGTTGGTGGACCAGTAGCTGAGAGATCCTGGGGATCCAAGTCAGCTGGTCTTCCTCTAAGGTAGCCCTACTCCTCAGCTCCTTCCAACTTTTTGCTAATTCAACCACAGGGATCACCAGCTTCTGTCCATTGGTTGGGTATAAAAATCTGCATCTGACTCTTAGTTGCTTCTTGGGCCTTTTGGAAGGTATTTATTTATCTATCATTTATTATTTATTTATTTATTAGCAATTTTTATATCTATGTTCATTGAGAATATTGGTCTATACTTTTCTTTTTTATTGTTTTGTGTTTATCCACTTTTTTCCCTTGTAAATCAGGGCAATACCAATTTCATGAATAGTGTTTTATATTATTCTTTCCTTTCTTATCTTATGAGCAATTTGAAAGAAATGCTGTTGTTTCTTATCAAGGGCCTAGTAAAATTTTGTCCTGGACTTCTTTGTCAAGAATTTGTTTTATTTCGATTTCAACCTCATTGCTTACTAACGATCTCCTAAAACTGTGCATTTCATCTTAGTTTAACTTGGCAGCAAATTTACTGAAAACTTTTATATTTTCTGATTTACTTAGTGTTTTAATTTTTTTGAATTCCATATCTTTTTGTCAGTATTGCTCCATTTTTATTTCTAAGCTTATCAATTCAGTTATTTCTCTCTTGGTTAATTGGTTAGTTCATTTAGATTTATCCTTTAAAAAAACAAATTTTTGTTCATTTTTATTTTTTTCATTTCTACTTAATTAGTTCTGCTCTGACAATTATTATTCTTTTAAATCTATTGTTCTTTAGTTTTCCATTTTTGTTGTTGGTTTTGTAAATGTCTAAAGCATATCATTTATCTATTTAAAACCTATCTTCAAAAACATTATAGATACAGCTATTTGTCTTAAAAATAAAAGAACATTTATTTTTATTAATGAAGCAATTTAAGAAGACATTTTCATTCTAAACACATACGCATTAAGTATGAGTACAGCCAATTTCATAAACATACAATGGATCAAAAATCCATTAGTGAATAGTTTCAATACACCATTCTCACCAACTATTCACTATTAGGGTCTGTGGATATTCTTTTCATCCAGCATTGTATGTTTATGAAATTGGGTGCACTCATCATCCTAGGAGGAAAATAAATAACAACCTCCAACCAGTGAACCCACTAAAAAAATAAAAACAGGGATTAAATCATATCATAGATTAAATGGATTTAACAGACATCCAAAGATCATCCTATCCCCAACCTACAAAATGTATGTTTTTTTTTCCATAGCCCACAAAACATCCTCTAAAATAGATATGTATTTGGATACAAAAATAAATCTTGGAAAATATAGGAAAACAAAACATTCCTTATATTATGTTTAATCACCTAATGTAAATCTATAAATCAAAAGCAAGAGTAGCTAAGAGTAGATACATGGTACCTTTGAACAAATCCATACCAAGACTATCCATAGAAGATTCATTTTAACCACTACTGCAAAATAAACTGAACCCTAATTCTGTGGTCTTACTAAAAAGTCTATTGGGAACATCATCTGTTATACTTTACCTCTCCACATGCAAGGCTCACTTGGTGTCTGGTTGGATTTTATTGTCGTTGGTTTATTTGAATTTGCTTTGGGTTTGTTTGTTTTCCCTTTGGAGGAAAGAACTTTCAGTAATAGTGGGGTTGGTAAAAAGGCAAAAAAATATTTTGAATTAAGTAAAACCTAGTATTTATGTAATACTTTAGAATTCACAGTGATCAAAGCAATTGTAAGAGAATAAACTCATTAAAACTGGGTTGTTCTACCATTCTTAAAAAGATGCTAGTGCTTTTAATTTTTTCTGTATAAATAGGTATGTTCAAAAATAATTTTGAATTGTGATTATGCTGAATTATATATATATATATATATATATATATATATATATGCATTCCTTGTTCATATTTACAGAGGACAGAAAAGTATTTCAATAACTGAACTCAATTTCAGTCCATCTAAGAAACATTCCTTAGGGATTTCTATTTAATCCATTTACAGATTATTATCTAATGTGATAGCTGGAGATGGCTGGGTTCAATTTCTAGCACCCATGTGATGGCTCACAACATCTGTCACTACAGTTCCAGAGACTCTCACATGCTTTTCTGGCCACTATGTGAAACATGCTCTGGTTATTGTGGAAATCAAACAGGCATGTGGTACACACACTAGAAGTCAAAATTATCATATAAAATAAAATAATTTTAAGAAACTGAGAGCTACTGGTTAAGTGAAAATAAAACATTAAGAAAAAACATAGTAAAAGACCCGGTAGGATTTCTCCACTTCTCTGTTTCCCTAGACCCAGTTCTCAAGATTGCCCCTAGTACTGCAACAGAACATCAGTTGCAGCCTCCTCTCCCTCCTGATTATACCATTATGGTTCCCACAGATCATGTACCCCATGGCATAACCTCCACACATCACTGATGTGTTCAAGCCCTACAACTCTGGCAAATATGTCATGCCTGGTCATAAGCTATGCATGCCAGAAGACCAGCTCCTAACTTGGGTAGATATCTTCTGTTCAACCACAAACCATGTCTTCCAGAAGACCAGACCATCCCTAGCTGACCTCCCTTTCTGCTTCATCAATGTATCCTAGTGCCAATTTAGATGGACATCTGCTAATTAACTGCAGAACATGCCTTCCAGAAGACCAGGTAAGTCCTAGACCCAATTCTCAGAGTTACCCCTAGCTCAGCAACAGACCATCTCTTCTGGCCTCTCCATCTGTGAGCACCAGTAAGCATTCCCCTTGAACAGACAAATGGAGCAGGCCAGTACAACAGGCAACACATAGCCAGCACACTCTCTAAAAATCCAGAGTAGAAGCACATTCAAAGAACAAAACACCCACCCAACAAAGACAAACCCAGAACTCAGCAATTAGAACTCTAGTCATCCCAAATCCAGATGTCTAGATACCAGTGCGAGAACATAACAACAGCCAGGGCAATATATATCCAATAGAGCACAGCTACTCTACCACCACAGGCCCTGAATATTTAAACATAGCTGAAGCACAAGAAAAGGACCCTAAAAACAACTGTATGAAAATGAAAGAGATACTTAAAGAGAAATGAATAAATCCCTTAAAGAAATCAAGAAAAATACAATTGGAGGGCATGAATGAATCCATCCAAGAAAGTCAGGAAAATACAAACAATTGGAGGAAATTAATAAATATGTTTTATTAGAAGTATTAGAAGAAAGCCAAGACAAAAACAAACAGTTGAAGGAAATGAATTAAAACTGCTCAAGACCTGAAAGTGGAAATAGAAGCAGTAAAGAAAAACACAGACTAAAAAACATTCCAAAAATGAAAGAAACTTAGGAGTGTGAACAGAAGCTAGAGGCAAGCTTCCCCAACAGAATAAAAGAGATGGAAGAGATAATTTCAGGCATAGAAGATAGTATAGAAGAAATTGATACTCTGGTCAAAGAAAATGTTAAATCTAAGAAAATTCTGACACAAAATGTCCAGAAAATTTGGGACATTATGAAAAGACCAAACCTATGAATAATAGGCATAAAAAAGGAGAAGAATCCCAGTTCAAACGCCTAGAAAATATTTTCAATAAAATCATAGAAGAAATAATATTAGTATCTATATGCTGTCTTTGGGAATGAAAAAAAATCTCCTTTTCATAGTCAATAAGTATTCAGTACCTAATTTGCTACCAGGTTTATCTTTATTGGCCTAGTGCCTGGACAAAGTTTAGCCTGTAGTGGAGGGTGACTTCATTAGAGGAAGCCAGACAGTGAGCTCCAGCCAAGGACAGACAAATGGGTTTGTCTTGAGAAAATAAGATTCCAAAAGAAGAGCTTGACAATGTATCTATGGCTCAGCAATACATAGACATGGTTCCAGTCAGGAAGAGGTAACCAGAAAAAATAAATATCAGTGACCACTTTATGCAAGCAGAAGTATAAGGCCAACTAGGAAGTGCCTGAAGGGGACCAATAGAAAAGGAAGGGTGTGGTTGGTGATCTAGTCTTCAGGAAGCTCTTAGGAATAACAAACTGTTCACTAGCGTTACCTATAGTCCCAAAAGCTGAAGAACTACATAGAGATCTATCTTGTATAAGAAAAGCTTCAAGGGGGCAGAATTAACTTAAGGCTTCTCAGATCTGCCAATAAAACCCCTGGGAAGAAATAAATAGTAGGCTCTTATAATATAGACTGGCTTCAGTGGTTTCATTAAACACTTTTTGGAAAATCCCAGGTTTCTGAAAAAGCCCATGTAGTAGTACAATAGACTAGTACAATAGTCTCTATTGTAGCTATTAGGTTTTGCAACTCTTGTGAGCCCCAAATAGCTCCAAGACAACATGTCTTGTGCAGGTCCTATGCAGTGAAGAACCATTGCTATGAGTTTATAGGTTCTACAGCTATGTCATGTTCAGAAGACAGCATTTCACAAGATTTTTTTCACCATTCTCAGGCTCTTACATTCTTTCTGTTCCCTTTTCTGTTATGCTTCTTGATCCTTGGAGGGGATGATAAATACAGCCTACTTGGTTCTGATCATTCAGTAGTCATTTATTCTCATAAGTTTTGGCCATTGTGAATCTTTACATTTCATGTTTCCCACTACATTGAACTGCTTCTCTGAATAAGGTTGAATTGCTTATTAGTTGCTCTTTGTTCTATAAGAAAACACTATAATCAACAGCAACCTATAGATAAAAGAATTTACTTTGGCTCGTGGTTCCAGGAAGACACAACAGCAGATGACCAGATAAGAAAGTTGAGAGATTACATCTCCAACTACATGGCAAGAGGCTGTGGACTCTCAAACCTTGCACGCAGCAGTAGTATTAATCCAGCAAGGCTATACCTCCTAAAGTTTCCATAACCTCTCCAAACAGTATCATCAGCTAAGCACAATGTGTTCAAATACTTGAGGAAATAGAGGAAATTTCTCATTCAAATCACCTTAATGGGTATAAACACAAATAAGTTAAAGGGAAATTTAGCAACATGTCCATTCAGCAAATATTAATAGTAGTACTTTTAGGGCATGTGACCTTAATGAGCCTTCAGGTTCAAAGCATGGTTTACAGAACCATGCAAGATTTCTTCACAGTAACAAGGACCTCAAATCTAATCAGAAAGTGATTGGTTACACTCATAACAGTCAAGTCACTATTGTACCAGTGAGCACATCATGAGTGGCAGGTCATATTATGGTATTGATTATCCATATGCGTTAAGATCTTCCATCACTTTTTTGTACCTAGAAACCTAGGCAGCATTTTCAGGCTCTATGAAAGCCATACAGCAGAAAGGGAGCTCCCAGTTCAGTTCCAGTTTACTTTCTCTATGTCTGACATCCAAAGCACATAGTGTCTCTGACAGTTTTATAGTCTTGTTCTGGTGAACAAAATCAGCACCAATAGCTCTTGTTAGTGTGTGTGTGTGTGGGGGGGGGGAGGTTCCTTTGAACTCTGATGAACTTGTAGAGAAACATCCCATAGCTGGCACTGAAATTTTTCATTTGACCCCCCCATGGTTTCTAGAAACAGCATGTTTTACCCATTGTGGTGGTTTAAATATGCTTACCCCAGGGAGTGGCACTATTTGGAGGTGTAGCCTTGTTGAAGTAGGTGTGACTTTCTTGAAGAAAATGTCTCACTGTGGGGGTAGGCTTTGAGAGCTTCTTCCTAGCTGCATGAGGATGTCAGACTTCTCCTGTTTGATTTTGGAACAATATCTTGAACTCTCAGCTCCTCCTGCACTATTTCTGCCTAGACACTGCCATGCTCCTGCCTTGATTATAATGGACTGGATTATAATGGAACCTGTAAGTCAGCCCTAATTAAATGTTGTCCATATAAGAGTTGCCTTGTCATGGTATTTGTTCATAGTAGCAAAACCCTGAGATACCCATGGATAATCATTTTTTACTTTTTTTTTTTTGGTTTTTTGAGACAGGGTTTCTCTGTATAGCCCTGGCTGTCCTGGAACTCACTCTGTAGATCAGGCTGGCCTCGAACTCAGAAATCTGCCTGTCTCTGCCTCCCAAGTGCTGGGATTACAGGTGTGCGCCACCACCGCCGCCGCCACCACCACCTGGCAATTTTTTACTTTTTTACTTTTTTAAGTTTACATATTTTATTAGCTTACAAAATAGTAGGTGTATATATATAGTGTTTCTTCATGCATTTTTAGTTTTGGCTAATTATCCCTCCATACTATGTCCTCATACCTACATAAATCCTTTTATCATCAGAATTTCCTCCCTTTTGCTTTCATGATTCATGTTTTTCTACCCCCTCTCATGATGACTTTCCTTTCATCACTCTAAGTTCCTTGCCACTATACACATTCACTCCAATTTAAACATACATATCTACAAAAGGGTCCACATATGACAATTTGTAGCATTTGTTTTTCTGAGCATGTGTTACCTTGCTGTATGATATTTTCTACTTGCATTCATTTTCAAATTTTCTTTAAAAATGAATAAAATTTTATTGTCTACTTTTTTATTATTAACTATTCACTGATGAACATTTAAGCTGAGTCACTTTCTTATCCATTATAAATAGAGCAACAATAAACATGGATATCTAGTTATCTCTGTGTTAGGATATGAAGTTGTTTGGGTATATGTGCACAAATGGTATGCTATTGCATGTGGAAGTTCTAGTTTTAGGTTATTAAAGAAACTTCATGTTGATTTCCATAGTAGCTACATTCATTTACACTTCCACCACCAGTGAATAAGAATTCCTCTTCCCACATGTCCCGCACCAGTAATATTGCCATCTGTTTTTATTATTGAAAATAGATTCTTCTCATATACAATACATAATGACAACAGTTTGCCCTCCCTCCACTCTTCCTAACCCTCTCAGTCCTCCAAGAGACAGCAACTAAGTACAGCAAAACAAGATACAATAAGATGAGGCAAAAGCCCTCATATTGAGGCTAGACAAGGCAAACCAGTAAGAGGAAAAGAATTCCAAGAACAGTGAAAAGAATAGGAGACATACCCTTTTGCACTGGTAGGAGTACCACAAAACACCAAGATAACAGCTATAACATTTGTATGACAAACTCAGAGGACAGTATGTATATACATACAGACCGTCGCTGGCCATATGCTTGCCTCTTCAATTTCTGGGAGCCCATACAATCCTTGCTTAGTTGATGCAGTGGGCCATGTTTTCTTGGTGTTCTCCATGCCTTCTGACTCTTAACAATCTTTCCTTCCCCTCTTCCATGGGGTTTTACAAGCTCTGAGGGAAGGGATATGATGAAACCCTCTAATTTAGACTCTCTCAGTAATGTCAGACTGTGGGTCTCGGTGCTCACACCCATCACTTCCAAAGGAAGCCTTGTGATGACCTTTAATCTAGATATTTTGAGTTGGAAAGATCCACTTTTAATCTGGGTCACATTATTTGCTGGCAGTCTATATAAAAGACATGGAAGAAGAAAGCTTCTGCTCTTTGCCTGTTGCCTCAACTCTTGCTGGCAAGTCCATTCCTACTGGCATTAGAGCTTACTTCTCCAGGATTCTGGTATACACTGAAGACCAGTTGTGACATCCAGCCTTGTTGACTGAACAGATGGATTCTTAGACTTTCTGTTGATAGACAGCCATTGTTGGACTAGCTGGTCAATAACCTATAAGCCACTCTGATAAATCCCAGTTCTGTTTCTCTAGAGAACCCTTACTAATACAACTACAATCAAGGTATAATCTTCTAAAAGTTTCCTTATGTTCCTTCTCTCTTAAGTAATGTTAGTAATAATTATTTAACATAACATACAACATATAAACAAATTTTAGTGCATAGCACTGTTATGACTTTATTCATGGTTTGAAGAGCAGGTACTAAACCCATCTCTTCTTCAGTAAACTTAAGCACATATTCATTAACTTTATCTCTATTTTTTCTTTTAAATTTCCTTTCCATTCCTCCTATTTATTTTTAATGGATATTTTCTATATTTACATTTCAAATGTTTCCCCTTTCCAGGTCTCCCCTTCAGAACCTCCCATCACATCCCCCTCCCCCTGCCTCTATGAGGGTGCTGTCCCCTCCTGTTTTTCCACCCTAGCAATCGCCTACTGGGGCATCGAACACCCTCAGGCCCAAGGGCCTCTCCTCCCATTGATGCCAACAAGACCATTCTCTGCCACATATGTGGCTGGATCCATGGGTCCTTTCATGTGTACCCTTTGGTTGGTAGTCCAGTCCCCAGGAGTTTCAGGGATATCTGGCTGATCGACATTGTTGTTCCCTCCAAGGGGCTGCAAAAGCTCAGCTCCTTTTGACCCTTCTCCAACTTCTCCATTTGGAGACTCTATGCTAAGTCCAAAAGTTGGCTGCAAGTATCTGCCTCTGCATTTGTCAGGCTCTGACAGAGCCTCTCAGGACACAGTCTCCCATCAGCAAGTACTTCTCCCTGCATCCACAATAGCATCCAGGATTGGTGACTGTATATGGGATGGCTAATATCCACTTATCAGTAAATGCATACCATGTGTGATCTTTTGGGAATGAGTTACCATGATCAGGATGATATTTTCCAGTTACATCAATTTGTCTGTGAATTTCATGAAGTCATTGTTTTTAATAGCTGAGTTGTACTCCATTATGAAATATACCACATTTCTGAATCCATTACTCTGTTAAAGGACATCTGGGTTGTTTCCAGCTTCTGGCTATTATAAATATGGCTGCTTTGAAGAAAGTGGAGCATGTGTCCTTATTACATGTTGGAGCATCTTCTGGGTATATGCCCAGGTAGCACCAGCTTGAAATACCACTAGCACTGGAAAAGTGTTCCTTTCTCCACATCCTCACCAGAATCTGCTGTCACCTGAGTTTTTGATCTTAGTCATTCTGACTGGTATGATGTAGAATCTCAGGGTTGTTTTGGTTTGCATTTCCCTGATGACTAAGGATGCTGAACATCTCTTTAGATGCTTCTCAGCTATTCCAGTTTCCTCAGTTGAGAATTCTCTGTTTACTTCTGTACCCCATTTTTTTAATAGAGTTATTTGGTTTTCTGGAGTCTAACTTCTTGAGTTCTTTGAATATGTTGGATGTTAGCCCACTACTGGATGGGTCCGTAAAGATCTTTTCCCAATCTGTTGGTTGCTGTTTTTTCCTGTTGGCAGTTTCCTTTGCCTTACACAAGCTTTGCAATTTTATGAGGTCCCATTTGTTGATTCTTAATCTTAGAGCATAAGCCACTGGTGTTCTGTTCAGGAACATTTCCCCTGTGCCCTGTGCCCTGTTCCCTGTTTTTAAGGCTTTCCCCTACTTTCTCTTCTATTAGATTCAATGTATCTGGTTTTAGGTGGAGGTCCTTAATCCACTTGTACTTGAGCTTTGTACAGGGAGATAATACATCTGAGAGAGGGCTAATATCCAGTGTATACAAAGAACTAAAGAAGTTAGATCCCAGAAAACCAAATAATCTATTAAAAATGGGGTACAGAGCTCAACAAAGAATTTTCACCTGAGGAACTTCGGAAGAATTTCTTAAGGCTGAGAAGCACCTTAAGAAATGTCCAACATCATTAGTCATTAGGGAAATGCAAATCAAAACAACCCTGAGATTTCACCTCACACTAGTCAGAATGGCTAGGATTAAAAACTCAGGAGACAGCAGGTGTTGGCAAGGATGTGGAGAAACAGGAACACTTCTCCACTGCTGGTGGGATTGCAAGCTGGTACAACCACTCTGGAAATCAGTCTGGCAGTTGCTCAAAAAACTGGGCATGACACTTCCCGAGTACCCTGCTATACCACTCCGGGGCACATTCCCAGAGGATTCCCTGGCACACAGTTAAGGACACATGCTCCACTATGTTTACAGCAGCCTTATTTATAATAGCCAGAAGCTGGAAAGAACACAGATGTCCCTCAATGGAGGAATGGATACAGAAAATGTGGTATATTTACAGCAATTAAAAACAATGAATTCATGAAATTCTTAGGTAAATGCTTGGAACTGGAAAATATCATCCTAAGTGAGGTAACTCATTCACAAAAGAACACACATGGAATACAGTCACTGACAAGTGGATATTAGCCCAGAAGCTCAGAATACCTCAAACATAATACACATATCAAATCATCCCCAAGAAGAAGAAAGGAAAGGGCCAGGGTCCTGGAAAGGCTTGATGCTGCATTGTAGGGGATTGTCAGCACAGAGCAGTGGGAGGGGGTTGATTGGGGAACTGGCTGAGGGAAGAGGACTTATGGGACTTAGGGGGAGGGGGGAACCAGGAAAGGGAAAATCATTTGGAATGTAAACAAAGAATATAGAAAAAAATGGATAAATTTACACTCTTCTACATGTTTACTGCCAATGGAAACAGCACCATTTGTTGAAAATGCTGTCTTTTTTTCTACTGGATGGTTTTAGCTCCTTTGTTAAAGATCAAGTGACCACAGGTGTGTGGGTTCATTTCTTGGTCTTCAATTCTATTCCATTGTTGAATGAAGATTACTTTCTTGCTTTTTTTTAGGTTGTAGTTTCTCTCCTTGTGGTGGAGTTTTCTACCTATTATTCTTTGTAGGGCTGGATTTTTGGAAAGATATTGTGTAAATTTGGTTTTGTCATGAAATATCTTGGTTTCTTCATCTATGGTAATTGAGAGTTTTGTGGGTACAGTAGCCTGGGCTGGCATTTTGTTGTCTTAGAGTCTGTATGACATCTGCCCAGGTTCTTCTAGCTTTCATAGTCTCTGGTGAGAAGTCTGGTGTAATTCTGATAGTTCTGCCTTTATATGTTACTTGACATTTTTCTCTTATTGATTGTACTATTCTTTGTTTGTTTTGTGCATTTGGTGTTCTGAATATTATGTGACAGGAGGAATTTCTTTGCTGGTACAATCTATTTGGAGTTTGTAGGCTTCTTTAATGTTTATGGGCATCTCTTTGGGTTGGGGAAGTTTTCTTCTATAATTTTGTGGAAGATATTTACTGGCCCTTTAAGTTGGTATTCTTCACTCTCTTCTATACCCTTAGGTTTGGTTTTCTAATTGTGTCTTGGATTCCCTAGATGTTTTAGGTTAGGAGCGTGTTGCATTTTCCATTTTCTTTGTCTTTTGTGTCAATGTTTTCTATGATATCTTCTGCACCCGAGACTCTTCTATCTCTTGTATTTTATTGGCGCTGCTTTTGTGTATGACTCCTGATCTTTTCCCTTAGTTTTGTATCTCCAAGGTTGTCTCCCTTTGTGATTTCTTTATTGTTTCTATTTCAATTTTTTGATCCTGCATGGTTTTGTTCAATTCCTTTACCTGTTTAGTTGTGTTTTCCTGTAATTCTTTAAGGTATTTTTGTTTCCTCTTTAAGGGCTTCCACCTGTTTACTTTTGTTTTCCTGTATTTCTTTAAGTGAGTTATTTAGGTCCTTCTTAAAGTCATCATGAAATGTGGTTTTAAATCTGAGTCTTCCTTTTCTAGTGTGTTGGGGTACCCATGTCTCATTGTGTTGGGATGACTGGGTTGTGATGATTCCAAGTAGTCTTGGTTTCTATTATTTATGTTCCTACCCTTACTTCTGGCCATCTGTTTATTTCTGGTGTTAGTTGGTGTTGCTGTCTTTGGCTGTGGCTTGTTCTTCCTGCTAGCCTGTGTGTCAGTACTTCTGGGAGATCTTTTTTTTTTTTTTCAGGAGGAATTTGTGTATGGAGAACTGTGACATAAGGTTAGCTCCTGGGTGCAGGTCGAAACTGGCAGGATCCTGTTCCCAGTTGTCCCTTGGTTCCTGTGCCCAGATGGTTCTGGGCAGGTCCCTGTTGGGCCAGGAATTTGAGCAGAGTTTGTAGTCTTATTTGTACTCACAGGCATGTTTGTCTTTTTCGAGCCCAGCTCTCTTCTGGAGGTATTTGGGTGTGAAACACTGTGGTGCAGGATAAGCTCAGGGTGCAGATAGCTTTATCTCTTATCAATGTTTATGTTATTTTTCTCCAAGAGGAAACTTGACTCACTTATCTAAAACAGCATTGTTCACAATAGTGAAGCTATGGAACCAATTCAAATGTCTACCTGCATATGAATGAATTAAATAAAATATGTATACAGACAGCAGATTGTTCATACTTTAGAAGAGATAATGCTATCAGTTATGACATTGTGGATGATGTGGTGCTAAGAATTTTTATTACTCAATCTTCTGTATGTTGCGTTGTGATAACCTTTTAATTAAAACATTTTGGATTTCAATCTATTTATTTGTATCCAGTGAGACACTTTAGATTGAATTTTGAAACACTATGAATCAGGACTCTTCATACCCTTTACTCAAGTAAAATTTAAAGTAGTAGATCTTGTGTTTGCTTTTGTTTCATTTTTTCTTCCTTACTATCTCTCCCCTTGAAATTCCAAAGTTCATTTTACCTCATTAATCATGAGGTAAAATTAATCATTTATCTTCTACTAAGGATATATGTCCTAGATCCAAAGCTATTTCCTTCTTTCTGTGTGTTAATCACCAGTCAGTGAATCTTTTCACCACTGTATTTAGAATTCAAAATCAAGGTAATTTGATCATAACAAAGCAAGATGACATATTTAATCCAGATTTTAACAGGAAAGATATATATCAATGAGCCAGTGCAAGGTGTAGAAAAATGAATTTAAAGGGCATATTTTAAAGGCTAACTAGGGAACTATTAGAGCTTACTTTTACATACTGAGTGTCATTACATATTCTAGAGGGCTTGATGTAAGGCATACTTGGTACAACAAGACAATAATTAGAAGTAAAATCTATAACTAACTGAAGAGGAAGAAACAAGTCATTGTTTGATATTGTATTATCATCTGTATTGAATTAGCAAAAATTCTTGGGATTTTTGATTAGATAGATTAGAAAAAAGTACTGAGATATACAGGAAATATAAAAATATCAGTTTCGTCTATATACACAATGAAAACATAAAAATTGAAATAAAAATTAAAGTATAAAAATGATTATTTAAGTAATAAAAATTATTTAATGATGATGAAAATGTGTATACTATGATAGAAAAACTTCAAAAGTTCTATAATAAAAAATCAAACAAGATCTAAATTAATAAGTATACATGTTCAATGTTAATATTCCCATCACCCCCAACTTCATCTATACATCAAATATCATCACAAATACATCTCTAATAAGCGATTTTGTAGACACTGATTAACTGGTCCTAAGATTTGTGAGAAAGTCCAGAAGATCTAAAGTAGTTATTAACAACTAATATTAAGTAATAATAAAGTCAGGTGATTGATAGTATCTGACTTTGAAACAGTGTATGAAGAGGCAGTGATTAAAATATATTGGTATTATTGAAAGCATAGATGTATAGATCAACTGAACAATAGATGTGATGGTTACTACTAATTGTCAACTTGGCAAAAGTTAAGATCACTTTGGAGATGGGTTTCTGAATATTTCTGTGGATGATTATCTTGACTGGAGTAACTGAGGTAACACAGTAAGTAGGTGAGGGTTAGGGTTAGGGTTGGGGTTGGGGTTAGGGTTAGGGTTAGGGTTTGTTAGGGTTAGGGTTAGGTTAGGTTATGGTTAGGGTTGGTGAACAGTGCATTTTTCTAGGGAAGGGATCTTGGAGTATATAAGAATGGAGAATGTTTATGAATACCAGCATGCATGCATTCACTCCTTTTTTTCTGACTATTGGAATCATGTGACCAAATATGTCAAGCCCTTGCCTCTTTGACTTACCAGCATTCATAGAGACTTCTGTGAACTGAATTGTGAACTGAAATGAACCACTGCTCACCTGTTTCTATTTTCAGGGATTATTATCACAGCAATAGGAAAGAAAATCAAGATAAATGAGAACACAGAAACACAATTAAGTTCAGAATCACCCATTGATGAAAACCAAAGGCAAATCCTAGATAGAGATAGTTTTCACAACAAGTGGTGCTGCTACAAATCACAGCTTCTTCAGAAACATAAATCTACACACAACCATACCTTCTCCCCCAAATAGCTCGGTTTTGGCACTCTTCCTAAATATCAGCTGTAAAACATACATCACACCCAGATGAAAAGATAGGAGAAAAACTCAATGAGTTCTTTTTTGAAGGTATGACCTATGAATACAACATTGTCTAATTGTGATTTATTAAAATTCAGAACTCTGGTTCAATGGAAGACATTGTTAATAGAACAAAAATACCAGCTATAGTTTATGAGAAGGTATTTCCCAAACATGTATTTAAAGTGTACAAAATTCATAAAAATTAACAATAAAGATTAAACATTCAAATTGAAAAATGAATAAAATATGTGAATAGTCACCTTGTCAAAGTCTTATTATAGTAGCAAATAAACATAGGGAGATTTTCAGCACCCTTTGTCACCAGAGAACTGCAAACACAATTATGTACTTACAAGATGGCTGCATTCCAAAACCTCTGACAAAACTAGATGCTGTTTAGGATGTGGAAGAAGTGGAACACTCATTTATTTTGAGTGGAAATGCTAATAAAACAGCTACTTTATAGTTTCTCTGTTATTTTAAAAAGCTCAACACAACGTCACCACAGAGTCCAGCAATAACTTTATTCAGGTTACTGTCTAATTTTATTTTGTTATTTTTATTTGCTGATATTTGCTGTCTAGTGGTAACTTATTCAAGTGATTTGCTAACTTTTGTTCATACTAACATTTATATTAGGATGCTTACAGAAGAATTTTGTGGCTCATCTCTAACTGATGTTAACCAAGATACTCTTGATAAATTATAATGAATTAAATGGATTAATTATAACCAATATATAATGAATATACTGGAATAAAACATTTTAATCCATCTAGTAGAATATTATGTGGCCCAAAGGAAGAAAGAATGAGCTACCAAGTAAATAAAACACTTGGATGAGTACTAGTTGCATGTTTCTAAGTTAAAGAAAAATCTCACACTATATGACTTTAGTTGTGTGACATTTTGAAGTGTAGACATGTTGAGACAATAGAAAAATCAGTTGTTTCCAGAGGTTTAAGGAAATGGTGGGCAGGAGTATTGGGTAGGAGAAGCACAGGCTGGCTGCTTTGTACTTTTTAAAAGTTATTTCATGAAGTACTATAATGGTGCATACTTTACTGGGTGTATTTATTGAATACTGTAGAGATAAACGATCGGATGTAGTGTGTGAAAACCACTGAAGTCATTTAGGAAATTGGAGCCTTCTGGGATGGAGGGAGGAATGTTCCCAAACCATCTAATTGTATTGCAGATGCATACATGCCTCAGTGGAAAAAATGCAGAATAGATGCTGACTCAAGTTATTTTGGAGTTATGTGGAGTCTGTAAAACCAAGGACAAAGGGAACAATGTGTAAGCATTGCAGTTTCACTGATAAGGTTCTTCCGCAGGCATCTAATGCCCAAATGTATACCATAATACATTTGTACCCAAACTGCACAGTTAAGCATTCATTGTGGTCAGTGGGGTCCAGGATCCTACTGATGTAGTAACTGTGAAAATAAGAAATGAAGGGAACTTGAATGCATCATGTAATAACACATTAGTGCTGGAAACAGGAGACTCATTTTTAGAATATATGCATTGTTACAAATATATATTGATGATAATATGTTTACACAAACATTCAAAGGGACACATAGATTCCTTTGCTTTGTTAGCTGAATGGGCCCTCAAACAAGACTTCAATTCTAGGGAACACACCTAGGTTACAAGTTATAAAACAGTGAGAGGAACCTAGGAGAAATGGGAAATTGCAGACTGGGAGGGAAATACATAAGTTGAAAGCAGGGCATTTTGTTGGATCAGAAAGTTAGGAAGTGATGAAAAATATTTTTCCTTAAAGCCAAATAAATACTCCAACAATAAAACCACCTATGATGGGGTATGTCAAGAGGCACAGGTAATAACAGAAGATCTGAAAATGGCTAAAGCTAAATATTTTGGGTAGGTAAGTAAGTAAGATACAACTGAATTATAATTCTAAGTATAAAGTAAATATTCACAAATCCATATAGATGCAAAGTACGCAATGAATGAACAAATGATGTAGGATATTACATATAGAATAAACGAAGAATTCTTAGTAAATTATGTAGTCTGCTTTGTAGACTGCAAGTGACAGCATCTTTTTTTTAAAACTTTTATTGGATTTTTTTATTTACATTTCAAATGGTAACCCATTTCCCAATTGCCCCTCTGGAAGCCCCCTATCTAATTCCCCTTCTCCCTGATTTGATGAAGGTTCTCTCCCACCACCCACCCACTCCTGCCTCCCCGCTCTGGCATTCATCTACACTGGGATATCAAGCCTTTACAGGACTAAGGGCCTCTCCTCCCATTGATGCCCAACAAGGACATCCTCTGCTATATATGTGGCTGGAGCCACAGGTTGCTCCATGTGTACTATTTGGTTGGTGGTTTAGTGT
Organism: Apodemus agrarius; assembly: GCA_964023405.1. NCBI lineage: Eukaryota > Metazoa > Chordata > Mammalia > Rodentia > Muridae > Apodemus > Apodemus agrarius. Next base: position 83,217,002 of record OZ030016.1, on the reverse strand, counting down.
CTAGGAGCTCTGGGGTGTGTGGTTAGTTGATTTTGTTCTTCATATGGGGTTGCAAACCTTTCAGCTCCTTCAACTCTTTCTCTAACTCCTCCATTGGGTACCTTGTGCTCAGTCCAATGGTTGACTGCAAATATCCACCTCTGTCTTTGTCAGGCACTGGCAGATCCTCTCAGGATACAACTATATCAGGTTCCTGTCAGAAAGTACTTCTTGGCATCCACAATAGTATGCATTGTTGGTGGAATTGCAACCTGGTACAACCACTCTGGAAATCAGTCTGGTGGTTCTTCAGAGAATTGGACATAGTACTATCTGAGGACCCAGCTATAACACTCATGGGCATATACCCAAAAGATGCTCCAACATATAACAAGGACACATGCTCTACTATTTTTGTAGCAGCCTTATTTATAATAGCCAGAAGCTGGGAAGAACCCAGGTGCCTTTCAATAGAGAAATGGATACTGAAAATGTGGTACATTTACACAATTGATAGCAGTAATAGTAATATTCAGATATTAAAAGCAATTAATTCATGAGTTCTTAGGCAAATGGATGTAAATAGAAAATATCATCCTGAGTCAGAACACACATGGTATGTACTGACTGATAAGTGGATATTAGCGCAAAAGCTTGGAATATCCAGGATACAACTCACAAACCATATGAAGCTCAAAAAGAAGAAAGACCAAAGTGTGGAAGCTACATTCCTTCTTAGAAGGGGAAAAAAATTTAAAGCTATGGGAGCAAATACGGAGACAAAGTGTGGAACAGAGACTGAAAGAAAGGCCATCCAGAGACTGCCCAACCTAGGGATCCATCCCATATACAGACACCAAACTCTTAGCATCCCTTTAAGTGTGGGCTCTGCAAAATAAATCACATAGCCGCTCTTCTGAATTAAGGAGTGCCCTTCCTTATCCCTACAACCAGTGTCTTCATTTGAGGACTAATTCTTGCTTATCATTGATTTCTGGTTTCCATCATAAATTGGATAACAATCAATAATTAAATTGTAGGCTGATGATTGTGCACAAGTACATTTTAATATAGAATTTACATTACTGGCTTGAGAAAATGGCTAAGATTATCTGTTCATTATTATCTCTTTCTCAAACCCAAATCTATGACTTGAAGAGCCACTCCTTTTGTCTGGTTGCTGGGAAAACATAAAACAATGACCCTACTTTTCTTTTTTTCATTTTTCTTTTTATTGGATATTTTCTTTATTTACATTTCAAATATTATCCCCTTTCCTGGTTCCCCTTTCCCACTCCAGAAACCCTCAATGTCTTTCCCCTCCCACTACTTCTATTAGGGTGTTCCCCCACCCACCTACCACTCCTCCCTCTCCACTCTCAATTTCCATATACTAGGGCACTGAGCCTTCACAGGAACAAGGGCCTTTCCTCCCATTGATGCCCAATAAGGACATCCTCTGCCACTTATGAGGCTGGAGCCATGGGTCCCTCCATTTGTACTCCTTGGTTGTTGGTTTAGTCCATGAGAGCTCTGGGGGTTCTAGTTAGTTGATATTGCTGTTTTTATACGGGGTTGCAAACCCCTTCAGCTCTTTCACTCCTTTCTCTAACTCCTTCTTTGGGATTCTGTGCTAAATCCAATGGTTTGCTGCAAGCATCTGCCTCTGTATTTGTCAGGCTCTGCCAGAGCATCTCAAGAGACAACTATATCAGGCTCCTGTCAGCATGTACTTTTTGGCATCCACAATAGTGTCTGGGTTTGGTGAATGTATATGGGATGGATCCCTAAGTGGGGCAGTCTCTGAATGACCTTTCCTTACATGTCTGCTCTACAATTTATCTCCGTATTTGCTCCTGTGGGTACTTTTTTTCCCCTTCTAAAGACTGAAGCATCCACATTTTGGTCTTCCTTCTTCTTGAGCTTCATGTGGTCTGTGAATTGTATCATGGGTATTCCAAGCCTTTGGGCTCAGATCCACTTATTAGGGAGTACATACCATGTGTGTTCTTTTGTGACTGGGTTATCTCACTCAGGATGATATGTCAAGTTCCAGCAAATTGCCTAAGAATTTTATGAATTAATTGTGTTTATTAGCTGAGTAGAATTCCATTGTGTAAATGTATCACATTTTTTGTATCCATTCCTCTGTTGAAGGACATCTGGGTTCTTTCCAGCTTCTGGTTATTATAAATAAGGTTGCTATGAATATAGTAGAGGATGTGTCCTTGTTACATGTTGGAGCATCTTTTGGGTATATATCCATGAATGTTATAGTTAGGTCCTCAGGTAGTACTATGTCCAATTTTCTGAGGTACCACAAAACTGATTTCCAGAGTGATTGTACCAGCTTGCAACCCCACCAACAATGGAGTAGTGTCCTTTTTTTTCCACATCCTCATGTGCATCTATTGTCTCCTGAGTTTTTGGTGTTAGCCATTCTGATTGTTGGAATCTTTGGGTTGTTTTGATTTGCATTTCCCTGATGATTAAAGATATTAAACATTTCTTTAGGTGCTTCTTGGCCATTTGATATTTCTTAGTTGAAAATTCTTTGTTTAGCTCAGTACCCCATTTTAATAAGGTTATTTAATTCTCTAGAGTCTAACTTCTTGAGTTGGATATTAGCCTTCTATGAGATGTAGGTTTCTAAAGATCTTTTCCCAATCTGTTAGTTGCTGTTTTGTCCTATTGATAGTGTCCTTTGCTTACAGAAGCTTTGCAGTTTTATGAGGTCCCATTTGTCAATTCTTGATCTTAAAGCATAAGCCATTGGTTTTCTGTTCAGGAAAATTTTCCCTTGTGCCCATGTGTTCCAGGCTCTTTCCTACTTTCTTTTTTATTAGTTTCAGTTTATCTGGTTTATGTGAAGGTCCTTGATCCACTTAGACTTGAGCTTTGTACCAGAAGATAAGAATGGATTGATTTGTTTGGCAGTTCCTCAGAAAATTGGGCATGTCACTTCCAGAGGATCCTGGCATACCACTCCTGGGCATATATCCAGAGGACTCCCCTGCATACAATAAAGACACATGCTCCACTATGTTCATAGCAGCCTTGTTTATAATAGCCAGAAATTGGAAGGAGCCCAGATATCCCTCAGAGGAGGAATGGATACAGAAAATGTGGTATTTTTATACAATGGAATACTACTCAGCAATTAAAAATAATGAATTCATGCAATTTGTAGGTAAATGGTTAGATCTGGAAAATATCATCCTAAGCGAGTTAACCCAATCACAAAAGAATACACATGAAATGCAATCACTGATAAGTAGATATTAATGAGCCCAGAAGCCCTAAATACTCAAGGCACAATTAGCAATTCAAATGATTCACAAGAAGAAGAAAGGAGAGAACCCTGGGCCTGAAAAGATTAGATCCAGTTTTGTAGATCCAGAACAGAGAAATTGGGGGGGATGATTGGGGAATAGTTGGGGGGGAGAGGACTTATGGGACATATGGTGGGGGGGACTGGAAAAGGGGAAAGTCTTTGGAATGTAAACATAGAATATAGAAAATTAAAAAAAAGAAAATAAAAAAGGAGCAAAATTAAATTAAATTAAATTAAAACTTTAGTTTTGGGGACAAATTTAAAAAAAAAAGAATGGATTGATTTGCAGTCTTCTCTATGCTGAACTCCAGTTGAACTAGCACCATTTGTTAAAAATGTTGTCTTTTTTCACTGCTTGTTTTTTTTATTTTTAGATCCTTTGTCAAATATCATGTGACGATAGGTATTACTTTCTTAGACTTGAGTTCTATTCCATAGATGTTCCTGCCTGTCTTTGTATCAATACCATATAGTTTTTATTACTATTGCTTTGTAATACAGCTTGATGTCAGGAATGGTGATTTCCCCAGAATTTCATTTATTATTGAGAATAGTTTTTGCTATCCTGGGATTTTGTTATTCCAAATGAATTTGCAAATTGTTCTTCTAACTCTGAGAAGAATTATGTTGGAATTGTGATGTGGATTGCATTGAATCTATAGATTGCTTTTGGCAAGGTGACCATTTTTACTATATTAATCCTGGCAATCCATGAGTATGGAAGATCTTTCCATCTTTTTAGATCTTTGATTTCTTTCTACAAAGTCTTGAAGTTACTGTCATACAAATCTTTCACTTGCTTGGTTAGAGTCACACCAAGATATATTATTTGTGACTACTGTTAAGGGTGTCATTTTCCTAATTTCTTTCTCAGCTTGTTTATCCTTTGAGTAGAGGAAATCTACTGATTTGTTCAAGTTAATTTTATATCTAGCCACTTTGTTGAAGTTGTTATTAGGATTAGGAGTTCTCTGGTGGAATTCTTGGGGTCACATAAGTATACTATCTTATCATCTGCAAATAGTGATAGTTTGACTTCTTTTCCAATTTGTATCCATTTGTCTTCCTTTTGTTGTCTAATTGCTCTGGCTAGAATTTTAAGTACTATACTGAATAGATAGAGAGAGAGAGAGAGTGGGCAACCTTGTCTAGTCCCTGATTTTAGTGGAATTGCTTCAAGTTTCTCTCTATTTAGTTTGATGTTGGCTACTGATTTGCTGTACATTGCTTTTACTATGTTTAGGTATGAAACTTCATTTCATGATCTTTCTAAGACTTTTAATATGCATGGATGTTGAATTTGCCAAATGCCTTTTCAGCATCTAATAAAGTGATTATGTGGTTTTGTTTCTTTGAGTTTGTTTATAGTAGTGGATTATGTTGATGAATTTCCATATATTAAACTATCCATGCCTTCCTGGGATGAAGCCTAATTCATCATGATGAATGATTGTTTTGATGTGTTCTTGGATTCAGTTTGCAAGAATTTTATTGAGTATTTTAGCATCAATGTTCATAAAGAAAATTGGTCTGAAGTTCTCTTTCTTTGTTGGGTCATTGTGATTTAGATATAAGTGTAATCATGACTTCATAGAAAGAATTGGGTAGTGTTCCTTCTATTTCTATTTTGTGAAATAGTTTGAAGAGTATATTTGTATTAGGTCTTCTTTGAAGGATAAAATATGCACTAAATCTCTCTGGTCCTGGGTCCCCCCCCCCTTTTTTTGGTAGGGAGACTTCCCCGCCCCCTCCCTGACAGGGTTTCTCTGTGTAGCCCTGGCTGTTCTGGAACTCACTCTGTAGGCCAGGCTGGCCTCAAACTCAGAAATCCTCCTGCCTCTGCCTCTCAACTGCTTGGATTAAAGGCATATGCCACCACTGCTCGGCAGCTAGAGAGACTTTTAATGACTGCTTCTATATCTTTAGGGGTTATGCGACTGTTAAGATGGATTATCTGATCCTGAGTTAACTTCAGCACCTTGTATCTGTCTATAAAATTCTCCATTTAATTCAGATTTTTCAACTTGAATGAGTATAGGCTTTTGTAGAAGAATCTGATGATATTTTTTAAATTTCCTCAATTTCCATTGTTATGTCTCCTTTTTATTTCTGATTTTATTAATTTGGATACTGTCTCTGTGCCCTCTGGTTAGTCTGGCTAAGGGTTTATCTATCTTGTTGATTTTCTGAAAGAACCAGCTCCTTGGTTTGTTGATACTTTTTATAGTTCTTTCTGTTTCTACTTGGTTGATTTCAGACTTGAGGTTGATTGTTTCCTGACATCTACTCCTCTTGGGTGAATTTACCTGTTTTTGTTCTAGAGCTTTCAGATGTGCTGTTAAGCTGGTAATGTATGCTATCTCCATTTACTTTTTGGAGGCACTCAGAGCTTGAGTTTTCTTCTTAACACTGCTTTACTAGTGTCCTATAACTTTTGATGTGATGTGGATTCATTTTCATTAAATTATAAAATGTCTTTAATTTCTTTATTTCTACCTTGACCAAATTATCACTGAGTAGGGTGTTGTTCAGTTTCTGTGTGTATGTGGGCTTTATGTTCGTTTTGTTGCTATTCAAACCAGCCTTAGTCCATGGTGATCTGATAGGGTGCATAGAATTATTTCAATCTTATTGTATCTGGTAAGGCCTGTTTTGTGACCAGTTATATAGTCAGTTTTGGAGTACCTCAGTACCATGAGGTGCTGAGAAGGAGGTATATTCTTTTGTTTTAGGATAAAATAGTCTGAGCAGGGAAGCCAGACTTAGCCAGCTTGCCAGGTGCTCAGACCCTGCCAGCAGAACCAGGTACCCGAAATAGCCCGAGTTTAAGACCTCCGGGGACTCAGGTCTGGAGGAGGAGCTGCGCACAGAGTAGAGGTTTGGAGTACAGCGGCCGTGCCTGCACTCTGCGCTCCCAGGCCAGACCCCGAACCCCCTGCAGGCAGCACCATCTTGCCTGCAGCTTCCCATCCAGCCCGTAGCAGGGAAACCAGACCTAGCCAGCTTGCCAGGTGCTCAGACCCTGCCGACGGAACCAGGTACCCGAGACAGCCCGAGTTTAAGACCTCCGGGGACTCAGGTCTGGAGCAGGAACTGTGCACAGAGTAGCTGTTTGGAGTACAGCGGCCGTGCCTGCGCTCTGCGCTCCCAGGCCAGACCCCGAACGCCCTGCAGGCAGTGCCATCTTGCCTGCAGCTTCCCATCCAGCCAGTAGCAGGGAAGCCAGACCTAGCCAGCTTGCCAGGTGCTCAGACCCTGCCGGCAGAACCAGGATAAGCAACAATTCTTGTTTATTAAGAAGAGTGAGGACCAGCGATAGCGGCAGGCCTCCATATTGCAACCAGGACACAGTTGGAAAGGTGCAGGTAGAGACTCCGTCTGGGGCTAGGGCAGGGAGAGCTGCTAAGCTCTTGCCCACAGGCGAGCCCAGGCGCCTAGGCTCTGCAGCATGTCCCTGCGAGCTTAGGCCGTGCACCAAGGCAGCCAGAACCACCCAGCTCCCCAGGACCCCGGACCAGCGATAGCGGCAGGCCTCCATATTGCAACCAGAACACAGCTAGAAAGGCACAGGTAGACAGATTCCATCAGGGGCTACCACGTGGGGGGATCTGCTAGGCTCTCGCTACTAGGCAGGTCCAGCAGTGCCTGCCGAGGCTCTGCTGCACTCCCCCACACTTCCAGGAGACCTCAGGCCTTGCACAAAGTCAGCCGGTGGCAGCCAGCTTGTGATCCCGTTGAGCAGCAATCACGCATAACCACCAGTAGAGAAACAACAGGTAAGCCCATCCTCACAGGAGATTCAAACACCAGCCAGTGACAACAAGGTCAACTAACACCAGAAATAACCAGATGGCAAAAGGTAAACGAAGGAATGTCACTAACAGAAATCAAGGCAACATGACAGCATCTGAACCCAGTTCTCCAACAACAGGAATCCCTGGATACCCCAAAACACCAGAAAAACAAGACTTGGATATAAAATCACTGGTCAGGATGCTGGTAGCTGAACACATAGAAAAATCTCGTAAAGAAATAGAAGAGAAAATGGATCAAAAGTTAGAAGCCTTTACAAGGCAAATACAAAAATCACTTCAAGAAATGCAGGAGAAGATGGATCAAAAAGAAGAAGACAATAAGGACAGACAAAAATCACTTAAAGAAATACAGAAGAACGTGGGCCAACAAGTAGAAGCTATGAAAGAGGAAACACAAAAATCTATTAAAGAAATACATGAAAACACAATCAAGCAAGCGAAAGATCTGAGCACATCCATCCAGGTACTAAAAACAGAAGTAGAAACAACTAAGAAATCGCAGAGGGAGACAACATTGGAGATAGAAAACCTTGGGAAGAAATCAGGAGCCATAGATGCAAATATCAACAATAGAATACAAGAGATAGAAGACAGAATATCAGAAGCCGAAGATACCATAGGAACCATTGATTCAACAGTCAAAGAAAATACAAAATGCAAAAAGGCTGTAACCCAAAACATCCAGGAAATCCAGGACACAATGAGAAGACCAAACCAAAGGATTATAGGTATAGATGAGAATGAAGATGTACAAGTTAAAGGGCCAGCAAATATCTTCTACAAAATTATGGAAGAAAACTTCCCCAACCTAAAGAGAGAGATGCCGATGAATATACAAGAAGCATACAGAACCCCAAACAGACTGGATCAGAACAGAAATACATCCCGTCACATAATAATCAAAACTCCAAATGTACTAAACAAAGAAAGAATATTAAAGGCAGCAAGAGAAAAAGGCCAAGTAACTTATAAAGGAAGACCTATCAGAATAACACCAGACTTCTCACCTGAGACCATGAAAGCTAGAAGATCCTGGGCAGATATAATGCATACTCTAAGAGAACACAAACTTCAGCCAAAACTACTTTACCCAGCAAAGCTCTCAATCGCCATAGATGGAGACATCAAGGTATTCCATGACAAAACCAAATTTGCATGATACCTTTCCACAAATCCAGCCCTACAAAGGATAATAGGGGGAAAACACCAAGACAAGGACGGAAACTACACCCGGGAAGAAGCAAGATAGAAACCTCCTCTCATCAAACCCAAAAGAAGGAAACCTCTCGAATATAAAAAAATAAATAAAATAAATAAATATAATTTCAAAAATGTCTGGAGGAAATAATTACTATTCCTTAATATCTCTTAACATCAATGGACTCAATTCCCCAATAAAAAGACATAGATTAACAGACTGGATACAGAAACAGGACCCTAAATTTTGCTGCATACAGGAAACACATCTCAGTGTCAAAGACAAACACTGCCTTAGAGTAAAAGGCTGGAAGACAATTTTACAAGCAAATGGTCTCAGGAAACAAGCTGGAGTAGCCATTCTAATATCATAAAATTGACTTCCAACCTAAAATCATCAAAAGAGACTCAGAAGGTCACTTCTTGCTGGCCAAAGGGAAAATCCACCAAGAAGAGCTCTCAATACTGAACATCTATGCTCCAAATCCAAGGGCGCCCTCATTCGTAAAAGAAACCTTACTAAAGCTTAAAGCACACATTACACCTAACACAATAATTGTGGGTGACTTCAACACTCAACTCTCCTCAATGGACCGATCAGGAAAGCAGAAAATAAACAGGGACACAGTGAAACTAATTGAAACTCTAGACCAATTGGATTTAACAGATATATATAGAACATTTCATCCTAAAGCTAAAGAATATACCTTTTTCTCAGCTCCACGTGGTACCTTCTCCAAAATAGACCATATAATTGGTCACAAGACAGATGTCAACAAATACAAGAAGATCGAGCTAATCCCATGCCTCCTATCAGATCACCATGGAGTAAGAGTGGTCTTCAATAACAACAAAAACAACAGAAAGCCCACATACACATGGAAACTGAACAATACTCTACTCAATGACACCTTGGTCAAGGAAGAAATAAAAAAAGAAATCAAAGACTTTTTAGAATTCAATGAAAATGAAGGTACAACCTACACAAATCTATGGGACACAATGAAAGCAGTGCTAAGAGGAAAACTCATAGCTCTAAGTGCATCAAAAAAGAAACTGGAGAGAGCATACACTAGCAGCTTAATGGCACACCTTAAAGCCTTGGAAGAAAAACAAGTTAATTCACCCAGGAGGAGTAGAAGACAAGAAATCATCAAACTCAGGGCTGAAATCAATCAAATAGAAACAAAGAGAACCATACAAAGAATCAACAAGACCAGGAGCTGGTTCTTTGAGAAAATCAACAAGATAGATAAACCCTTAGCCAGACTAACCAAAGGACACAGAGACAGTACACAAATTAACAAAATTAGAAATGAAAAGGGAGACATAACAACAGAAACTGAGGAAATTCAAAAGATCATCAGATCCTACTACAAAGGTCTATACTCAAAACAACTGGAGAATCTGGAGGAAATGGACAATTTCCTAGACAGATATCAAATACCAAAATTAAATCAGCATCAAGTAGATCAGCTAAATAGTCCCATAACCCCTAAAGAAATAGAAGGGGTTATAGAAAGCCTCCTACCCAAAAAAAGTACGGGACCAGATGGTTTTAGTGCAGAATTCTACCAGACCTTCAAAGAAGACTTAACACCAATACTTTTCAAACTATTCCACAAAATAGAGACAGAAGGGACACTGCCCAACTCATTCTTCGAAGCCACAATTACGCTAATACCTAAACCACAAAAAGATCCAACAAAGAAAGAGAACTACAGGCCAATTTCTCTTATGAATATAGATGCAAAAATACTAAATAAAATTCTTGCTAACCGAATCCAAGAGCACATCAAAATGATCATCCACCATGATCAAGTAGGCTTCATCCCAGGGATGCAGGGATGGTTCAATATACGGAAATCCATCAATGTAATCCACTACATAAACAAACTGAAAGAAAAAAAACCACATGGTCATCTCATTAGATGCTGAAAAAGCATTCGACAAAATTCAGCATCCTTTCATGCTAAAAGTCTTGGAAAGAGCAGGAATTCAAGGCCCATACCTAAATGTAGTAAAAGCAATCTACAGCAAACCAGTAGCCAACATCAAAATAAATGGAGAGAAACTTGAAGCATTCCCACTAAAATCAGGGACTAGACAAGGCTGCCCTCTCTCTCCATATCTTTTCAATATAGTACTTGAAGTTCTAGCAAGAGCAATTAGACAACATAAGAAAGTCAAAGGGATACAAATTGGAAAGGAAGAAGTGAAACTATCATTATTTGCAGATGATATGATAGTTTACCTAAGCGACCCAAAAAACTCCACCAGAGAACTTCTACAGCTGATAAACAACTTCAGCAAAGTGGCAGGTTATAAAATTAACTCAAGCAAGTCAGTGGCCTTCTTGTACTCAAAGGACAAGCAGGCAGAGAAAGAAATTAGGGAAATAACACCCTTCACACTAGCCACAAACAACATAAAGTATCTTGGCGTAACTCTAACCAAACAAGCGAAAGATCTGTACAACAGGAACTTCAAGTCCTTGAAGAAAGAAATCGAAGAAGACCTCAGAAGATGGAAAAATATTTCTTGCTCCTGGATTGGCAGGATCAATATAGTAAAAATGGCCATCTTGCCAAAAGCAATATACAGACTCAATGCGATCCCCATCAAAATCCCCACTCAATTCTTCATAGATCTAGAAAGAGCAATTCTCAAATGCATCTGGAGCAACAAAAAACCCAGGATAGCTAAAACTATTCTCAACAATAAAAGGACTTCTGGGGGAATCAATATCCCTGACCTCAAGCAGTACTACAGAGCAATTGTGTTAAAAACTGCATGGTATTGGTATAGCAACAGGCAAGCAGATCAATGGAACAGGATTGAAGACCCAGAAATGAACCCACAGACTTATGGTCACTTGATCTTTGATAAAGGAGCCACAACCATCTGGTGGAATAAAGATAGCCTTTTCAACAAATGGTGCTGGTTCAACTGGAGGTCAACATGCAGAAGAATGCGAATTGACCAACTCTTATCTCTTTGCACTAAGATCAACTCCAAGTGGATCAAGGACCTCCACATAAAACCAGACACACTGAAACTATTAGAAAAGAAACTTGGGAAGACCCTGGAGGACTTGGGCACAGGGGAAAAGTTCCTGAACAGAACACCAATAGCTTATGCTCTAAGATCAAGAATCGACAAATGGGACCTCATAAAATTACAAAGTTTCTGCAAAGCAAAGGACACTGTCAGAAGGACAAAACGGCAACCAACAAAGTGGGAAAAGATCTTCACCAACTCCACATTCAACAGAGGGCTAATATCCAATATATACAAAAAACTCAAGAAGTTAGACCACAAAGAAACAAATAACCCTATCAAAAAATGGGGCACAGAGCTAAACAAAGAATTTTCACCAGAAGAAATTCGGATGGCCGAGAAACACCTTAAAACATGTTCAACATCATTAGTCATCAGGGAAATGCAAATCAAAACAACCCTGAGATTCCACCTCACACCAGTCAGAATGGCTAAGATTAAAAACTCAAGAGACAACAAGTGCTGGCGAGGATGTGGAGAAAGAGGAACACTCCTCCACTGTTGGTGGGATTGCAAAATGGTAAAACCGCTCTGGAAATCAGTGTGGCGGTTCCTCAGAAAATTGGGCATGTCACTTCCAGAGGACCCTGGCATACCACTCCTGGGCATATACCCAGAGGATTCCCCTGCATGCAATAAAGACACATGCTCCACTATGTTTATAGCAGCCTTGTTTATAATAGCCAGAAATTGGAAGGAGCCCAAATATCCCTCAAAGGAGGAATGGATACAGAAAATGTGGTATATTTATACAATGGAATACTACTCAGCAATTAAAAATAATGAATTCATGCAATTTGTTGGTAAATGGTTAGACCTGGAAAATATCATCCTGAGTGAATTAACCCAATCACAAAAGAATGCACATGAAATGCAATCACTGATAAGTGGATATTAATGAGCCCAGAAGCCCTAAATACTCAAGACACAAATAACAAGTCAAATGATTCCCAAGAAGAAGAAAGGAGAGGACCCTGGGCCTGTAAAGATTGCATCCAGTTTAGTAAAGAAACCGAGGGGGGAGGGAGAATGATTGGGGAACAGATGGGGGGGAGAGGAACTATGGGAACTATGGTGGGTGGGAACTGGGAAAGGGGAAAGCCTTTGGAATGTAAACATAGAATATAGAAAATTAAAAAAAAGTAACAGAAAAAAAAAACAAAAAAAAAAGGATAATATGGTCTGTAGATATCTGTTAAATCCATTTGATCCATACATTCTGTTAGATTCAGTCTGTCTCTGTTTTGACTTTAGGTACTGCTTAGATTTAAAAAAGATAAGGATTGTGGGGCTTCTATGATGGGGACTGGTGCCATTATAAGAGAATAATGGACTTTTCTGATTTTACTCACTGAAAAATGTTATCAACGGACATTCTAGGCAGGTCATTTTCACCTGGAAACCAGCCAACCATACAGGCATCTTGACATGGAATTTTAGTACCCTCCCTCTTTATATTATAAGTAATAAATGTGGTTTGAGAAATTCAGGATATTGTGTGGTTATAGCAACCTGCAAGCAGAACACCGATATTCATAGACCATGGTTGCAGGAGTCAGGTTTGCATGGGTTTAATACATGAACATTACTTCATTGAAATTAATTTGGTGAATGCTGTGACTGGACCATCACTGGATTCTCGGCTTGGTCTCTTTCTCAGTATATATCAGCCAGCTTCCTTGAAATAAGTCAGTGAAACTGTTACACTGAAACTCTTCATCTCAAATTGGTGAGCATGGATGCTTCATTTTCCAGGGCATAGCTTTGCTTTCTTTACTTAGTATGTTTCTGCCCACTTCACTGATCTCGAAATGTACTCCATCACCCTGGAGCAGTTAACCTGGTGGAGTTCTTTCATATGCACAGGCAGATTGGTTGTGGCTCGAATAGAATTACCTTTGAAAGTGCATTGCATTCTGTCATAATGCTCACATGCTGAGCTGGAAACACACAACCAATTCATGAGTTTTGCTTTATTTCTTCAATCCCCGACTTCTCGTGATTGGGAGAGTATGCTCTGTCACTGAGACTGCCTCCTGGCTAGTTTGTTTTCTTAGGACTCACTTTGGCATACACAGTGAGTGTTTTATGTTGAATGACAAATCCAAGTTACTAAAGGGAAATTGGATTGCTAATCACAAATAGTCAAGTGATTTACATTTGGAAACAAGGAAATTCTACAGAGTTGTTCTGCATATTCAAAGGCACGGGCAGTTGAGGTGGGGATCATGGTGGCCAGTCTCTCCACACTTCTACTGAAAAAATGGTCAACTGCCTAAAACCCAAAGGACATTCTGTAAGAAATGTGGCAAGCATCAGCCTCACAGTGACCCAGTGTAAGAAGAACAAGACTTCCCTGTATGCCCAAGGAAATCAGTGCTACAATGGGAAGCAGAGTGGCTACGGTGGTCAGACAAAGCCAATTTTTTGAAAGAAGGCCAAAACCACAAAGAAGATTATGATCAGGCTTGAGTGTGTTGAGCCCAACTGCAGATCCAAGAGGATGCTGGCCATTAAGAGATGCAAACATTTTGAACTGGGAGGTGACAGAAGAGAAAGGGCCAAAACCTTTTCTGGATCAGAAAGTGATCCAGTCTTAAAACTTGTGTTCTCTGAGAGGAAAACACTGAAGCAGTATAAAAATGACCTGCTAGAGAACAAAGATGGTATGCCAGAATGAACATCCTATTTTACGACCAGAGTCTTGGCTAGGCTTCCTGTCAAGAACAGAACCTCATGTCAATGTCATCTATCATAGAAGCAACCCCGAGAGCTTCTGTGAAAGTGAGTTGGCAGAGCTAGCTGCTTCATTTTTAGTGAATTTTTAAGTCTCTTGATCACCACAGTGACATCTGAGCAGTAAATCAAGCATTGGATTTTAGTAGTGCCACCAGACTCCTGTGCAGGATCCAGTACTCTGAAGTAGATCCTATTATTCAGACTCCCACTAGAAAACCAGAAATTACCTTAAATATTTGAAACAGAGTTGGTGGTATATCAGTACCTTGTAGGTGCTATGGAGTTGGCTCTTTAGATATGGAAAAGCTAAGAAGACTAAAGGAGACTCCCTAGCAAGGCAGAGATGGGCAATGTGAGAAAGCCATTGTCCTTAGCCTTCAAAGACAAAAGTGTAACAGAAGGAGGCTCACGTGGTGCCTAGCAGACAGGACCATATAAACTGGAATTCCTGTGTGTCTGAGATCCAGGGCTTCAACCTCAGTCAGCTTCTTGCTGTTTCTGTCTGTGTCGCTGCTTCCCATGGCCTATCTCTGGCTTCCTCCAGACTCACTAATTCTGTAGAGAAGGAAGCTGCCACAGAATCCCAAGTACCAGAGAGTGGACCGAAGGAGACAAGTTCATGATGGGTATGTAGGAGGACAACCTGAAGCACTACCAAGGAGACAAGCAATAATGCTGAACAACAGGCAATGTGTTGTGTAGAGTGACGGCTGAGGTGATAAGGAAAGATGACAATCAGGATTTCAGAGGATGAAGTCAGAAACTGGGAGACTTGGCAAATCCTTGCTAAGGAGCCAGTGGTTTGGCTTGTCGAGTCCACGAACAAGACACGTATATTGTAGCCTGAATGTTGAAGGTATTTAATGACTTCACATGTCCCATGTTTTTTGCTTAATTTGAGGCATTGTAGTATATATATATATATATATATATATATATATATATATATATATATATCAGCTTCCTTTCTTAAGTGTTAATGCTGATGTGCCCCCTCTAAAGAAAATGGACAATTTCTTCCTTTTGTAGTCCATACTCCAAGGAGCCCTGAGTGATCTTTGCCCATATTAGGAATATTTCAGAAAAATTCCAGTCTATTACAATTGAGCCAGAAGAAGCACAACTATCTGTTTTCTCCAAAGACAATACATCCTGAATCCAAAGCTTCTTTCTCTCTTTTCCTGGCCCATCAACACCTTGAAAGTGTGAAGCTTATAAACACACAATAAGATGGTGGGGGCAGTCCCACACTTTAAAAAGTATCCAACTTATATTACAAATAATAGCAAAGGTTTATATAAAGCTTAATGTTTCAGATAGCATCCTCACTAAATGGCTATTAATACTTCCTTTCATGATCCTCCAAGTCCAGTTACAGGCACCTTCTGTTGGAATGGAGGATGCTGTAAGGAGTAAGTTAGGTACTCTCCAAGGCCTTTCTGAGCAGCACACTGACACCACACTTTTCCAGGAACTTGGATTCCATATTCAGATGTGTCCTAATTTGGGAGCAGAGGGGAAGGTCTTTGATGAGTGTGGGGACCCTCTGAAGAAGTTTTTTCAGAGTGTCAATTCAGAATGTCAGTAAAACTGTCGCAATGTGTTTTTTTGCAATTACAGAGTGGTATTCAGTTAACAACATTTATCTTCATATAAGCTTTATCAGAGACAACTGAAGATGAAAAAATAAAACCCAAAACTAAAACCAAAAGAAAAAACCCAAACCTAACTTATATATATATATATATATATATATATATATATATATATATGTATATATATATATATATATATATATATATATATATATATATATATAATTTGTGCTGCGTACCAACAAGAACCTGCTTTAAATTTCCATGCCAATTTACAACCCCCAGACTGTGCCAGGCAAGCTTAGTGGCTATTGAAAACACCCCCAGGACAGGGCTATCTAAAGACACATTCAGTAGTGTGTTAACGATACAAAAAAAGACACTGTACAGTTTAAAAACAAGTCTTACACAGCCTTACATTTCAATTTTTTTCTTTAAAAAGAGTGAGTTGTGTACGGGGGTGGTGGGGGGGGTAAATGTTTTATAAACAAGAAAAAAAACTGCACTAAAACCAACTTATTCATCATCATAATCATCTTCTTCTTCATCTTCGTCTTCCTTTTCTTCCTCTTCTTCCTCATCCCCTTCATCCTCCTCCTCATCTTCCTCTTTCTTCCATTTCTTGCTCTTCTCAGCCTTGGCCACCCCCTTTCTCGCCGCATCAGGTTTTTTTTTTTAGCTCTTTCGGCAGCAATATCCTTCTAATACTTCTCCTTCAGCTTGGCAGCCTTCTTCTCATTGGGCTGCTTGTCATCCGTTGCTGCAGTGCTCTTCCACATCTCTCCTAGTTTTTTTTTTTCAACATGACCAATGGATAAGCCGGGATGCTCGCCTTTGATGTTAGGGTGGTATTCAGAACAGAACAAGAAGGCTGAAGGAGGCCTCTTGGGTGCATTGGGGTCCTTGAACTGCTTTTTGGTCTTCTCTTGGGGGTGGGGAATGTTTGTTTTCATTTCTCTTTCAGAACGAGCCTTGTCATCCTTTGCCATCTCTTCCTTCAAATCCTCCCTTTTCTTTATTAGACATCATCTTCCACCTCTCCAAGCACTTCTTGGAGAACTGTGAGAAGTTGACAGAGCATCTGGGTTCTTCTTGTGCTCCTCCCTCCTTCCGGCAGGTTTGCACAAAGAATGCATGTGCGGACGTTTTTCCTTTCTGCTTCTTAAGATCTCCTTTGCCCATGTTTAATTGATTTTCCTCTGCGAGGCACAGAGTTGCCCAGTGTCTATCCGGCTCTCGCTGCCCCCCCCCCATCCTGCTGTCTCTATGGAGCTCAATGTACTGCGATGGCTGTGAGAGCAGGGGCCAGACACAGCCTCATCGCTCTCTCTGCTCTGTAACCTTCCACTCTGAACTTCCTTTCTCCCCACCCCTGCTGTAAGCAAAGTTTTCATTTTTCTCATTTTCTCTTCCAGCCTCCATAATGTTAGCATGATTTGGATGCCAGAAGAATTGTGAACACAGTAACAACAACTACAACAAACAACAACAAATGCTAGGTATAGTTTTGTTTGTATTTTTAGTTTTAAAAATCTTCTTTAAAGAGTTTGTTTTGTTCAATTCTCCCCCAAACTCAACAAGAAGATTCTATCACTCACAGTCTCAGCAATCTTTGCACATTCCTGACTCAGTATGTGATGATGCTTCTGTGGGAAAGGTCAAGCGAAATTCAATTTGGGTCTTGATAATATAGAATTATTTCTCTTGGACAACTGCTGTAAGGTAAAATTATGTAATGACTCAAAATGAGCAAAGCTGTGTCAGAAATTAAGCCTGAACCCCACATGCCCTGCTTAACATCCAACTTAGATATTCGTTCAGTATGTGGCTTTAACTCCTTTTGCTTTGCTGTTCTATAATGTCATTGACAAAACAAAGAAAGTCTCTAAGCAAATTATCCTTAGTAGGGTCTGGCAAATAGGTACCAAACCTAAAATTATGGTCTTTATATTCTTTATATTCTTTTAATTGTTGAACTTTCAGCAATTCACAGAGTGGACATATTTGATCTGTTTCCAGTATCCTATGTCTTCTACCTTGCTCAAAACCTCCTTTCTCGCTCTGGCAGTCAATTCTGGACTCTAATTATATACTTTTTCTTAACATAAGTAGACTAGACAAGAACTTTGGGCATGATTCCCTATACATGTTTAATTTTTTTTCTTCATGTTCTAACTATGGGCTGTGATAAATAACCACCACACCATCCTTGAAGACAGAAAGATCTTCAGCTTTCATATGCTGGAGAGTTCTATGACAAAGCTTGAAGCAGTTTTTTTTAGCTTTGCCAATAACAATTAGATCAATAGCTAATAAAAAATGCGGCTGGATATTTTGGTTTTATAGTGCTGGTGATCAAATTTAAGTCCTCAGGAATGCTGAGCTATCTTTTAATAATAGGGACACACATCGCTAATCCAAAAACGTTGGGGTTTGAATGTGGGATTCCTTTTACTCATTTATCCCCAGGTAGGAAAGCTTAGCATGACAGACAGATTCTAAATTAGCCCTTAGTTCTCCATCTCTCAGTCATCGTGCCATTTCTTCATGCATTTCACTGGCTTCTACTGAGCTGCTTTCTTGGTACTAGCTTGGTGCATTTGTTGGCCTTGGCATGCTTTCTTAGGTCTGGTTAGTGTGCTAGCATCTTACAAATAAGCTAATCATATTGCCTTTCATCCTTCATAAATGATGAATATGTGTCCCATGTCTTTGATAAATCTGTAAAACATATCTGAAAAGTATTGAATCCTACTCTCCTATCTTGATTCAAATAAAGTTTTTAAATTTGTTTTTAATGTATATGAGTAATATACTACAAAAGTGTTAGTATCACATACATGCAGTGACTGCAGGTGCTAGAAAAGAGCATCATGTTTCGTGGAACTGGAGTTACAGACAGTTGTAAGCCACCATATGGGTATTAGAAATCAAACACAGGTTCTCTTCAAGAATAGCAAATGTTCTTAACTATCAACTCATCTCTCCACCCCCAGTGTTCTTTAAAAATTCTATTTTTTCGATAGGATATAATAAATACAAGTACATGGCTTGTCTTGACATTTACTTGAAGGAATGAGAGCCATGTATATTTCCTATACTTAAGAAATGAAATAAAATACATTGATTCTTTTGTTATCACTAGATATTTATATGCATTTTAACTCTGGAAAGCGTATCAAATGTTATAGCACACACAACTTAACATATGTGAAGAATACTGTCAAGTTTAGGCATGTTCTTTATTATGGGATCTTCTTTAAAACAATATGAATATTATGCTAAGCTCACCTTAGCTGATAATGTTCCGGATGGAGGTACATAATTTATGGTCTTAAAAGGAAGGAGTGAAGCAGCAAGGTTGATGTGTGGTCTTCTCCTTTCCACATCTTTCTGCCCCCTAACATTTGTAGCAGAGGCCATGGATCACCCATCAATATGCTTAGTGGATCCTTAACCTGTCACAGGATCTGTGGAGAGGGCAAGCAATTAAAGACATTCTTTTGGCTGGATTAGACACGAGTCTCACCAGCACTTGATTGAGACTCTCACCTTATTTACTGCAGGTCACCAGGAAGTAATAACTTTCAGTCTCTACAGTGTAGAATGATGTTTAAACTGACCAGGAAGGGATGAGTCACTGATTCCTAAGCAACAAGATATTTTTGTCTTGACTCTGATTTTAGAATGGCTCATTCCTAAATGGTGGGGGAGGAGTTTGTTGTGTTGTAATTATGTGCTAACATTACAATAGTATGATAGTACCAATGCACAATAGTAATGATTATGGAGGTATCATGAACATGTAGTTCTATCCTATACATTCTTTAAAACATCTAAACCTCCTTGTTATATAGGCATTTGTATTCTTTTTATTTTATCAAAGGAATTAAGACCCAGAAAAGCTAATGGCTAGGTGAGATCTATGTAATTTCAAAATTCCAAATATACAAAGACAATAATTCATTGTTTAATAGGCAAGTTTAAAGAGTTTTGTAAATGGTACATTCTACAAAGGTGGGTACAGATTGGTACAGAGCTTTGAAAATACTTATATAAATATTAAATGATAATAATAGGATTTTAAACTTTTATCAAGACACATAGAATGAATAAAAATTAGCCATGTGTCAATTTAACTCTGTTTATCAATAAAACTAAAACTAAATGGTTTAAATACTACTGAAATTTGAACAAGTTTTAAATTTCATTATAGTTACTTTTGGTTTATTTTGATTTGAACATGTATGTACAAAAGCTGTAGGAAAAGGTATAGATGCTTGTATTTGCAGTCACCACAGTTACCTTAGGGGCTAAGGTATGCTGGAGAATAAGGTATGCTGGAGAACCATCCCCAGGTCTTCTCTCTCTCTCTCTCTCTCTCTCTCTCTCTCTCTCTCTCTCTCTCTCTCTCTCTCTCTCTCTCCATCTCTTCCTCCCCCTCCCTCCTTCTCCATCTCCCCCTCCCTCTTCCTCTCCCCTCTCTCTCCCTCTCCATATTGCTGAGTTATTTCTACCACAATGCCCTAGTGTCTTTCCTCAGACCTCACCTCTCAGTTATGTCTTGGACCTTGGCTCTGGACTTGACAACTGATTTCTCTATTAATATGGTGTAGGCAGAGGCAGCCATTGCACATGCACATGGAGGTAAACTGTTGCACCTCTGTCACTGCCAGAAAATAAACTTTGCTATATGAGTTCTTCATGAAGGAAGAGAGGCAGGTGGAGGAGAGTTGCTGAGAATGATCTACTAGCCCGTGAACAATAAATAAATGCCTCAGTTTCAGTAGCATGTATATTTTGGGGGATGTTTATGCTATAAATCTACAAAGGTGGGTACAGATTGGTACAGAGCTTTAAAAATAACAGAGCTGGCTGTTATAATTTCGAGTATTTGGTCCTTCTTAAAATATTTTCTTCTCTTGCCTGAGTTGTGTATATCTAAAGTCTGTTAGAACCTCAGCATGCTGTATTGCTTCATACCTTTTGCCTGTGGGAATATATGCCAATTTGGACCTCCTGTTAAACTATCTACTCTTCTCAGAGAAGATGCTAGCCACAGGGCTTAAGGGAATGGCATTGACAATCAAATAGCCCCACTAAGTAGTCCCAGTCTCAGCTATTTAAGGTTCAACATTAATATTCTTTTTCTTAAAAATGTAAGCAACAGTTCTCTCTTTGTGTATATATGTCCATGTGTGTGTGCTGTATGTGTGTCTATGTATATGTGTATATCTACATATAAGTATATATATACATATATATATATATATATATATATTGAGAGAGAGAGAAAGAGAGAGAGAGAGAGAGAGAGAGAGAGAGAGAGAGAGAGAGTTCAATTTCTGTATGATTTGGTAATGTAGAAAGTCCTGTGTACACCAGGTTGGTACAAAGGGCACTTACGGAATTGTTTGCTTCCATCTCCCATTTTCCTGTGTGACTACCTGAAATACAGCATTCTCAATTGCTATGGGATTGATGAGATGTTAAACACTCTAATAGAGGAAATGCTGTCACACAGTAGCGGTGCGAGGTTCACGTTATTTTCCTTTTACTACATTGAATTTTGCTTTTGCATTATGGTAACTCTGAAGCTCAACTCTCCCAGAAGGCGCCTGACATTATGTGTGTGCGTTCCATTTCGAGCTTCTCTGCCTCCCCACTTCTGACTGCTTCTGTTTGCTTCATCTAACAAGAACATTAATCATTTTGTATGTTTTCTTCTACTGGGATACGATGGACATGATTATTCATATTCAGGAGTAAACAAATTCAGCTTGTTTTCTACTGGGAGCCAATAAACCTAGAAGCTATTAATTTATGTTGGAGAATGGGAGTTTAAGAAGCTTTTCTTTTTTAATGATGCATTCCCTATAACTCTATTGCATTTCATCTGGGAACTAGCCGGAGAGTCCTCCTGTGGCTAATTTAACATCTGCTCTAGTGTGGAAAGGTCTTTTTATTTGTAAATTTTATTTGTTACCATTAGTGAATTAATTTTGTTGCTTTTCTAAAGAAGAATAATGTTAAACATCTTTGAAAGAATTAAAGAAAATGAAATTAGGTGAAAGTTTCTGGTACAGCCCATGTGTAGGGCTTTGGGATTGAGAACAGAGGGAATGCCACCATCTTCTGCAGAGACCTAGTGTGGGGAGGTTTTATTTGACCTCTTCTAATATCAAAGGTTGCATTTCCATGCAGTTGATGAAGAAATCACAACTTTGTTTCCTGCAACTTTTTTTCTACAAAGAAGCAAATAATTGTCCCAGCTTTCAGGTAAGGACATGTGATGTGAACAACAGGAAATAATTTCTTTTTAAAGCTAAAATGTGTTTTGGGGCAATGCAGTTATTAGTTACATATCTTTAAAAATTTTTTTTCCATGAGGCTTCCTTTTTCCAACCATGTATCATTCGTATATCACAAGTTGTGAGATTAAATAGAAAAACTCCACAGCATCCTGACTATCATCTGCATGTTTACACAATACTTAGGTACTAATTTTTTTTCATTGTGTTGCCTTGAGTAAGGCACTCAAAAAATCTGCAGCTGCAGCTTTGTCAACTACAGTGAAAGACAATTATTGTAAAACTTTGGTGTTGTGGAGTAGGAAGGTGGCACTGTTATCAGATTACTATTATGTCTCTTTTGAGGGACAGTGTAGTAGAGTTATGCAAAACGTGTTGCTAAGTGGACTTGTTTAAACCAAACAATGCTTTTTAGCTTGTGACACTGTGCCATCATCTCTGCTAAGGTTTAAATATGAAAATTCACTATAGGCTCATGTGAATTGCTATGCATTACAAAGTTGTGATTTCTTCTTGTGACTATAGTTATCAGTTACATTTTTGTAAAAAAACATTTTCAGATTTTTCTAAAGAATTCTTCATGTGATATTATTCACAAGAACGTTTAGGAGGTGGTTACTGGGGGAGGTACTTGAGGGATTGTAGCCTTACACTGTGCTCTGTCTACATCCTCTCTGTAGGTGCAGTGTGACCGGCCACTTTCTAGTGCTGCTGCTATTCCATGACTTCCTTATCACATATGAGGATAGACTGTGTTTCCTTCATTGTGAACCGAAACAAGACTTTCCTACCTTAAATTGCTTCTTTTCAGGTATCTGGTTTCTATACTCTATTTGGGGGCAATGTAATTATAAGTTACATTGTAAAAAAAAGTTTTCAGTTCTTCCCAATGAATTCTGCATGTGATATTATTCATTCTTTATTATGCACACCATTTTATTCATCTCCACACATCAGTCCTGTTGTTGGCCTTGCTGTTAAATCTCATCTAGGCCCCAGCAGGTACCAACATAATCTCTTCATTTTCTTTTCTTTTTCTTTTTTTTATTGGATATTTTCTTTATATACATTTCACATGTCATCCCCTTTTCTCCTTTCCCCTCTGAAAAACATCCTATCCCATCCCTCCCTTCCCCTGCTCACTAACCCACCCACTTCCACTTCCCTGTTCCATCATTCCACTACACTGGGGCAATGAGCCTTCACAGGTCCAAGGGCCTCTCTTCTCGTTGATGTCTGACAAAGCCATCCTCTGCTACATATGCAGCTGGAGCCATGGGTCTGCCCATGTGTATTCTTTGGTTGGTGCTTTAGTCCCTGAGAGCTCTGGGAGTACTGGTTGGTTCATATCATTGTTCCTCCTATAGGGGTACAAACCCCTTCAGCTCCTTGGGTCCTTTCTCTAGCTCCTCCATTGGGGACACTGTGCTCAGTACAGTGGTTGGCTGAGAGCATCCCCCTCTGTATTTGTCAGGCACTGTCAGAGCCTCTCAGGAGACAGTTATATCAGGCTTCTGTCAGCAAGTACTTGTTTGCATCCCTAATAGTATCTAGGTTTGGTAACTGTATATGTTATAGATCCCCAGATGGGGCAGTCTCTGGATGGCCTTTCCTTCAGTCTCTGTTCCCCATTTTGTCTCTGTATCTCCTCCTATGGGTATTTTGTTCACCCTTTTAAGAAGGACTGAAATATCCATACTTTGGTCTTCCTTGTTCTTGAGCTTCATATGGTCTGTGAATTGTTTTTTGGGTATTCTGAGCTTCTAATATCCACTTATTTATGAGTGCATATTATATGTGTTCTTTTGTGATTAGGTTACCTCACTCAGGATATTTTCTAGTTCCAGCTATTTACCTAAGAATTTCATAAATTCATTGTTTTTAATAGCTGAATAGAATTCCATTGTGTAAATGTACCACATTTTCTGTATCTATTCCTCTGTTGAGGGATATCTGGGTTCTTTCCAACTTCTGGCTATTATAAATAAGGCTGCTATGAACATAGTTGAACATGTGTCCTTATTACATGTTGGAGCACCTTCTGGGTATATGCCCAGGAATATTATAGCTGGGTCCTCAGGTAGTACTATGCCCAATTTTCTGAGGAACCAGCATACTGATTTCTAGAGTGGTTGTGCCAGCTTGCAGTCCCACCAGCAATGGAGGGGACTTTCTTCTCATTGATGTCTGACAAAGTCATCCTCTGCTACATATGCAGCTGGAGCCATGGGTCCATCCATGTGTATTCTTTGGTTGCCAAACAGACCAATAATACTATCTAAAATTGCACAAAGAATTTGAATAGGCAATGAAGACATAGAAATAGCCAATAAGCTAATAAAAACATTCAACATAACACTCCTCTACCGCTGGTTCCTCTTTCTCCAGATCCTTGCCAGCATCGGGTGTCACCTCAGTTTTTGATCTTAGCCATTCTGACTGGTGCATTTTCATCATTGACAATTGTTAAGGGATCCAGGATTGACAATGATGGGAACACCATCATTTTTCACAGTGACACAGTTTAGACAAGTTTTATTTGAAATATTTAGGTATCAAAAGACCGCTTGTCCATGCAGATGAAGAAAAAAATCACAACTTTGTAATATACAATAAATATGTGAATTTGAACTACTTTCTTTCAGTTGATATCTCATACATCTGACTGAATTTTTTTTTTATCAGATAGATTCTAGGAAAGCCAAGGAATGTTTAAAATTCCAATTTCATCATATCTCTACCACCAGTAGTTTATCACTGTCTTTTTTAATTTTGACATTCTACCAAGTGTAATACATGATCACATTCTGGGTTTGATTTGTATTTCTTTAATTCTTTTTTATTATTTTTATTGGATATATTCATATTTATATTTCATTTCCCTTTTTCTGATTCCCCACCCCCAAAGGTCCCACATGCCCTTTTCCCTCCCCCTGTTCCCCCATCCACCCTTCCCACTTCACTTCCCTGTTCTTATATTCCCCTACACTGATGCTTTGATCCTTTCTAGTACCAGTGTCCACTCCTTTCTTCTTGTGAGACATCATTTTGTATGTGGATTTGTGTCTTTGGTATCCCAAGATTCTAGGTTAATATCCACTTATCAGTGAGTGCATACCATGGATGGTTATTCTTTTGAGATTGTGTTACCTCACTTAGTATGATGCTCTCCTGCTCCATCCATTTCTCTAAGAATTTCATGAATTCATTGTTTCTAATGGCTGAATAGTACTCCATATGTATTTATACCACATTTTTTATATCCATTCCTCTGTTGAGGGACATCTGGGTTCTTTCCAGCTTCTGGCTATTATAAATAAGGCTGCTATGAACACATTGGAACATGTATCCTTATTGCATGCTGGGGAATCTCCTGGGTATATGTCCAGGAGTGGTATGGCTGGGTCCTCTGGAAGTATCATGTCCAGTTTTCTGAGGAACTGCCAGACTGATTTCCAGAGTGGTTGTACCAGCTTGTAGTCCCACCAGCAGTGGAGGAGTGTTATTTTGAATGTTTTTATTAGCTTATTGGCTATTTCTATGTCTTCATTGCCTATTCAAATTCTTTGTTCAATTTTAGATAGTATTATTGGTCTGTTTGTTATTCAGGAGATTGGTATGCATTTTTATATGTCTCTGAAATAAATATTTTACTACATATATAATTTATTAATATTAATTATTATATTTTAATACCTAAGAATGTATTCCAGATTTTATCTCTGTAGACCAATGAGGTTCATTTATTACCATAATAAAACTTAGTGAATATGTGTGTGTTTTCTTAATTCTTTGTCTACCAAGCCCCTGTTTTTGTACAGTATTTGATGGCATTTATTATACTTTCCAAATTAACTTGGGGTTAAATGCAACTAGGTTCATTAAGTCATTTTTCTTGTCACTATAACCAGATACCGCACTGCAATATATAGGGCAAAGAATTTATTTCCACTCATGGTTTGGGAGGGGAGAGTCCGTGCAATAGGAAGGCATGGCAGAGTTTGAGGCAGTAGTCCAGCAATCAGAGGGAAGATCATGCTGGTGGTCCTTAGCTAGCTTTCTCCTTTTCCCTTTTTATTCAGTAACAACTGGTGTTGCCTTCCAATTTCAGGACAGATCTTCTTCCCTCAGTCTTTTCTAGGAAGGTCCACAAACTCCACCCTTGAAGGTGTGGCTCAATAACGTTTTTTGCATTTCTTAGTCTAATTGACTTGGAAATCAAAATTAAAAATCCCAGTAGTGAAATAGTTTGGCAAGCATGGTGTTCTTGTAAACAACCCATTTTTTGATACCTCAAATACTTTTTCTATAAATATGAATAGTCAGCATCTTAGAAGAATGATGAGATAGGAAAGAATATTTTAAAGAGGGACATGTAGAAATAAATGCAAGGCCAATCATATGGGGAGAAAGAAGTGAGAGTGTATTTTTTTT
The DNA here is from genome assembly GCA_964023405.1 of Apodemus agrarius. Lineage (NCBI taxonomy): Eukaryota > Metazoa > Chordata > Mammalia > Rodentia > Muridae > Apodemus > Apodemus agrarius. The sequence continues at coordinate 83,190,538 of OZ030016.1, read as the reverse complement.
ATCCTTTCTTCTGTGGGGCATGGGATGCTGTACAACCTCCAGGTTTTCCTTACTTTGCTGAGATTTGAATTATATGTTTCACAGTATAAAATCAATATGGTACCAGGCAGACTTTACAGCTTAGCTGGTCAGGTAGTGTGTAAGACAGAATCCAGAAGTCACAACTGAATGTCACAGTAGAACTGTCTTCGTTTCTTAAAGGTATCCATGAGTGGGGTGGGATGGAGAAGGTAGGGGTGGGCATGGGAATTGAGCATTACTCTCTGTTGTCTTGTCTGTAAGTTGAAATGGACAATATACTTTCCACTAGAAATTGGTAATTCTCAGAATGCCTGTGAAGGGCTGGGGTCCAGGTTGGAAAAATGGCTGAAGCTGGAGCTGAAGAAGGTGGGCAGTGGAGGTGGTGCTAGAGTCTCTTCAGATGTTCTTGCTGCCACTCTCCCAGGACTCTCAGACGCTTTAGGCCTTTTCATGTCTAATGCTTCAGAGATACCTTCTGTGTATGAAGTTGGCCCAGGCCACCTTCCTACTTTATAGCATCCTGAAAGTGAAGGGAAAAATCCAATCTCCACTAGCTTCTCTGAGAGAAAGCATTAGATGGCAAGATAGAAAAATGGCTCCAGCTCTAAGAGTCCTCAAACATTCAGTCATGAAAGAGCTAGGTGAAGATATGAGTAAAATGATTTGGGGCATTACAGGTAACTGCAAAGATGAATATCCTATTATAGGCTTGTGTATTTAGTAAGACAAGACTAACATTTTTGTAATCTTTTAACTTTGCTCTATTTTTTTCCTCCCTTGTAGCCTATATATCCAAGTAACTAGGCAATTGGTGGATCTGTAGACCAGTTTTCCTCTTTGTTACAGAGTACCCTTTTCTAGGAAATAATGTGCTGAGTTGTGTTTGCAGGTCTCGTGCTTTGCTACATCTTCTCTTGGTCACTGGTTACTAAGATCATCCCCTGTTGGGTTTACCTGTGCTGTCTATACTCAAAACAGTGCCCAGAAAAATTTGTGTGTTCTCTGGTTCAAGAGGCTGAATGATGTTTTCATTTTTCTAGCTGGATAACTGCTACTTAATTATATAGAACCTAGTTCAGTGGTCAACTCCTCTCTGAAGTTTCTCTTTCTCTTGAATATACTTGCTTCTTTTAAGATCTATCTGTGTGTGTGTGTGTGTGTGTGTGTGTGTGTGTGTGTACACATGCATGGTTCCCTTCTTTATATAATTAACTCCTTAAAGTCTGATGATAATTCACTAGTACTTCACTGCCTTATCTTATCCACCAACCTAATACATGGCTCTTCTTGTACCTGCAATTCAGGGATATTAAGTACAGTGACTATTATAGAAGACGTTTCTGTCCATTGGACTGCACTTGACTTTGCTCACATCCAGCAATTGAGATTTCTGCTTGCTCTCCCTGTTGGGAGAGGCTGCCTATGGGTGCTTGCCAGCTCCTCTACTCTCAATCTGTTTTAGACTGTGCAAGCATCAGATTAATTTGGCAGTCCAAGGACAATTTCCCCCCCAACGTATCTCCTAATTCTTCCTTTCTGTTTCCATGTAAACATTTGCACTTGCTGACACAACTTCTAGTTAGCATTTATTTCTCTTTTTACCAAATTAGGCTAGTTATTGCCTCATTTGCATACAAGACTCACTATTGGGAAACTGTTCACAAATCACAATAATTAATACTTACTCTCACTCAATATTACCTATCTACAAAGCAATTTAAATTTATTAAGAAAGTCAACTAATTGGTAAACAAACACACACCACTGTGGTGCTGACAGAAAGTGGGAAATTGAGATGTGGCAGCACTGAGTGATTTGTCTAAGCCATTCAGCAAATGAGTTGCAGAAAGAGTGTCTGTACTAGGCAGTTGTTGGCTTTCAGCCCCGCATCTAGACTACTGGCACAGATCAGGCTACACAGACAGCAGAGGGCAATTAGCTATGCAAATCAGGTAATTACAGACATAAATACTCATTGCCTCTCGCCATGTCTGTTGGCCAGAGATGGCCCATTTAAAGCCAGGTCCTGAAGGGCTGTATTAAGCTCAGCAGGGACTTGGTGGCTCCACCTGGATAGGAGAATAAATTATTATCTGGTGAATCTTTCTCACATGTGGGCCATAGTAAGAATATCTGTGCTTTTCAAATACAGTGTTATTTTAAGTGAAGCTCTCATTATGGTGTGAAATATCTGTCTCACTGGGGGAAAAATGAGTAGTAAGTTCACCAGCCCATAGGTCGTTTAAATTAAACAGTTGTAAATGCTTTCCACGATAGACATTTAAGTGAATGGAAAAACATGATCTTTCTTTATGAGAGTATCAAGGAAGGCTGGTATATTTCAGGGGTGTTAAAACTCATCATTTCTCAAGAGAGCTCTGAGAAGTGTCATTATTTTTAATCTATGAATGGAAGCCAAGGCAACCTCAGACATGTGCCAAGAACCCAGAGTAGAAAGGAACTCCTTAAAATTTAGACTTGGATTTGTGTGGTTTCTGATCACAGATATACCACTAAATATGTTGAGAATGAAGAAAATCCTCCATGGCCACAGACAGCACTTAAAAGACTTGTGTGACCATCACTACAGTAAGTCCTACATCAGAATCAGAGCTGCAGCTGCTGGCACTTGCTAAGAGATAGTCACTGTCCCAGAAAGCACACATCTCAAGTCATCACCTTCCTGGGAGGAGGTATAGGCCAAGAGAAGGTCAAATCTACTGTGTGGCAGAGCAGAGATTCACACAAGTCTTCTTGCCAGGCCTGTGCTCATGAACCTGGCAGTTTTACTGCCCTCCTCTGTGGGAAATCTTTGTCAAAACCAGGGTTGTATTCTGATCTTGGAGTCTTCAGAAGATTAGCTACTGCTTATCTGTGACAAGCACAAGGAAAAGAAAGAAAACTCACCCCAGCAGGTAGGAACTTTGAACCCTGTAATTGAATGCCTTTTCTCAGAGGAGTGGCCTGATATCAAGACAAAAGGCTACAACTATAGAGACAGAATGTCAAGGTGATGAGAGAGGCAAGAAAGAACTGAGAGGAAACAAAGGTAAAACATAGGCTGAACTATTTCAGCATATCCATTCTGGTGAGGCCAGACTGAAGAATCCAGGGCAGAGCTGTACTGCAGCCTGGTGCCCTGGCTGAACTGGTTTTAAATAGCAGAAGGCAACATGAGATTGAGCGGGAGGCCACTAGTCTCTTTAGAAGCCACCTCTCTCCTGGTACAAAAATTTTGTATTAGATGATGTCTGCTCTTGAATGTTTTGCAACAACTAGCTTTACAGTGAGGATGCCCAGTGCTGAGGAGGATAGACAGTGTAATACAGGGAAGACTGAGGCTCTGGTTTCTGAGGAGGTCAGAGTCTGTGGCCTGGATCTATAACTCAAAGGTCTCATGTTTTGGGAAAAGTCAGTAAGAGCTCCACTGCCAAATAGCAACAAGAAAAGTGACTTCTGTAAGTTATTTCTTGAAAAATAAAAGAACTAATAGATAGAGCCTGGCACACAATAAATACCTGGTACTTGTTTGTTGTTTAAGTCTATATAGTTCACCGAGGAAATTATACATAAACTAGGGCTGACTTCCAGGATCCTGGTGGATTTTTCAGCACAGTATTAGCCTTGTTTATTCCTTTGAGCATAGCTTTATGTGGGACAAAAACCTTTCTGCATCATTCTAACACTACAGAACCTTAAGTTGCACTTTACTAATGAAGCACAGTGCTGGCCCCTTGGAAATTGTCCTTAAAATATCCGGCTCTTTTCAGACATTTGTGTCTTCCTATGTCATACTCACTGTATGACAGGAAGAAGGCCTTAAGTAAGAAACAAGCCAAAGACTTTGGGAAAGAACTGCGTTGACCATCCTGGAAGAAGTGAAGACTGATTAGGTCTCAGCATCTTCTTTTAACTCTTTGCTTTGGGCGTGGATGTTACTTACATCGGGGTTCTCAGGTTGCTGGGAAAGTGGAGAGTATAAAAAGACTCTCAGTGCTGCAGGCCTGCAGCTTGGGTCTCAGTGGAACCTGGAATGAACTTCTAAATCCCAGGAAGCCATCACATTTGAATAAAATAACAGCCACCCGGAAATAAATAAATAAATAAATAAATAAATAAATAAAAGGAAGCACACATATCTCTCAGTGAGAACATACCTCTCAGTGAGAACATCATCTCTCACATTGGAGAACAGAGTGTCTCCTTTGATCTTTTCTCTGCAGATTAATTTTTTTTGTTATTAGGAAGATAAATAGTACACAATCAACACTTCAATCTGGATAATGTGGAAGGCAGCTGATTAATTTCAAATGAGAGAACTGTACTCGAATGAACTTACCCTGCAAGGAGAAGCTCATGTATCATGGAGAAAGAATCAGATTAAAATGGGCAAAGTTTGTAATAAAACTAAAGTCTCCAGCACCTGGGAGTTCAGCCAAGGAGAAGCACAGAGCTTCAGTGTTTCATGAGGAAAAAATATAGAATTAGAAAGTGTCACATGATGGCTGTTTTTATTAGGTGGAGTCTTACTGGTTGATGCGAATGTATATTCTTCACAATACAGATATATTTGTGTTTATTCATGAAGTTTAAAAATATCTTGAATATGCATGTGCCATTTTTCTTTTTCTGCACATGTGTACAAGTTATTAAAGCAAAATAGAGTTGAATACAATATTCTCAAAGTGTGTTAAGATCACTGTGCTGATTGATTGATCATGGGGGCAGGGATACTACATACATTTGTTGTGTTAGGTACTAGTGTTTTTAATCTTTGCATAGACTTAACTGATGTTGTTCAAATAGAGAATTCACCTTGAGTGGCTCTATACATTTATTGAAATATGAAAAGATTATAGACAGAATGCTGTAATTATCCCTGAAGATTAGTCTTTTTTCTCAAAAAAAAAAAAAAACATGCACCATGTTAAAAAAACAGCACCATGTTACTTTGATGTGCTGACCCTAACCCTAACCCTAACCCTAACCCTAACCCTAACCCTAACCCTAACCCTAACCCTAACCAACCCTAACCCTAACCAGAAAGTGATGGAAAATATTTTTCACTTTAAAGTTAAACTCCAAATTGTAAAACACTCAACATAAACAAATCCACAGAGTCTGGGAGGTTTTTACCTCACTGGAGATGTCACTGAATCGTCCGTCACAGAAGCCTGCCCTTGAAATGTGGAACAGTCTCCATATTCATGGTCAAAAGAAGAAATACATAAAGTCTCCATAAATGATCTTTGTGTATGGTATATTAACCTTTAGAATCAGTTTCTTATATCTATTATGATTATTAGTATTAGTATTAGTAATTATTTGAGAATAGTTAATTTTTCTTTTTTAATATGACAAAATAATGTATAATATGATAAAACCAAAGATACCATATTGAGACTGGAAAATGCAACCAAACAAAAGGAAAATTGCCCCAGGAGTAGGCACAAGCATCAGACTCATTCCTTCATATACTTAGAATTTCCACCCAACTATCAGATGATAATATATAAGAGAACTTGCTGCAGACCTGTGTCGTCTCTTTACTTGCTGATTCAGTCTCTGTGTATTTACAAGAGCTTTACTCAGTTGACTCAGAGGGCCCTGTTCTCCTGGGACCCCTTCTGGCTTTTGTCCTCTTTTCTCCTCATCTTTGGTGGTGTTTCCTGAGCTCTGAGCTCTGAGGGCATTTGTAGCTGTATGTTCTAAGCTTGCCTTCTCTCTCTCTCTCTCTCTCTCTCTCTCTCTCTCTCTCTCTCCCTCCCTCCCTCCCTCCCTCTTTCTTTCTTTCTTTCTCTCATCTCCCCCCCCGTCTCTCTCTCTCACATGTCTGGCTGTGAATTTCTTCATTTGTTACCATTTACTGCAGGAGAAAATATCTCTGATGATGGTTGAATAGGATACCAATCTATGAGTATAGTACCATATCATTAGAGACATTATATTGTTACTTTTTTTAAGACCAGCAGTATTTGGTTTCACCCTAGGTTTCTGGGCTCTATAGTCTCTAGGTCTTAGACATCCAAACAGTATTGGGTATGGGTTATGTCTTGTGGAGTGGGTTTTGAGTCAGACCAGATAAAGGATGGTGACTTAAAAGTTCTGTGCCATCATTGTCCTAACATGTCTTGTAGGTAGGACATGTTGTGGGTCAAAGGTTTTGTGAGAAGCTTGGTGCCTAGGATACCTCATTAGAATGGTCTTGACATATTTTGGGGATTTTACAATGCACTTGGTTTCTCTGTCCTTATCCTTGTTTCCTGCCTCAACTCTGTGTCTTTTCCCCACTCCCCATCTGATCATTCTATTTGCATTATGATCTGCCCCTAGTCCTCACATAAAATTTAAACCATTTCCCCTCCTACTCATGTAACCCCACCCCTGTGCTCCCAAACTCTTCCCAGAGAGTATAGATGTATATGCTCTCTGGGTCTGTGAATTGTATTTTGATTATCATTAATGGCTAATATCCACATATAAGTGAATACATATCAAGTTTATCTTTCTGGACTTGGGTTACCTACTCAGGATGACTTTTTCTCATCCCAACAACTAGCAGCATATCATCAGGACTCATTTTATTGTAACATTTGTTTTTAAGACCAGTAGTATTTGATTTTATCCTGGGTCTCTGTGATTGCTAGTCTTTTGTTCTCGGTCACATAAAAGGTGTCAGGTATGGATTTTGCCTGCAAATTTGCCTACAGATTTCATGTCATTTTTAACAGCTAAGTAATACTCCATTGTGTAAATGTATCATATTTTTTATTCATTATTGTTCTGGTTATTATTATTATTATTATATTATTATTATTATTATTATTATTATTAGTAGTAGTAGTAGTAGTAGTAATAGTAGTAGTAGTAGTATTAATCTTTGCATAATGTCTGGGTGTAGGTCTCTGTATTTGTCCCCTTCTGCTTCAGGAGGAAGCGTCTCTAATGATGGCTGAGGAAGGCACTGATCTATGAGGATAGCAGAATATCATTGCATTAGTCTTATTGCCACATTCTTTTAGTAGAATAGTAGTATTTGCTTTATCCTAGGTCCCTGGGCTTTCTTGGCTCAGATTTTTGGCCACACAAGCAGTATTGTGTCTGGGTTCCACCTCTTGGAATATACTGACAGTCAAATCAGATATTGGTTGGTTACATCTACAAAATGCATTAGCATAACTTGCAGGAATGACACCACTGTAGATCAAAGGGTATGTGGTTGGGTTCATGTTTATATTTTTCCTTTGGCACTTTTCAGAGTACCTTATTATAATAAAGATGCTAGCATGTAAGGTGAAGACTCTGTGTAAGCATCAGCTCAACGGCACCATTTTAAATGTAGATGTTGTCTTCGTCAATGGAGACCTTGCTGTCAGTTTGTAGAGAGCAATATATAGTCTTAGCAACAGGCTTATTGTTTGGGGGTTCTCATAGCACCTCCTTGGCCAACAACTCAATTATGTGTAACGATCTCAGTTTTGGAGGCTTCTTTTGGTGACAAGAGATGACCACTTGGGGTCCCATCTCCCCCATTATTTGACGATTCAGTTAGATCACCTTCATATACATATGTATCTTCTACAGCATTTGGTTTTATTTTACCCTTCAAATGACTTTTAATTTTATCTGTCTTTCTCCCTATTCCCTCCTTCATTTCTCTTTTTCTCCCCATCTCCACTTTATTCTCCCATTCCAATACCTCCTACTCATCCATATCTATCTATCCTATTACCTTTCCTAAGGTGATCTATCTGCCCCCCATGGTCCCTTAATCTTTATATAACCTCTGTGCTTCTAAAATTATAGATTTTTTATTTTTATTTTTCAAGACTGAGTTTTTCTATGTAGCACTGGCTGTCCTGGAACTCACTTTGTAGACCAGGCTGGCCTTGAACTTAGAAATCCACCTGCCTCTCTGCCTTCCAAGTGCAGGGTTTAAAGGCATGCACTATCACTGCCTGGCAATTATAGATTTTATATCACTGACTTAATAGGTAATATTCAGATATAAGCAAATATATATACTATTATTCTTTCTGTGTCTGGGACTCAGAACTCAAGACAATATTTATCTAATTTCAACCATTTATCTGTGAGTTATATCCATTCTTTAGTTTTTCTTGTCCTTTTGTTCTTTCTTTCTTCCTTTCTTTCTTTTGTTCTTTCTTTTTTTCTTTCTTGCCTTTCTTTTTCTTTTCAGGGCCAAGTGATATAAATATAATTTGTTATCCATTATTTTGTTGAGAGAGTTCTAATTTTTCACAATTTCTGACTATTATGAATAGAGGAACAATGAACATGGATGAACAAGTGTCCTTGTGGTAGAATGAGGCATTCTTTGGGTATATGCCCAGGAGTGGTTTGGCTGGGTCTTGAGATAGCTTGATTCCCATTTCACTCAGGAACTGACATACTGATTTCTACAATGGCTGTCCAAATTTGCACTCCGACCAGCAATGTATGAGTGCTCCCTTCAATCTGCATCTCTACCAGCATGAGATGACACTTCTGTTATTAATCTTAGCCATTCTGACAGGTGTAAGATGGAGCATCAAAGTAGTTCTGATTTGGATTTCCCTGACGGCTAAGGATGTTAACCATTTTCTTAAGTGTTTCTCAGTCATTTGAGTTTCTTCTACTAAGAATTTTAGATGTGTACCCTATTTTTAATTGGGTTATTTGTTTTCTTTCATTTAGGCTTATGAGTTCTTTACCTATTTTGAATATTACCCATCTACTAAATGTGGAATTAGTAACAAATTTTCCCCATTCTATAGACTGCCAAGTTGTCTGAATAAAGGTTTCTTTTGCCTTATAGAAGTTTTCAGTTTCATAAGATCACAATTAATTTTTAGTGCCTGTGCTAATGGCGTTTTGTTCACACAGTCTTTTCTGTACCAATGAGTTCAAGGCTACTCTCTACTTCCTCTTTTATCAGGATCAGTATACCTGGTTTTATGTAGAAAATTTGATCCATTTCAAGTTGAAAAATTTTTTGCAAGATGATAAATATGGATCTATTTGAATTCATCTGCATGTAGCTATTCAGCTTTACCAACAAAATTTGTTGAGGACACTGACTTTTTCTAGTGTATTTTTTCCTGACTTCTTTATAAAATGTCAAATGTCCATAGGTGTGCACTTATGTCTGGGTATTCATTTTGATGTCTATTGTTGTGCCAATACTATGCTGTTTGTTTGTTTTTCAACTATAGCTCTGTAGTACAATTTTAGGTCAGGGGTATTGATACCTCCAGCAGTTCTTTTATTATTCAAGATTGTTTTAGCTATCGTGTGTGTGTGTGTGTGTGTGTGTGTGTGTGTGTGTGTGTTACATGAAGCTAGTATTCATTCCTCATGTCATTAGCTACCCTTTGTGTATGTGTGTGTGTGTGTGTGTTTACATAAAGCTAGTTTTTATTCCCCATGTCAGTAATCATAGAAAGCCCAATGATTAGTGATAAGGAGATTTGAAAATAAGATGCTCTCTGTCTTTCATTGCCAACATTCAGAAACTGAGAGGAAGAAGAAAGAGTTGAGCTTCATCTCTTGCCAGGTCTGATATGACTATATGTATGGGATCCCAGACAAGTTTTGAGACAGTGAACATAAAACCTACTCATGTATGTGAACATGGTTGTATGAACATCCTCATAATATAAATACCACAAACAAGTTGTTCATGACACAAATTGATAAGTGTTATATTAGAGGTAGCCCTAAGATTTCATATCTATCTTTTCTTGAGCTTGTTAAGGTTGTCATTCCATTAACATCAGTGGGAGAATATTTTGAGCATTCATTTACCAGTGAAACAGATGATAACTTGTCATCACTGCTCCTAGAATTGTGGTAGCAGGTGGTTTATAAAATGCTTGCTAAAAGAGGATTCAAGAGATCTCCAGTGAGGAATCATTCACTCTTTTGACTTCTAATAGTGGCAGATAGAAATCCCAAAGGCTAAAACTCAGATGTGCTCTGCTGTTCCTTGGAGAAAAAAATGTAATTTTCTTTTACATGTTATTGTTTTCTACATCTAATTGCTGAGTTGAATTGACTTATTAAGAGAAATTAAGATATGTTTCATTCAACTTGATTAGTCACATGAGTCAAGAGATCATAAGGACATATGGACTGTGACTATACAGTATAGGACTTTAACTACATAAACTTGAAATATCATATGTATGATTAAGAGCACGAACAATCATATGACTAGGATTTACAACCATTACCTCATTCTTGCCTCACAATAATCTCAGGGATAAAGTAATAGAACCACCATTTTGTAGGCAAGGAAATAGGGTGTCTGAAAGGACACACACAGGTAGAGAAGTTTCATGCTGAATTCAGACTGATGTTTTTAAATTGAAAGCCTCTCCTATTTTCAAATCAAATTGAAGTAGGTTTCAAGTATGGGTCTTGAGATCCCCAAATGTATACTTTCTGTTTGGAAAACAAAATTAGAAAATATAATAAAAGAGAGAGACATGCTAATATACTTAGAAAAGTGGAATTTATATCATTGCTAATATGTTTAAGATACCAAATATATAACATTTTAAGATTAATTCTTATTTCACCATAAATAGCTTGAAAAGCTATATCCCACATCCAAAATGTGATTGCAGATGAACTGGGAAAATTGTGTAGAATGCAGTGGGGATTTGGCCTAATTAGTAAGAAATATTTTGAGTTTTTTAAAATGACTTAAAAATGGTACAATGTTGTGTCATAGTTTTCATAAATATTGACCATTTTAACACCTTTGTTCTTAAGTAGTACAACTTGAAAGATACAAAACTTCAAGGAAAAGTTGAGGATAGGCCACTTTAAATACATTAAAATAAGGCAACCATCAGTATTGAAGTGATAGATATATTTTAAGTATTCATGAATAAGCAAAGGCTTAGAACTAAGGAGAAAACAAATTTGTTAAAATCAGTATAAAATTAAAAACTAGCTAATCTTTAGAGTAAATGCAAAAATAATTTAATTATATTCTGTATAAGTCTACTTTTTATTTTTAATAAATTTAAGTGACTCAGAAAATTTATACATATTTCAGGGTTACAGTGTAATAATTTGAGAAACAAATTCAACATGTAATGATCAAATAAAGGTTAACTAATATTTAATATCCATTATTTATCATTTTTGTTGGAATCTCCATTCTCATTACTTTGAAGTATATACTAAACTGTTGTAGGCTGTAAGAGAACATCAGAAAAATTCTGATATCACTATGTTTTGCTATCTGATATATTGAGCCCTACACTTGATCAGACATTAGAGGAAGAAGAGTCATGGGAGGTTCTGATCCATAGTCAAGTTGGGACAAATGGATGGGTAATTCTGCTGCAAAGATGTCTTGGGTTGTTAACAGTAGATGTTCTTCTTTCCCATTGATATTACTACAGAGTGGTTCTATAGACCAGCCAAATGTGCAGTGATTTGTCATATTTTCTGCTTGGTGATGGAAAGGTTGCATGCCAATGCTGGAGGTGCTCACTCAGCTTCTCTGTTACCAACTACACTTCTGATTTTTGGGTAGTACATGCTAAGCTAAGAAGGGCATCCAACCAACATCCTCGGAGGTTTACTCTCTGACTCCAGGAGACTGGGGTTGTCATAAGCACCAGTCCTACAGATTTATTCTCTGGTGGCGATGCCTGTCAGCTGACTATACAGAGTAAAATGGAAAGAAAGAGAATTAATGCAAAGAGATGCTAATGGTAAGGTTTTCTCAGTGGAAGGAATTGTACTTAGCAAGGCATCATTCTGCATTTTACTGGAAACATTTGATTCATGTTTGAGACAACAAATTCATACAGCCTTTGTCAGAATTTCTGGGTAACTTTATCTTTGACATTGATGATATGTCAACTACTCCAAATTTCTCTGCTTTTCACCAAACACCCTGGTTGTTGTTCTGTTCTTAGGAATATGAAAATATTATGGACCCCTCAAAGGCATGGGAAATGGAAAAATATGAGATGGAAATGGCATGCCATGGTGACTAGTAGCACATCTAGCCTTGCACTGAAAAACATCTGCAGCATCTGCCTTTCGGGCAAAGGTCTTTATCTCAGTCTAGTTTTTTTTACACTATGGCTAGATGACACAGAATGTGTGATGTATAAAGAAAAGGCTCTGCTCACTGTCCATAACTGGAGGACCAGAACATGATATCAGCATCTGTTCATCTCATAGAAAGGACTCTTACTGCTTTAACTCATGGTTGAAGGTAGGAGAGCAATTGGCAACACTCTCAGTGGGAACATGATAGTGAGAGTGAGATAAAGACTCTCTAGAGATAGTGAGATAAAGACTCACTAGAGATAGAGAGATAGACTGAGATAAAGACCTTTGCCCAAAAGGCAGATGCTGCAGATGTTTTCCAGTGCAAGGCTAGATGTGCTACTAGTCACCATGGCATGCCATTTCCATCTGATATTTTTCTATTTCCCATGCCTTTGTGGGGTCCATAATATTTTCATATTCCTAAAAACAGAATTACAACCAGGGTGTTTGGTGAAAAGCAGAGAAATTTGGAGTAGTTGACATATCATCAATGTCAAAGATAAAGTTACCCAGAAATTCTGACAAAGGCTGTATGCATTGATAGTGATAGACACTTAGGCCTATTGCAAAGTGCTCTAGGCCAGTATTGACCAACATGAACTTGCCTATGAGAAACTGAGGAGCAGGGATATATACAAGTAAGCATCAAACCAGAGTGAACAAAGAAGAGAATCCTGTGGATATATAAAATGTGGGCAGAAAAAAATCAAGTAGAATTTGGACACGGTAATAACTAAAGCTCTCCCTAGAACCTTGTGAACTAAGTAATGTTAATGGCTCCTGACAGAGAACCCATGAATTTTACCTTAGAATCCCTTCAAAATGAGAACATTTATTATTAGTTACTGTCTATGTACTTGTTTATAGGGCTTCCTAGAATGAAGGGAAAGTAATTGGCCCTAAACCAAGTCACCTTTTTAACTGTTATGTCTTTGGTACAAATTTGTTTCGCATCAAATTTTCTGTTTTGAGGAAAGAAAAAATTTTGTCGCTTTGATAAAAACTAATTTAGATGCCAAAAGCTTAAGGTTGAATATATAATACTTATTCCAAATGATATCCCAGTGATTCTAAACACATCATTGAGATGTGATATTTCCTGGGGCATATGAACAAGAAGCACCTAGTCTTTCCAAATAGGAAATCAATAATAGAGCACATAATGATTCTATGGAATCTAACTTGGAGAACCAATGAGTTTGCTAATGTCATTTACAGGAGGAGAATGGGTAAGGGATTAATTATTGGGGCATGGGTGACAAAAGACAGCTATGTCACTGAATTCTCATAGACATCACTGCACAACTTCCAAGCATTTTTTCCAATCTAAGTCTCCTTTCCTCTGCAATGATTGATTATATATCCTTGGTGAGGGGCTTTGTGAATCTTGTAAGTTTCAGGAACTTCCTGTGACTTATGAATTGCTTTTTCCTGAGTCTTTTAAGGGTTATTTACTTCCTGAATCCCAAGGAGCCTTCTTCCAGGATGAAATGTTTCATTTGTGGGAAATTGCTACACAGAATTTTTTTGTTTTGTCACCATATAGTAAATCACAGTGGCATGCACTACCACTCTGCCTGCTATGGGCAGAAAAAGACACATGCAGATTCTACTTTGGCTGCTTGCTTCAAGAGCTGAGGAGGTTCAGTAGTGCCTCACTAAGACAGATTATGGTGCTTCCACCATGAATTCTTCATGCTAAACATTAACAGAGTTTTATGCTTCTTGTCAAATTCTCATTCAAATGTTGTTTAGCATACTAAACATTTGGAATCAGAAAAATGAAAAGCATAAACTTATTTCTCTCAGATAACTCTGCACACATAAAAACAATTAAAATGCATATGTAATCCTTAAATCTCACAGAAGACCATATAATTTAAATAATGTTTTATAAAGCTAAAGCGAGGTGGTAACAATTCTGTTTGTTTTAAAATTATTTTTATAATAAAAATTGCAGCCATATAGTACAAGATGGTGTTGTATTTTACACACACACACACACACACACAACCACTCACAATATGGAGTAAATTGTTTGATATAATTAACATGACTTTTATCTGAAGTATATATCATTTCATTCCCTTGGTATAACCAATCTCACAACCTTTGGCACAAATAATCCCATTCTTTACACTACATTATCCTCCAGCCTCTTGTTACTAGGTTCCACTTATGCTGGAGAATACTTTCAGCTTTTGTAAGTTCAACTGGTTAGATTACATGTATATTTGACACCATGTAATATTTTGTGTATGTGTGGGAAATGTTATATGGCTTCTTTTATTGAACAAAATGATCTCCATATTTATCTATTCTGTCACAAGTATCATTTCTCAGTTCCCTCTTTAAGGCCAAATAGTATTTTTCTCCCTCCTTGCCATGTCTGTAGGTATAGGTACCAGATTTGCCTTATTTATTGATTGACACTAACATCCAACATGTTCACAAGAGTTAATAATATTGTTGGGAAGAAATAATAGGTTTTGTGTGTATATATCACACATGAATGCAACATGTCCAAACATACTCATAAATGGTCAGTGTGAGTGGTGCTGATATATTTACCACTTTGAAGTAACTATCAGATAGTAAGTAAATTATAGGGCTGTAAACCTTTACTGTGAACAGATTTTGTCAGTTAACATTTTAAGTACAATGATTCCATTGCTTATTGTATTGCATCAGCTTTTCTAACTTGATGGGGAGAACACATCCAGAAAAACCAACAAGGGTTGAAAACTTCCAGGAAAATGCTGAAGGGCTCAACAATCATGCTGAGACCTGCATGGCTTTGAGATCACCCTAATTCGGGCATTGAGAGAAGGAAGAGAGGACACACACACAAACGTACATACAGAAAAGTTGTAACAGGGTGGGTTTAGACACACCAGTAGCAGGCAGGGACTTAGCAGGTCTAATTTATACTGTTGAGTGGGAGGCAGGGCCATTGTATGCAGCTAAACAAGGAGAAAGGTTTAGCTTATCTTGTTAGATGGTTTCTACAGAAAAGCAGTTTCAGGGTATAAATATCTGGGAGGAGGACTCTGTCGTCATACTTTCTACATCCAATGTCAATAACCACACTCTGATCAGGGGACAGCTTTGCCACATCTGTGAGCCCTAGTTTGGGAAAACTTTACTGTGCCTGTTGGTCTCAGAGGGGCTCTTGACAAGGCTGTGTTCATGTCAGCAACATACTTTCACCCAGGACTACATCCCTTTGGCACTGTGTTCGCTGCAGAACATGGAGCATAGGTATGGTCTCAGATGTGCAAGCACTCACTTGTTTTCATGAATACTTGATTTTGGTGTTGGTTTGAATCAAAATGGCACCCACACATCCATAGAGAGAGACACACAATTAGGAAGTATGGTCTTGTTGGAGTAGATGTGACCTTGTTGGAGGAGTGTCTTACCTGAGCATGGGCTTAGAGGCTTCAGAAACAAAGCTAGCCCCAGTGTTGCTCTCTCTTCCTGCTACCTGTGGATCCAGATGTAGAGTTCTCAGCTACCTCCCCAGCATCGTATCTGCCTGCATCTCACCATACTTCTTGCTGTGATGACACCCCTGATGTATAAGCCAACCCCAGTTAAATGCTTTCCTTTATAAGAATTGCCATGTTCTCATTGTCTTTTCACATTAAAAGAATGCCCAACAAAGACAATGGGGTGCTGTACTTTGATGCTTGGAGACTTCCATTGTGCTGTTCTTGATGGAGCAGTGCAAGATCAAGTTCACTCATTTTAGAACCTGTAATTTGTTATCATTGCTTAATACTCAGCCAAGCATCGATTGCTTTTTATTCTTTTCTAGAGGAGGAAACTATAGGTTAGAAACCCATCTTGTCTTAAGCCTCACTCTCAGCAGAACTATCTAGATTGTACCCCTTAAAGCTATTCTCATCATAGCAATTATCTATTCCTCCATTCCTGAAAAGTGGTTTTTAACAGGCAGTCATTCCAGCCAGTGCCTTGGGGAGGGTCTTCAGTTGACCAAAAGTAATAGTCTTAGTTCCAGGTTTGTGTACCTGGACCCATCAGGCTGCTATGGCTTCAGGGCTCTGATTCAGATTTTTTAATGTGTGAGCTAGTATGGAAGCATGGTCTCATAATTTACATAGTGGAGTTAAAAATGTAGAAGATTGTAGTGTTTTATTTTAATTTTATTCTATGTAATATGCTCCCCTGAGAATTCTTCAATGCCTAATGAACCTGCACAAATAAGTATTTCATGTGGGCTGTTGCTGAAAACAATGTCCTTCCTTTATTCTCTAAACTTTAATTTGAATTTTCATGTAATTTTATTAATTCAATTATATCTGTTGCTTTCATCCCTGCTTTGTCCACAAATGTGTCTATGCTATATTATTTTAATGACTGTGTATCTAATTATAGTCTTGTCTTTCTACAATTGTTAGGTCCACTGAGTCTAGTTTAAAGAAAAAAAGGGGAAACTTGAAGTTATAGTTTTCAAGTTCATAGAGCCAAGCATTCAAATAAATATGAGCTCTTGAAGATCTCTATGCCTCTTTTCTTCTCCCCTCCCTACCTCTTCCATCTCTATCTCCTTTTAGCAAAACTCAACTTGTCTTTGGTTTTAGAAATCTATATGCCTTAAGCATCTATTTCTGGAGCTTTTAAATTTCAATCATCAATGTACCAAGTATAGTTTTCATTTTCTCAGCTTTGTTCACAGTTCATCTATGGTATAGTTATCTATAGCCTGGCTAGCAGGTGTGGAAGGAGAATGTTCATGTGTAGGCTGTGGCAACTGACTTCATGTAGGATGTGAGCAGCCAATAATGACATCCAGCAAAAGGGATATGTGTCAGACCAGTGTCAGTACTATATTCTAGGTGGACATTTTCTTATGATTAGCCATGTTTACAAATATTTATGAGATAAAAGAACTACAGGAATGATGGAAAGAGAATTGGAGTAGAAATCTATGTGCATGAAGGTAATCTTGAAACACACACACATATGAACGCAGATACATACACACAAATAGATAAACATACACACACTAAGAAAAAAGAAAAGAAACAAAGCTAATATCCAATGTTACTAAAGAGTCATCATACATATCAAACTATTGTATGAATATGGTATTGCTATCTCTTTGTTTATCTGTTTAACTATCTCTGGGTGTTTGTCAACTTGATCCATTTTCTAACATTTATTTCTCTATTCTGTCACTTATTTATCTAACTCACTCTTTGTAATGCATTTCAGTATCTAAAAATTTCTTTATATCTAACAACCAATCTATGTATTTATCTATGTATGTATGTATCTATCATCTATCCATCTATCATCTATCTGTCTGTCTAATCTATCTAAATACCTATGTATCTATCTATGTATCTATCTATGTATCTATCTCTGTATCTATCTATGTATCTATGTATCTATCTATGTATCTATCTATGTATCTATGTATCTATGTATCTATCTATCTATCTATCTATCTATCTATCTATCTATCTATAATTTATCTAATCTATTTGTCCACTTACTCTTCTACTTATCTGTCATCTACTATCATCGGGTTAGACTTGTTTCCTTCACCCTAATAAAGGGAGGTTTCTATTTAAAACAGACAGAATTGTGTGATGTTAGTTTTTCTGTACATAGGGGAGAGAGTGATATGCAGAGAACTTCAGGCCTGAATGTCTCTTACATATGCATTCAGAACCCTGAATACAAAACTGTGATGGAATCTGAGCTCCATTATCTGTTACTATGCTTTCCTTCCACTGATCTGGTCTTTCAGTATTGGTGACTGAAAATCTTCTCTTCAGTGGTGTGAATAGATGACTTTCTATTCACAACCTGAAAGGCTCTTTGTGAATATCAAAGGCAGCATCTAAAGCAAACAAGTTGCAAGTTGGATTAATATCTTAAATGTTCTTGATTGTTCAGTAGAGGTAGTTCTTAACATTTCCTTAGTGGCTACATACTTGTATAGTCTTGAGAACTTCCTCTTCTATGCAGATTTCCTTTGTATGCAATTTATAGATTTGTCTTAGACTTTATAGTTGATACTAGCAAAGGTAAACCACTATTTTAAGTTCCAAGAATTTTAAAAACATCTATATAGTTTTAATTTATTTTAAAAATATTAACGCAACCAATACTGATCCCCTTTTCAGTTATTTTATATTTTAAAAGGTTTGCTCATTACCAAATCAATCTGTTTTTAGAAGAATCAGAAATTATAAGTAAATCAGGAAAGAAAATATAAGCATCATAATGATGAATTTTTCTTGTTTTTTTTTTAATTTTATTTGGGCATATGTACATTTCATTTTTAGAAAATTGGATCATAAGATACATTTAATTGATTTTTGTAACCTTGTTAATACAAATTATCACTCTCATTACATATTTTTTATCATATTGAAAACTATTAAATTATTTTAAAAACCCAAACTCAACCTTAGAACACGGAGAGGGAATGGTAGTTCCTGCTACATTCATGTGGTGAACCAAGCAGAGAAAGAAAGGAACAGAGAAATGGTTGTGAATAGGACACAGTACCATTAGCTCTGAGACAGGTCACAATACATCTACCTGAGAACCATACATTTCCATGTCTAAAAATCTTTTGTGGGAAGAGCATGAATTGACAACGGTCACAAGAGCAGATGAGCCAGCAGGATGGAAGGCTATGGAAACTGGAAAGCTGGACAAATTACTTTGCCCTCTCCAGACAATAGAAGCCTGGTTTGAAGAAGCCAGTAGAGCAATTGCTGATGAATAGAAGAGCTCAGTATAACATTGGTCTGAGGATACAGCAAATTGACTAACAGTAGCTTGTTCTTGTAGAAACATTGTGGATAAGAGAAAATGCCAAAATATATTTGAAACAGAAACTTAGTAAAAATCCATTTTTATTCACAGGTCAAACTTTTTTCTTTTAAAAAAAAATCAAGGGGGAGAGATTCCAGAGTCATGCTCAGTGGTTAATAGCATATACTGCTCCTGCTCGTCCAAAAGAGCCAAGTTCAGTTCTTAACAAATGCATAGGGTAGCTCCCAACCACCTGTAACTGTCACTCATGGGAATTAATGCCTTCTTCTGAGCTCTCTGGACATTGTCCTTCCCTTGTATATACACCACCACCACCACCACCACCACCAATAATAATAATAATCTTATTTTTTCAAAGAGACAAATGAAAAAAATAAAGCATGGCAGTAATCAAGAGAGAAGTAAAACAAAAGGAAACAAGCAGAATACAATTAGAAACAAAGTAAAGAAAGAAGCAGAAGGAATAAGAGGACGAGGAGTTTTCAAAGTAAAAATAAGTAGGGGGATATAATAGAGCATGGAGAGGAGATACAAGGATACATAATTTGAATCTTCAAAGAACAAAACAGCCACAGCAGGATAGATTATAATACAATGGTATAATTCTGGAAATAAAGAAAAATCAACAGTCAACACTTTCAGGGGAAGAATGTAAAATCACTTCAAAATATTTCCAAAGAAACTGTAAGTCATGCATTAAAGCAAAAGGCAGATTGTATTGCTACAGTAACACCCACAGAGTGAGAATTTTTAACCTGCAGACAAGCAAATTTTATTTTCGGAAAATTCCTAGAAGACATACATCACAACTCCTAAAACAGACCTCAAGAACTGTGATCAAAAGATGGGAAGTAAATTTCAAGCATGTTCAACTACAGGTTTGAAAAAGTTTATGTGGCTGCCTGGGTGACATGGGAGTGAGAATATAACACCTTCTTCTCTCTTATTTGCGATGCTTGGGGAGACTAGCATTTTGGATTTTAGATATTGTTACATTTGGAAAATTCATATACATGAAGAGATATTTGGAGGATACTGTCCAGAGCTTAGCCTAAAATGTATGTACAACTTATATTTTTGTTTGTGAGCCTACCCTTTAACAGCGGACCATCTCTCCAGCTCTTATGTATGTTTTATAATAGTAATGTTACACACATATGTTTAGTAATTTTGTGCATGGTAATAGGTTCTTTGAGTTTGATTCTCACTTGTGTCATGATATTATGGCTCACAAAGCTTCAGAGTACATGGCGTAATTTCAACAGATTATACTCTGAGAATCAAAATCAAACTCAGTGCTTGTCTTACCACTTAAAAATCATTATTATTTTATATTATGAGTTTTTGCCCAGAGGAGGATTCTGCTTCCTTGAAGCGGGAGATACAGATAATTTTGAACAATGATGTGGTGACTAGAAATTGAACCTGGGTCCTATGGAGAAGCAACTAGTGTTCTTAATCACTGACTCTCAAGCCCCATACATATCTTACTTCTGAGAGCCAAAGGAAAACAGGAAGAGTTTATAAATCTGCCCACAAATGATTACACACAATGGAAGTATAAAGGAAATCTGTCTGTAGGAGAACACTATGTTTGAATGAGGGTTGAACAGAATGTGTTCTTCAGGTAGTGTGTTCCAGCACTGCCTGCCAGGTTTTCTTGGCTTATAACATTGTCCAAGTCTTATTAAGCAATTTTCAGTTCTCAGACATGGGTCAAATCTGTGACTTATTATCTCTGCATGTTCCTCAAGAAATAGTGACAACATTGAACATTTCTAAGATGTTTTAAAGCAAGACACTTTGCATGTGAACTGCATGCCATTAGGCACCATATAAAAGGTGAATGTGGGAAGACTCTGAAAGTAGGTCATGAAGGCTTCTAAATTTAGGAATCTATGAAAATTCAAATGTACATCCCTTCTCTTGCTGTGTATATGCACAATCATTCTTCAGGCAGATTAGATAGCAAAGAGAATCTCACATCACTATTTCTTGTCTCCTTCCTATTGGTATATCTTTACATGTACCAATAGGTACCCAGGATATGTGCTTTTAGCTAATTTATTCTCATACCATGGGTTGACTACTGTTTCTCTTCAATAATTTGTGATTTTATTCTTAAATTATTTTTACATCTTTTTCTCCTATTAAAAATAAATTCTCTTCTTGTACAATATATCCAGATTAGACTTTTCCTTCCCTGCACTGCTCCAAGGTCCTCCCCATTTCCTCTCCCCTCCAGATTATTCCCTTTCTGTCTCATTAAAACAGAATGGGTTTCTAAGAGATATCAACCAAACCTGACAAAATAAGATGAACCAAAAATGATCATGTTAATGTGAGACATGGCAACCCAACAGGACTAAAAGAGTCTTAAGACACATGAGTCAGGTGCCCACTTGTTCTCAGAGTATGGAAGCTCATAAAAATATTAAAGCCAATAACTATAACATATACACAGAAGACCTGGTATAGACCTGACTAGACCCTGAGCTTGCTGCTTCCATTTTTGTGATCTCATGTGGCTTGCTTAGTTGATTCAGAGGGCCTTGTTCTCCTAGTATCCTTTATTACTTCTGGGTCTTACATTCTTTCTGCTCCTTCTTCCGAAGGATTTCCTGAGCTCTGAGGGGAGAGATTTGATGGAGACCTTCTATATAGACTCTCTCCACATAATGTTTGGCAATGGATCTCTGCATCTGTTCCTATCTGCTGCAGTATGCAGCCTCTCTGATGATGACTGGAGAAGACACTGATCTCTATGTATGGAAGAATATTATTAGGAATCATTTTATTGATTTTCTTTTAGACCATAGTATTTGGCTTTACCCTAACTCCCTGGAATATACAGTCTCTAGTTCTCAGCTATCCAAGCTGTGTCTGGTGTAAGGTCTTTCTCATGGAGCAGGCCTTAGGTTAAACTAGACATTGGTTGGCTACCGCCATAAGTTCAGTGTCACTACTGACCTAGCACATTGTGCAGACCAGACAGATTGTAGGCCAGTGTGTTTGTATTTTATGTGTATGAGTGTTTTTCCTCCATGTATGTTTGTATACCATGTGCATGCATGGTACTCATGGAGGACAGAAGAAGGCATTGAATTCCTTGGAACTGGATATGGTTGCAAGACACGATGTGAGGTTTCAGAATCAAACTAAGTCTGCAGGAAGAATAACAAGTTGTGTTCCATCTCTCTAGCTGCCAAATCTGTAATGTTTTAGTAAAGAATCACATATGGAAATATGGATCCTAGACTGTTTGTAGCAGGTGCACAATATGTTCACAAAATTTGCATTTCTGTTTCTTTCTAGGCAGACATCCTTTAGATCCAGAAAAACTATTTGTGACTGTAAAACATTTCACTTACATGAAGTTTAATTTAAATTTATTACATTTGAAAAATCTAAATTTAATATATTTAATTTAAGATATTAATGATATATAATAATAAACATTAATAACATATCTTTGTCAAAATGTATTTTTCAAAAGAAAAATGGAGATTCCTCAAAGTCACATGTTCATAAAGCTCTTTAATGTCTGGGTTAGTAAAAGGCAATTGGATCTATATTCCTGTTTATGCATTCATCTGTTTCAAAATGTTTTGATTTAAATATTGGAGAAAAGTACCCCACCTGCAGACTTGGCACTTAGTGGATGTAGAGACAGGAAGATCTTGAACTGAAGACCTTTCTGAGCCTAGAGCAGAGTAGAGCAGATCAACATACAGCATTAATTCACATAGATCTCTATTATAAAACATACCAGCATTTTAACAGTATTATATACAATATTTATATATTTTTATGTTTATGTGTATGAGTATCTGCCTCTAATTTTGTGTATGCACCATTCACAAACCTGGTGACAGCAGAAGCCAGAAAAGTGTGTCTGATCAGATGACACTGGAATGACTGGTGGTTATTAGCTGCTGTGTAAGTTATGGGAACTGAACCTAAGTCCTCTTTAAGAAGAGGAAGTACTCTTCCACATGGATCCATCTCTCTAGTTCATTAATAGCATTCTTAAAATTATTATACTATGATAGCTCTATTTCAAGTGAATTCTTAAAATTGGTTAATTGGTTTACAATGAATTTAATATACACAATTGCATTAAAGCCCAATGGTTTGTCTAACATTTTGAATGTATCTTATATCCATGCATAGTTTTGGATATATATATATATATATATATATATATATATATATATATATATATAATACTGGTTGACTGGCTTATTATTATTTTTCTTTAGCATGAGGAAGCCTGAAGTAGTTGTTTCTCTCTTTCTTGAACTGAAACAAACTGAGGAGGTAGCGATCAAAAAAAAAGAATCCCATGTCTAAGTCAAATGTGGCACAGTGAATAAGACAAAGGGGAAGTCTAAATCTGTGAAACAAAAGGACACAAAAATAGTCAACTGTAAAGATTCTATCTCAGAACAAATTCAAGAACTAATCTTGGAAATGGCTCCATCCTAAGAGGGTCTCTACCCATCAGTGCTGACTGCTGTGGACACCTGAGGCTGTGGTACCACATGTTGAGGTAATCTGCTGTAGCTGCACACCAAAGCACAACACTCTCAGCTTTTAGGTTGCAGGCCCACAAAAGGTGGGCGTGTGAAGCTTCAGTATGACAAGAGTAGAAGTGGATGAACTTTTTTTGTTGGTATGAGAATAAGTGTCCCTCTACGTGCTGACATTAGCAGAGACTTCCTGGGCTCCATCCAGACTTTTCCAGATGTGAGTAAGCCGCTGAAATTCCTAGTATTTTTTGGAGCTGGGTGGACACATTGAATACAGAACACATGAACTGTTGTCATGCAAAAAGAAATCTCAATATTGGACTTAACTTGAACGAGAAAAGTTCATCTGTGTCTAAAGAGTTAGTCTGCTTCTGTCATATGCTTGAGTTGAATGTGAGCATTAGATGATACTGTGAGTACGAGGGTACTACACATAGTAAAGCATGGCCTATGCTTATTCTGTAAGCCATACAAGGCTTGATTTGAAAACAATTTCATTAAAACAAAGAACAACACTGACTTCCTCTAGGAACTAACTCAGCGTAACATCTTTGATACAGTGTTAAAGCTGTCTTTCTTAGGCTACCATTAGAGGCAATGAGAGCTATTCCATTACAACATGAGGGGAGAAAGTAGCAACAATGTCACACTGTTGACAGCCATTGGAACAAGCCATTTTATGGATTAATAAAATAGTTTTCTGTATTTGCTAATCCAAGGAATATGCTTAGAATCCTGTGTCCTAATCTATTTTGTCATTTTTATGTAAAGATCTCTAGCCTAGATGATTTCTCTATGCTTACTCATTTTTTAAAAAATATGATTCAGCAATATCACCTTGAAACTTCTTAGCATCCTCCCTCACTATTAAGGACACCAAAATAATGTCTTCTGGGTTTGTCTCTGGAGGTTACTTCATTTCTGTTCCAATAGTCACCTATAGATGGACTTTAATGCAAACTGTTGGATATTTCTGAATCACTATAATGGCAAAATATTAAATTTAAAAATTAAAGTATAGGCAATAATTTGAAATTATTAAGTACATAATGTTTAAATGCAGAAAAATGCTTTTCATTAAAATATTTATTTAATAAAATAAATGGATATAATTCTTCCTATATATCCTCAAATCAACAGAGAACATTTCATGTGTCAAACAAATATATAGACAAAAAAGAAAATGGAGTAGAGAGAAAAACTTAATCAATTACATAAATTGAATCTTAACTCAATTTGGATAGAAATAATCTTTTAGGGAAACTAATCAGTGACCCTTAAGACCAGAATAAGAGACAATACATAAAATGATTTTAGAAAATATAAGCAAATAAAAGTAAGCTATGTTACATATAATGTGAATACAATATAGCTCATTCTAGGAAACTATTTACAAAGTAAAAAAAAACAGATGAGAAGATATTATAAGAAGTGAACCTAAAGAAATATATATAAAAATAAACAAACCTCTAAAACTGTTTAGAACAGGAATGACCAATTCTTTGCAAAAGAAGCAAAAATTACATGCAATTACATATAAAACAATAGAATGTTGAGAAACTATGACATATACATCATAAGATGATCTACCTTATGAGTGACACTCTAAAAACATAGATAGATCTTACACATATAATAATCAGGTAGAGAAACAGACATAAACACACATATAATTCCTGGGTCAGATTGTGCCCTGGGAGGATTTGTTCTAAGGAAAAGCCTATACTTTCTTAAAGAGACAAAGATGGCATCCTGTGGAATCACAAAGGCAGGATACAACCACAGAACCATGCTGAACAACCCAGACTGAACACTGCTCTAGCTATTGAGTCTATAAGTGAAAAGAGATAGACAGTTCTATACTAAGAAGCTCCAGGAATCACAAGCCTGGAATCTAGTTTGGGCATTTAGAGAAGATGGGTTAGCAGTGGACAGCAATTCTCTTTTGTCAGGGAAAACTATTTGGAAGGGAACCTGAGTCACCAAACCTGGATACTACTATGGATGACAAGAAGTGTATACCAAAAGGAACATGCCATGGTTGTCTCCAGGGAGGGCCCTGTCAGAGCCTTACAAATACAGAGGCAGATGCTAGCAGCCAGCCATTGGACTGGGCATGGGGTCCCCAATGGAGGAGCTGGAGAATGGTCTGGAGCTGAAGGGTTTTACAGCCCCATTGGAAGAACAATGATTTTGGCCACCTAGATGCCCCAAAACTCCCAGGGACTAAACCATCAACCAAGGGGTACACATGGTTCCAGCCAAAAATGTGGCAGAGGAAGGCCTTGTTGGGCATCATTGGGAGGAGTGGTCCTTGGTCAGGTAAAGGCTCAAAAGAGGCCCCAACAAAGGGAAACCAAGGTGGGGAAGGGGAGTGTGTCAGGTAGAGGGGCATATACATGCAGGCAGGGTGTAGGAGAAAGGGGTTGGGGGTCTTTGGTGAGGGGGGAAATTGGGAAAGGTTTTACCATTGCCAATGTAAATGAAGATGATATTCAATTAAAAAAAAGTAATTGAACTACATGGAGGGTCTGAGAACAAAGAACAACTACAAGTCAAGGAGCCTATATTTGGTATGTCACAGCCCAGGATTAGAGGCAGATTTGGGAGGCCTTTGAGGAAGAGGGAGGTCAGAATGGTCATTCTTCACAGACATAGAACAAAGAGTTCATTAGTTTATATGGGGGCCCATAAAATGAAAGGTAGGCAAAACAATTTGAACAAAAAGAATATCATACTCCTATGAATATCATATTACCATGATAGAGTTCAAGTTAGATTACAGAGATATGTTAATAAAAACAGCATGGTACTAGCATTTTAAAAGGCATGTAGAAGGTTCAGACATAAGACTACTCAATTGCTATCTGATTTTTGACATGAACAATAAAAACATACATTGGTTAAATGATGCTAGAAAGATTGGGTTTCAGAACATAAAAAATAAAGTTAGATCTTTATCTCTTGCCCTGGACAAAAGTCACACTTCATATATCAAAGACCTCAACATATGGCCCAGTATGTTGAAATTACTAGAAGAAAAAGCAGTGATTTACCCCAGTGTCTGTTTTATTACTATAAAGGTGGAGTGTGGTTACAAGGAAGCATCTGAACACAAGAGGGCCCCAACACATATGAACTCCTAGCAGTTGTAACAACTTGTACAAATGTGTAAGCCAAAACTGGACAAATCCCATGATGCAAAGGAGAGTTGAATGCACAGTTCCACCCACAGCTATATAGTGACTATGAACGATTAGCTGCTAAGAAAGTGTTCCTATTCTCTAAGAGTGGGTCATCATTAAGTTGATCTGTCTCTAGTGAAAAACCAGGTATCCAAAAATATTTTGGGCAGCAGACAGAGGAAATTGGTCTTCAAATGCTTATAAAACAGTTGGCTTCATGGAGAAGAGCCAAGAGTTTAGGGGTACATGTTACCAAAACACACTGAACAAAACTGAGGACTCTCAAATCATAATATTAAAAAAAAAAGAGAGAAACTGACCATAATGTTGATGAAGAGTTTTGGAAGAAGCAAATAAACCAGAAGAAAAGCAATGGTGTAGCCATTGTATAAATCAGTTAGAATGTCCCTCAAAAAACTAAAAACAGAGATGTCATATGAACTGGGCTCTCACACTTCTTGTATACTGGAAGGACTCTAAGTTACCACAGAGATGCTTGCATACTTGTGCTTATTGTTGAGCTATTTAAAAAAGCTAGGAAATGAAAATATCTTGGATGCCCATCAACAGATGAATATGTAAAGAATATGTAAGTCTGGAGGGAGAAATGTTGCAACTATATTATAATCTTTAAAATAGAAATAATTCAATTTCAGGCTTGGAGGGGGGTTGAAGGGAGAAAAGGAAAAATCTAGATTTGTGGGTGTGTATGAGTGTTTGCATGTGTGTGTTTGTGTGTGTGTGTGTGTGTGTGTGTGTGTGTGTGTGTTGCTGTGTCCTGGAGGTAGAAAATGCATGAAAGGAAAGCAAGAGATTTAAGGGAGGCTGAAGGGGAAGAAAGAGAAGGTAATAGAATAAATGTGGTCTGAAGCAGAAGTGTGGATATTTGGGCAGAGGAAGGAGACCAGGAAAAGGGAATCAAGGGGACCAATGGAAGAGAGTAGGGGAGGGTTATCACTAAGAACAAACATAATCAATACATGTGAGAGTGCCACAATGAAGGTTATTTTTTATTCAAAACATAAATAAAACAATAAAAAATAAAAATTACAAATGTTTTTTAATTTTATTTACCTGAAATCCTTATATTTCTGAGTAAAGCACTGTTTGTTTGTTTACTTTGATCTTAGTAATGTGGGCCTCTTCGTGACTTTTATCATTTTTGCCTAGTCTCAATATGGACTTTCCTTTTCTTCTGCTATGGACTTCTCTAAAGAAGAGATACTGCATTTGGAACTAATCCTAGAGGAATTTAAATGCGAGGACAATTTTATCCTTTCAGATGTAGCCTCTCTGTGGGTCCATTTCCTCATTGGCACATCAGATGATTTGCTACCACTGAACTCTCTTGGTCCAATGAAATAGCAGCTTTACAATTCCACTCATACAGTAGCAGCACTTTCTCTCCTAATTTACAATACCAGAAATTTTATTTCTCACTGTTTGAAGGTAAATCCTTCAGAACTATTGATATGTGGAAATGATTCTTACAAAGACTCTGGTATAAATTAGGGTATAACCATGATCGATCAATAACCAAAAAATCTGAGCATCAAGCAGATAGTTTAAATAACATCCAATCATAGACATACACAAGAGATCACTTTTTGCCTGGAGATTTTCTTTCATCACAGAGTGAGCAAGTCCTGAAGCAATAGGAGCTATAGCAGCTGCAGATTCAGTGCGTGCCAATAGGCAGTTGTTTGGGTACTGTGCAAATTATTAGCACTTGTTCTATAGTTAGAAGCCAATTTTGCAAAAACCTAGGAAGTAATTTTATACTAACATGGATTTTAAAGCTGGAATGCTGCTGGAAAAAACACACTGGGCCAGCACTTACATCAAAACGACACTTCAAATAAAGAGTATGTGGAGAGACTAGATGTCACTTACATCTTAGAAACTCTAACGAGGCTTTGACTTTGGAAGATAAAAGGAAGTTTTCTTTCCTTACACAGTTGGTATATGAGCATAATAAGCAAAGTTGCAAAGAGCAAATTCTTCCAGTCATAAGTGAGCAATACGCTCCTTGTGTGCAATTTTAAGACTGAATAAAAAACCAAAAAACCAAAAAAAAAAAAAAAAACCAAAAAACAACAATTATATTTTTGTTCCTTGTAAATGGTTATGATTATTTTCCCAAAGTTGAAATCATTGAGGGGGTTCATTTTTAATCTGTTTTTTTTTCCAAGGAACTTTAAATTATCTTGTTCCCTACATTTATTGCCTTTCCTGTTTATTTATTCTAGAATGAGCTAGGACATCAGATTTTTCTTCTCGTCCTTCTACCACTATAAGTTGAGTCAGTGCTTGAATCAGTCATGTGTTATCATGCCCAGCTATTATTATTTGCTTTAAAACATATACTTGGCCATGATCTCTGGTTGCACATTGCAGATTTACTATAGTTTAAACGTTCCTATGTGCTAGTGACCTGCTCTTCCATTCTTATTTTCAAAATGTAGTAAATGTTCCCAATATGATAAATACTTAAAAATTAGTTTTTCCACAGAAGAAAAATAAATTACTGAGTGGTGAATTATCTTAATTTTAAGTTCTTGAAATATATTCTAGAACTAGTTTGCAGAAGATAATCAAAATTGCTTATAATTATTATGAATTTTATTCATCGTTAAATTAATGTAGATTTATACAGTCCATAGGTAGAAAGTTCTTTAAATCTCTGACCTTGACACAAACCAAAAGGCATTTCTTTTTCTATCCATATTCCCCTGGACTACTCTATGAAAATCATGTGATCACATCTGATTAGGATGATGAACATTCATCATCCTAGTTTATTTCAGAATAAACTAGCCTTTGTTTGGAATGAACTGGGGATATTGACACCTTCAAACAGGTGAGCATTTGGAAACTAATGACTGAAATAAGCTCTTTCCATGTCTGAAATTACGCCCTGAGACAGTGTTGGGGTCAGCATGATTTAGGGGAAGCCTTATGATATTCACCACACTTTGACCTGCTTTGGATTGAATGTAAAACGACCCCATAGACTCCAGGTTTACATAAGGGATTTCCTTCTGGTGGTGCTGTTGGGAGGTGATAGAATCTTTGGAACCTTTGGAAGGGAGACCAGGCTCTGGCTCTGGACTCTGCTTCCTGACTGTAAGACATGGGAGATTTCCTCTCATGCTCCCTCTTCTGTGGGCAGTGTTTCCAGCTGCCATGCCTTCCTCATCACGAGGGGTTAAGATCCTGGAATCTGTGAGCCAAAATAAACTACATCACTTCTGGCATTTA
Source organism: Apodemus agrarius (assembly GCA_964023405.1). Lineage (NCBI taxonomy): Eukaryota > Metazoa > Chordata > Mammalia > Rodentia > Muridae > Apodemus > Apodemus agrarius. The sequence continues at coordinate 83,160,633 of OZ030016.1, read as the reverse complement.
TTTGGCTACAATAACCTGTATTCTTATTGGAGATCAATCAATCCATCCATCCCATTTTTCTTATTCAATAACACCTTCATGAGAAACTCCTGAAATGACTTTTCTGTGATTTAAAAATTCAAACAAAGTGATTATCTACAGATATATAGAGGATATATTTTTTATGTATAGCAGTCTGAATAAGAATGTCCCACATAGGCTCAGATATCTGAACACTTGGGCCTCCGTGGTGCTGTTTGGATAGATAGGTTTATGCGTTACAGGTTTTCTCCAGGAATTATGTCACTATGGGCAGGCTTTGAGAGTAAAAATGCCCCTACCACTTCCAGCTTGCTCTCTCTGCTTTGCACTTGCAGTTTGAGCGAGCTTCTGGCTTCCTGCTCCTGCAGTCATTCCTTTGCTTATTATCATGGATTCTTCCATCTAGAACTGTAAACCTAAATAAACTCTTCTGTAAGTTTCTGTAGTATTTTATCAAGGTGACAGAACTAATGGAGTGTGCAACAGTTTATAACACAGTTCAGAGATCTACAGCCCCCCTCCTCTTTATGCCATCTCTTTTAACCTATAGGCCTGTCCTTAAATTGGGTTTTATAAATGCTCTGGAACTAATTCTTCATTTGATAAATATTTATTCAATTAGTGATTGATTGATTCTGCACACATATAGTGATTTCCTGTCAAAGCGTCTAGGGCCTCAAAATATTTCTATATGAGTTAGATAAAGGCTACCTTCCTATGAATATATGCTAGGTAGAGCCAGAATAAGCACAGAGCCATATTGGGGTGTCATGCCACCTGGTAGAAACTTGACCTTGTTCAAGGTGAACTTCCTCTCCCAGCCTTTGTAGAGCAGGGATTCCTGTGCTAGCCAGGATCCTGCTCCACCTAGGGTGGAGCGCTCAGAGTGAAAGTGAAGCTCTTTGATCCTCCAGGTCTATGAATTCCTGAATTAAGCAGGTGACCCACCCAGCTGCCCAAGCGGTGGAGCCAACACCCAAGGAACAGCCAGACCAACTTCCCAGAATACCTCCTGGAATTTGGAGAAGGCTCTTGCCCTGCCTGTATATATTTTGAGACCTCCACTAAACTTGGGGCCTAGATCAGCAATTGAGTTGTCCTGGCCTTTGTTCTCTTTGCTGCCCCTGCCCCCATCTATCCCCAGTTTCTCTTCCAGGAACACAGTTCGCTGTGGCTGCAGGCAGTTACAGGTAAACTGGGAGGCAGTCTCTACACAGTTATGGTGGGTCATGGTTTCTCTTAATATCACAGATACACAGGTTGCGTGTACCATCTAGAGATTGTGAAGAATGAGAAACAGACCATGTACTCCTCAGCCTCTGCTTGCCCCCTGGTTCTCCTAGTTCTCCCTGCCCGCTTGTGCTTGTGCTTACAGGTACTCCATACCTCCTGCTGTGAAGTTCTGACCTTTGCTCCTCACCCAGTTCTGTTGAAAATTTCATAGCGGGATTAGGCACACCCAGTATTTTTAGAGCACTTAAATCCCATTTTCCCTTTAGTTTCTGTGCAAACACTAACACCCAAAGAAAAGATTCCTTTAAACATTTCCAAATGTAAATCTAACAGATTCTTGGTTTAGAATTTCCAGCTAGCAAGTTATACAAATCAAAGTTCTTGCAATATGCCCCCAACATCAGTATTTGAATCATAGAGCATGTCAGGTTTATGATATGGAGGTTAGACTAAAGCTCTATATTTTGTTGCTCATGTTTAACGCATGACTCGTGACCAGAAGCTGTTGCATTAAAATAAACTATAAAAAGACCTTAGGAGAGCTCACAAATAAGCCATTCCAGGACAGGAGAGATGGCTCAGTGATTAACAGCATGTGTTGTTCTTATAGAGGTCCCTTACTTTGAAGACAACATCACTTTGGGCAGCTTATAATGGTCTTTAACTCCATCTTCCTGGGGTCCAATGCTTAGTTCTGGATTTTGTAGGCACTATACACACAAGTGCATCCCACCACTACAAATACAAGTATTTTTAAATCTATTAGCAAACAATGCCATTTATTCCTTGTAGAATAAAACATGTATGTGCCCCAAACAGGCATAATATTGAGAATCAAAGTGATTTGATAAATATGTGAAGATTGGTATTCCTGAAAACAACCCATGAGTATTTAATTAATTTGGATAATAAATGAAGAACTAACTACAGTCCTGTAACTTTTCATCTCTGGGGAAACACTGTGTCCTTTACTTTCCTGTCGTCTTCAGCCACTGACTGAGGGAGCATGTATGGATAGATGCATTTCCTACGTGTGCAGCTGATGTTTCTGTGGATACTCCAACAATGGGCCACATTAATGTTCACCAGATTCTCTTCTAAGCATTCATATGTATGGCTCACTGAGGTAATTGTTTTAGCCAGGGCATTAAAAAAGTTGGAATCAGAGCATCCTTCTCTATTTTTCCAAGATCTTCATGGAGTTGTTCATGCCTAACACTTCTGTTTTTCCAATGTTAACATAGGCAAGGTCTATTTCCCATTCCTTCGAGGGCTTATGAAAGACTGCTGCCTCATGCGTGCTCCTCAGCAGACTTCCATTGTTTCCTGTGTAAATGCCAGGAAGAACCTCCTCCAATATGGCTTCGGGATGCTTCTGCTCATCATTGTCATATGAGCATTTTGATTGGGTGTCCATGCTGGTCATGTGAATCCAAAGTTTCTTCTAACAAAGGTGGAATAGGTTACCAGCTATGAGGTATATCCATTACTGGAGGATATTGCAATGTGATGCCGGCTTAGGGAACAGGCTGTCATGCAGATGAATGTATATCGAGGACACTATAAGGAGTGGGAAACTTGTAAGAGAAAGTGAACCAGGGTCTTTAGGTGTACTTTGCAAACAAGACATAGGAAGTTAGGGACTTCTCTGTGACAACGGTTACAGCCAGGGCTAGAACTCCAGCTTACTGCAGAGACGCTGTAGAATTACTGAGCATCTCTCCATGTTGCTGTTGAAGTTAGCTCTGAGATATGCATGCTAAGAAGGATAAGCTTAGACACAAAAAAGACCCTTTTGCTTTCAAGCAGGTATCCTTGTGAAATTTCCTTTAGAGACTCTTTCTACCCTGCGCCTTCTACCTCATTCTGTGTTTTAACCTTCTGCCATCAAGATAGTAACACTTTATTCTATCTCAGTCTCCCTTGTTGATGATTTTTTTATGACTTAGAATGCTCTTTATACCCTCTTCAGAATCTTCCCATGCTTGGAGACTTGGCCTTGTGAATCTTTAATCATGTTTGCTGTCTGAAAGTCAGTCCTTTATGGTTCTGCATGGGTTACATCAGTTGCTTCTCTTATTCCTAATATCTAATATTTACTTATTAGACCATTTACTGTGGGTTAGCTGTGTCTCTCCTCTTTACTCTTTCACTGGTAATTCCTTCAGTATGGTGCACATCTTCATTCATTGTCTGTTCCCTCCTAATGAGTGTTGGCGATCCGAGACCCATAGCTATAGTTCCCCTCTTCATTCTCTTCTGCATGGTCTTATTTCAATGTGTGTGGCCTTCAGTCATCTTATACTAGTGGTTGAGATGCTAAACCACTTCCTGACCTCAGAAGCAAATAAGTAGCACATCTTTCTATAACACTTCTATACCATCATCACAGAGATCCCGAAGACATTTTATCTCAAAATTAGGGTGGCCTAGTTTCCTTATTTGCCTTACAATTTCCTGATATCAGCACCGACAAGACAACAGAGATACTTCCGAATCTCAGGAAAGCCAGATTATTCAGTCCCCTAACTTGATGTAGGTTCCCTAGTAGGAGGGAGTTGTATGCTTTAGTTTTTGTTCTCTGTAAAGCATCGTGGCATGTGGGTGGAGGAAATGCTCAGTAAATGTTTCTGGGATGAAAGGACTAACTAGAAAATACTGAGCAGCAGCAAACAGATATGACTCAAGCAATGTTTTCATGACACAGATTATGGGGGTGGTTTTCCCAGCAGCCATCCTGTGTGCAGCTGGAGCTGAGGGACACTTTCACCTAGAAGCAAACATTTCAATGTTAATGATTGGATGGATATGATTCCCAGGAAAGGGAGAACACTGGTGCTGAGTAAGCTGGATATTTGTATTTGCTGCATCCTGAGCAGAAAGCTAAGAGAACAACCAGGATGCTCTGGGGACACTGGCTAGTCCTGTCTCTGTCTCTGTCTTGGCTGTTACTCATTTAGTGCCTTGCTATTGATTTCATTTATTTTTCTTTAGATTTGTGGTAATATAATTCCAACAGATACTTTCCTGTTCTGCAGTGGTTCCTATAAACTATAATATTTCTATTTCCTTATTGATGTTTCTAGCTCTCTAGTTTGAGGCTATGTGTTCAAAGCCACAGTGTGTTCTGTGAGAAACTGAGGTTGTTTTCTTATGACATGTGCATGTGCCTGCACACTGGTTATTTTATTTTAACCACTTGCCCAATAACTAAATATTAGCTGATGCCTATTCTGAGCAAAGAACTGTCCTTAGCTAAGTCCCTTCCCCAAAACTAATGTTTCTAGTTCACATTAGTTTGGCAACTAGAGCTGTGTGGAACAGCTGTGGTGGGAAGTTGATGCCAGAAATTGTGGTGTGTGTGTGTGTGTGTGTGTGTGTGTGTAGTCAAAATTCACATGGGAGAAACAAATCTCAGATAAGAGAAATCATCTTGTAGAAAATGGTCCTGAAGGGATGGGCAGAGTGAGGATGTAGGCATGATGAGCTAGAAGGGAATGAGGAAAGTCACTATGCTCAGGTCAGAAGGATGGCAGTAGACCCTGAAGGAAACTCTTTGATAGGCTGAACAATAGAGTATATAACTACCTGCTTTTCCATGAGCAGGAAAGGGACCCTGGCATGTGTTTCTACCACACATTCCTGTGTCTGGGAGACAGTGCACATCAGACAACCTGGAAAAGTGCAGAAGGCAGGAAGGATCTTCCATATGATCTGACTTTACTAAGCTTTAGTATATTACCCATTATAGTGGACAGAATTATACTTAGCTGCCTCAGATTTTACAATCATCAAATGTCTGATTTAATTTTTTAATTCTTTTATTTCTCTCTTATGGATATGAATTGTTAGCTAGAAGAAAAGCTAAGGTGACACTGAATTTCAAAGGAGAATTTTTTCTTTTATTTGTTAATTTCAGGAGGAGAAAATATCACAGAAAAGTCCATGAGGTATCTGGAGAGGAAGTCATTGGACTAGTGGAGTTTGGTTTGGGGGACACAGTGATGCATTTACTTACTACAGGCCCATAAAATTAGCTTAGGGAGCTCAAGGGTATCACTTGTCAATAACAGGAAGCTTATATTGTATACACATAACAGTTAGTTTTCTATCACTGTGATGAGTACCTGAAAGAAACAATATATATATATATATATATATATATATATATATATATATATATAATCTATCTTTCCATCCATCTATCTATCTATCTTATCTATCATCTATCTATCAATGAAGAAGAAAAATAAAGGTTGTTTATTTTAGTAATGTAAATGAAAGTCAAATAGGTATAATGAATTTTGACAGAAAATTAAAAAGGCAATAATAAAACAGCCTAAAAATAATTTATTATAGTATTATAGAATTGTTATTATTTTATTTTACACTTTTAGAGAATTTCATTGAGTACTGTATTACAGCATAGTCACCTGATGACTGTTTATCTATCTCTTGTCAAGATCTATCAGCTTCCTCTCAAGATAATCACTTCTTTAATTATTAGAGTCATATATATGTACACACATGCACATATACACACATACACACATACACAGAAGGGAAATTTATTTTGTCTCATGGTTTCAGAGAATTTTTTTGTGTCAGAGGATTTAATCTACTATTTCCTGTCTCTGTTGCTTTTGGCCTGAAATGAGAAAGAATACCGAGAGAGAGAGAGAGAGAGAGAGAGAGAGAGAGAGAGAGAGAGAGAGAATAGTTGAACAGAGCTGCTCATCTTCACAAGAGTCAGGAAACAGTATGAAAAGATGAAAGAGGCTAGGAACAGATTCATTCATATAAGATACCTCCCAGTAACTTACTTTCTCCAGTTGAGCAAAACCTAGTAAATACACTTACTATGGACATTTCACTGGATCAAATGATCAGCTGATAGAATCCATTTATTCTAACCATTTCTCTGCAGTGCTGCTATCTGGGGACCACATAAGCCTTTGGGAATAATGTCTAATTCAAATGATAACAGTATATACATTAGAAATTCCATAAAATTAAGAACAAGCCTTCTCTGAAGGCTTTCTAAAGAGACTTGGTTGACTGTGGATGAAATCTGAACAAAGATCTTTCTTAAATTGCACAAAAACTCACCTGGGAGGACAAATAGACCAAGACTTAAATATAGGAAATGTAGCAGTTGGGATGTAGAGATAGAGTTAGTGGAGTGGCTGTCAAGGTTGAGGTAGGAAGCAGGCATCTCTCTGGAAACATTAGTTGAATGTTGTCTATTCTTTCATCAACAATGTCTGTGTGCTAGTGCTGTGGGGAGCATATAAAAATGAGCTTAATAAAGGATCAGTAGCAGCTGGCTTCCTGGAGCATACTGCATACCAGCTTCTGATTGCCTCTGTGAATACTCTGTGACTATAGCTTGGCAGCATAGCATGTAGTGAGAATTTTGCTTTCTTTAAAAAGATAGAGTAACATTATAAGGATATGTTTTTATTTTCAGGCCAGATGTGAGTTATGTGGCTACTTCAAATTGTCTACAGCATCTGACGATGATTCGTCTCGTGCTGTAGCCAGAGCATGTTTTGGCCAGCTACAGATAGTTTCTGCAAGTGTGTGACATTTGGGATTCTGGGGACTTTTCAGAGGATAAATAAATGCCAGAGCTCAATACAAGGGTGAGCTGGTGGTTGAATAGTGGTTCGATGGTGTTGGTTGCTGTTTGTCAAGCAGTCATGTGCAGAGTAATGAAAAGAACAAATTAGATATCCTGACAGCAAAGATCAAACTTTCCCCAAGGAATTTGATGTTTCTACTCAGCAAGAAGTAGTCTAATGATACAGTTTCCCCATTTCTGTTCTGTTCTTCTCTCCTACCTAGTGTTAGGGAGCATTTAGGATGGAATAAGAGGGGTCGAGATGGGTAGAAGAAAGAAGATTAGTCAAAAGTCTGGATACATAAACAATGTGTTATCTTATGAATCTGAAGATCAAAAGTCTGAGACACATCTCTAAACAAAAGTCAAAGTTCTGATAGACTCCATAATTTTGGACACTCTAGGAAGGAATAGTTAGCTTGATTTCTCAACTTTCTAGAGGAATGCCTCTGTGCCCTGCATCCTTTAGACCTTCTACAAGGCTGATCACAGACACTCTACTCTTATATCATATTTCTCCAACACTGTATTCTCCCTCTCTCCTGCATTTAAGAGAAGTTTATGTTTGTACAGTTCTCATCTAAATTGGGGTTTCAGAGACACTGGAACTAATACCAACCCTGCCCTAATAGAGAATGAGAATACAAAGAATGTGGACTTTCTTGAGTTATTCTGGAAAACATTCTAATGCCCAGCTGTCTATGACTGAGTCTTCACTCTGGACTCTCATTTGTGCTGGATAATGCTTTTATGGTTCCTGTATGACTGGTATCTGGTTTATTCTAACTATGGCTCTGGTGTCAGAAACTTCCCCTGTCTTCTGTTTGCTGTTGAGAGAACATCTAGCCTGGAATAGCCCCTAGTTCTTCTGACTGGAGGCTCAGATTCAATACCCCATCACTGTAGGAGACAGGATCAATGGCTTTTCCTTACAGATCTTGAATAGACAGAGGACATCCGAATAGGAGTCTTTTATTTTCTTGTAGTGTGGGGCTAGAATGCTGTCTCTAGAGGAGGGGAGAGGATGAAAGTGGGTGACAAACAGTATTTATAAGTGGATATGACTTTATGTTCATGGACGAGTTACTTAAGCTTCAGAGGACTTAATACATTATCAGTTGGGTTGTTGCTTTTTGTTCTGAGATGAGACTGAATTCCTGGAGGAAAGTATGTGAAGAATAAGTCTTGTAGGGTGGGAGAGATGCTTCTAAATCATCTCTTTTTGTCAGACTTTGCTGTGATATTACATACTGGGGTTATATTGGTTCTGCTGAGATATTCATAGATAACATCCTTGTCTTTAGGTCAGTTATTGTCTTTTATGCTATTTGAGAACTTAATTTTCTCTTGACACGACTATATCTTTGGTCTTCTATATCCATCATTTTTCTCAGTGAGGATTCAACTATTTAAGGCTGTAATATATAATAAAAATTTTATATCTCTAAATTTATGTAATGTGTTTCTCATAATTAAAAGCCATTTGGTAGAACTACATTGTAATGGTTATTAAAAGGCAATAGTTCTGTGGGTTCCATGAAAATATTATATCATTTTATTGTGAAACTTGAACATCTATGGATTTTTGTGCCCCCAAATCCTAGAACACAAGTTTTTTTCCATCCTGAGAGGAAATAATCACATTCTCTCAAGTTCTGATGGAGAAAGTACCTGGATTTTTGGTGGGCTTGGAACATTATTCGCCATGTAACACATTTTACTGACGAAAGCCAGATGACTGTATCAACAAATCAGGCACAATACATTCGTTTCTGTGTGTACATGCATTTTTTGGATAGATATAAATTCAATACAATATATATATTGATAGTTGCAAAGGTGATGATGTGATAAAGGGAAAAATGAGAAACAAGACTCAACACAAGTCTATTGGAAGAAATGACATTGAGAAAAGGGCCAAAGGATTCTGTTTTCCAGTAAGGAGGCACAGCACTGTTCATACTGTGAGAGCAGGGCACGACTGGAACTAGCCCTACTGAGATGAGAATTTGTGAGCCACCAAATTTGACTCCTTGTGGTTTTCATTTCTTTTTCCTAACACTACTGCCCAGTGCTACACAGCTGAAACATTGTTTTCAGTATAAAAAGATGTAATGTCTTTTGTCATTTGCTCCTTCCCTGAGCTTAGAATAGTTTCTGCATACAGAGAACCTTGGTAAATACTTGTCGAATCAAAGTGTTCACATTGATTTTTGTGTGTGTTGATTCAACAGGGGCCTTGTTGGAGATATTTTCAAATGTATTCCATATATTTCCATATTCTTGTTCTTTATTTTGCCTTGGAGGCCTCACTTCCATCCAAGCAGTGAGTTTTCGAGCTTTAGAGAAACAAGACACACCTGCTAAATCAATAAATTCTTTCCTCCAGTTTGACTGTCAAGATAGATTTCTTTGGTCTAAATCTATATTAAGATAATAAGGATTATAAATCAGGCTTTGCAAGGACAAATTGACTCTTCAGTAAAATTGAGAGACAGAGAGAGACAGAGAGAGAGAGAGAGAGAGAGAGAGAGAGAGAGAGAGAGAGAGAGAGAGAGAGAGAGAGAAAATCTTATGTTTTTTTGTAGCATGTTAAAAACCAAACTTGGACTGGGGTTGTGTCTCAGTGGTATAGCCTTTGCTGAATATGTATACACCAAGAGTTCTATCTCCAGCATACCAACCCAACCAAAACATCAAACATGATATATAAATCATATTGTTTTTTTCCCCTAGAAATGCAGAAGTCATGCTCAAAAAGAAGTTGATATATTCTGCTCAAGATGTCGAAGTTGATGAGGAAGAGGAACAAAGGTAGAGGAGGAGACATGACAATCTGAACAAGAAATATTCCCAGTCTGATCCCTCTAGGCTTGCACGCTGGTGAGGAAGAAGGAGACACATGCTCCTGGAAGTATGTCTTGTCTTCCATGAGGTGGAACCTGTGTGTTCAAAGAAAGCAGAGTTTTTAGAAACATACTGACAGACATGAAGAGAGATGAGAACATCAGGATTGTTGCTGTGTTGGTGGGTGGACTGTTGGAATACTTTAGAGCAACCCTCCTTAGAACAGTACACATCAAGTCCTTTAGTGATATTCAAACCCTCTAGCACAGATTTCTAGTCCTAATACTGAGTTTCTGATTTAAGGACAAATATTTACTGACAATGTCTTAAGGACTGAGGACTTGGGTGTTTAGAAATCATACTAAAGCTGTAGCTAATGGAGAAGGATACTTTCTCATACGCAGAATATAAAGAATTAGCAACGTTGGAAGCAGGCAGCAAATGGAATCTGTTACACTATTTCTGGAACTTGCTTTTCCTCTTGTGTCACGCAAAGGATCTGAATATCCCTATACATACACTGGTAAGCTACAAGTTCAGCAAACCAGCAAAGCTTGGAATCAGAATTAAAATGGATGATTCTGAATACAAAGGGGATACTGAGGCAGAAAAAAAATCAACATTGAGTTATGCATTAAGTTATGCATTTTAACTAAGGAATCTAAGACTCTGGTAAGAGAGATGTTATTTTATAAACAAACTGAGGTTTCTTAATTGCTCCTAAAATTTATTTTATTTTTTAAGCAATTTAGTAGATGGAACACTGTGTGAAAAACTGCTTGTCATTGAAATTTGAAAACTGTTTTTTTTTTCTGAATGAACATTGAGTACAATATATGTTAATACATCTTATTAAACATCTGTGTCTACCCCCAGAATGCAAGCTCTTTGAGAACACAAACATTATTTATCTTGTTTATTTGAGTAGGTACACAGCAGATATTTGAACTATGAATTCAAAAGGGAAAGAAGGACAAAAGATAAATAGAATTGGCCTGAAATGATGCAAAAATATAAATAGGACTCATCAATTAAATTACTTCCCAGTATAACCAGAAAGGTTTATGTCACTTTGACTGTAAGTAAAGATCAGAATGCAATATGCTTGATTTGGAGGGAAGCAACATGGGAAAAAGCACTATAGTTAGCTAAAAACTTTACTCTGAGAGGGTTTAAAAGACTATAGTGGCTATTCCTGGTTGTCAACTTGACTATATCTGGAATATATAACTGCTAGATCCTTGGGCTTCCATCCACAGCTACTGCTGACCATTGTTGGGGAGTTGGACTACAGACTGTAAGTCATCTACAAATTCCCTAACCATATAGAGACTGCCCATACATTCTGTGACTCGAGAGAACCCAGACTTGAGCCAGTAAGGAACATCCCTCCATGGCCTCTGCATCAGCTCCTGCTTCCTGGCCTGCTTGAGTTCCAGGTAATTAGAAGCTGTGTGGAAGTGTAAGCTCAATAAACCCTTTCCTCCTCAGCTTGCTTCTTGGTCATGATGTCTGTGCAGGAATAGAAACCCTGACTAAGACAGAGACCATGTTTTTTATTTTATTTTATTTTTTCACTTTATGCTTTCACTAAATTCACCTTTTTATTGTTGTAAAGCCCTTGATGAAAGATGCTGTGTAAGACATTGCACACAAACACAGGTGAAGGAATGCATCTCTAAGCTGCAATGGCAAGAGCACAGTGAGGTGCAATTAGAACTCAAAGGCTATACCAAGCCATCACTGCATGATGCATGCTAAGGCTGGTGAAGGCAACAAAGAAGTCCAAACTCTCTCAACATCACCACCTCCTCTAGCACCAAGGACCAGGATGTGGAAGGCTGACAGTCACAGTCGTGAACAAGCAAAGGAAGACTATCATGTCCAAACACTTTTTTCATTTAATTTTGAAATTTCATTTTGAGTTATAAAATGTTGACAATCCCACACACAAATACACTATGCATCATACTATTTATATTTCTTTTTCTCTCCCATCTATTTATATTTGCATCTGAATCTAAGTCCATTTTTGTAGTTCCTAACTCAAGTGTTTAGGACTGACCACTTGGGGTTGAATAATATATCAAGATGATTGACATTAGAGAAAATGCTGTCTCCTTCTCTTAGCCATTAATTGCCTGTAGTTCTTTGTCTAAAGGTAGATCCTTATGAATTTTCTCCAATTTATGCTGGCACATTGTCAGTTGCAGCCATTATGCAGGTGTTGTTTAGTTAATCTCATTACTGAAAAACTTCATGAATTGAGCATCTTATATCTAGAAAGTACCATTTTAAGAACATGTTCTCATCTCCCTATTCTGCAAAGTTACCTGACCTAAGATGTAGGAGTTGCATTACTGATGTAGAAATTGGGGTTAGGCATCTTATGGTTATTTCTGTGTTGTGAAAAAGGATAATTTGCTGTAAAAATATTTTGTTAAGCAACTGAGAACTACATTTATTTATGACTATAAGGACAAATATTTAGAAATTAAATAGAGGCTATACTGATTTAGGAAAATAGCTGTAGTAAGTTCTCCTACAGAGTTTATGGCCTCTCTAGTCATAGGTATTTGGGTAGGTAGATCAATGGAACAGAGACATGAGACTCAAATCTCATCATACATAGTTATATCCATCTTAAATTTGATAAAGATACCAAAAAATACAAAATGGAGAAAGAATAGTATCATTAACAAATGTTGCCGGAAAAACTCTATGTGTACATACACAAGAACAAATTTGGATCCACATCTATCAACTGGAAGAAATATCAACTCCAATTGAGTAGAAGACCTTAATGTGAAAACTCCTAGATATAAACACAGTCAATACCCTACAAGACACAAGTGTAGAAAAGGACTTTCTGTATAGGAGGCAATTTGCCCCAGAATTCAGGCCAAGAAACAAATGGGGCCTTATTAAAGAAATAAAACCTTCTATACAGCAAAAGAAACAATGAATTTAGTGTAAAGGAAGCCTGAAAATTAAGAAAGATTCTTTCTTGTTCAGCTATATATGAAATAAGTGGCTAATATCAAGAATAAAGAGAAAAACAAATCAAGAAAACAAAAGGTCTAATTAAAAGTAAGCTATATATTTGAAGACAATTCACAACAGTATAAATAATAAGAAACATCTTTTAAAATATATAATACCTTTAGCAATAAGGAAAATACAAATTAAGACTACTTTAAGATTCATACTATCTCAGTCAGAATGGATAAGATTAAAAACACACAACAAGAAAACAAATGCTGTAAGGGGTTAGGGAAGGAGGCACTCTGATTCACTGTTGGTGGGAGTACAAATTGTGACAATGACCATAGATGCCATTGTGGAGTATTCTCAAAATGCTAAAATCAGATCTACTCAGATGTTCTACTCATTGGTATATACGTTAAGGGTTCCATATCCTACTACAGAGACAGTTTTTGGATTCTGTTTATTGTCTCTCTAGTCTATTTAGGAAATGTAGTGGTCTAGGCCAAAATTTACAGATACAAATAACTGATTTGTAAATATTTATCCTTAAGTTCACAGATACATGTAGCTCTCACTGCCTTATCAAAAAGTTTCTTTTTATATCAAATTACAGTTATTCACAACATAGAGGGCCTGTGGCCATCAGATACCTATCCTGACAATCACTTAATGAATGGTAATGAAACTGTGGTCCATATTCACAGTGAATTATAGTCAGCTGTTTAGAAAAATGAAATTATGACATTTGAAAATAGGTGGACGGAATTAGACTCTTTCTTGTTTAGCTATATATTAAATAAATGGCTAACATCAGCTATATATTAAATAAATGGCTAACATCAAGATTATAGAAAAATACAAAAGAAATCAAGAAAAACAAAAGATCTAATTAAAATGAGCTATAGATCTGAAATAACCCAGAGCCCCAAAGCCAAACCTCACATGTGATTAAAGTTCAGAATACTTTGATATGAAAATATAACCTGGAATCAACATAGAAGTCAGGAAGGTGGGAAGGGATCATGGTATGAGGGGAAGAGAAGGATCTATAGAGCGGAGGAATAAGAGGACATAGGTGCTATGAAAGGGTAGGGAGGCGGGCTTAGCTGAAAGAAGCAAAAGAGGACAAAGCAGAGGAAGGGGCAAGGCGAGATAAATAACATTAAAAATGGTTGAAAACTTTATAGGAAAACCTATTTTACAAGCATACATAAAAATGTACCCTATCTTTCTCTTGCTGTCTCTGTCTCTCTGTCTTTGTCTCTGTCTGTCTGTCTGTCTGTCTGTCTGTCTGTCTGTCTGTAATATGAATGGCATTGCATCATATGGGATGATAATTCCCACCCTAATCAGCCATGGACTATCTAACAAAAACTCCAGTGTTAAGAAAAATCTACTTTTGAGTTGTTGGTGTTCATTAGACTCACCAAACAAAATAAAATATCACCCTTGCCCTTGTTTGCTTCACAGAACTGAAACCTACCACATACTTCAGACACAAGGTTTGGACTAATTGATCTAGAACTGATTTGGAAGCCTCCTCCTTCAGAACTGACTTTCATAATGTTGGAAGGTACTGAAAAAGATACAAAGCAAGAAAAGTAATCAGTATCACACAGCTGTAAATCCTGCAAAGGACAAAAATGAGTGGCCTAATAAGAATCTCCAGTGAAGCAGTAGTGGCATTTATATCCCGGGGATAACCAACAGCTGTACAATTGGATTCAAAATCTCCTCAGTGGAAGAGAATTCATGTCTGATACAATAAGCCCAGCTACATACACCCGGAAAGTCTTAAACTTATTTCAAAAGTACTTTCCAGCACAAGTAGTGCAGAAAGAAACGGAAGCACAAACTCTTTGGTGACATACTAATGGTTTTCTCTCTTTCCTGAAAGGAGATACTGCAAATTATGAACATAATTATAAATAATAAACACAAATGTTTATTTACATATATGTGCATATATGTAGATGCAGGTTTAGAGAAGTCCTGAGTAAATATGTTTTGTTTTACACGGACATAGCCATATCAGTGACCCCCAAAGTCTCAACCTCAGGAGACTGGCAAAGCCTTTCACAAGTGAGGGTCAGAGGGATGGCAAAGCCATCTTTGAGTCTGAGTTCAAATGCTGGTAGGGTATGTCGAAAATGTCTGCTGCAATGTAGTTTTCTTGCCCCAGATATGGCCTGAAGATTGTGCTGATTAGCTTACCATACCTCCTTGATTCATATGTATATAATAAATCCAGATTCCCTTTTCAGTTATATGTAGCAACCCACTTCCTTGTTCCGCTGTACTTAGTAAGCATGCTGAGCTTTCAGGGTGCAGTGGATTCTGCATCAAAGAGTCCAGTCTACCTGATCCTAATTTTTCTGTGTCCATGTGTCAATCTTTTCTTCATTCTCTCGATACCTCAGTTCAGTCACTCCCTATAGCCATGTAGGTCATGCCAGGCTTATATTGATATGAGGAAGGAGACAAACCAACATAGATGTAAGTGTGGTTATAAATGTAGACACAAAAACATTGTCAGAGATGTAATTGTAGGTATGGATAAAGGAGATTCACACACAGACATATATCAGTGTATTTATGGAATTAGATGATGAAGTAAATGTGGAATTGGCTAAGGTGTAAGTATATATAAGATCAGATAAATGTAGATACACATAAAAACATAAGCATGTTTTTGGATACAGATGCAGATTGTGTGTATACAGAGATATGGAGGCAGGCTTGGATGATGTAGAGCTTGATAAATTAATGGACATGGAGGTAGAGATGTAGGTATGTTTGGCATAGATATATAGACATGAAGATATAGGTATATAGGTGTAGATTATAAAGATGGACATATGTATAAATACTGGCATATATCTGTGTAAAATGGGTAGAAACATATGTAAATGTGGGGACTGATACAGATATATAGGTTGAGATAATAAAGCTATTTAAAGAAAGATGACAGCTGGACACATAGTTATATGCTTATTTTTAACGTCTACATGTTTCTCTAACCTCTTTTTCTCTCCCATATTCTTAACACATTACATGTTCTTTCTGCTTTAAGCATGTACCATGTTCTTTCATGCTCTGTCTTTTCTTTGTTCAGCTTGGAACTGCTTCTCTTTCTCAACATGACAGCTTTTTCAAGAGTTGGTCCAGATGTCACAGTTTCTGGAAAACTTTCCTAAGCCCTTTCTACAGTAGGCTTTTTTAGTTATTCCTATGGTGCCCCCTTTTTTTCACTGATTGAAAAGGGAGGTGTTTTCATTCTACATGAAGAATATGATTGGAGGGAGCTAAAAGTCAAAGGATTTCTCAAGCTGGAACCTACTATTTTCCATTCTGATAGCTTATACCTGAGTGTATCCTGGCATTCTAGTACACAAAAGATTTTATTTGTAATTAAGTTGGTACTGAGAAATGTCTCCTTCTATGTCGCAGTTAATGGGGGAAACACCAGGGAAAACTGATTCATGTGCCATGTGCTTTCACCTAGCGGAGGCCAGATGGCCCCATGGCATGAGGTACTAATGAAATTTCACAGTCGCTCAGAAGAGACCAAATAGATGGAAGGCATAAGTCATGTCAGGCACTTTGCTGAAGGTTGTGGATGCTATCAAAATTATATCCTCTACCTTATTTATGTATTATTTAAGTTAAAATCTTCATTTTGTGTTTGAATAACTTCTATAGATGTGTTCCGTGTTTTATCTGCTGGTGAGCACAGACTATTAGTGGTTAGCCACAGCATAATCTGTGAGACAGCTGCAAGACATTCCCTGGCTTCCTCTGACAAAGGCAAGGCTAGTGGTCAAGCTCATGGACTCTATTCTAAAGGTTTAGGGGCAGAATTATCCATCTCCTACTATCTCTGAGTGGCCTAGAGAAAATACCTACAGTCTTTATGTATATATGTACATTTGAAGTACTTTTCCTTTGATTTAACATATATTTATAAAGGCACAGCACAATAATTTTACATAGCTATACAAAGTATAATGAATACTCTAAAGTAAGTAGTATTCCAGTATCATCCAATGATTGTCACTTCTCTGCATTCTGAAGATTTTAAGCCTCAATCCCCTCACTTAAAAAATGGGAAAAATACCAGTACCTACTCTACATGATAGTTATGGGGTTGAATAAGATACATCAACACATCACAGGGGAACTTCCACATCAGTGTTTGTTAAAGAACTGTCCTCACTACCAATGCTATGGAACCAACCTAGGTCATCAGCAAGAGGCCAAGGGTTAAAAATATGTGCCATATAGTCATGTAGATAATTGCTTTTTCATCAATGAAAAAAAAACCTTAGACTATCTGCAGGAAAATGGGTGTAAGTGGAGACTATCATATTGAGAGATATTAAGGCAAATTTTGAATGTTTTATTTTATTTGAAGTTCCTAAATATAATATAGTCATATAAAATTATGAATGTATATACTAAATCAAAGTATAAGTGAAATCAATTAGGGGAACAAAGGGGATTCCCAGTGAGACGGGATTAGAGGGAGAGTGGGATAATAGCATGGTGAAGTCATATCTTCAACCTATAATTATACTTATAGCAATATTTTAAAAAAAGCATATATCCAAGATTCTTTGGTTAATGTGTTTGGCACAAGGAGTCTTGCTGCCTACAAAGTTCATATTTTTAGGCAATCTGAGGACAGAAGTTTAATATTGTTAAACTCTGCTCACTGAACAATACAGAAACTTAGATACAAATGTAGTGAAACAAAAATGAGAATTTATTTTTCTTCCATTGTTTCTCACAAGGGACTCAGTACTTCTTGAGTTGGTCATAATGGAAGCATAAAATATTACACTGTACCCCATAAGTACATATAAAACACTGTGAGTCAATTAAGGCTAAAACATATTAATAAAGAATTTCCATACATATGTATTTGTGTATTTAGTACATGTATTGTACATTAATGCACGCATATACATATATGTATATATGCTTACATATTTTAAATGTCTATAGAATCCTGAATCTTATGTAGAATACATAGTTCACAACTCTTGGAACCATATGTACCTTGTACGATGCCACCCTTTACTGCCAGTCGTTCTTGAGGTTTTTTTAATCTTAGACAATTATGCTTTTAATTGTATTTATTTAGTTTTGATAATGGGTTGTCCAGCACCTCTATCATTCCCACCCAGTGGAAATCTCATCCTTTCTCCATTCCTTTGTGTTGCTCTACTATATCCTGCATGAACTTTATACCTAAATCTTGGGCTTCAGTTTTAGCTCATTTATTCTCTATGTCCCCCAGGCCTCCTGCCTCTGGAGGGCCTGCATTTCACTTTGCTTACATTAACCTTGCTCAGGGGAAGTTCTGCCTATGTTAGTGGTTCGATGTGCATTGCAGAGGATAGGTATATTCTCATAAGTTTTTAATTCTTGCTGAATGCTTTGGTTCTCTGATTATAATCTTATCACAAGAAGGAAGTTCAGAAATATGCAGGCTCGAAGGTCCAGAGTACTTCACCCACCATGGGTGTCCAAGGCAATCATTAGAACCAGATGAAATATCTAAAACAGAACCTGCTAAGACACATCCTAGGGCAGACTTCAATTTCATCTTTCCATTCATTTGCCTTCAGTTTCCTCAATGTGATGATGACTTGTCCTGAAGTCTTCAGAAGTGGAACTTATCACAGGTACCATTGGTGAGAGGAATCAGTAAGAGACCTGGAAAAGTCATGCTCCTGACTATTCCTCTGGGGGATGATGTGCAGGCAATTTCCAGGGTGACAGGCCCATTATCATCATGAATGGTCAAGAGAAAAATGGGAAGAGACGTGAACAGACATATTGAAAACCTCAAACATACATCTAACAAACCCACAAGGACCTCTGCAGTGTCAGCAGTGAAGAAAGAAAGGAAAACCAAAAAGTTGACAGATTGTGGTTTTAGAATCTTTTAGTCTATGATAGTCTGAATATATCCTTTCTGGAGAGGGTGGATATCTACTGGTGGGGGAACATTGGTATTTTTATAGGAAGCAGCTAGACCTTTTTCCTCAAAATAAAAATATCTTCATGCTCTGTAACCCCTGTTCTTCTTATCTTGAAGGAAATATCTGCATTGTATACCAAAGACAAGAGCAAAGACATTCATAGCATCCTTGTTTATAAAAATGAAAACTAGCAATAACCAGGCATCTATAACTTGCAGAGTAGGCTTTGTAGATAAGATATATTTCCATGATAGAGAAGCCATCAGCAACTCATATAGGTACATTCTGACAGAAGGGAAAACTATGGAGGAATCCTCCCAAGACTACAGTGTTGCTGGGTATACAGTGCTGGATCACACTGTGAACACTGAGATTTTGTTCTTTACTGCAAAAAATTTATTTCAAGCTGTCATGTGGCTCATCCTTAGCACACATGCACACACACACACACACACACACACACACACATACACACACCTTTAATCCCTCTTACTAGGATACAGGCATACACCTAGTATACAACTTTAATCCGAAACAATGAAGATAAAGATAGTTTGTAGAAAGAAGCACCGGTGTCTGAAAGCGATGTCGAATTGAGTGGTAGACAAAGTGATGAATCATAGATAGATTTGGCAGAATGGGATATGCCCAACTTTTAGTGCAGAACTAGAAGGTGGGAGGTAGGGTTGAGAAAGAGGCAATTGTACTGGGAGAGTTTTACAGGGACTCGCTGAAGAGAGAATAAGACACAGGCAAAGGCAGAATGAGCCAAATGAATGAGAAGGATCCAAAGAATAGAATAGATTGATAAGAGTTCATTTGAGATTAAATGAAGCAGTTCAGGAGAGGCTGAGTGAGAGAAGCCAGGTAAATCAGTGAGTTTGGAGGGGAATTTGAGCCAGAACAGCTGAGTTGAACCAACTAGCTAGAGTTCAGAAAGAACAAGAAAGGGTGAGCTTATTCTGTAGCAAGTCTCAAAGGCTGAAAACATTCTAGGCCTAGATTAGATTGTACAGAGGCTAGACACCTCTAGTACTAGGCCTAAATTAGCAGACTGAGTCAGTAAGCCTTGGAGAATAACAGCTAATTCTACACTAAAGCAAATGGAAAATATCCAAAGATTACATATGGTATGGTATCTGACACACAGGTATGTGCATGTACATACCTATGCATAGATAATCAGGCCAGTTAGGTATCCCTAAACTAAAAAATTGAGAACAGTAATGCTTCGAGTTTAGAATTTTATTAGATTATATATTTTCATCTAATAAAGATATGTCATGTTGATATATATTTAATTCTATATGATAATGATCTTAGCAAGGCATGGAGGCAGTGGTCAGAGAGGGTGCAAAACACAGCAGCTGTAGTCTATGGAGGCAATGATAGAGTAGATGCGAAACAGGTGGGAGATGGAGTCCAACTGAGTGAAGGGCAGAGATGGGAGCCAGAGAGACAAAAGGACACAAGCTCAGAACATAGACTCTGGCATCAGGACTTAGGATGGGTCTAGAACCTGACACCACTCTCCTAGTTACTGCTGTGTAGCCTGAAATGAATTAACTTCTCTGTGTGCCAGTCTTCCTTTATATAAAATATAGTACAAAGAGATAATATAACTTACACATTGAAATAAAATAAGGTAAATATCAGCATGAAAATTCAACAGACACAAATCCCCTATCCTCTGTGCATATTATACAAAGGAAAGACTCAAACACTAGAAATAAGATTATTAAAATTACCATAAATTCAAAATCCTTGTTTTAAGCAATAACTTACCAGTGAATTTAGGGTCTTGGATGCCTGGCTTGGGAGGACATACAGCTGGGGTTATTTTAAGTATGTAGACTCTTTCCTGGGATGTTTACTGTAATTTGGCTTGCTAGGATATCAGTCTTAGAAGCTTGGTCCCCATGTCATGTGATGAAAGGTGCTGCTACATCTAAGTGCTGGGGCTTTGGGCAGAGTGGTTAGGTGAGTAGGGACAGCATACTTAAAGGAGACTAATACAGTTCTCATGGGAGCAATTTGTCATAAAAAATGCAATATGGCTAGACATAGTGCTACACACCTATAATTCTAGTATTCAGGAGGGTTGGGTAGGAGAATTATGACTTGGAAGCCAGCCTTGGAAATATTAGAAATACTAGAAAGTAGTATTCAATGATGATGATGATGGTGGTGGTGGTGGTGGTGGTGATTGATGTTGATGATGAGGAGGAGGATTGATGATGATGATGTGATGATAATGATAATCATGGTTAAATAAAATAAAAGCAGCAAGAAACAACAAGGCACCTCTCCTCACACACTTTCTGCCTTCCTCACTGACTTTGTAATTTCCCTATCACAAGAGTTCCTCTCAAGATTATATCTGCTATCCTATGATGTAGTCAAGGTGCATTCAGCACAGCCAAACTAAAAGGGGCTGCCTGATATTGAGATTTAGCTTTGAGGCTAAACAAACATCTTTGGTTTATAAGGTATCTAGCTTTTCCATTTCATTTTAGCAATGGAAAATAAACTGGTGCAGTACTGTTGAGAGCTAAAGTCTGGTATTAATGAAACCACGTTCAAATCTATAAAGTCTAGCTAGCACTCCAGTGGTCTTTGATCTCTGACAGCTTAACCACCCTGAGTTTTAGCTCCAGTCTTCAAAGCTGAAACAGTACACGCCACTTTAAGATCTTCTGCAAAGAGTAAATCCGTAATACAGGCATCTCTCACCTTTCATGTCTCTACCATTAACATAAATCTATGAGCTGAAGCTATGCGAAACAATCTGAATATAATGCAAAAATCGTGACTACTTAATGACAGTGGGGCTTTTCCTAAAATGCTAAAAACGCATGCACTCAGTTTCAGATATCTAGGAAAATAAAAAGTAGTAAAGCTTGTATTAGTTAGCAAAATGTACCTTAAAATAACAGCTTTTTCAAGGTGACTGTGGTGTCTTTGTTGGAAAGTTATCAAAAGCTGTTTCAATGCTGTTCTCCTTATCCTATGACTTAGAAGTCAGCAGTACCGTGGCAAATCGCCATAGTCCTACTTCAGCCTGGCTCTACTCCCCACTTTCTGTCTTTTGTGCTGTCTAGGCTGTCAGAGTTCCTTTAGCAAATGCCTTTGCCTGACTCAGGCCTAGGACTGAAAGTTATTTTGTCGTGAGCACTGGTCAAGGATGATACAAAACTGACTTAACAGACTTCTCATTCTGGCACATCCTAGGGCCTCAGGCACCCAAGACCCACATTTCACCTGCTAGATATCTCTTCCACTCAGCTGGCATTTGACTCAGTTTCCCTTTTTTCCATGACTGGTTTCTTTTTAAGATCTGTTTCCTTTCAGCTCTTTTCTCTTTGATGCTGGCCTCTCTCTTGATTTCTACATTGGTTACCTGGCCTTACTC
This sequence comes from Apodemus agrarius, assembly GCA_964023405.1. Lineage (NCBI taxonomy): Eukaryota > Metazoa > Chordata > Mammalia > Rodentia > Muridae > Apodemus > Apodemus agrarius. The sequence continues at coordinate 83,138,519 of OZ030016.1, read as the reverse complement.
AGATGGTACTCCTGACACAAGCAACTTAAGGGAGGAAGAAGAAAGCTATACTTTTTCTCATGGTTTCCAGTAGATTTCATTGCATCCCGGTGGAGAGGGAACGGCAGTGCAGCTCCATCTCTGGAATCAGAGATGTACAGAAGCTTCAGCTCCTGTTGTCGAGGATCAGACCTTGTAAGGACCACCAACAGAAATGAAATAAGAGCCTAGCCTTCAGATCCATCTCTGATGACCCATTTCTTTCAGGAAGGCCCCACAGCCTAAAGGCCTTCCCAGACATAAAATACCACTACAGCTGGAAAAGAAATGCACAAAACACGAACTCACGAGGTCATTAGAGGTTCTAACCACAATGATTACTAATATTGATATAAAGATTCTATAAGTTTTTCATGGGAACTAAACAATATGCTTTTCTAAGTCTGTTCATCAAGGATATTTGTCATCTTATTAAAAAAAAGAAAAAGAAAAAGAAAAGAGACAGATGGACAGACAGATTCAGATGTGATTATTCATGCCTCATATGGGCAACTGGAAAAGCTTGACTCCTCAGGACACCTGTGTCACATGTTCTCTTGACACCAAGTCAATGACCTGTGGTCTTTGTATGGTGATGGAGACACATTTCAGGCCTTGTAGCCATCCTTGATTTTGTGCATATTTGTTCAGGTCCTTTGTTCCTTGGAGGTTTGTGTGAAATTGTCTCTAATAGCCCATGTGTTTGATTGCTTGGTACCAGTGTTGTTGTCTGAGCTCATGGAACTTTGGAGACATAGAGCCATGCTAAAGGAAGAATCTCAGGAAGAGGCTTTATGTGTTTATAGTCTCACCCAATTTTAGTGTTTTTTCTTTGCTTTCTTCTAGTGATTGAGGTATAATTTCTTTGTTTCTTGTTCTGGCTATCTTTTGTTATGCCTCCCTATCATGATTCTCTCTCTCTCTCTCTCTCTCTCTCTCTCTCTCTCTCTCTCTCTCTCTCTCTCCCTCATTCTTTTTCTGGAACCACAAACCAAGATCAACTCTCTTTTGTAAGTTGCTTTGGTAATGACACTTTATCACAGCAACAGAAAAAGTAAGTAAATACATCTTGTTATCTGAAATCTCTTAGAAGTGTCTGCTGATATCTCCTTCTGGAAATATGGAGGGAAACACTGTCAGAATGTTTTTCTCCTTCCTAATTCTCTCCTGGGTACTTTTCTACTCCTAGCCTTCTCTCTGAAATGGTAAAGCCATAGGAGCTCTTTAGGGGAGATTCTACGGTGAGACAAACCCCTGCTCTTTTCTATGTTGATCTACCCGATTCCTTCCCTTTAGAGAAAATGGACTAGAGGGTTGTACCATGTTACGAGAGTGTGATTGGTTATCAATCCCGATCTGTCTAGTGGCTCACACTGGCTCCCCCAGCATCTCACAGCTCACCTCCTTCCCCAGCGGTGCTGAGCTTGCTATCTGCATAACATAACAGCTGGTGTTCAGAGATCATTGACCAACTTTAAGAAGTGGTATGATTAGTCACTAATTATGGTGCATATCTCCTTCCTACAGTAGGTGCTGTTTGACGGAGTGTTAAAAGTGATGATTCAACCTTGTGTATGTACGCATGATGAATATGCCATTGGAACTGAATCAGCATTGTTAGGAAGATAAGCATTTTTTAAAATTACAGTAATTGAGACTTGTGCATAAATAAAGACCATTTTCTGCCTACATTGCTTCTGTCACCACCAGTTCTCTTTTCACTCCTATGTCCCCAGGCAAATGCTAGCCCATTCCATGGTGAGCTATCCAGTTGGGAATAACTCTTCCATATCAGGTGAGTGATGTAACAGATGGGCTGCCAGTGAAGGGCTGCAGGCTTAACACAGTGCATTTGCCCAAAAGGGAGAGAAAGGCTCTACATAAGCTTTGTGGTTGACTGGCCTTGCAAAGCACACACTCTACCTCCTTTGCATAGCTCAGCATTCGGGATCCACACTGTTAGCTTTCAGGCCTGGGTGTGTGTGATGCTATTTTGGTGATTCACAGTAGAGTGCCATGGTAGGGTGGCACGCAAAGGTTGCTGAACACAGAGTTTGCTGCACACAGAGGTTGCCACACAGAGGTTGCAGCAGCTCCTCCAGCACACTATTATTTTTTATTATTATTTTCATAAATGTCAAGGTATAATCCTAGGTATTCCCTCACTAACAGAATTGAAATCTTTAATATTTTTAGTCTATTATGTTTTCAAATACAATTAATATTTACTAGTTATGTCACTAAGCACCCAACGTATGCTGAGAATAAAACTAGTGCCATTTACTCAATGATATTTGAGCAAGCTATTTTTGTTTTTAATCTTTAAATCTCTCTCAACAGGACAGTAATATATCTGTCTCCTAGGAAAGAGATGGCATCAACAGCAGAGGTGTTGGACAGTTCTGGGAGCTGTCAGTGGCAGGCATGTGTGTGTGTGTGTGTGTGTGTGTGTGTGTGTGTGTGTGTTGGTTCTTTCTTTGGCTGTCAGCTATTAGTTGAGTTTACTTGTGCTTCCCTTGGTTGTGCCTGCCTCGCATCCTTCTGTTGTTCTGTGAGATCTGTCTCAGGGCCTGCTGGACATGCTGTGTTTGATGGTTTCTACACTAAGCAGAACTGGCATCTACCCTGAAATGGAAAGGCATGCTTTAAAATTGCCTTGAAGTTAGCACGGAATGTCAACATTTTACGGTAAAAGGAACTAGAACATTTTCTTTCTGTGTTCAGAGCAGCCAAGGATACCCTTTCCTCTTACCTGGCTCTTGTGCCTCCTACCCTCAGTGTGGATCAATCTCTGAGGCAGGTAAAACACAAATCATTTGCATCACCTAAGGCCAACTGCATGCAGGATGCTGCTGCTGTCCCATAAGCCTTGAAAGCATCCTTTCAGGGTCACTGACGCTGCTTCCTGGCTCCTGTCAGCTTCCTCTGTAGGAAAACCTGACTGGCCTTGCTCAACTATCCAGCTGTAGGCAGCCCCTCTAATCTCAACCACCACATGTGGGTCACTTTGAAGGACATGTTTATCCAAGGTGGTCTCAGGCCAGTTAACTGAAGGAGCCGCTCATGGACTACATGTGGAAATGCTTCCTCTCTTCAGTTCATGCTTGTCCAGTGTGCATATAGCACCATCCAACTTCTTGAAGTCATTTGTGGGATTTTGTATTTTTCCCTATTGCCTGGAACTCCTCATATAGGAGGACTGTTTTTATTTTTCCTAGATATGCAAGGAAAATCTCTGTCTATAAAGCCTGTGTGGAGAGAAATGGTGATGTAAGGTGGGTTATGACAAGCCGTCCCCAGAGTAGAGGGAGGTCGAGGAAGTTGGTTACTCATTCTCTTCACTTTAGAGAAAAGCAAACGGTGGTCTGAGCATAGATGCAAAGCCAGTCTTCCTCCCTGCGTGCTGACTGCTTGGCACGGGTAGTTATGTCAGTAGCAGCAGCAGCAGCAGCAGCAGCAGCAGGTTGGCACTAGATGCGTGGGGATCACTGTGCTTCCCACACAGATACAGCATTGTTTTCTGCAGGCAAATGCATGTTTGCAATCTCCGAGAAAGGAGCAATTATGTGTTATTTCACAAACTTAGCTTAACCATGGAATTTACCCCCACAAACCTCCCACTTAGGAAACAATGAGTCAGGGCCATACTGCCAGAGGCTCAGAAACAGGCTCACACCTGGTTATTCCATTTACTGGTTGGACATTGCTTTTCTCTTAAAGCCAAGAAATGTGTCTAATTTCTAAGCAAGTCTTGTTTTCTGTTTTGTTTTTGTTTTTGTTTTTGTTTTTTTTTGTTGTTGTTGTTGTTCCCAAAAGTGATCATAAAATACTTTTGAGTTGCATTTATGGAAAATTAATTTTTTGAATATATGAGGAAAGCAAGTGAAAGTGATTTATTAAAGTAAAAGAAAATGCTTTCAAAAATCTTTGGGAGCAGTTAGACATCCACATGCACAGAATGACTCTGTGCTTCTATGCAAAGCAAGTAAGTAAGCAAGCAAGCAAACTACCTAGAAACCAAAACCCAAAACAAAACCATAAAACCTCAGCAAGATAACATGAGACCATTCAGATGACTTTGGAGAGTCTAATCGCTTCTAAAATATAGTACCAAATGGAGAATCACTGCAGGAAGTGTTGATAGTTCAGACCTCAAACAACTCTGCTTTGTGAAGGACACACAGAAAATGAAGATGTGGCTCATGCCTGAAATCCCAGCCAAGGGGAAAGGTGCAATCCTGCACCAAGGATGCAGAAACAGGTGGAAGGCCATGGGTATGAAGTCAATCTGGGCCACATAGTGAGTTCTAATCTAATTTTGTCTACACTAAGAAGCAAACAAATAAATAAAACTGAGGAAAGAGGAAATAGAAAGATAACCAAAGAGAAAACATTTCAAAACACCCATCTTATGTAGAGCTCTTGTTCAAAATAACAATGCTTCTTTCAGACCCAACAGTAGAAGTTGGGCTGCTGCTGCAGTCTACAATCTCAGCTAGCGTTTAAGGCTTACCAGAGCAGCTTAGCAAGGTGACAATATGTGGACAGGGTACTGAAGGAAAAGCTTAATGGTAGAGCGCTCGCCTTACAATAGCATGGCTTTGATTGCTAGTACTACCAAAAAACCTAAATGCTCTAAGCAGAAAGAAAAGAAAACAAAGAACAATGAAAATAGAGACAAAAGAAAATCTGAACAGTTTACAAAGATGATATGCAGATGATGAAGACATATGAGTACATATACTTGCACATATCCATATAAACACAAGACAATACACACATGCCCACTCACCACATGTTGTATATTATTAGGGAACTGAAAAATAACATGCACTGAGTGATCAGCACACACCCAGGAAGACTGAAATGTAACAAAATTCCAGCACCTGTAGAAGAACATATGCCAACACAGTGCTTCCCTCAGAGCTAAAGGAGCTGGGAATTATCCAGCTCCTCTGGAAAGAGGCTTAATAGTACCTTACAAAACTAAATATAGTAAAAAATCCAGCAGTCTATTATTTGATGTTTACCCAAAGGAGTTGAAACTGACATCTAAACCCAAATTGCCACCTGAATAATTTACAGCATGCCTATGTAGAATCACCAAACATTAGAAGCAGCCAATGTGAGTGAACAAGCTGTGGTCCAGCTACCCAGTGAAAATTTTCAGCAATAGAAATGAAGCTTAAACTTTGTATAATGAGATAAGAATGGATCAATTTGCATTCTTCTACATGCTGATGGACAGTTGAACCAGCACCATTTGTTAAAAATGCTGTCTTTTTCCACTGGATGGTTTTAGATCCTTTATGAAATATCAAGTGACCATAGGTATGTGGGTTCATTTCTGGGTCTTCAATTCTATTCCATTGATCTTCCTGCCTGTCTCTGTACTAATACCATGAAGGGTTTTTTTTGTTTTTTGTTTTTTTGTTTTTTATCACTATTGCTCTCTAATATAGCTTGATGCCAGGGATGGTGATTCTCCCAGAAGTTCTTTTATTGTGGAGAATAGTTTTCCTGGGTTTTTTGTTATTCCAAATGAGCTTGAAAAATGTTCTTTCTAACTCTATGAAGAATTGTGTTGGAATTTTGATGGAGATTGCATTGAATCTGTAGATTGCTTTCAGCAAGATGGCCATTTTCACTACATTAATCCTGCCAATCCATGAGCATGGGAGATCTTTCCATCTTCTGAGATCTTCAATTTCTTTCTTCAGAGACTTGAAGTTCTTGTCCTACAGATTTTTCACTTGCTTGGTTAGAGTCACATCAAGGTATTTTATATTATTTGTGACTATTGTGAACGGTGTTGTTTCTCTAATTTCTTTCTCAGTCTTTTTTATCCATTGAGTAGAGGAAAGCTACTGATTTGTTTGAGTTAATTTTATATCCTGCCACTTTGTTGAAGTTGTTTATCAGCTGTAAGAGTTCTCTGGTGGAATTTTTGGGGTCACTTAAGTGTATGATCATATCATCTGTGAATAGTGATGTTTTGACTTCTTCTTTTCCAATTTGTATCCTTTTGTCCTCCTTCTGTTGTCTAAGTGCTCTAGTTAGAACTTCAAGTTCTATATTGAATAGATAGGGACAGAGTGGACAGTCTAATAAGATCACATGTTCCACTATCTTCATAGCAGCCTTATTTCTAATAGCCAGAAGCTGGAAAGAACCCAGATGTCCTTCAATAGAGGAATGGATACAGAAATTGTGGTGTATATACACAATGGAGTATTATTCAGGTATTAAAAACAATGAATTCATGAAATTCTTAGGCAAATGGATGGAACTAGAAAGTGTCATCCTGAGTGAGGTAACCCAATCACAAAAGAATATTTATAGTGGATGTTAGCCCAAAAGCTCAAAATAAACAAGTTACAATTCACAGACCACAGGAAGCTCAAGAAGAAGAAGGACTGAAGTGGGGGGCTGAATTGGTTTCTCTGAGAAAGGGGACAAAATACTCACAGGAGCAATTATGGAGACAGTGTGGAGCAGAAACTGAAGCAAAGGCCATCCAGAGACTGTCCTACCTGGGGAGTCATCATATAAACAGTCACCAAACCCAAACACTATTATGGATGACAAGAAGTACATACCAAAAGGAGCCTGTTATGGTTGTCTCCAGAGGGGCCCTGCCAGATCCTTACACATACAGAGGCAGATGCTAGCAGTCAACCATTGAACTGAGCATGGGGTCCCCAATGGAGGAGTTGGAGGGCAGTCTGGAGGAGCCAAAGGGGTTTACAGCACCACGGGAAGAACAATGATGTTAGCCACCTAGATGCCCCAGGACTCCCATGAACTAAATCATCATCCAAGGGGTACACATGGTTGCAGCCAAAAATGTGGCAGAGGAATGCCTTGTCAGGCTTCAGTAGGAGGAGTGGTCCTTGGTCCTGTGAAGGTTCAATAGATGCCTAAACAAAGGGAAATCAAAGTGGCGGGGAGGTGGGAGTCAATTGGGTGGAGGGGCATATACTAGGAGGCAGGGGTGGGAGGAGGGATTGGGGTTTTCGTGGAAGGGGAAACTGGGAAAGGTTTTAGCATATAAAATGTAAATGAAGAGTATATTCAATTAAAAAAGAAAATATATAATAGAAACATAAAAAAATTAACAAAAACCATTCACATGGCTACTTTTCAAAAGGAAAGGACCAATAAAGTCATGAAAAACAAAAAAGGAAAAGAAGAGAAAAGAGAAAAGAAAAGAAAAGAAAAGAAAAGAAAAGGAACAAGCAGTCAGTCATGCAGTAGAGAGTCATGGGAACTAAACATGCACATTACTAAGTGAAATCCCAAGAATAACACTGAGACTTCAGTTTCTAGAGACTTGAAGAGAAGAGTGATTAGATAGTTTGTAGGGAACATTTAGTCAATGAAGCTATTCTACATGATCCTATAATGGTAGATGAATGTTGCCCGTCATGAAAACCCACCAAGCAGCATAATGAGGGAGCCTCAATATAATGTAGGCATGTATTTAGTTATTACTGATATACAACTCTACAATATAATCAGTAACACAGGTACTGAAATAAGGCAAGATAGTAGGGTACTTTCTAATTAATTTCTCCCCACCATTAACACAAAAAGTGTGTAGTTAAAATCAAATTAAAAGAGAATGATGTTCTTGATGGACACAATGCATTGGTAAATAATTATGTGATGATGTCACTGTTTTAAGTAAGTGAAGTGTCCCACAGGCAATAGACTACATGGAATACCCCCTGCTACATGGAGACGTCACACCCCTGCATACACCAGATGTATTTATTCAGTCTCTAGCTGCACACCTTGTTATAATTTCTGACTAGAAAAAAATGCCAACTCAAAAACCTGAGTTCAATTCATCTGTGGTAAGGACGTCACTGTGGAGATTCGAGCATCAGCTACTTGGTACCATAGCCCTTTGTACAGCTGCCTCCTTGTGACTCACATGGCAGGTTCCTGCCTAGTAAAAATGGTGCTGCTAAAAGTGACAGATTTTACTTTCATTGAAAATGTGCTGTTTTGGCATCCAGTGGAGGAAAAGTTATGGAAGTCATTAAAGGCCACAAGGGAGGCTACAGCTGTAATGCGGCAACATTTCCTCTACAATTCTACTCACCCTGTTTTCAAAAAATCTCAAGACAAGACAAAACTCACACACAAAATTGATATGAATTCCCCCAGAAGTGCTAGAGAACAGAAAGGTCTCATGTTTTTACAGTTTTTGTAGTTTTTGATTGTATTATAGAGCTATGCCAGATGTGATTGTCAAGTCAGGTTCACCCCAGTCAGGTTCTAGCATCTATGTATAGGTAGAGACAAATCTAAAGGCTGGGACAAACTACAGAGGACACACCCATGCCCTCCCTTCCCCCTCTGTCATATACTCCTGGATTACACCAGAAGATGAAAGCTGTAGGTGATGTGTTGGGGAGTCTTTTCCTGGTCTTTAATGCTTTCTGTTTATGTCTTATGTGTTTCTTGATTTTCTTTTTCCCTAATGTTCTTGTGTTTTCACTACCAGGATCCTATATGACACTAATCCCTTTCCCCAACAATGAAAAAGAGAAACCTTATCTTATGCATGTATATCTCCCATCTCACAATGCACTGGCAGACCAATCCTTTCTGGTTCTGATGACAACCTATTAACCATGGAGTTTACAGTGAGTTTACAGTGAACCTTAAATAAATGCCACATAAGGCCAACAGACCACACACACACACACACACACACACACACACAGAGAGAGAGAGAGAGAGAGAGAGAGAGAGAGAGAGAGAGAGAGAGAGATGGCTAGAGGGGACCTCTGATGGTCTGCATTAACCCCCAGTCAGTATCTGGAGCCATGGGCAAAATGACTTGTCTCAGACCATTCACAAAGATGGACAAGAACTCATCTTACTATGAGAAAGGAAAGGCCTAGCAAGAAGCCTGAGATTGTGTTACTCAACAACAAATAAGAGAAACAAAATTCCATGTTGTTTCTTCAGTCATGTGTGGGAGTGGAGGTGAGATCAATAGCTAAGCGTGCCATCTGTTGAAGACAAGAGTTTGAAAGTGTGAAGCCATAGAAAGATCACAGCAAGGGGTACAGAGGAGTATGCCCCACATGATTGTTTTATAGTTTGATAATAAAGTGAAGGTAGAAATGTTCATATAATGGAGTTTTTGGAAGCCTTAGAGACCCTTGTTAGGTTTGGGGCTAATCAGGCCATAATCAGGCCATTCCCACCTGCAGCAACCTGGTTTTCCCGCTACCCTCACAGCTGCCATAAAAGAAATGACAAGTCCCCCACAGAGAGAGCCCATCTCTGAATCTCGCCTTCTGTAGAACTCCCCAGGTGTCCTGATTCCAGGAGAAAAGCAGGTGCCCTAATTCTTATTTCTTCCAGGAAATTTGGAACTCCAGGCTACCAGGCTCCAAGGCATCAGAGAATTTCTGCTATAATAGGTAAGCTGCTGTAACTAAACTCACATCCTCAGGGTCACGCATTGCCTCTCCAGAAGTCAGGCCCCTCACTTCTTGCCTGCCACCTTGGAAACAAAAACAGCCTGAGTACATTCGATACTGGGCACCATCCAGCAACCACATGGAATGGGGCCTCCCCCTTTCTCTGAGACCCGTAAGAAAGGAACCCCCACTCTATCTCTTCAGAGCTTCTGCATGTCTACCCAGGTCATTAAAATACTCCCCTCCCATACTTCTCTCTGCAGAGACCTGGAGTAGAACTCCCACTGTAGTGATCAGAATGAATAAAGAATCAGCCCCACCAAGATGCCTCTGCCTACCTAGTGGGCCAGATCCTCCTCTTTCAATTCCCACTAAATCTGTCCTCAGAGGACATACTGAATAGCAGGAGTAAACCAAGGCCTCTGCACATGTGTGTCTGTATTCTCTATTGTATCACCCCAGCACTAACACACTCCATGTATATAGATGGAAAGCCTACCTGGGTGTCACCTACAACTTGTAATTATTTTTAACTGCAGAACTTACTTGGTCAGCATTTGGGTGAGGCATGACATAGAGAAGAATGATTTCCATTGGAAAATTCTATAATCAATCACTTCTGCCAACATGACATTGACTTGTACAAGTACAAACCATTTCCTTTTGCATTTTATGGAGAATCTTACCTAGTAAAAGTTATAATTAAGAAATCTGTGGACAGGAGATCAATTTGAGAGTAAGTAGCAGCTGGGATTATTAATAATGTCCTGTCACCTGTCATCTTTTTCCTGTACCCTTAAAGGCCACTGAATATTAACTCTTTCCTCATCATCAATTTTAAGCCCCACCTCCCAGTTCCCTGGCAACATTAGAAAAATAAATAGTTCTTTGCTCCTCTTTAGGTCTCTTGGTCAAAAGAAGACCCTTGGCTCTGAGATATGATGTTGTCAGCTTCAAAGATTAGAACATTTCATAGCACTGTTCCTTCCCTTAAGAGTTAATAGACTGTCAATCAACTGGCCAGGAGTCCACTGCCCAGGAACACTGATTCCCCTGAAAGTCATGCTAAGGAGATGGGAGGAATAATTACCCTCTTATTGAAACAACTCTAGCTGTCCTCCCCAGAAACCCACCTGCTGTTGTGCAGTCCTTTGCACAGCTTCCATCATGCAACAGAGCAGAGCTTGCCCACTGTGCTGAGTTATTCAGTAAAGCATACATTTTCTTTTTCTCCTTTTTCAATTTATTTTTCTTTCAGAGAGTGACCGAAGCCTGGGGGTGCTCTCCTGGGCACTGTGGGCCTCCTGACTCTTTCTATGATGCCGCCTGCCTTCTATCACGCAGCTGCCTGATGACACTTGTTACCAAGCTTTCCTGCTTCCTTGGACCTAAAGAAATAACTACTTCTATCTTTCTCTGATGTCTCTCTCTTTGCTGGAAGCTGCTGAGATTTACAACTTGTCTGCCCTGTTGTTTTCCTCAAACTGTAATAAAATCCTTCTTATTTCTTTCTGATGCTAATTCTCAACACATTTACCGATGAGATTAAAAACCCTAAAAAGCAACCCTGATTTCCTTGTAACAAGTCAGAGTCTCTTGACCATCCAGTTCTCTCATATCTCATAACAGTGTATGACAATTTTTTAACAAATAAGAAAGATACCTGGAGATGGGGGAGGAGGTGAAATAGAGCTCTGTTACAGGATCAAGGCAAGGCTCATTAGGAAAGTAGGAACAAGTTTGCAGTAGCATGTCAACCAACTCCCTTTTTCTTTCCCTGGATCTCTACCAAATGTAGAGATCAAGAAAAACAAACAAAAACAAAGACAACCAGCAAACATGCACACAAATGCTTCCCCCCTTTCTAACCTGCTACATCGTCAAACTGTTTTACTGCAGCACAGAAGAGTAACTAATAACCTTCGACATGGCAGCTGGCTTTAAGTAAGCCATTTGACATGACATTTCTTGTTTGCTTACTAGAAAAATTTTTTGCCTTGTTTTTTCTCACATACCCTGGCTTCTCTCTTCGCAGGCCCTTCCACATGGGTATCATCCCCGTAGGGGTACCATCCCTGTTCACTCACATGTAGTTCATAGATACACAAAAGCTACCCTTAAGTTGGACCAATGGCTACTATTTGACAAGGAACTGTCCTAAACCATCATTCAGTTTCTTTCTATGAACTTTATTCAGCTGTATCCATTTTTTTACTCTTATTAGTTATGTTAAAATGGCAAGAATTTTTCTTGCTTTCAATATTCTTTCTCTCTTCGTAGTGTCTTGTTTTTGTTATTTTCTTGTCATACTGTCTGAATCTCAATGATAATCTTAAAATTTTTTTTCATTTCTGTCTCTCTTGGGTCATGTTCTACTTGATCAGTTTGGTTCTTTTCTTTTCTGGTGGTGATGTTCAAGTAACCAGGGCCTGCATTCCATGATCTGGCCAGAACAGAATCCATGTGGCTGGTAGCATTGCTGGCTTCTTTTGACCATCCCCTTGACATCACAACTACCACAGGATAGTCAGTTTAGTGGTACAGGGATTTATCAGAGATCTCAGTGTCACAGTCTTACTTGCTGCCATGTATGTTAGCCATTCCTGGAGGTTATCACCATGAGAAAGCAGAGAAGGTATGGTTTGAAAGACTCTACTATTGATATGTATCAGCATGGAGAACACCTTTCTACTAACTGTGACCTAGTCAGTTGGAAAATGACATGGCTCTACTGCTCATGTTTCTTTCACATCAGAAATCCCCGTGTTAAAGAGATACATGTGAATGAGGATATCAAGTTATGTGTGAACATTTGCCTTTGTCAACCAGGATTACCATGATGATCCATCACACCTGAGTGGCTTAGAGAATAAGCTTCCAGTTCTCACTATTTTTGAGAAAGGTCAAGCTCAAGGTACTGTCTTCCTTCTTGTCTTGTAAACAGTCATGTTCTCACTCTCTTGTAAAAAAATGTGTAAGGAGACAGTAAAGAGGGTACTAAGCTTTCTAATGTGCTTTTATAAGAGCACTATACCATCATGAGAGTATCATGCTCAGAATGCCAATCCTAATCACTTTCCAAAGATCTTCTTTCAAACATTATACATTGGGACTTAAGACTCCTACATATAGACTTAGTTCAAGGTAAGTCTACATAGTGTTTTATTTGGGACAGTTTCAGTCAATGAATTTGAAGCTTATTGATTTTGCTATATAGGCTGTAAAATGAACCTCAGAATTCTCCTTGTTTCTAGTACCTAATACTGGGTTACAAATATGTTGCCACAATTCTGATCATTTAACATAGGTTCTGGGAGTCTAAACTCAGATACTTATCCTACCAGTCAGGACAGGTACTTCACCAACTGTTCCATCTTTTGAAGTCAGGAAAGCCAACCTTTTTTAACTTCTAGAAACAGAACATTAATGCATACTTCAAGTTTATATAAATTTGCCATTCTTTTAATGGTTTTCCCATTGTTTCATTTGAAGTTTTGGGGCCTCAAATGAACTTATTATCTTTCAATTTTACTCTCTATTTATTGACCTAAATTTTCTGCCTCACATTTTTCTGAGTGGATTAGTGGGAACCTTGCTGCTATATTCTGGAAATTCAGTCCTGGTAATTTTTTTTCTCACCATGCTCCCTGCTCTCTGCTCTGCCCCCATGAATGATGTATTCAATGATACTTTGTATGGCTGAATCTAGAAGTACGGGCACTAGAAGAAAGGTTCTGAAACATGCACTCTTTCTCCAAAGGCTTGTTTCTATTAATTCTGAAGACCAGGAGACCTGCATAACCTGTAATGTATAGCAGGGTCAGAAAAAAGGCACCTGATGGAGAGAGAAGGGCATGGAGTGGATTACTCATACACAAGCTCAGTTCTGCTTCCTGCAGCTCTAGCCAGTTCTCTTGCATGGCTTCGGTTTGGTATCACAGTCACACTACCCTGTTTATCCTCAAAGTAGGCAAGAACTGCATGGAGCATCCACGTCAACTGAAACTGCAATGGACAAACACCGTGGGCTTCTTTGAGCCAGCTCTTGACACCAGTAACGTTTCTTTGAAGTCTTCTGTTTTCAGGTTACTTTCATTCCTTCAATTCTGTATGCTGTTTATGCTGTCTCCCACATAAACCTTCTTATAAGCCAGTATCTGGAGTAAGATATTCATTTAATGATTAAATTATTCTTCTGTGCAGTTTCCATTTGTTGCCTTGGAAATTGAACTGGACTAATTTCTTCTTAGAGGAAAAATAATTGATAGTTCTAGTCTTCTTTTAACTATGAGAGATCTAATTTTTTTTAAAAAAGAGAGCACACAGTAAAGAGCACAGGGCTTGAGAAGAGCAAGTGAACCTGAATGATTTTATTTCTTTGTATCTGAAAGGCAGGAGGAGTATGGTATTGGTGTAATACGAGCCTGCTTTGTAGCAGAAACGACATATGAACATGACCTCAATTTTGATCACAGCGTCTGTGAAACCGCTATTAACATTTCTATTTTTTAGAGGAGGAAACAGGATCATAAAAGTCACAAATAATTCAGATGTAAATGAAGCAGGATTTGAAGTGGGTATGTGTAACTTCAAAACATGCTTGTTTCTATTTATCCCTGTCACAATATATATTAATATGAGAACTCATGTAATTATGAAAATGTTAAAAGCAAATAACACATTTTTACAAAACCTTTGGATATTACAGGCTAGGGGTTTAGCAGAAGGTAAAAACTTTAGTCTCTGTTTTCCATACGATATTCTTGATGGGCTCTGCTCATTTCCATGTTCTCAGTGTTTTATAATTCTCTATAATAATTTAAGAGCTTTGTGATACTAGATTGGCTTGGTTCTTGGGTACCAAGGTTAGGTAAGATGAAGACCAAATCTGAGCCTAGGGAATGGGACCCAGTCCAGTAGTGAAAGGAAAGAACACTATCTCGGTTTGTGGGAAGTTTGTATACAAAGAATTGTGTGGAAGGATATCTTTCTGTAAGGAGGTCTTTGTGTGTGTACATGTATAAGGTTTTGATTATATGGATGCATGTCTAAGGGAGTGCATCCCTATGAATGTAAATAAAGACCTGTAAAAGTAAAATGAAGTCCAGTCTGAACAGAGACTTCTGAAAGCAAAGCCAGTTCCCAGCCAAAATTTGTATTGTCAAGAAAGGATAAAAATGCGACCATTGGGAAAACTGCCTGGCAATAAACAAAGTAATTACTCTGTTTCATTACATACCCATATACAAGTCCCTTATATCTTTCATTAATAACTTGGTTTGCATCACACTGTGGGTGAGAACAGCTATTCAAGTTGCCAGGATTCAAACTCAGGGAAGTTTACTTTGAAACTCATGCTCATTTCTTTTGCTCTGCTGAGCCAAGTTCTTTGTCCTTAGGAGACCTGACCAATTCCAAAAAGAGAATTGAAGTTCATTCAGATGGAAGCAGACATGCTGTCCTGCTATAGGGCTCCCTCACAAGTACTTGTTCTTGTCAGCTGAGAAACTCTACATTGAGGATTTCTGTACATAGGATGAGCTGGCAAGACCAGTGATTGACAGTTGCATTAGATCATTACTAGAGACTCAAGGATAAGGCACAAAGACTCAGCATTTGGAAGCTGTATACTATGCTGAGGCAGGCAGGTGGGTCCCAGCCTCACCAGATGGAGGAGAAGACACACGTGTCATGCAAACTAAGGTTGTTTTAAGAACCCTGCTGCATTCCCCAGAGCAGAGCAGCTTGCAGGAGATCAATGCATTGGGTCTCTACTGAGAAAGCCTCAGATTGCTGGGGAGGATGCTGAAAAGAAGCAGTATCCCCAATAAACTTTGGAGCTGTCTCCTTAGTATTCACATTGGCAAACTTGAAAAGAGATGGATCCACCCCATCTTTGAGATCTTTATGTCCACGTGGAATGATCTGGCACACTCTTGGAATTGCTGCCTCCTGTGGCCTCCACCTGTCTTACAGACGTTTGCTCATTTTTGTGATGTGTCTTCTGAGTCCTTAACTTCACTCCATGTTTATTCATGATTGTTTGGCCTGCTGCCTGGCCCAACTTTCTTGGTCTTGCAATAGGATCATATTTCTCTTTTTCTTAGTGACCTCAGATGGACCTGGCATACAGGGTAGAAATGGAGATCAGATTCTTGCTTTTGTTTGTGGATGGCTTGAAAGCACAAGAATTCACATTTGCACAAATTGATTATTTTCTAAAAACTTATCTAATTACAAAACAGCTGCAGGATGATCCTAGGGTTGGAAATAATCATACACATTTTCTGGGGTACAGGGACAGCATCCTTATGCCTGCAGAGTGCCAGACTGGATGTCCAAAAGCCAGACACTAATTATAGTCCCACCAGCTCCTTCGTGACAGCTGAGTAAATTTAACTATTCTGTGTTTGGTGTGCCTTTTGCAAAGCCATCATGACTCTGGGTTTCTTCACAGTAACTGACGGTGCTCAGAGTCTATTTTATTCTTTTTCATTGTTGTTGTTGGATGGTATTAGTAACTATTTCCACTACTGTGATAAAACACCATGACAAAAAAAAAAAACACTTGGAAAAGAAGGAGTTTGTTTATCGTATACTTCCAGATCACATTTTCTCACTGAAGGAATTCAAGGAGGGAAGTCAGGGCATGAACCGGAAAAAGGACAAAGTCAGAAACCATAGAAGGGAATTATGCCCATAGTGGACTGGGATCTCCACATCAATCATTAGGTAAGAAGGTACTCAACAGAATTTTTAAAGGTCAATTTTTCTTCTTGCTTTTTTTACTGGCTTTTATAAACTTATTTTCTTATACTGTATCTGCATCAGAGTCTTTCCTTTACTCAATTCCACGTAGATTCCTCCATTTCCCTTCTCACCCAACTTCATGTTCTTTCTTTCTTTGACTCTGGCCAGTAAATCCAAACACTACACACACACACACACACACACACACACACACACACACACACACACACGATAAAAAACACAAGCAAAACAAAACACACAAAAACCATGGCATCTTTTTTGGGTTGGCTACCACACATGAATATAGAAACTGCCCTGCAATGAACCTATTACCACTGCACTGAGGAAAACTAACACTTTCCTTTTCCTCCAGCAGGTATGAATTACAGGTAGCTTCTTAGGTAGGGATGTGGCTTTGTGTCCTCTTTCTCTTTTCTGAGCCAGGTCTTTGCCTTGCTTGAACTGTTGCAAATCTTATGTATGCTGTCACAGTCTCTGTGAGTTCATATACGCATAGCCATGTTGTGTCTGAGACACTGTTTCACTGGAGTCATCCACCACCGCTGGCTCTTACAGTCTCTCCCCATTCTGCATAGATCCCAGAGTCTTACTGAGAAGGCATTGGTTTAAGAAAAAACATCCCAAGCAGGTCTGATTACTCTAAAGTCTCTCATTCTCTGCACACTGTCCAGGTGTGGGTCTCTATATTAATTACCATAAGAAGCAAGAAGAAACCTCTCTGAGGATGATGGAGTAATGCATTTATCTATGGGCACAGTGATATGCTATTAGGAATAATTGTATAGCTATGTTCCTGAGCAGAAAAATAGTCATAAGTTTTCTTTTAGGACCAATGACATATCTAGTCTCAGGTTCCTGGCCGCATTAGCAGTACCAGGTTGGATTCCATCCCATACAGAGAGCCTTAAATCCAATTGAAAAGTGTTTGGTCACTCACAAAACATTTGTGCCACTATGAACATTAACATATCTTATAGAAAGGTCTCTACTGTAGGTCACAAGCTCATATCTGGGTTGCGTGTGTGAATGCCTTTGTTCTGTGATAGCATGTATATTATCTTCCAGCACCATGGCAGTTTTTAGGGGTAAAGCATAGCAGTTCAATTTTTTCCAAGTTCTATGACATAAGTAAGTAGAAATTTCACTGATAGGGCCTTAGCATTAGGAAATGTGGAAAATTCAATAGAATAGTCCATAGCTTATAAATATAGGCAGAAGTACTGTGGGACACCTTTGGCCAATGACCAACGAAACATAAGATGTACTAGATGTTTTACATGGGATGTCCAATTAAGACATTCTCTCCCCTATTATAGCTTCTTTGAGAAAAAATAGATTGTAAATTGTTAGGTGTGTAGCCTTATATCTGAATCTTAAGTTCCATTCCATTGATCAACATGTCTGTTTTGTGTTAATATCATGTCATTTTTATTACTATAGCTCTGGAATACAACTTGAAATTTGAAATGGTGATAACCTCTAGCATTTCTTTTATTATAAGGAATTTTTTAGGCATCCTGGTTTTTTGTTTTTGTTTTGTTGTTGTTTTTGTTTCCTTATGAAATTAAAGGTTGTTTTTCAATTTTTGTGAAGAATTGTGTTATAATTTTGAAGAGAATTATATTGGATCAGTAGATTGCATTTGGAATACCATTCACAGTATTAATCCCATTGACCCATAAGCATGAAAGACCTTTTCATCTTCTGATGTCTCCTTAAATTTATTTCTTCAATGTCTTAAAGTCTTTCACTTCCTTAGTTAGAGTTATACCTAAACTATTTTATTTGAGGGTAGGGGGCCTTTTGTGAAAGGTACCATTTTCATGATTTTTCCCCAGTATATTTGTCCCCAGTATGGATACAGGATTGCTGCTGATTTTCATGTGTTAATTTTGTATCTTGTTACTTTGTTGAGCTTGTTTGTCAGTTGTAGAATTCCCTCATGGAGTTTTTATTGTCTTTATACATAAAATCACATCTTCTGCAATGAAGATACTTCTACTCTGTCCTACTTATTCCCTCTTGATTGCCTTCTGTTTTCTTATTACTCTAGCCAAGGCATCTAGGACTATACTGAATAGGCACAGATATAATGAGCATTCTTGTCTTTTCCTGATTTTTGTATTAAGGCTTGGAGTTTCTATCTGCTTTTGAGGATGTCAGCTCTGGGCTGATTATAAATTGCCTTTATTGTGCTGAGGCAAGACTCTTTTCTCTACCTCTTTTTTCATTTAGAGATGTTGGATTTTGTCAAAGGCCTTTTCTGCATCTAACGAGATAACCATTTCTTTTCTTTTATTCTGTTTATGTGTTATATTTATTAATTTATACATGTTAAACTATCTCTAAATCTATGAGATAAAGCTATCTTGATCATTGTGGATAACCTTTTATATATTGTGGTGGCTAGAATAGGAATGGCCCTCATAGCCTCATATATTTGAATGATTGGTCATTAGGGTGTGGTGTTACTTGATAAGAGATTAAGAGATATGGCTTGTTGAGAGATGTGTATCACTGGGGGTAGGTGGGCTTTGTGGTTTCAAATGTTTAAGCCAGGCCCAGTGGTCACTCTCTTTCTGATGCCTGCTGATACAGATAAATAACTCTCAGCCATTTCTTCAGTACCATCATGCTTTCTGTCATGATAAAAATGGACTAAATGTAAGCTAACCCATATTAAAGCTTTTCTTTTATAGGAGTTGCTGCAATTATAGTGTCTCTTTACGTAATAGACTCTTGACTAAGACAGATATGTTCTTGAATTTAGTTTACAAGTATTTTATTGGGAATTTTTGTATCTATGTTCATAAGGGATTTTGCTTTATATTTCTCTTTTTTGTTGAGTCCTACTGTGGTGTGGTTATGAGGGTGATAATGGCTGAGAAACTAAATTCAGAAGTGTTCCTTTAGTTTCCATTTTGTATAATAACTTGAGGAGTATAAGCAACAGTTTTTCTTTGAAAATCTGATAGAAAAAGGATAAATCCTTCTTGCCCTGGTATCTTTTTAATTGGAAGAATCTTAATTACTGCTTCTATTAATGGATTTGTTTAAATTTTTCATTTCATCTTGATTTCTCTCATCTATTTCTTTTAGATTATCCATGTTAGGGTAATACATATTTTTAAAGTATGTCATTTTGATCCCCTGAATTTCCTCAATATCTTCCTTGTAATATTTTCCTTATTCAATTTTATTAATTTGTTTCTTTTCCCTCTTTCTTTTGGTTAATTTTGGTAAAGATTTCTCAATATTGTTACTTTTCTAAAAGAATCAATTGTTTGTTTCACTGTGAAACAACTGCAAATTGAGACACTTTTGAGAGTTTTGTTTAAGTTTTTATTAATTCCTCTTATTTTATTGTGTTTTCTCTCCTTTTTCATGAACTGTTATTGCATTGTTTATTTATTGTGTACTCTTGGATACTGTTGACCATCTGGAGATGCTGAAAATGTCCTTCTAATGTATTCTATAGATCTAGATTGTTGAACAGAAATTGTTCAAGTTTCTTTTTATCATGAAATGTTTTATCTGTCATTTGTGATTGATAGTTTTTCTGGTGTTGTTGAGGTCCAGATGGTCTGCAGTTTATTTATTAAACATAAACCATGACCCAGATAAGGTCTATGATTTCAGAAAAGTGCAATCCTGAGCCTAGGAGGAATATCTTCTGGGACAAAACAGAAAAGCAAAGAATTGAAGAAGGAAGAATTCAGATAAGGGAACAAAAGATACGGTTTGATCAGGCTCTATTCATGGTATTTTTTTCTAATAGCTAGCTAAACAATATAGAAATCTGAGATAAATCCTTCTTGCCCTGGGATCTTTTTAATTGGAAGAATCTTAATTACTGTTTCTATTAATAGATTTGTTTAAATTTTTCATTTCATCTTGATTTCTCTCATCCATTTCTTTTAGATTATCTATGTTAGGGGAATACATATTTTTAAAGTATGTCATTTTGATTCCCTGAATTTCCTCAATATCTTCCTTGTAATATTTTTCTTATTCAATTTTATTAATTTGTTTCTTTTCCCTCTTTCTTTTGGTTAATTTTGGTAAAGATTTCTCAATATTGCTACTTTTCTCAAAGAATCAATTGTTTGTGGTTATAAACACAGTATTACAAAGTAGTGGTTATAGAAATTGTTTGTTCTTGAAGTCAAACTAGAGTCTTGTGTCTCTATCATTTTACTTTTTTCAAGGTTCCTATGATGCCAGTTTCTATGTTAGCCACAGTAGGGTATAGTAATCTAGACTGGCATCTATATTCTTTCAGGGATTTTAGACCATCCTTCTGGCACTTCTAGCTTTCAGAGTCTCTGTGGAAAAGTCAGTAGTATTCTAATGGATCTGCCTCTATTTGTGACTTTCATTTTTTTCTCCTTGTAGTTTTTAATATCCTTTCTTTGTTCTTTACATTTAAAGTTTTTGATTACTTTGTATAATGGGAAAGGTTTTCTGGTTCTGTCTTTTTGATGTTCTGTATGCTTCTTGTACCTTGATAAAAACCTCCTTCTTTAAATCAGAGATGTTTTCTTTTATGATTTATTAATAATACCTTTTGAAACTTTGACATGGTTTCTTCCTTCTCTATATTTCATATACTCAATTATTCGTAGATTTGGACCTTTCAGAGTGTTTAAGATTTTCTGAATGTTTTGTTTCTGGTTTTGTTATATTTAACACTTTCTTTGAGCTATCCATTTGTCTTATTTTCAAGACATGAAATTTGCGTCTTTTAATCTGTTGATAAGTCAGATCTGTGAGCTTTTTGTTTGACTTCCTGAGTTTTAGATCTCAAGTTTTACTTTGGTTTGGCTTTTCTTTACAAATTCTGCTTTTTTATTAAATTCTACTTTCATATCTTGAAGTGTTTTTCTTATTTCATTCAGCTGTTTGTATTTCTTTTTTGTTTATTTTGTTTGTTTGTTTTTCAAGACAGGGTTTCTCTGTGTAGCTCTGGCTGTCCTGGAACTCATTTTGTAGACCAGGCTGGCCTCATACTCAGAGATCCACCTTCCTCTGCCTCTGCCTTTGCCTCCCAAGTGCTGAGTTTAAAGGCATGTGCCACCACCGCCCAGTATCTATTTGTATTTCTATTGAGACATTTATTTATATCCTCTTTAAAGTTGAACATATTTATAATGGCTATTTTGAAGTCTTATCTTATGTATTAAAGAACTTGTTTTGCTTGAGTCATATTACAGTTGGGTTGCTGGCTTCCACATGAGTCATACTGTCTTACTTTTTCATGTTTGTGTTTTTATGCAGGTAGTTAGGTATGTGAAGTTATGGTGGTTGTAGTCTTTCTTAGTGTAGGCATCTGTTATCACCTTTTTGGATGTGTATTCAGTTAATTGGTTGTTGTTCTCCCAATTACACAAGCTGTAAATCTGAAAAATGAGACTGTATTTATTTTTGAGGTTAATTCTGTCATTTATGATTCACTCTTGTTGAGATTTTGACTTTTGCTGTTTATTTTAATGCTAAATGCTGGCCCCCACGATCTTGAGTCTGTACACAGATTCTGGGAACCTGCCCCTAGTTAATTCTGACTGGTTAATATAGATACCAACAACCAATAGCTGGGAAAAATAGAGATAGGCAGTGTTTAGTTTTCCTAGGCTAGGACCACAAGGAGGAAGAAAGACATGGAAAGTAAAGTCACCATGGAAATGTAAGAACATGCAGGAGGGAGAAGGAGAGTTGTCATGTAAAAGGACCAAGAGAACGTGGTCTAGAGGGCTGCTCAGTTGAGTCAAGAGCAGCCAAGATGGAACAAAGAAATTAGTAGGTAATAACTCAGAGTTGTCTATAGAAAAGTGGATTCTAACAACATGGATGTTAGGCAGTTGCCCAATTATTGTACAGTTTAAGGCATATTAAAATATAAAGACTGTGTGTATCTATCATTTAGAAGCATAAATGGTCAAGGCAGGAAGCAACTTTGTGCCAGGATTTAAATATTTTTAACAACAAACTGATTAGACTCAAATCTGAATGTCTGTGTTGAGCTGTGATTTTAGAAAATAAACTGTTTCAGATTAGCAGGTATGGGATAGGAACTTAGTCCAATTGATGGAAGCAGAGGTAGAACTAGGAGCACCCTAGATGAAAAAAAGGAGGCAGACAGAAGGTAGCAGATAGATGTGTATTAGTTAGGGTTCTCAAATAACATATCTGATAGAGTGAATTAATCCACATCCACATGTTAGTAAGAGATTTACTTATTAGACTGGCTTTTGGCCTGTGGTCCAAGTAGTCCAACAATGAATATCTTCTGATAGAAAGGCTAAAAAGTTAGTAGCTGTTCAATTCACAAGACTAGATGAATCTGGGGTCAGAGTTTCAGGGCAGTCCTAAAAAGCTGCCTGTTTTCTGTCCACACTGGATTCCTGAAGAGTATGTTCAAACAGCAGCAAAGGAATGAATCATATTAGCCAAAGTTGCCAGTGAGAGTAAGGGTAAGCAGACTAAAAGCAAAAACTTCCTTCCTTCCTTCCTTCCTTCCTTCCTTCCCTCCCTCCCTCCCTCCCTTCCTTCCCCCTTCCCTCCCTCCCTCCTTCCCTCCTTCCTTCCTTCCTTCCTTCCTTCCTTCCTTCCTTCCTTCCTTCCTTCCTTCCTTCCTCCCTTTATTTTTGGACTACCACCAAAAGGTGTGACCCAGACTTAGAGTAGATCTTTTGACCTTAGATGATCTAGAATTAGACTGTGTTTCGTATCTCAAAAAATCCAAGGAAGAAAATTCCCCACAGGTATGTCAGCTGCTTGGGTTTTAGTTACTTCTAAATGAAGGCAAGCTGACAATTGAGATTTGCCTCAGAGGTCTAAGAGTAATCTTGAGACCAGAATGAAGGAAAGTAAAATATAGGCTGCCAACCTTAGTCCTAGCCAAGTGTAGTGGCTATGGTACAAAGTTTATTTTTGTTGTTGTTTTTTTTTTGTTTGTTTGGTTTTGGCTCAATAGTAAGTCACAGAAGAATGGAGCTGGGCTAAGAGGAAAGGCTGGGTGGGTGGCAAGGATCAACCAGGATGTCTCTGTCTCTAATTCACAAGATTATATCTCAAAGCTATGGAGATGTTCTGGAATAAGGGGCTCATGAAGATGAGCTGCAGCAAGTCTAAGTGTTAGCTAGAACATGCAGAAGGAACCAGGAGGGGAGTACATATACCTTACCTTGCAGCCAACTGTGGTGGCTGAGACATCTTTGGTGGGGAGGAGTCCTTGTGGTAAGTGAGGAGTCACAGAGGAATGGAGATGAGCTAGGTTAGGATTAATGGCTGCTGAAGCAACAATGATAACTAAGGGAACCCTGAGTCTCACTACAAGGCCATGTCCAAGGAGATGGAGGTAGACTGGGAAGATGGCCTCTCTGTAGGTCAATTTTACAGAAACATTTTCTCAGTCTAGCATCTCTCTTCCAAACGTGTTATGTCAAACTGACATAAAGCCAACCAGCACAATTCTCTTGTCAACTTGAGATACAAACACATCATTAAACTGTTAACCATTTATCTGCTCATTATTTATCTACAAGATCTCATATTAATATCAATATTACAATATAAAACATCCTAAATTATAAAAGTCCCAGAGTCTTTAAATTTTAAATACTTCAAATGTAATTACCTTCAAAGTACCCAAAGTCTCTAAAATATCCAAAGTCTTTCAAATGTCGGCTCCTGCAAACTAAAATGACAAGGTAAATTACTTTTCTACTCTAAGATGTAATAACCAGGAAACAGTTACAATGAAATCACAGCCAAACTAAAGCTTATCAGTATAAAAAGTTTAGTGATTTACATCTACAACCCACTTATGATTGTGTGGGATACAAAGATCCTTGGATATTTCCTCCCTCTGTAGCTTCTCTCCTAGGCTCAGGCCAGCTTCTATTGTCTTTGATGTCAACCCATGGTGTTGTTAGTTCCAAAATGCTGTTGTCTACACTATAAATAAAGCTACACAATCACTAACAGCCCCTCACAGCCTGTCTTCTGAGACTCTGACTTTATCACACAGTGCCAAGCCTCAGCTGCTCTCCATGACCCCTTTATGCCTTTAAAATCAGTATCATCCAGGAAACTTACATATTACCAAGTTTGGCTGCTGGCCCAAGGACTACCCTTGGTCTTCTCTGAACTACAGCTTTTGTGCTCTGATATTGAGGAAGCACTTCTCAAAAGATTTTCTAGTCTCTTTGTAATCACAGCTGCTTCTTCAGCTCCAGCTAACAGTCATCAATTGTACTAGCAAAGGAAAAGTTTCCCTTTAGCTGTTCTTAGTTCAAAATATCATAAAAGTTCCCTCGATAGAGTCCTAGGTTCTCTATAAAACTGAACAAGTAAGGTCTCCATTGTCTACACTGCTCTCAGAATTTTCTGAGTTTCAGAATAAATAAAACATTAAGCTTTGAACACTCAGTGACTTTTCTAGTCCAAAGTTCCAAAGTCCTTCTACAACCCACCACCTGTAAAATATGGTCATATCTGTCAAAGCAAAAATCCTACAATCTTGGTATCAATTTCTGTCTCAGGGTTTTTATTGTTGTGATAAACAACAACAACAACAACAACAACAACAACAATAACCCAAAGTTATGACCCAAAGTAACTTGAGAAGGAAAGTTTTTGTTTGATCTGCTCTTCTGAATCACAATCGATCACTGGAGAAAGTCAAGCGCCAGGAACCTGGAACAAGAACTGAAGCAGAAAACAATGAAAGAATGCTGCTTACTGGCTTGCTCCTATGCCTTGTTCATCTTGCCTTCTTATATAATTCAACATCACTCATTAAGGGATGGTACTGTCTACAGTAATTTGGGTCTTTGTACACCAATCATTAAGCAAGGAAATGCTTGACAGACTTGTTTATAAGCCAATCTTACAGAGGCATTTTCTCACTTGAAAGTTCCTCCTCTCAAATGACTCTAATTTGTGTCAAGTTGACATAAATCTAACCAACACACAGGGAACTATGTTTAATTTAGTTTTAGTAGCTAGGGAATTATTCTTTACATTCCTATTAAACTTTACTCTTGGGCCATTGAACAAAGTTATTCATGACATGATAATCTTTGGTCCTGGTTTCTTTGCTGAAATACTAGCCAGATACATCCAAGCCTGCCTTTCCTTGAAGCAACATAACTTTAAACCAAGTTGAGTCCAAGATTGCCATGTGCTAGGGAGACATTTCCATGTTACAGCTCTTCTTCTCTTCTTAGCAAAAGTGAGTCAGGTCTCAGTCTGTACCTTCTTAATCAGCACACACAGAGGAATTCCCAAAATCGGTGGCCATGTAACACTGTAATATAAGCTCTTCCTTCACTCATTTCCTTTCTCTGCCCTTTACTGACACATTTATAGTTCATTAAAGAAGTTGTAGCCATAGTGTCTAAGTCTTATGCTAAGTGGTCTCCTTATGCTAACCATGTCTCCTACCTTGAGTGTAATTTCTTTGACTTTATGTCTTCATGGAATATTTTGTTAGACTCATTTCCCCTATTCAAAGTCTTTTTTCTTCCTCTAGAATAAATTTTACTTACTCATATTTTCCAGTTTGAAGAAGCTGAAAAGTCACTGAACTCATAACAGAGGAGTTCTGGTATGTAACTACTGGTCTGGGAGTTGTCTTTAGCTACTACACAATCTCACATAGTTTGTGTCAGAGAAGAAAACAAAGAACAAAGGAAAAATGCTTTCTTCCTCATAGGACTGTATCCCTCCAATACTACATTTTTACCTTCTTATCCCCAGTGTGACTGATCTTGCAGAAAAGACCCATAAGTAAGACATTAAGATTAAAGTAGCTCATAAAGGTTGGGCTGGTATCTAATAAGATAGGTATCTGTATAAAAAGGACAGAGCGGCTATGAGTACATAGTGAAAAGGTTTTGGGGAAAAAGAGACACAGTACCATCTATAAGCTAATAACAGAGGTTTCTGAATGATAGAACCCACACTCATTACCTGGATTTTGGGATCTAAGCCCCTGGAATTGGGTTTAGAAAATTGGTGTTATTTGAAACAACTAGTATATGGTATAATACCTTACATCATTATTTAAGATCATCTAAGATCATATGATCTTATATCATCTTCTATTTCATGCAACACTAGCAAATCTTCCTGAGAGATCTCAGCTCAGATCCAAGACTATTGTACATGTCATGGTCTGAATGTGAAATATCCCTATAGGCTCTCATATTTAAACCTTTGGTCCCCGGCCAGTGGTACTGTGTGGAAAGGTAGAACCTTATTGGAGAAAGTGGGCTGCAGATTGGCCTATGACACTGCTTCACTTTCTCTTCAACTCTCTGATTTCTGAACATAGATGGAATATGACCTGCTATCCTCCTGCTCTTCCACCATGTCTCACCAGCCTGTTACTCTGTCTTCTGGGAGTCAATAATGCTGCTTTCTCTTTGGTTGGTTTTTTTCCACATCATCTTTTATCACATCTTACCAGCATATTATAAACTGCACTATTTTAAGTGTACATTGTAAGTGTTCCTCTCTTAGAGAAATATGATTAATTTACCAAAATTAGAAAGTTGTAGTGTTTTCCTATTGACATCAGTTGATATGTAAGTATCAGTGTTTCTTTGGATTATATTAGATTAGAAAGTTTGATATTTCTATAAACTGCCATTTCAATTGCTATCTTCATTTTCATAAAAATCATGAATGAATTTTGGCTGGCGATAAGGATAGACTTTCCAGTAATGTATGGAATGTCCAAAAAATACTTTTCCCATCTAGTACTACATACTTGCATGAATTGGTATTCTCAGAATTGGTGATTTTAAAATCAAACTATACTGAATGACTGAAAATGCTTCTGTGGTACACATAGTCAATATTTGATCATGTGAAAATAAACCAGAACATTGTTTTATTAGTATTTGAAGATGCTTTCATCTACAATAAATGGTAAATTATAGACTAGAGGAATAAAAATGATTCATTTTATGACTTATTATCAGTAAATACTAGATTTGTATGCTTATTTTATATTACTATATGGAGTACTGCATAAACTTTTTGAGGTGAAAAGGGATTGCCAATGAAACAGATTTAAGAAGCCTTGATAAGTGGTGTTTGTTACTGTAGCTCTAGCTAATAATTATGGCTGCCGAGTTACAGAACAGAATCCTAAACAATCAGAGCCTGAGAGCTCTGTTGTCTGCCACACATTAAGTCCTCAATGTTTGGGGGATAATGAACATGCAAATGAAGGGAGTAATCACTTGGACACTATGTTATTGGTTAGTTTTCTTATTGTTGTTGCAAAATACCTGACAAAAGCAACTTAAGGATTGAGTTTGGCTCACAGTTTGAGGGACACAGTCCATCATGGTGGGGAAGGCACAGGCACAGCAGCAGGCTGTTCCATTGTGACAGGAGTGCACAGCTGGAACTTCTTGCTGAACATGTTGGTGGACCAGTTATCAGAGAATGAACATGGAGCTGGCTCCGCCCAAAAACTCTCAAGGCCAGCACTCAATGAAATGCTTTTTATTAAGAATCTCTGCCTTAGAAACAGAAGGAACACTACCCAACTCATTCTATGAAGCCACAATTACCCTGATACCAAAACCACACAAAGATCCAACTAAGAAAGAGAAGTACAGGCCAATTTCTCTTATGAATATCGATGCAAAAATACTAAACAAAATACTTGCCAACGGAATCCAAGAACACATCAAAACGATCATTCACCATGATCAAGTTGGCTTCATCCCAGGGATGCAGGGATGGTTCAATATACAGAAATCCATCAACGTAATCCACTACATAAACAAACTCAAAGAAAAAAACCACATGGTCATCTCATTGGATGCTGAAAAAGCATTTGACAAAATTCAGCATCCTTTCATGCTAAAGGTCCTAGAAAGAACAGGAATTCAAGGCCCATATCTAAACATAGTAAAAGCAATATACAGCAGACCAGTAGCCAACATCAAGGTAAACGGAGAAAAACTCGAAGCAATCCCTCTAAAATCAGGGACTAGACAAGGCTGTCCCCTCTCGCCATATCTCTTCAATATAGTACTTGAGGTACTAGCTAGAGCAATTCGACAACAGAGGGAAGTCAAAGGGATACAAATCGGAAAGGAAGAAGTCAAACTATCACTATTTGCAGATGATATGATAGTTTACTTAAGTGACCCAAAAACCTCCACCAAAGAACTCCTGCAACTGATAAACAACTTCAGCAAAGTGGCTGGCTATAAAATCAACTCAAGTAAATTAGTAGCCTTCCTATACGCGAAGGATAAGCAGGCCAAGAAAGAAATTAGGGAAATGACACCCTTCACAATAGCCACAAATGATATAAAGTATCTTGGAGTGACGCTAACCAAACATGTGAAAGATTTATACGACAAAAACTTCAGGTCTCTGAAGAGGGAAATTGAAGAAGACATCAGAAAATGGGAAAATCTTCCATGCTCGTGGGTTGGCAGGACTAATATAGTCAAAATGGCAATCTTGCCCAAAGCAATATACAGATTCAATGCAATTCCCATCAAAATCCCAACTCAGTTCTTCATAGAGCTAGAAAGAGCAATTCTCAAATTCATCTGGAATAACAAAAAACCCAGGATAGCTAAAACTATCATCAACAGCAAAAGAACTTCTTGGGGAATCAATATCCCGGACCTCAAGCAATATTACAGAGCAGTGGTATTAAAAACTGCATGGTATTGGTTCAGTGACAGGGAAGCGGATCAATGGAATAGGATCGAAGACTCAGAATTGAACCCACACATCTATGGCCAATTGATCTTCGACAAAGGAGCTGAAAACATCCAGTGGAAAAAAGATAGCCTTTTCAACAGATGGTGATGGCTCAACTGGAGGTCAACATGCAGAAGAATGAGAATTGATCCACTCTTATCTCCTTGCACTAAGCTCAACTCCAAGTGGATCAAAGACCTCCACATAAAACCAGACACACTAAAACTAATAGAAAAGAAACTGGGGAAGACCCTTGAGGACATTGGCTCAGGGGAAAAATTCCTGAACAGAACACCAATTGCTTATGCTCTAAGAGCAAGAATAGACAAATGGGACCTCATAAAACTACAAAGTTTCTGTAAGGCAAAAGACACTGTCAAAAGGATAAATCGGCAACCAACAAATTGGGAAAAAATCTTCACCAACCCCACCCGACAGAGGGCTAATCTCCAATGTATACAAAGAACTCAAGAGGTTAGACCCCAGAAAACCAAATAACCCTATCCAAAAATGGGGTACAGAGCTAAACAGAGACTTTTCACCTGAAGAAATTCGGATGGCTGAGAAACACCTTAAAAATGTTCAGCATCACTAGTCATTAGGGAAATGCAAATTAAAACAACCCTGAGATTTCACCTCACACCAGTCAGAATGGCTAAGATTAAAAACTCAGAAGACATCAGGTGTTGGCGAGGATGTGGAGAAAGAGGAACACTCCTCCACTGCTGGTGGGAATGCAAGCTGGTACAACCACTCTGGAAATCAGTATGGCGGTTCCTCAGAAAACTGGGCATGATACTTCCGGAGGACCCAGCCATACCACTCCTGGGAATATACCCAGAAGATTCACCAGCATGCAATAAGGATACATGCTCCACTATGTTCATAGCAGCCTTATATATAATAGCCAGAAGCTGGAAAGAACCCAGATGTCCCTCAACAGAGGAATGGATACAAAAAATGTGGTATATATACACAATGGAGTACTATTCAGCCATTAGAAACAATGAATTCATGAAATTCTTAGAGAAATGGATGGAGCTGGAGAATGTCATACTAAGTGAGGTGACCCAGTCTCAAAAGAATACCCATGGTATACAGTCACTGATAAGTGGATATTAGCCTAGAAGCTTGGAACACCAATGACACAAATCACATATCAAGCGATGTCTCACAAGAAGAAAGGAGTGGACACTGGTGCTAGAATGGACCAAAACATCATTGTGGGAGAGTATAAGAACAGTAAAGTGGGAGGGGGTGGTTGCGGGAGCAGGGGGAGGGAAAAGGACATGTGGGACCTTTGGGGGTGGGGAACCAGAAAAAGGGAAATGAATTGTAAATATAAAATATATACAATAAAAAAAATAAAAAAATAAAAAAATGTGAAAAAAAAAGAATCTCTGCCTCTCAAAGATTACAAAACTTTCCAAATTAGCACAAGGAGGTGGGAGTCAGGTGTTCACATATATGAACTAGTGGGGGATATTTCTCATTTAGATCACAATGAAATCTGATTATTACAGAGAGAAAGAAGTCATCCACATGGGGTACAATGTGCCCCTCAAATAAAAATGTGTGGCACATTTTCTAATTAACACACTGACACATTATAGGTAATCAATGAGGCAGAACTTAATCTGAATATATCTTCTTATTCCTTGTGTTTTTCACAGACCAGTACTGACCCTGGCTTAATGCATGGATTTAGCAAGAATTTGGTTTAAGGAGACTTTCAACCAAAAGCAGCAGGTTGTCTTTTGTGAGTCTGAACTAAAAGCTGAAGACAAATCAGTGTCAGCTCCTTAGAACCTGATCCCTGATGCTGAAGTCCTACCTTTATTGTGAGAAGCAGCTCCCTGCCAGCAGAATTCCTAATGCAAACTCCTGGAAAGAAAATGTGAGAGGGAGGGGAAGGAGGAGTGGGAGGGAGATGGAGAGGGAAAGGGGGGAGGAAATACAGGTTTCTGCATGGAGTATCTCCCTGAGCTGTGCGTAGAGAGGAAACAGCTGAAGAAAAATGGCAGGAGGGGTACTGGATTTTCTTCTCAAGCTTTGATTCTCTCATTGGTCAGGCCTGGTTGCGAGTATTGCTCATACCACTAACACCCAAAATGGGAATGAGAATGAAATGTATGGTCCTTAAAAGCTCTGTATTCCAGCTTGCATCACCTTAGGAAAGATGTTGGAAATGAAACAAACCGTCAACTTTTAACTTCCACACTGAGGAAACAGAGCAGCAGGAGTGGGGTTGATGGAAGAACACAGGTCAGGATGGGTGACTGTGCTCCATCCCTAAATCCCAGTGTCACCCTTTGCAATTCCAGCGCCTAAATGGAAAGGTGAGCTAGAATCAGCCACTCAGAAGCCAGGGGTAGAAGGATCAGACTCACAAAGCTACCCTAGGGTATTTATTCAGTAGTCAACTCCAAGGTGGGTTTGAACAGTAAAGACCGATTTAACCAGGAAACAGAAAAAAATAACAGAAGGAAGCTTGCTTCAGAGGTGGCTGCAAGAGAAAATATTATGAGCTGCCAAGAGTCTCTTTAAGTCAGAGGTTGGAGCTGAGGACCTGACACTATTGAGCCTGAAGGAGCCAGGAGTCAGGCAGGGTAAGGACAGGAAGCATTCCTGCAGCCAGACACCCAGAGTATGTGCACAGGGAGAGGTGCATACAATGAGCCAACCTTACTGAGGGGAAGAAGATGAAAATAGGAAAATAGAATTTGGATACAGAGTACAACGTATATGTTTGATTGTAGTACAGATACATAACACTTGCTCCATGTATACCATACACATACATATCTGTGCACATACGCCTCATTCATGAGAAACTTACCTAGAATTCCCTTTTGTATCACTTGGGTACAAAAATAACATAAGAAAAGGAGTTTCAGATAGAGAAGTAGGGGAGGAAGTGACAGGGTAATAAGAATTAAAAAGGAATAAAATTTCTTATATGCATATATTAAACTGCTAATGAATTAAAAATAGATTAGGCAAGAAAATAAAAATAAACCAATAAAAATGGAAAGGTCATAAAACAGTTTTTAAAACTGCAATGAAAATCCCAAATTTTAGAAAAGTGAGGTGAAAAAAATTACATGATCAGACTGATCTGTATGTACAATATTTAACTTTCAAAAAGAAAAAACAAGGAAAGGAATAATGAATAAATAGTAAAATTAAAGAGCAAAAACTGGGAATAA
The DNA here is from genome assembly GCA_964023405.1 of Apodemus agrarius. Taxonomy (NCBI): domain Eukaryota; kingdom Metazoa; phylum Chordata; class Mammalia; order Rodentia; family Muridae; genus Apodemus; species Apodemus agrarius. The sequence goes on along the minus strand of OZ030016.1, from coordinate 83,106,328 downwards.
TCTAAAGTAAAGGTGTTAGAATACCAACAGTTAAGAATCTGATTATTATGATCATATTTCTTTTTTTTTTGTTCAGAAGTTAGCATATTTGACAACAACAACAAAATAAATGAAAATATCTGTTTTTTCTTTTAAATAGGATCCCATAGAGTTTAGGCTGACCTTGAACTTTATATGAAGTCAAGAGAGAGCTTGAACTTTATTACTATAATAATAATTATAATAATAATCATGATTATAATTATAAGTGTGTGCATGTGTATGCATGCATGCATGTGTGTTTGTTCGCATGTGTGTGTGTGTGTGTGTGTGTGTGTGTATGTCTGTGTCTGTGTGTGTGTCTGTGTCTGCCTATGCCTTTTCCTATGTGTGAATGCAGGTGCATGTGTGCCACAGGTATGTGTATAGAAGTCATAGGATAGCCTCAGCTGTCTGCTCTTGTCTTCCCACCTTGTTTGAGAAGGAGTCTCTTACTGATTGTCATGGAATACGCCAGGCTGTCTGGCCCTCCAGCTTCTGGGTATTCTCCTGCCCAGGCCTCTCCTCTTCCCACAGGATCATGGGATTGCAGATATTTACCATCACATCTGAATTTAAGTGGGTTTGGGGAACCTAAACCTAGGTCCCTACACTAAACACCAAGCACTGCAACCACTTAACCATCTCCCCAGTCCAAAGACCTTGGATTTCTCATCCTGCTCCTAACTCTGAAGTGCTTAGATTATAGGCATACACCCACAATACCCATTCAGCACTTGGAACCCACTTAGCTACACCACCAGCACTCAGATATCCATTTCTAATTATTATTGTTGTGCTCTATTTTATTTACATGCAACATGTTCAGATATAATGTGATATATATTATGTTGTGTATGAAGCATTTATATATTTAAAGGTTAATTAAATATATGCTTATATCAAGTAGAACATATGACTACAGATTTTCTACCTTATAAATCTATTTTGTTTAATTTTAATATAAATTTGTCTCTTTCAAGCACTTTGGCTACTGCAATTTTTGTGCTAAATAAATTACATTAATAAAAAACAGAATGCTGCCCAGCATACAATAAGCACTAAAGTTACTAGTCATTTTGAAGTGAAAATGAATTATTCCCACTCTGAACCTGTTCTCATTTGTGTTGAAGAATCATTCAGCAGTTGCTGATGCTGTTTTAGAAGGCTACAGAGAGGAAACTTCTCAAGAGCCCTTTACACCCTGCCTCTGTGGATTTGTCTGCAGCTGCGTGGTGCTCCTGCTGAGCTGCACCCTGCTGCGTGGTACAAATTTCTCTTCTGTCTCAGTACTTCATCTTTAGTTAGGGTGGGCAGCAAAGGGCAACAGTGATTCACTCCTTTCTTCAGGATCTAAGAGAGGACACAGTGACACACATTGTATTATAAAGTGAGGTGGAAATGGTAATCCAAGTGCGTTTATTGACGTGCTGTTTGGAGACTTGTCTTTTTATCTGGGACTATTCTATATTTCATCTATCAAAATAAGGAGTGGAAATAAATGAGCGGACAGAGTGCAAGTGGCTCTGAGCAGGACTTGGCATCTGGCAGGATAGGAAACCCAGTGACAGCACACCTCACCGCTGCTACGAAGCCTTCTGCATCCACAGATGCTTACAGGCTTGTATTGTGCTTTCTTTGTATGTGCACCAGGCAAATGGTATCTACCAGTATTTTTTTCTATATTCTTTGATTACATTCCAAATGATTTTCCCTTTCCCGGTCCCCCTCTCCCCCTAAGTCCCATAAGCCCTCTTCCCTCTGCCCATTCCCAATCAACCCCCTCCCACTTCTCTGTCCTGGTAATCCCCTACAATGCTGCATCAAGCTTTTCCAGGACCAGGGCACTCTCCTTCCTTCTTCTTGGGAATAATTTGATATGTGAGTTGTGTCTTGGGTATTCAGAGCTTCAGGGCTAATATCTAATTGCCAGTGACTGCATCCCATGTGTGTTCTTTTGTGAATGAGTTACCTCACTTAGGATGATGTTCTCCAGTTTCAACCATTTGTCTACAAATTTCATGAATTCATTGTTTTTAATTGCTGAGTAGTATTCTGTTGTATAAATATACCACATTTTCTGTATCCATTCCCCCATTGAGGGACATCTGGGTTCTTTCCAGCTTCTGGCTATTATAAATAAGGCTGCTATGAACATAGTGGAGCATGTGCCTTTGTTGTATGCAGGGGAATCCTCTGGGTATATGCCCAGGAGTGGTATGACAGGGTCCTATGGAAGTGTCATGCCTAATTTTCTGAGGAATCACCACATTAATTTCCAGAGTGGTTGTACCATCTTGCAGTCCCACCAACAATGGAAGAGTGCACCTCTTTCTCCACATCCTCGCCAACACCTGCTGTCTCTTGAGTTTTTAATCTTATCCATCCTGACTGGTATGAGGTGGAATCTCAGGATTGTTTTGATTTGCATATCCCTGATGACTAGTGATGTTGAACATATCTTTTTTTTTAAATTGGATATATTCTATATTTACAATTCATTTCCCTTTTTCTGGTTCCCCACCCCCAAATGTCCCACATGCCCTTTTCCCTCCCCCTGCTCCCTCATCCATCCCCTCCCACCTCACTGTTCTTGTACTCCCCCACAATGATGTTTTGGTCCATTCTAGCACCAGTGTCCACTCCTTTCTTCTTGTGAGACATCACTTGATATGTGATTTATGTCTTTGGTGTTCCAAGCTTCTAGGCTAATATCCACTTATCAGTGACTGTATACCATGGGTATTCTTTTGAGACTGGGTCACCTCACTTAGTATGACGTTCTCCAGCTCCATCCATTTCTCTAAGAATTTCATGAATTCATTGTTTCTAATGGCTGAATAGTACTCCATTGTGTATATATACCACATTTTTTGTATCCGTTCCTCTGTTGAGGGACATCTGGGTTCTTTCCAGCTTCTGGCTATTATATATAAGGCTGCTATGAACATAGTGGAGCATGTATCCTTATTGCATGCTGGGGAATCTTCTGAGTATATTCCCAGGAGTGGTATGGCTGGGTCCTCCGGAAGTATCATGTCCAGTTTTCTGAGGAACCGCCATACTGATTTCCAGAGTGGTTGTACCAGCTTGCATTCTCACCAGCAGTGGAGGAGTGTTCCTCTTTCTCCACATCCTCGCCAACACCTGATGTCTTCTGAGATTTTAATCTTAGCCATTCTGACTGGTGTGAGGTGAAATCTCAGGGTTGTTTTAATTTGCATTTCCCTAATGACTAATGATGTTGAACATTTTTAAAGGTGTTTCTCAGCCATCCGAATTTCTTCAGGTGAAAAGTCTCTGTTTAGCTCTGTACCCCATTTTTGGATAGGGTTATTTGGTTTTCTGGGGTCTAACCTCTTGAGTTCTTTGTATACATTGGATATTAGCCTGCTGTTGGATGTGGGGTTGGTGAAGATCTTTTCCCAATTTGTTGGTTGCCGTTTTGTCCTTTTGAAAGTATCTTTTGCCTTACAGAAACTTTGTAATTTTATGAGGTCCCATTTGTCTATTCTTGATCTTAGAGCATAAGCTATTGGTGTTCTGTTCAGGAACTTTCTCCCTGTGCCCATGTCCTCAAGGGTCTTCCCCAATTCCTTTTCTATTAGTTTAAGTGTGTCTGGTTTTATGTGGAGGTCCTTGATCCTCTTGGAGTTGAGCTTAGTGCAAGGAGATGAGTGGATTAATTCTCATTCTTCTGCATGTTGACCTCCAGTTGAGCCAGCACCATTTGTTGAACAGGCTATCTTTTTTCCACTGGATGTTTTCAGCTCCTTTGTTGAAGATCAATTAGCCATAGATGTGTGGGTTCAATTCTGGGTCTTCGATCCTATTCCATTGATCCTCCTCCCTGTCACTGTACCAATATCATGCAGTTTTTAACATTACTGCTCTGTAGTATTGCGTGAGGTCTGGGATATTGATTCCCCCAGAAGTTCTTTTACTGTTGATGATAGTTTTAGCTATCCTTGGTTTTTTGTTATTCCAGATGAATTTGAGAATTGCTCTTTCTAACTCTATGAAGAACTGAGTTGGTATTTTGATGGGGATTGTGTTGAATCTGTATATTGCTTTTGGCAAGATTGACATTTTAACTATATTAATCTTGCCAATCCATGAGCATGGAAGATTTTTCCATTTTCTGATGTCTTCTTCAATTTCCTTCTTCACAGACCTGAAGTTTTTGTCATATAAATCTTTCACTTGTTTGGTTAGAGTCACACCAAGATACTTTATATTGTGTGTGGCTATTGTGAAGGGTGTCTCCTGAATTCCTTAAGTGATTTTTGTGTTTCTTTTATAAGGGCTTCTACCTTATTCATATTCTCCTGTATTTCTTTAAGATATTTATTTATATCCTCCTTTTAATCTTCTAATAGCATCATGATAAGTGATTTTAAATTCAAATAATGTTTTTTGGTGTGTTGGGGTATCCATGACTTGCTGTTGGAAAATTGGGTTCAGATGGTGCCATATTGCCTTGATTTTTGTTAGTAAGCTTCCTACATTTGCCTTTTGCCATCTGATTATCTCTGCCATTACTTGGTCCTGTTGTCACTGGCTGGTGCTTGAACCCCTTTGAGCCTGTAAGGTTATTTTAGCACCACTGGATGACTGTGTTTCCCCTCGCACAGACTGCTGATATGCTGCTGTACTCTTGGGTGCCATTGGAGCCCTGGTGTGCCTTATCACAAGCAATGTTATACTCGGGTTGTCTCTGTGTACCTGGTGTTGCCTGTCTGGTCTGCCAGGGAGTGAAGACTGCAGGGACCCCTTCCAAACCCCAATCATTCTGCAGGGCAAACAGCCCAGGACAGGTCTGGCACACAGATGGCCCGCAGATCTGCCCAGTCCCTGGGCGCAGGTAGAAGCCTGGCAAGCTGTGTCCTAAGTGATGTTAGACTAGGGATATCTCTCTGTGTACCTGGCTCTTCCTGACTGGTCTGTCAGGGATCCAAGATGGTGAAGCCACTTATATTTTCAAAGAAATCTCTACCAGGATTCTTACCACTATTTCTCAAGTCTCATTTCTGGATTTTTATGGAACTGACTCAAAATCATCTCTTTGAATATCAGCACACCCATGAGGACCTCACATATCTCAGCAAAGCACTTCATCCAAAGGCATATAAAACTTACAGAAGCGCCTTAGAGAGCTATGAACTGTTCTCAGCTTATCCATGGAAGCAGAAAAGTATATGAGTAACTTATTCTTTCAAACAAAAATTATAATTGAAAACCTCATTTTAATTTATCTATCTATCTAAGAAACACATTTCCACATGAAATCATGGTACTAGTTAGTTTTTGTCAACTTTACACAAACTTCCTCAGAAGAGGGACTCTCAATTGGAGTACTGCCTCCATTTGATTGGCTACTGTAGGCAGTACTGTCCCTAGACAGGTAGAGCTAGGCAAAATAAGAAAGGCAGATAGGGAAGCAAAGCAGTAAGCAGTGTTCCTCATTGGTCTCTGCATCAATTCTTGCCTCTAGGTTTCTCTCTTGTCTTCCCTTAATAATGGACACTAATCTATAAGATGAAATCAATCCTTTCCTCCAAAATCCGCTTTCATTGTGACATTTTATCACAGCCATTGAAAAGCAAATTACAGCAGAAATTGGTACCAGAGAGCAGGATCTTGCCCTGATAGGTCTGAATATGTTGTTTTGGGGGGAGGGTGATGGAGGATTTTGGAGCTTTAGGCTAGAAGAGCCCTTGGGGCTCAGAGCTTAATGAGATGCTATGGGAATTTGCAAGCTAATGTTGAGAGAAATGCCAGGCATAGAGGCCTTGCTTGTGAAATTTCAGACCTCCTCAAAGACAATCAGGGATGTGCAATGTATTTAAATTTGTAATTCGTGGAAGTGAAGTCCTCAGTGCTTTACCTAGATCAATGATGCGTAGCTGGGGCTGGAAATGAGCTGTAATTAAGGCGATAACATCACTGAGGTGAAATCTGGAAATATTTCCTCATGGTCATGACACAAAAGCTCTTTGGCTGTGTCTGAGTTCATGTAGGCAGCTGAACCTGGTGATGTGGAAGAGTCCCCTACATTGTTCTGGTCTTAGCAGCTTCAGAAGTTAAGGAGTCATGGCGAGAGAATCTGAAGTTCAACAATGAAGTGGCAGAGTCACAGTCCCTGAAGAGAGGCCCAGAGAGGCCACGGGTGAAGGTGCAGCCTTAATTGCAATTTTAGTAGAGATTGCAGCAATTGGAGATGTCAGGACATGAAGTAATCACCATGTACCAAAAGGTGATATGCAGGTTGCTTCAGATGAAAATCAAGAATGAAAATATATTTCCCACAGTGCTAAATGCTAAAGGTTTGAGATGAAGTAAGCACCATCTTGTGAGGACTCTTGTAATTATTCTTTCACTGAGTGGAAGGCAAAGGGCTATGGAGAAGCAACTTTAGTCATCAAATGCTACATCATGGGGCTCATTCTAACAGAAGCAGGGAGCTCTTTGACCGACAATCTGCAGAAAGCCTGGTCTCTTACTAATACCACATGGTCAGTGTCTGAGTTTTGGAGTAGTCCCATTTAAAATGCTCAAAACAACAAAATCCACATGCCCTCTAATCTCCAACACAACCACATTTTAAAACTCAAGTAAAAAAAGTGTCAGCTGCTTTAGAGAGATTCTAAAGTTCTTTGCTAAACTGATCTGAGCAGTAATTTAAACTTACAGGAAAAAGTAAAGGACACTGAAGGCAGTTATATAGACAAAACACACTGAAATGTAGTTTTGCCTGTTTTTCTCTTAAACCTACCTCTTAAATGCTGTATATGAGCATAATTATAAGTTTCTGGGACTAAATATTGTCTGAGGATTGTCTAGGACCACACAAATAGTAATATTTGGTGCTAGAAGATAAATGGAGTTATCTAGTTTTCTTAGTCCATGTTCTATTGCTGTAGAGAGACATCAGAACTATCAACTCTTATAAAGAAAGAGATTCATTTGGAGCTGGCATAAAGGTTCAGAAGTTTAACCCATTACAAACATGGCTAGAAGCATGGAGGCATACAGACAAGCTGGAGAAGAGTTCTACATCTGAATTGTCAGGGAGGAAGAAGAGAGAGACACTGGTCCTGGACTGAATATTTGAAACCTCAAAGTCCACCCCCAATGACACACTTTTTCCACCAAAGCCACACCTATTCTAATAACCCATATCTCTTAATGGTGCCACCCCCTGGTGACCAAGCATTCAAATCTATGAGCCCATGGAGGCCATTTCTATTTAAACCACCAAAGTCTACACCCTGGCCCCCATATAGTTTTAGCCATATCATAATCAAAATCGTATTCAGTCCAACTTCAAAAGTTCCCATGGTCTATTACAGTCTCAACACACAAAGTCCAAAGTCTCTTCAGAGATTCATAGTGTTGTAGTTGACCTTCCCTCCTCCTCTGCCCAGCATAGCTGTAGCCATTTTGTTCCATGCCTGCCAGCTATTTCAGATTGTTGCTGTAATATGCCTGCCAGTCATTGATATGGAAGAATAATTTGACTCAGCAGAATCCTGCTGGCCACTTCCTCTGTCTTGTTCTGTATGTTCCGAATGTTTTGTATGACGTTTGCTAGGCTTAAGAAATTTCACAAAGATTTATTCAGGACCCATCAAACCTAAGGTTAATATAAACAGTTATGTCGAAAATGGCTTAAGTCAGAGCTCACCACTGAGCAGCACTTCCTGGACCTACATATGATCTCATTGTGGTTTCTGTGGTTTTTTTTCCCTAAGATGTCTGTTATTTTTAATATAACAGAGAAAGATGTCTGTTGTCATAGTTTCAGCTCCTGACCTGAAGTATGTCTGAAAATTCTGCAATTGGGTGTGTATTCAATAAACTATCCCTGTCTGACTGAGATCAGTGTTGCTGTGGTTGGTTGAGTGACTCCTAGACCATAACACATATCAATCTTTTACCTATAACCCCCTGTGAAAATCAAAATCAGAAAGCAGATCATATACTTCCAACATAGAATGACACAGAATATACATTGCTATTCAAAAATTGAGAAATGGTGCATAATGAGGAAACACTAGACCAAAGCAAGACTGAAAATTAGCTAGGAAAACTCTGAACACTTCATCTCTACATCTGATGTTAAAGTGCTCCCAAGATCCCCGATTCTTTTCAGCTTTGTTGATTGTGACATACTTCTTTCTCTTGGGCTGGTTCCACACTCTGTTAGCAGCTTTCTTCTGCAGGACTCCCATGACTCTGACATCTCCAACATCTTGGGGTCTCTAAGGCAAACCAGGCTTCACAGTCAGAGTGTCACACAATGCCCCTGAGTGACACACTTCTTCCCTGAAGGCCACACATACTCCAACAAACCTACACCTCCTACTAGTGATCCTCTCTGGTGACCAAACACTCAAATATATAAGACTATGTAATTCATTCCTATTCAAACCACCAAACTAACATATAGTGTACCATCGCTTTTATTTAAAATGTTTTACTAGGTTACATCATAATATGTAGGTGCAGAAAGGAAAGATTGGTAGGCATTATTATATTTTGAATGATAAGATGCATTAACAATTTCTTCATTCATAGTATGTCTGGCAAAATTTGGCCTTTTTGAAATGAATAGAAATAGTTACTTCAAGGTTTAGTGAGATGGTTCAAAAACAACAAGTGTACAGACTTCAGAATGGACATGAAACAATGCTCAGTATACAAGTTGGGTGGTTTGCAATTGCCTATCACCCCAGCTTTAGGGAAACTGCCACCTCTTTCGGCCTCTATAGACACTGCCCTCAGTACAGGCAACATCACCACATATATGCAAATAGAAATGAAAAGAAAATCTAAGAAGAGTATAATAACTGAAAACACTTCATAAAATTGCTTTTACTGTGAAAAGAAAAAAATAAAAATTTAGTGATAACTCAAAATTTTTCTTGAGAGTTGTGTTAGTTTGTCTTAATGTCGATTTGACACAAAAACTAGATCTTTCTGAAAGGAGGGAACTTCATTTGAGAAAATTCCTCCATAGGATCTAGCTGTAAGTTAATTTCTTTCCTTCCTTCCTTCCTTCCTTCCTTCCTTCCTTCCTTCCTTCCTTCCTTCCTCCCTCCTTCCTTCCCTCCCTCCTTCCCTCTCTCCCCCTCTCTCTTTCTCTCTCTCTTTCCTTCCTGTTGTTTAACTTTTATTGACTCCTTATGAGTTTCATGTCACACACCCTAGTCCCATTCATCTCCCATCCCCTCATTTCTTTGCCTTTGCAACCTTTCCTCTGAAATAAAGCACAAACAAATAAACAACAACAAAGCATAAAAATCACCTCATTATGTAAGTTCTAATGTCACAGTGTGTCCCACAGTATGTCTCTCTGTCCACACATCTTCACTTGAAGATGTCCATTACAATGAATCATCACTCTGGCCTGATCTCTGGCTTCCGTGACACCATCAATATTCTATTGTCAACAGGACTCCTCTGAGTCAACCTGTAGCTGCTATGTATGATGAAAATCTTACAGTCCTGGATCAGCAGGATTGGCCTCTTCACACATCCCAAGTGCTCACAGATGATATTGATTTGGGAGTGGGCCAATTCAGAGCCTCAGAACCCCTCACCCATGCCTCCAGTTCTACTCTGCTTCCCAGTCAAGTCCCAGGAGCCTACCTTCCCAAGTGTTGCAGCTCTTCTCTCATATCCTCAGGACTAACTCATCCACACATTCACCATTAGGGCCTGCTCTACTCTATTGCCCAGGTAAGGTACAGGTCTGCAGCAGTGACAGGGTAGCGTTAGCCTACCTGCAGCTCTCTCAGCTACTGCAGGTGGTGAAGGGAGATGGGAATCACCCCACCACACCACACACACCACATACACACATACTACTGCCACATTATTGCCCTCAGGCCCAGCTCACCTGCACTCCACCAGGGCCTGTTCTATTGTGCTGCTTAGATGATGTGCAGATCCCACTGTCCAGAATGTTACAATTGGTGAGAGACAGGGCCAGCTTACCCACTCTCATAACCTTAGGGCCAGTTCTCCCAACTGCTGCAAATGGTAAGGGCATCACTATCACTTCTACTCCACCTCATGTCAGAGGAGTGTCAGGGCAAGCTTTCCCATGCTCTCACACCAGGGACTGGCTCATCCACACCCACTCCACCAGGGCTAGTCCTACTGTGCTGCCCAAGAAAGGTACAGGACCTGCTCTCTCAAGATTGGATGAGCTAGCCAGTAAGGAGCATGGCTAGCTCACCCTGGGGTCAGCTCTCTGGACTGCCTCAGGTGGTAAGGGGCAAAGGGGTGGAAGGCATTTCTGACCAGCCCAGGTAAGACGTGTCTGGGGGCAGCCCTCCCTCATTTTCACCCTCAGGCCAGACTCATCTGTACCCCTCCAGCAGGGGCAGTTCTATTGTGCAGCATAGGCAAGGTGCAGGGCTTGCTCTCTCTAGTGCTGCCATAAATGAGGGTCGGGGATAGCTCACCTACTGTCATGACCCTGTGGCAAATGCTCCCAACTGCTTCAGGTTGGGAGGAGTCACCCCCACACCCATGCCACCTTATGCAGAGACAAATGTCAGGGCCAGATCTCCCATGCTCTCATCTTCGGGGCTGGTGCACCTTTGCCTTCACCACCAGGTTCAGCTGCCACCAGGTTCAGCTGGGCTCTACTGTCCAGAAAGGGGCCAGAGCGGCTGTCCAGAGTGCTGAAGCTGGTGAAGGGCAGAGTTAGCTCTCCCAAGCTCCATGATCAGAGTTTGTGTGTGTGTGTGTGTGTGTGTGTGTGTGTGTGTGTGTGTGTGTGTGTGAGAGAGAGAGAGAGAGAGAGAGAGAGAGAGAGAGAGAGACAGAGAGAGACAGAGAGACAGAGAGAGAGAGACACAGAGAGACAGAGAGACAGAGAGACAGAGAGAGACAGAGAGACAGAGACAGAGAGAGAGGCAGAGAGAGAGACAGAGAGAAAGAGAGAGAGATTACCTCTGCGCTCATGCCACCCCATGGCATACAAGTGGCAAGATTAGCTCTCCCACACTCATGTCCTTGTGGGCCAGCTCACATCACAAGTGTGAGCTCCCCGCTGTGCTGCCTGGGCTAGATACAGGGCTAGGTGTCCAGAGTGCTGTCAATGGTGAGAAATGGGACTAGCTCTCCAGAGCACCACATCTAGTACAGGGTTGGATCAGCCATGCTCATCTCCTGGACACCTATGTGGTCTCCAGTAGCTGCCCCGACCAAGGAGTCCACACTTTCTGTAGAGTAATATGAGCCACAGACATTGACCTCAAACTGCCACTGCTTAGTGGTGCATGCAGACCTGGCCCTTAGTGACAGGTAACTTCACCATGGCCCCAAGTGGCAGGGGTGGCCACTCACCATAAGTCTCTAGTTCCATCTCTCTTCATAAAGCTCAAGCTGCTGGACTTCTTCTTCTGTCCCATCTGGCTATTACATACTTTTACACTGTGGTACCTCTTGCTGCAGGGTGGGCACAGGACTGGCAGTTCCATGGGTGATATCCTCCATCCATGCTGCATGGTAAGATGTCTATGGCCCACTTGAGCTGTATGCTAGAGGGCAGGTCTGTGGGTGGCATGGTGGTGCACAGGTCTTTGTCTTTCTCCTGCTAGACTGTCCTGCCTGGTTTTGATTTGATTTGATTTTTATGAGTCCTAGGCATAAGACAGCATTGGTCACTAAGCCAGGCATCAAGCTAGAATGAACAAAGGACTGCAGTTGCTGCTGCCTTTGACTGACTTAAGAACATCACCAACAAGTTAAGATTTATTCTTTGGGAGGCTGGTTCTCTCATGCTATAATTCAATGAAAAAAACCACACTTGATCCCATATGCTTATGCTATTGGAACCTATATAGTCATGCTACAGTCTGAATGTAGATAAATCAATGGTTTAATCATTGCTGTATTATCCACTTTTAAGCTATGTTACATGATGAACCTGAAAGGGGATGATAGATCATAGTAAACTCAACATGTAAGACAGAAAACCACTCTGACCATCACTTCCACAAAGTTTTTCCAAGGAAAACAAAATGCATTCTTAAGACCATGACTTAGTTTCAGCTTTATCTTATTATCATTAATTTGTTTACCATCTGCACAGATTATTATACCTTCAGCATAAAAAACATTTAGAACTGTGACTAAATGAAAATAGGCTTTTTCAGTCATCTGGAAAATTTGCTCACATGTTATATATTTAAAGTTATATTTTAAATTCAGTGTATTTCCCCCCTTTGTTTAATCTAAATGAATAATTTATATAAAAGTAAAGAAACTAGAAAGTATTGATGGCTATGGGTTAGCCAACACTAGGAGCATTAAATTTTAAAAAGCTGCAATAATCCTGAAATGTGGAAACTGAAAAGTCTGTACTCCACAGAGCAAAAAGGACACACACACACACATACACACACACACACACACATGCACACATATACACACATACACATGCATATACACACATACCACATAATTTTTAGACACCCTTAATTATATACAACTTCAGGTTTTAAAATTCAAAGACTAGATGGTATATATAGAGATAATAAATGTAAAGGATGGGTAGATAAATACAATAGGAGATGACAGATAACAGACTTGATTATGTCCTTCCTCCAACTCAGAAGATGAAGTTTCCATCCTCAATATATGAGTGTGATTATATTCAAAGACAAAATCTTTAGACAAATAAGTTATAATTAGATCTTCAGTTCAAATCATTTTTGGATAATAATATAAAAGTAGGTATTATTGAAAAAAATCATGTAAGTAATCTTTATTGCTATATTATCAGAATAATGTTTGATTTGTTCTCTCTTTCTGTTTAGTTTATGTTGTTTTTTCTCTTTTTTTGATAGTTTAATTCTTGTTTGAGTTCATTTTTTTCCTCTTTGTTATGTAGCTTAGGTAGGCTTGCAGGTCATGATTCTCTTGTTTCTGCAACTCAAGTGCTAGGATTGCTAGCTTGATCTTTTACACACCCACCTTTCAAGATGACTTTCATCCCAGGCTAATTAGCTGAATACACTTTACTTAGCAGATACATTTTACCTCTTTTATCTTTTAAAAGCAGCAGTTTCTTTTGTTGATATCTGAATAATGAGCATTGTTACTAACGACCTACCCTAGGGGGTGGGCTTGGAGGGTGGGGTAAGAGACCCTCCCTCCTAGCAATGAGTACCAGGGAAAGACAGGGAATTTGTATTTGCAGTCACAGTTCTTAGTTACCAGTTATGACCCATTGTCCACTGTTGCTGACACATGCCTAAATGACTCTAGCTCCCTCCTGAGTGTGCTCATCCTGCACATGCCATGTTCACTGCCTTGGACTTTCCTCTCAGTTGTGCCTTTTGCTTTCAAATCTTCCCTCTCTTCCTCCCAGTCTATACAGGCTCCTTTAATCCAATTGCACATTTTGAATTCTATTTCCTCTCCAGGTTAAATCTATTGTTTTTATACCTCTTGTTACATATTTATAATCCAGATGTGGTTTCTTTCTCCCTTTTTAAACGTATTTCCAGTTGGATGAAACATTGTTGCTGAAATCTAGATTGAAGTCCTTATTGATGATTTCTTTTAGTTCCTTGAGCACATCTGAAACTACTCTGAAATATTTGTAAATAAAATTTGAGTCATTGTGGTTCCTGTTATGTGCCCTGTTTATGTGTGTATGCTCCTGTCTCCTTTTATATTTTATAATCATAGTTACAAATCAAAAATAGTAAGCCTGGGTACTAACATTAACCCTTAAATATGCCACTGATGCAGGGGATAGGTTTCCTAAAGAAGTAAGGGAACAGGACCAACTGTGGTAAAAACCACAAGCAACTTATAGAGGTTATGGTGTGGAATGGATACTGGAGTTAAAAGAGAATGTCAGGGATAAAACAGTGAGGCCAGGACTAGAAAGGATCAGATACATCAAAGTTGGCAGCTGTGTATGAAACAGCCAATGGTACTTGACATGATACAGAGGCACAAGTTCTATGAAATAGTTCCTGTTGGTGGGTCATGTGTATCTGGTCCATGAAAGATTCTAGGCATCTGTCTATCCATCCATCCATCTGTCTGTCTGTCTCTCTGTCTGTCTGTCTGCCTGTCTATGTATAATTTGTCTAATAGCTGCTGAGTTATTTTTGTGAAATGTGCTCCCCTCAATGTGAAGGTTCTTATGTCCTCATCAGATGGTTCCATTTTTTAATGTGCAAACTCTCCAGTAACAGTTGTTCTGTTAGACTCCTTGTCTTCCTTTCCCATATCACACTCATTTGTTAGGCTCCACTAATCACTGGATGATTACTCTACTAGTTTTAAAGTGTTTGGTCATTAATTAAGCCATAGCCTATTCAAATTAATCTCAGAATTTGTGGTGGTTGAATATGCTTGATTCAGGGAGTGGCACTATTAGGAGATGTGGCCTTGTTGGAGTAAGTATGGACTTGTTGTAAAAAGTGTGTCATTGTGGGCATGGGCTTTAAGACCCTCCTCCTATCTGCCTGCCTTTGGAACAAGATGTTGAACTCAAAGCTCCTCCTGCACCAAGACTGACTGGGTGCTGTCAAGCTCCCACTTTGATGATAATGGACTCAATTTCTGAACCTGTAAGCCAGTCCAATTAAATGTTATCCTTATAAGAATAGCTTTGGTCATGGTACTTGTTCACAGCAGTCAATCACTAACTAAGACAGAGTCCTTTGCCTAGATCGGGCTTCAGTAGGCCTGGAGCACAATAAATTTTTAGTGACAGCTTTGCTTTGAAACCTGAGTGCTTATGTGTCATCAGAATCCAAAGTCTCTGGTCTCCCCTGGCAGGTACCTTGACTATTTCAGAGACTGATGAGCACTCTAGTGTTTGTAATATTCCCTTCCTGGCAATGATAACATAAATGTTTGGTGGAAGAAAAATTCAAGGTATCTTGTCTGAAGCTGAGAATCTAGCCTGTGCTGAAAATAGCTGATAGACAAGATGAACATCTGATACCCAATTATCCAGTGAATGTGTCCTAGCCTGACTTTTAGCTGAGATAATGGAACCAGATTATTAATACCTTAACTGTGAAGTCAAAGGACAGGATTTGACAGTAGTAGACGACCATCTTATGAATTTTAACATGCTTTTTTAAGATTCTTCTTTACTTACTATCTGCTCTCAAGACCCGTTTACCAAGGCTGTATTTCTTATATTCCTCCTTTGTTTTATGGTGGTAGGCCAAAGTCCCCACATAGATATTCTAGAACTCCTTTCAATTTATTTTTACTTCAATTTTCTTTTGTTTTAAACTAACTTTTCTAAAGTAAGTTTCTATCACTCATATCAGGCAGTTCACAGTTACTTGTAGCTCCAGCTCCAGGGATTTCTGATGCCATTCTGGGTTCTCTCAACATCCTTATGCATGTGCATATACACACGTGCACATTAACACCTAATTTCACTTTAACTGCACTGGATTTGCTAGACATGATTGATTTTTTTCTAGCCTTATAGACTCTTAGATTGATGTGTCTATTTAAAGTTTTTAATTACTTGATGATATGTATTTATTCATCTAGTCTATTTTCTAACTCTGCTAGGTAGCATATTGTGACTGATTTAGTACTTTAAATTGACATAAATACACACCATCACTGAACAACTTGTGGATTTCAAATGGCTTAGCCTGTTTTTACCAGAATTCTTTCTGTTTTGTAGACAAGAAGGGACCAGAAAGAAGCATCAGCATTGAAAAGCATGTACTGCTCTTGAAGAGGACCTGTATTCAACTTCTATCACCCACATTAGCCAGCTCACAACTATCTATAGTTCCAGAGCTTTTCCAGCTTCTGTAGACACCCCAAGCATGTACACATAAACATATGCACATATACACACAAAAAATCTGAAGAATAGAAAACAAGGAAAGTGTTGTCTTTAATGAACTAGATTCATCATAGGATGACTTTCTGACAAATACAAGAAAGAACTGGCAGTATCCCCTGAAAAACACAAACTGCCAAAACTTATTAAGGAGATATAAATTGAATAAACTTGCTTATATTTTCCCTAGTTCTTAGCAGATGTTTATTATAAATCAGGATGGGTTCCACTATGACCTCCTTATATATTTTTAGGTCACATACTTTGGTAGGTATATTTAAATAAGAAAAATGATCTGAATATGTGTATAACTTTGGCTAAGATTAAAATGTGAGACTCCATTGCTGCCACAAGGACAACTGTTCTATTCTGCTCCCCTGTTGTATCTTCCCACACTTTCCCTTGAGTGAGTTTTGACATTTTGTAATACTATTTCCCTTTCTCTGTAAATATAATTTTATCATTTAGGCATGAATTTTTAAAGATTGGGATATTTGATTTTGCCTGTGTTTGAAATTCATGTGAATAGAATCTCACCATAAGTATCCTTCTGTGACTTGTTTATTTTGCTCAAAATTACACATCTATGATGGGTCTATGTGATGCCCATGGCTGAACTACCAATCCTTTCATTGCTTTGTGACATTGCATTCTACATCTAATGTGATGTTGATAGAGACTTAAATTGTTTCTAGTTTCTCACTGCTACAAAAACTGTTATTTTCTTTATTTTTAACCAGGTCTCCCTGTTCACAAAAGTAAGGGTTTCTTTAACATACACATGTTAGGATAAATGTCAAGAATTAAGAAGCACAAATGTTGCAGTTCTTTTATAAAAATGGGTTTGTTAAAAATATAATTGCTGTTGTTTAAAGATCTGTTCCCCCCATCAAGTTCATGTTGACATTTGCTCTTGTAGTGTTAAGGGATGGGCATTTGAATAGGTCCTGATGTTGCTAGGCTCGGCTGTCATGAATGGATGGATGCTGTTTTTGTGGGGGTGGGTTCCTCTCATTGATATTAATGGTTCCCAAATAAAGAGGCGGTTGAGGTTGATCCCTTTAGTATCTTCCTCTGCCCCCATGCATCTTTTATACTCTTGCCATGGCATCAGGGAGCAAGAAGACCTTCTCCAGATTCTGTCACTTGACCTTCAGCTTCACAGGAACCAGAATTATAGACCAACATTCTGATTCATGATAAATTACTCAATGTCAGCTATTTTGTTACAGCAGCACAAAACAACTTGACAGGCTCAATGCCTCATATTATAATGCTTTTTAAATATGTAAGACTGTATGTTCAATAGGCTTGGATAATGGCTATTGAGTTGGATTAGATAGATGATAGATGAGATAGATGATAGATTATCATTAGTGACTATATGTGAGAAAGTGTTTCCCAGGCGATAGGCATGTGAGTCTGAATGGACTAGGAGGATAACATTCAGCTGAAGAGTTTGGAATAGAATTGTAAATGAGATGAAGCTAACTGTCTCTTTTGTACCTGGGATATATTCCACCTGCCTTTGGATGTTGCAACTTTCAGGACCCTGGACCTTGAACTCCACCCCAGTGACTATGAGTTCTTAAGCTTTCGAATTATGTTAAAGAGTTGTGTCTTCAGGTTTACAGTTTCTGAGCCTTTCAAATATGGACAGAACTGCATTTACTAATCACAAAACATCCAGCTTGAAGATAACTTTCATGGGACTCTATAATCCCATGAACCAATTAATTCCTCACATTTATCCTATCTATGCATGTACATATGTATGTATGTATGTATGTATGTATGTATGTATCTATCTATCTATCTATCTATCTATCTATCTATCTTCTTCATCTATTCATCTTCTTCTTCTTCATCATCATCACCACCACCACCATCTTTAACACAAACTGTTTTTCCTCTGAAGAATGCCAATAAAATATCTTAACATTTAAAGTTGTGTTGCAGTTTTCATTTCTATTTTTCTGTTTGCCTATGACTGTGAATAATTTCTGTTAGTTATCCAAGCTGCATATTTTCTGCAGCAGCTATTGAAATCTTCTTCTCACCTTTAATTAGATATTTTGAGATGTTGTGGTTAATTTATCTGTTAATTTACACTTTTGCATAAGCAGATTGCTTTTAGTTTCACGATGTTTTTGGCATACTTTGATGCAGATTTATTGTAATTAATTGTTCTCTAACTGTGGAGGGTTAGAATCATGGGCAGTGAAAGCCAGGTTAGTGTAGAAAAAAACTGAGATAAAACTAGTACCCAAATTAAACGTGAAACTGATGATTGGATATTTAGACTGGGATTTTGTATGCCAAAGATTTGAAGAGAAAAAGTGACAGAGGTGCAAGAGCACACTAGTGTGTAAGCAGAACGGTGGAATTTTGTAGACTGACTCAGACGATGCAATAAAAAATAAATACGAAGAGAAATGAAAAATTATCTACTCCCTTTTCACCAAACAGTAAACACCAAAATACAGATCTAAGAGGCCGAGGAAACATGCAAGTAGCTACAAATGTCACCTCCAGCCTTATCATGATCATATTGATATAATTGGTGTTTACAGAATACCGAATTACAGCCATGTATACAACTCCAATATTTAGTAATGCCTGCATATTTACAAAATATATGAAACTGTGGGCCATAAAAAACATCTGGCCAAATTCTAAAAAAACATGGAAATCATAGAAAGTATTCTTTTAAACATTCTATTAAATGAAGCTAGGAATAAAAAAATGATAATAATAACAGAAAAATAATAAAAGGTTCCAATCACACACATGTATGTATTAGATAGATAGATAGATAGATAGATAGATAGATAGATAGATAACAGGAGTTGAGGAAGAGTCAATGAAGATTTGTCATGAGGCTCCACTCTTCTCTGAGGATTTTTAGGCAATTAATAGATGCTGGAAGAGGTGGTGTCTTTCTACAATGGTAAAGCCACGGTTCAGTAGTACATGGTCCAGTGAATGATGCCTCACTCATGTTTATGTAAACAGAGTGCCTTGCAGTGGTGGTACATGCCTTTAATCCTAGCACTTGGGAGGGAGAGGCAGGCAGATTTCTGAGTTTGAGGTCAGCCTGGTCTACAGAGTGAGTTCCAGGACAGCCAGGGCTTCACAGAGAAACCCTGTCTTGAAAAAAACTAAACTAAAAAAAAAATTAAACTCAGTGGTTAAAAAATAAAGATGTTAACATAGAAGGAGACTGCTGAAAGAAAGCATTTCTGCACTTGAGAAAAGGGATAAAAGCAGGTATTGAGAGTGAAAAATCAATATACACAATGAAATAATAAAGAATATGAAAAATTTCAAGAAAAAATTAAATAATATTAAGAAAAGGAATACATAATATATTGTAATTTTTGGTGAAAGCATACATAGAAAGAAAATTACAGTATTAAATAAATGCATTCAAAGTGAAAGACCTAAAATCAATAATCTCTACCTTTACATCAAGAAATAGGAGTAACTTAAACTAAGGATAAAAGAAGAATTAATATAGAGTAGAAATCACTGAACCCAAACAGGAAACCAATTTAGCAAATTAGTAACTAAACACAGGAAGTATAAAAAATAAATGAGGTTGACAAGTTTAGATTAATTAGGCAAAAGGAGAAAAAGCACAAAAAATTGTAATTAGAAATGAACGTGAGGTTAACATTTCTGGTCCATGAAAAAAATGAGGAAGTTCTTGAACACGATAAAGAATTATTTTCAGCCACATACAACCAGTATCATCCTTTCATGGAAAACTACATGCTTTCCCACTAAGAAAAAGAGCTAGGAAACAGGATTACTCTTCCTTTCTTTGCCCAACATTGCTCTGAAAGTTCTTAATAGAGCAGGAGACAGGGTATAGATTCGGAAGGAAGCATTTGAAATGATGTGCTTGTCTATTTTGAAAGTTTAGACTAATAGAAAGTCAATGTATATTCATCAAGATCTTCACCCACATATCAACAATAAAATATTGCAATCTGAAATTAAAAGATGCTGCAGCTTACGCTAAGAATGTTCTTGATAAGAATTTCAGAATTATGGGCAGTATCAAAGTGTGAAAAACTATAAAACTGGTAACAGAAATCAAATACATGATAATAAGAATATATTTTGTATTTATTGGTAAGAAAAATCAAAACATAAATAATGTGATGTATTCTTCCAAAGTGATGTTCAACTTCTCCCAATCTTGAACTATGTACACTGAAAAAATTCCTACATGATATTTTATAGATGGCCAAAATTTTTCTAACAGTTTTGAGGGCAGACCAAGATCTGGAACAACTGAAAATTTCAGAAAAAACAAACAAACAAACAAACAAACAAACAAAAAACAAAAAAAAACCCACCAAAAACAAACAAAATCCTGAAAGATCCATACTACTTATCTTTCAGTTATTTTTTTATTTTCTATATTCTTTGTTTACATTCCAAAGACTTTCCCCTTTCCCAGTTCCCCCCTCACCATATACCCCATAAGTTCTTTTCCTTCTGCCCATACCCCAATCACCCCCGACCTGTTCTGATAATCTTCTACAAAACTGGATCCAGTCTTTTTGGAACCAGGGTCCTCTCCTTCCTTCTTCTTGGGTATCTTTTGATTTGCTAATTGTGCCTTGAGTATTCAGAGCTTCTGGGATCATTAATATCCACTTATCAGGGTCCTCTGGAAGTGTCATGCCCAATTTTCTGAGGAACCGCCAGACTAAGTTCCAGAGCGGTTGTACCATCTTGCAGTCCCACCAACAGTTTAGGAGTGTTCCTCTTTCTCCACATCCTTGTCAGCACCTGTTGTCTCTTGAATTTTTAATCTTAGCCATTCTGACTGGTGTGAGGTGGAATCTCAGGGTTGTTTTGATTTGCATTTCCCTGATGACTAATAATGTTGAACATCTCTTAAGGTGTTTCTCAGCCATTCAAATTTCTTCTGGTGAAAATTCTTTGTTTAGCTCTGTACCCCATTTTTTGATAGGGTTATTTGGTTCTTTGAGGTCTAACTTCTTGAGTTCTTTGTATATACTGGATATTAGCCCCCTGTCGGATGTAGCGTTGGTGAAGATCTTTTCCCAATTTGTTGATGGCTGTTTTGTCCTTTTGTCCGTATCCTTTGCCTTACAGAAACTCATACCACTCCTGGGCATATACCCAGAGGATTCCCCTGCATACAATAAAGACACATGCTCCACTATGTTCATAGCAGCCTTATTTATAATAGCCAGAATTTGGAAGGAGCCCAGATGTCCCTCGAAGGAAGAATGATACAGAAAATGTGGTATATTTATACAATGGAATACTACTCAGCAATTAAAAATAATGAATTCATGCAATTTGTAGGCAAATGGTTGGATCTGGAAAATATCATCCTAAGTGAGTTAACCCAATCCCAAAAGAATACACATGAAATGCAATCACTGATAAGTGGATAATTAATGAGCCCAGCAGCTCTGAATACTCAAGGCACAATTAGCAAGTCAAAAGATTCCCAAGAAGAAGGAAGGAGAGGACCCTGGTCCTGAAAGGACTGGATCCAGTTTTGTAGGAGAGTACCAGAATAGAGCAGAGAAATGGTGGGGTGGTGATTGGGGAATAGGTGGGGTGGGGGGGTTGGGGTGGGGAGGGGTAGAAGAGGACATATGGGACATATGGTGAGGGGGGAATGGGGAAAGGGGAAAGCCTTTGGAATGTAAACAAAGAATATAGAAAATAAAAAAAATGGAAAAAATAAAATAGATACAAAGTTAAAAAAAATCCACTTCTCAGTGATTGCATTTCATGTGTAAGAACTGAAGAAAGAAGAGTTGGATGGAATAGTATTCAAGGTCCTGAGATAATACCATTTGCATATGCAAGACCAAGCAAAGGTCCATTGACAGCCTTTTACATAGTGCTGATATGAATGTAAATATATGCACATAAAGAGAGACCTTCCACAAATTAACTGATAATATATCATAGACCTAGATATAAAATTCAATGCACTAGCACCACTAGAAGGACATATATAAGCTAATATGTCTCTGGACCTCTGTTTTTAACCACAAAGTAAAAGGATGTTTTAACACAGGAAGCCAAGAAAGGTTGCAGTTAATGCGTATTGGAAATATATGGACCTGTGAGTCATATTGCTACAAAATTGAAAAGGTAAGAAATATATTGGAGGCAAGTAGTCCTTAATTCTTAGATAATAATGATGTACATCCAAGACCCATGCAAAAATCCTAAAACTAGACAAGTAAAAACTAAACTATCTAAAAAGAAAGAACAATATTGATGCAGAAAGCATAGCTGCCAGCAGACACCAGCACCTGTGTAAAACTCCACACCTTGCAGCCATTATGGAGTTACAAAGGCAGTGCCCCTGAGATCATGCCATAGGGCTGTTAAAGTAGGCTGTGTGTGAACTGCCAACAGCACCAGGAATACTGGTGCAGATGTGGCATTACAGCAGCCCAGTCATCACTGGAAGTGCTCCAGCATCCTGAAGCCACTTCTGAAAAAAAAAAAAAAAAAGAGCCTGGCATGTTTTTTAAAAATCAAAGCAGCATAGTTTTATTAGCTGGCAATCAAACTATGATGCATTTAATCAAATGTTAGAAATTTAGATCCACACCACAAGTTCTGTACAGATGTTTATGGTTGCTTCACTTATTATCATAAAACCTGGCAGCTATTAAGATGCCCTTTAATAGCTGAATGGATGTACCAGCTGCAGTACATGCCCATGGCAGGATATTATCTAGTAATAGGACAAAATGGCAAACTACAGAAATCTCCGATGAAACTTTAATGCATATCACTAAAGGATAGGAGGCAGTCTCAAATGGTTGAGTACTCTATGATCCAGCATATGTGATATTCTGGAAATATAAACTGTAGGGGGTGATGAATAGTTAGATGGCATGTTAGAAGGCATGTTAGATGGAGAACTGAGCAGGTGACATGAAAGATTTTTAGAGCTCTGGATGCACGTGGTGTACTCTCATTATATGCACAGAACATTAGACATTTGCCAAGACCAAAGAAGTTCACAACATATAATACCTTACGACAGTAAAAAAAATATGTTTAAGATATAATATTTAAAAGATTGTTAGGATGCAGGATGGGCTTAGAATTGGATGGCAGAGTGAAGGCTGAAATTTAGAAATAATCTTTTTATATACATTACTGAGAGGAGGGCTGTGACCTTAGTAATGTTGGGAATGAGTCAAAAACACAGCACTAGGGGGCTGCAATGTATACACACAAACTCTGAATGAGCAACTGAGGAACTCTATTACTACTTTAGTACTGTCTTCTCTCCCAAATCCCTGTTCAAATGAGGGCAATGGGTACCTTAACAAGGCTTATCTACATTCTCACAGCATTTCAGAAGATAAAATGTTATTACGTATGAGTCATACTTCTTTCTGTTGAAGACAAGCACAGGAAGTATTTACTTCATTAGAGTTGGGGATATGAGTATGCGTTGGAGTTAGCCCAGTATATAACCATATTGGAACACAGACGTGCTTGGCATAGGTGCACATGCATGAATTGCTACACACATGTATTTCCATCAGCAGTAAGTGGAGATTATTCAAAGCTTGGGTGCCACAGTGGCAGTGAGCCCAACTGGAGCCCAAGTGTATAGCTTCCTAACATTTCCCTTTAAAAGGGCCAGTGCTCTTGGAGAAACAGTGGGTCTTAGAACTAGGGCAGGAAAGAGTGAAAGATCCATCCAGGGCACCATGCCACACCAGGAAGGAAGGAAGTTCTCAAATACAATTTAGCAACATCAGAATTATCAGTTGGCCACAATATCTGCCAGAGTGTCCAATTGCCAGGCCAGGAAAAACTTAACAACTATAACAAAAGCATAAGTACTGCATTAAACAATAAAATACCTACCCAAAAGTTCATAAAAATACCAATGGAGTAAACTATACATACAGGAGTCAAATCTCCTATTCAGTAAAACTTGCCTACCATTCCCAGAGAAGTTCCAAAGAAGTCCATAATTTCCACAGAAGCAGACACTTACACACAACTATTGAACTGAAGTCAGGGACCCCCTATTGTTCAATTAGGGGAAGGATTGAAGAAACTGAAGGGAAGAGTGACGCCATAGGAAGACCAGCAGTCTCAACTTACCAGACCCCAGGGAGCTCCCAGACTGAGCCTTAGTGGGAGAAGATGTGCTTATTCCTTGAGAGTCTTGAGACCACAGGGAAGGGGGAGGTCTGGTGAGGGGGGAGCACCTTATTAGAGGCAAGGGGGAGGAGGAATGGGATGAGGAACTGTGGGAAGGGGTACAAAGGTGGGGCAATGACAGGAATGTAAATAAAAGGAAAACACACACTGGATTTTTAATATGACATTAAATTTTTATGTGCACAGACATCTTCTCTGGATAGTAGTACACAGGTGTGGTTATAACTACTAAGAGGGTTGAAGCAGAACTGCTGGAGCTGTGAAGAACTTGGACAGTTTTGATGGAAAAAAAAACCTATCACAACAATAGTGTAAAATCTTTGTTCACAGCAATAGAAAAGACAGAAAATGTAACCTTTTCCACTCCAATATATTTTCTTGGCCTTCTTTTTGTCTTGGAGATGGAAGCCAGAACCTTCTGCCTACTAGACAAGTCCTTTAACTCTGAGCTATGCCTAAAGCATCCTCTGAATAAGGAAAGCCAATGAGGAACTCGAGACAAATACCAGCTCCTAAATACGGGCTGATGTTTTCCTCTTCACCAATCTTTTGACTCTTAAAACCAAAAGTTTATCTATGTTTTCATAGGATTCAGAAAGAACGGAATGTCTTCAGCATCTTTGTCTATTATAAAATACAATCAAGTTGGTAAGGCTATCATTTCAGGTGGTAGGCTTTCTCTTGGTGTGGGGACTTGGGTAATTGGAGTGGGCCTATCACTTAAAGGTCATATGGTGGTAGGTGATTGTTTCCATTTTGAATCTTGCTTTGAATCTACAGAGCACTTAACATGCTGTCCCAAGTGTGTCTGTAAAAAGCACATAGAGGATGTGTAGCTCATGCTTTGAGTTCATTGGGCTCATAGATGGGTGTCCAAATTATTAGAAAACCAGAAATGATCATCTTTGGTACTGTACACTGAAAATCATAATATACAAAATATAAGCAGACTTTTCTGAACTCAAGGTGTCAATTAACTAAGGTATTCCAAACTGTACCTCATATTTTTGGGGGGTCTCTACCTGCCTTTTATTGAACACTTATGAGTAACTTTCAGTCGAGGGCAGTGAAAAAAATCTGAAACTGCAACGTAAGTGACCATTTTCCCTTTTCTCCTCTATTCTTTATTTACATTTCCTATGATTTCCCCTTTCCTGTATCCCCCCTCCCTAAAAGTCCCATAAACCTTCTTCCCTCCCCCTGCTCCCCAATCCACCCCTTCCCGCTTCCCTGTCCTGGTATTCCCCTACACTGCTGCACCGAGCCTTTCCAGGACCAGGGCCCTCTCCTTCTTTCTTCTTGGGCATCATTTGATATGTAAAATGTGTCTTGGGTATTCTGAGCTTCTGTGCTAATATTCACTTAATGGTTTACCTCACTCAGGATGATATTCTCCAGTTCTATCCATTTGTCTAAGAATTTCATGAATCCATTGTTTTAATATTTTTTACATGTAGAAAGTAAAATATTACCAAAGTCTACGGTAATCTTTGGACAGCGCATGCAGTAGAAGCTGAGAAGTTCTGCTTTATCCTGTGCTGACTCCATGAAAAGGCCTCCTTTATGTAGGCCATTCATTTCTCCATACACTGCTTTATATAAACCTTTTTCTCTCTCACCTTGGTCACTTCAAGTCTATTTTTTCATCCTATGGCCAGAGGGAACATGGTTAGATGGACCCCATTGTGTCACTTCCACTTGTGAGTCCCTTCAACAGTTTTCTATGCCCGCAGGCTGAAGTGCAAGCTGGTTACCATGACCTGTTACACAGCCAAGACTGCTTCTTTCGCAGCTTCATTGCACTCAATCATCTATCAAATGTGAATCCTCTTCCAGGTCCTGGAATGCTCTCTTGCTCCCATCACCCACACTTGCCTCTACCACTCATCCTTTTCTCCTTCTCTAACAAAACTGACCTACCTTTACACATCCCTTCCTCCATAAAGCCTTTTCAGGCAGCAAGGTCTTCAAAAGTTAGGTAACTTTTTAATATTTGATTTTGCTTGCACAGAAGCCTTTAATCCGTTATTTGTTTTAAAAATCTTAATTTCAAATATTTGATGTGTCTGAGTGTCTTGCCTATAAGTATGCATCTGTTCCCTGGGCTTGCCTGGCAGCCAAGGAGGCCAGAAGAGGATGTTGAATACACTGATGATACTGATGCTATGAGCCATCACATGGGTGCTGGGAACCAAATCAGGGTCCTCTGCAAAAGTAGTTAAGTGCTCTTAACTGCTGAGCCAACTGTCTGGGCCCTTGTTCTTTCATATCAAAATCTCTCTCTCTCTCTCTCTCTCTCTCTCTCTCTCTCTCTCTTTTGTTTTGGTTTTTGAAAGCTTAGTACTGGTAGTAATCATTCTGGCAGGATAAATCCACTCATTTCATATTTAAGTACATAGTGTGCCCTACAATTTCGTATTCTTCAGGAATTCGGAAGTCAGCAAATGAGAGCTTAGGATGCAAGGCACATTGCTTTCACATTTCTTTTAAATGTGTTAGGCAAAGGAAAGTCAGCAAGCACGAGTAGTATTTTAGTACTCTGTAAGTATCTAAGAGCAACATGAATGGAAACAAATAAGGGTCCTGGGAGGCTAGGGAAAGAGACAGGTTTTGAATATCCTAAGCAAAAGCTTGGAGGAGGGTAGAATCAGCCACAGGGAGTCCTGGGCAAATACACGCAGGCATGTCCTAAGTGAACAGTAGAGGAATTCTGGGAAGGCAACTGTGGCAGGGACAGTGTGGGCAGGGACACAGGCATCAGGAACTCAGGGACAGAGGGAAGTAGAACAGCAGAAGGATTTTATAGCTCTGGGTGATGCTTTGTATTTCCTGTCTGGAGGCATTGACTGCCTCCCTGATCTGGGACAGATGGACTAATTGGCCCACTCTTTGAGAACTACTTCTGGAAAGTTTCACTAGATAGAAGTTTTTTTTCTGAGTTTTAATTCCGATACTATTCATTACTGAGAAAAATGTTATTTTTTAATAAAGAAACATTTAACTCTAACAGTACACAACTACGTTCAGGATACAGTTAATGAAGAGGAAAATAATCTCTTGAAATGGACAATAACTTCCTTAATACATCGAATGAGTTCTTAATTCTGTAAGGGCTGAAAGCAAGCCCATGATTTACATATGAAAAGGCAAATTTGCTTGATTAGTATTGAATTACAATAACCCTTGATTTAGAAACCTCACTAAGGCACTTGTGCATGTCCCAGGTCATTCTCTGTTCTTCCACTTTTTCAAATATGTTGTTGTGGGTTAAAATGGTGGCCCAAGTCTGCTTGGGGGCAGGTGTTGGACTGTGAGAAGAGGAGGGGAGTACAGTTTGAGGTCCCTCGGGAACTGCTGGAATTGGCTTGAGGGTCCCGGGTCTTCATGGAGGTCAAGGAAGACAGGTTCTCAGGCTCTTGGACACCCTTAGTGCCGCTGGATGCCGAGGAAGAGCTGAGAATGGAGTGAGGGCCCTTGGGCTGGCTCTAGCCTTGGCTGAAGGGAAAGGGAAGGGGAAGGGGAGGGATTCTGGCTGGGGAAAAGAGTCCTTGACTTGGCTTGGTGGAAACTGTGGCTAGGAGTACAGAGAGGCCTCCTATGGGAGATTAGACACGGCTCTTTAGAGGAAGACCTACTCCACTATTCCCCGTAGTAGATTTCGATGAGAAGAGTTAGTCCATGGTTTTAATGTATTTATTGTCATGGCAGAGAGTTGTGGTGAGTGAAATCACACCCCACTTTCTCAGGGCAGGCCTGAGATTAAATATCTTCTGCAGGGAGGAGTGTCTGGGAAGGAGAGCTTCGTTGGCCAAGCCCTTCAGGCCTTTAGGTACCTCATCAAAATGGAGATCTGTATTGAGGCTACAAGATCTGTGGTCACATCCTCTACATGTGGAAGGGATTGGGGCATTGCCTTTATGTGACTGATGGCTACAGTATTACGGAGAGCTGAGGCCTTGTGCCAGGAGCCTGGTATCTAGGACCATGGCAAATGCCTACCATTCGTTGCAGGATCACCTTCTGGGTCACCGGGGTTTTAAACCTAGCTCAACCAGAAAGCAGGCTGCCTTTCATGGTCCCACATGTTGTAGCATGACTTGTTCCTATAGACATATCACACACTGAAAGCTAGCCTGTTTCATCAATAGCCCATTCTTCCTAAACATTTAGACCAGTCAAAGGCATCATGCAATTTTATCTCTAAGCATCTTGGCATAATTCTGGAAGATTGGAATGAATTCTTGAAACAGGATCACAAATTACTACATCTAAAATAACAGTAATGGCTGTTCTATAGGATGAATTGATTTAACAAATTGACAGTTCTGCAGGGGCGTGGGCTCTATTGTTACTGTTTTGCTCAGGTTTGAGTTTCATAGTTGTGTGTATTCTGTTTTTGTTCAAATTACTTTCTGTTCTAAGATTATCTGGTCTTATTGATTTCTACTTTCATTACAAGTATAAAGAAAAGAAATTCCTTGGTATTGACTTAAGGTAGAGGGAAGACTACAAGATTAATTTCAGTGGTCCAATTTAACATCCTTTGTGTCAAGATCACCTGCAGCTTGCCTTTTCAGAGATGTCCCAGTGTTTCTACTGACCTAGAGCCAAACTAGTTGACTGCAGCAATACTTTAGGAAACATTGCTGGTAGTATTTTAGACTACTTGTAGTACTTTTAGAACTACGTGTAGATCCTATGCTAGAAGTCTCAGGGTAGTTGTATCATAAATTATTTTGAGAATATAATGACCTTGGTATATAAAAATTTGAAATCCAGTTATTCAAACCCAATTAAAGCTGTCCATTGACCATGGGGAGTAAGTCACTAAGCACCCAGGTCATGATAATAAGATTAGCCCTGAACACTCATATTTGACATATTTGAAGAAGATGATGGTTTATTTACCTTTGTATTGCTAGATTTAAGAGCACATACTAAATGCCCAATAAATCTTGAAGGAAATAGAATAAAGAGAATTAGTTAAAAGCTAATCATTTTTAAGCTCTTTTGAATTACAGTCATGAGGTCTGGGAGATTGTGTATCTAAAATAGTCTTCCCAAGATAGTTGTTGTAATTATGCAATGCTTTTCTGTGTAATTCTCAGTAAAGAAATTCCAGTGCAATCCCTGGGAGAGCTGGCCTTTGTTAACAAGCTTGGTAGCATGAAAACATTTCCTTTTGGAATGGGGTAGATATTCTGGCTTCCTGGACACTTTCTGTGGAATAGGGGGACAAAGATAGAGAGAGATCTAGTTTATGGGTGACATTTAAAGCTCTAAATTTTAACAGTCTTGTGTTTCTTCTGCAAATTACTTCTAGTAACAAGTTCCTTCAATTTATCTAAGACACTATTTCTGCCTCATATGGGAAGTATGCTAGTTTGTCATTGTATTTCTTCTCTGTTAGCACTATAGGTGTTGATTGTGTTCTTTATGCCATAGTTTATTTATAAATTTGTATGTTGAATATTTGGTCCCTAGTTGGTGGGATTGCTTGGGAAGGATGAAGAGCTGAGGCCTCAGAGGAGATATGTCACTGGGAATGAACTTTGAGGTCTCAAAAGCTCACAACATCTACTCCCAGGTGGCTGTCTCTTTGCCCTACATGTGTCTCTCAACATGGAAGCTGTTCACTATTGACACAGCATTATGCCAGCCAGACTGCTGCAGTGTTCCCTACCATGATGGGCATCGAGTTATCCTCTCAAACTATAAGCAATCCTTCAATTACTTTTTTTTTTTTTACAAGCTACCTTAATTTGTTTTTTCTTTGCAGCAATAGAAAAGTAACTTAGACACTTTATTACATGGTTTCTGATGAAACTTATTTTACTTACTTTTCTTTTACTTATTCTACAGGGAGCAAATGTTTTCAGTTAATCTTTATATTTTTGTTTCTTCAAGATTTCTTTTTCTTTTTCTTTTCTTTCTTTTTTTGCCACTTCTACTCTAAAATTGTAGTAGTTGCAAAAAGAACATGTAAGATAACATTTGCATTTAAACTCTAAAGATTTCAGTTTCCTGAACTGCTTTTCTTGTCATGCAGATATAGGCCATTACATATTTCTACTCCCATTTTTGTATAGGTGCTATTAAATTGAGATCATGCCCCTGATGTTTACCTGGAAGCTTAGGGAGGGCCATCTTTGCATGTGGTGTTATTTATTCTATTTCACAGTCCTAGGGATTTTCAAACTGCAGGTTAGTATCTGTCAGTAATTTAAGAAAGTCTCAGTCATACGGTTTCCTGCTCTCTCTTCACCTATTGTCTCCAGGTACACTCCCTGCATTCATTGATGTACTCACACAGCTCCTCTGGTCATGGTCTAGCTCTTTCCCCATTTGAGTTTAGGTTCAGTCTCTTTAGCTTCTCCTCCCTGTCTGATTCTCTTCCAGGTTTACTGGTCACTGTAGAAACATTCTTCCCTATAACCTTCTTTTCGATTTAATCATTTCTCATTCATTTGTTCCTATGGTTTCTCTGACTGTGGTGAAAGTTCCTAGATGATTTTTAAAAATATATATTTTGTTACTTTTCCAATCAAAGTAGAGTTTACCAGATTTTATGATGTTGTCCACTTTGACTGGGTTTTTGAAAGTGTCTCTACTGATTCTATGTATTGTATAATATTTACCAGCATCTCTTAACTCTACACTAGATGCCAGAAACCCTTCCATGAGAAGGCAGTCAGAATTGCCCCAGAGAACACTCTCTAGCCCAGGAAAGACCCACTGCCACACGCACGCGCGCGCGCGCACACACACACACACACACACACACACACGTGTTCTGCATACTTTTTTAGAACACCAGAAGCATTACTTAACACAGAGTAATAAGGACACCTGAGGACGTTTAGGTTTTAATGCTCGAAGATGAGCCCACCTTTTTATTCCTCTTAGGCCTTAAATCTTTTGGGAGTTGGGCTGCTCATTGTTCTTATAAAGATGTAAATTTTGTGAATGAATGTTGGCTCATATTACTTTACATCTTCCTTTCCTGCTATGCCTTGGAAGAAGCCTGCTTCAGGCAGAACTCTCCTGCTAAATGAACTGTGCTCCATGGCTGGCATCAGTGGTACAGGGATGCAGTGTGGTGCTCTAGACATGCTCCTTTGGGCAGGCATTGAGAAAGAACATGGTTCTGGTATTTCTCAAGATGCCCTGTGGGGAGTGAATGATGCATACTTATGCAGCTTCCACAGGGACAGAGTTTATTTCCTCCATATCTTCCCATTGGAAGTATTAGGTTTTCAATAGTAACTATAGGAAACAGTTCTGATACATGGCCTTACACAGAACAACATCCTTATTTGTTTTTCATGGCCAAACAAATGTATTTATTAGGGTTTTTTCCCTTATAAACATTTTCTTCTAAAGAAAAAAAACCTAAAATTTAAATACTTCCTATTCTGCCACATATTAGACTGTATACAATATTTACATCTGTCAACTAAAACATATTACAGATTTTCTGACATTCAGTATCTCCTTTAAAATAACAACAGTGAAACAACTTCAATCAATAAGTACAATTTGCATCATGTTGGCACAACTTACAATATGGCGCTTATGTTGCATTTCATATTTTAGATAATTTTTGTCTTATCTATCTTACTAGAGAACCTGTCCTCCATAAGAATGGAGACAAAGACAAGATTCTGGGTTGTGTTTCTATGGTGGCAGATTCCTAATCGCAGGAAGGAAAGGAATTAGGATGTGGTACTGTTGGGAACCACAGCTGCTTTTTATCTCCTACGCCAAGCAATAGTTTCCCAGGACTCCTCTTCATATTCTCCCTTTGGGTTCAAGAAGGGTTCCTTCAGGAGATAAACACTCCTCTGGTAGTTCACAAATAACCTGTAGCAATTAATAGAAAATAAAATGTAGCTAATAGTGTTTGGCAGCCTGTATCCCAGTAGGCAAATGCCCAGGTCTTGCTGCTGTCTTCCAATGATGTGCCTCACTGGGTTTTTGATTAGTTATTTGCCTGAAAGCCTCCATTCTCTGGTTCATGGAAAGTTATTAACTTGCATGTTTCTCTAGGATTTTTTTTTTTTTGGTCAATTCTCTTTCCTACTGCTCTCACTTCCAAGGTGAAACCTGAAGGCTCACCATTATATTTAGTGGATATTTTCAATGACTATGAACAGATTTGAGAGTCACTTTTAGCATGAAACTTACTTCCCCCCTGTATTTTCACATTGTTTTGACAAGAAATCTGGTAGTGATTATTACCATTGTTTCTCTACATATTTTGCATAGTTTGGTTTTTTGTAATTTTTACTTTTTTACTAGATTTCAGAAAATTTTCAGTGATACTGTGGTATTAGTTCATTGTGCCTGGAGTCCATTTGTCTGTATGGGTCATCAGGTTTGGAAATCCAGCTGCTGTCATTTCTTAGAATCGTTTTTCAGCCCTATTGTCCTCTGTATTTCATTCCATTATATTTATGAGCTTTATCTAGGCTCATGCTTTGCTGAACATTTCTGCTTCTCCATGTTTCTATTTGGAGAGCTTGTCATTCTGTCTTTAGGTTCACTGGCCAGTGACATTTTTATTTCAAACATTGAGACTATCTGCTTCAGAATTTACATTTAGTTCTTTTTACATTTTCCATAATTCTTTATACATTTGCTTTCCCCCTTAAAGTTTTGAACATAAGGCTGGGAATATTGATGTACACTGGCAGTCCTAGTACTTAAGGAGTAGAGGAATTAGAGTTCAAGGTCATTTTCAGGTACAGAGTATGCCTAATGCATGCTGATAACTCAAAAGAGAAGTAAGAAGTCTACGCTGGAAAAGTAAGTTTAATACAGACCTACATGACAGACTACTCAGAACCAGATGAGTTTTCTTAAATCCTTGGTTTGCACATATGAATTAACAAAATTAAAACCTGAAAGAAAAATCACTAGAGAATGAGGATGCCAAAGCTAAAATAACCAAGGCACAAATGAAATCATTTGCTAAAATCATTAGCAGAAAAACAGAAAATGCAATTATTCAGAGAAAAATAATAAACAGAATTTGACTAAAAAAATCATAGATTTTGTGGAACTAGCTGAGGAGGGTTCTGTGTGTCTATTGTAATTGTGTTTGGTATTAGTTTTTGTTTGTTTTTGTTTTGTTTTGGGAAGAAATTTTACTTAGCCTAGTCTGGTCTCAATCAGCCTGTAGCCAAAGGCAGTCTTAAACACCTAATCCTCCTGCCTCCACTCAAATACTAGGATTAGTATGTAAAAACATAAAGGAAAAAATGCTAAAATTTATGGTAACCTTCTTTCTCTCTCTCTGAGCCTGGGCTATGTGTTCCATTCTTATCATAGGCCATGGAAAGGCTTCTAGAAAGAACTGTAGGTACCATGGTTGCATTTTTCATCACCTGTCCTCCTTTCTCCAAGGGTTGCTCTCTGGGGTGCTGTTTCTGCTGGGCCACTTGGATATCTAACAGCACAGTTAATTAGACTAAGCTATTGAGTTGTGTCAGGCCCTTTCCACCTAGGTATATTAAATGACATGAGAGAAAATTTCGCACAAATGCCCAGTAACAAGTAAAAATTTATACACCCAAGAAAACATGCCTAAAATTTAGCAAAGAGTATGACACAAAACTTTCTAAAATACAAAAGAATTATTAGATCATAACCAGCATGCATGCTTGCTTTTCCTATAAACTAATTAACAACCTCAATAAGTTCCATATTTGAAAGAGAATTGAACATCAATGGGGAAATTAGTATCTAGTAATCCTTCAACAGCTGTCTGGCAAAAATTTTCCTCTGATTTTTCAACTTACATAATTTCAACTAAATACAACATAATTATAGCAGCCGAGGTAGAAATCTTCACACACAGATGTCAAATGGTTTTAATGAGACACATTTGTAATTCATCAACTTGTCCTCATATATCCATAAAAGCAAGGGATGATTTCATATTTCTTCCTTTGGTCAGTACTCTTTCCTGTTGATGTAATTTCCCCCCTTATATTATTGGGTAGAAATGTCTTTAAATTTTATTATAATTTTCAATCAAAGTAAACACAGATTATATGGCACAAATGCATTGTATTAATGGCAATTCATGTCCCCGATATATTAATGATTGCTGAGCCATTTAAAATTATGTGAAACCTAATGTTTTATAGACCGTGTAGCTTGAATAGATTTACTATTTGGATGGGCAAACGAGGATGTGAATCTGGCATAAGGCAAAACAAAACAAACACAGCAAGGAATTAGCCAAAGTAAAATGAGAAAATAACATATTACATGCATTTGCTTTTTATAAATGAGACATCATTCTCTAATCATCTATCAGTGGGAAGTCATATCCCAATGCTGGGAACCTAGTTACAGCGTCTCAAAAGTAATGCTTGAAATTCTACTTTAATATTCATTTCATACTCTTATTTTCTTTTCTGTTTATAAAATAACTCCATGGTTTTGAAAAGCAAAATCAATTTAGAACAAAAATTAATACTAGCTTCCAGTACTCCTTGTTAATATTTTTGAGTATTTTTCTTTTTCTTTTCTTTTTTTTTTAAGGTGGGGAGGAAAAGTTTTATTTTTTTATTTTTTTTTTATTTTTATTTTCTTTATTCTATGCTTACATTCCAAAGGCTTTCCCCTTTCCCAGTTACCCCCCACCATATGTCCCATAATTCCTCTCCCCCGCCATGCTATTCCCCACTCATTCACCCCCCACGATTTCTCTGTTCTGCGTCTACAATAATGGATCCAATCTTTACAGGCCCAGGGTCCTCTCCTTTTTTTCTTCTTGAGAGTCATTTGACTTGCTAATTGTGCCTTGAGTATTTAGGGCTTCTGGGCTCATTAATATCCACTTATCAGTGATTGCATTTCGTGTGTATTCTTTTGTGATTGGGTTAGCTCACTTAGGATGATTGTTTCCAGATCTAACCATTTACCTACAAATTGCATAAGTTCATTATTTTTAATTGCTGAGTAGTATTCCATTGTATAAATATACCACATTTTCTGTATCCATTCCTCTTTTGAGGGATATCTGGGATCCTTCCAATTTCTGGCTATTATAAACAAGGCTGCTATA
The DNA here is from genome assembly GCA_964023405.1 of Apodemus agrarius. NCBI lineage: Eukaryota > Metazoa > Chordata > Mammalia > Rodentia > Muridae > Apodemus > Apodemus agrarius. Next base: position 83,071,154 of record OZ030016.1, on the reverse strand, counting down.
AACATAGTGGAGCATGTGTCTTTGTTGTATGCAGAGGAATCCTCTGGGTATATGCCCAGGAGTGGTATGCCAGGGTCCTCTGGGAGTGGCATGCCCAATTTTCTGAGGAACCGCCACACTGATTTCCAGAGAGGTTTTACCATTTTGCAATCCCACCAACAGTGGAGGAGTGTTCCTCTTTCTCCACATCCTCGCCAGCACTTGTTGTCTCTCGAGTTTTTAATCTTAGCCATTCTGACTGGAGTGAGGTGGAATCTCAGGGTTGTTTTGATTTGCATTTCCCTGATGACTAATGATGTTGAACATCTCTTAAGGTGTTTCTCGGCCATCCGAATTTCTTCTGGTGAAAATTCTTTGTTTAGCTCTGTACCCCATTTTTTGATAGGGTTATTTGGTTCAACAAATGGTGCTGGTTCAACTGGAGGTCAACATGCAGAAGAATGCAAATTGACCCACTCTTATCTCCTTGTACTAAGATCAACTCCAAGTGGATCAAGGACCTCCACATAAAACCAGACACACTGAAACTATTAGAAAAGAAACTTGGGAAGACCCTGGAGGACATGGGCACAGGGGTAAAGTTCCTGAACAGAACACCAATAGCTTATGCTCTAAGATCAAGAATTGACAAATGGGACCTCATAAAATTACAACGTTTCTGTAAGGCAAAGGACACTGTCAGAAGGACAAAACGACAACCAACAACGTGGGAAATGATCTTCACCAACCCCACATCCAACAGAGGGCTAATATCCAATATATACAAAGAACTCAAGAAGTTGAGTATTTTTCTTATCCACCCCCTTTACCTTTAGTATGGAAAATGCCAAACACACACTAACACTGAAGCAAGAAGACATCGAATGTTCATAATCTTTATTATTCAGCTTCAACAGTGTTCAACTTTGGTGTTTCTCTGCTTATCTCCCTCAAATCCTACTGGACTATTTAAAGCATTTCACTCTATGATGTGTTTAGTTTGAATGATTATGTTTCTATTTCTAAGAGATAAAATGCTTCATTTTGATTAGGTCTAGTGTTACAGTAGTGTGGATGAACTGTGCGTGTGTGTGTGTGTGTGTGTGTGTGTGTGTGTGTGAGAGAGAGAGAGAGAGAGAGAGAGAGAGAGAGAGAGAGAAATAGTCTAAACATAGGAAATGCACATTTGGAAAAGTCTTGCTTCCACTCAATTTCCCTCACTTCACTGACATTCCTTTCCATGTGGGGAGGTGTTTTCCTTAGCTTATGACTTTATCAATGTGTGTTGGGGAATGTGGCTGGATGGTTCCTTTTTTGTGAAGTGAAATACATGGGTTACATCCATGTTCTTTGCTCTACCCTTTTATTTGTATCTTGGATAAATGGATCAGCATTATATGTAGATCTTTACTTTACCTCTGCAGTTCTTACACTGTGTGGATTTAGGATTTATTCTCCTGTTTCCAGTTGGTAAATACTTGGCTCATTTGCAGTCATTTGCTCCTGTGTGTAGTGCTTCATAGAAGAAACTTGAGATTGTTAGCATCTTGTATGAGAGTTCCAGTTTTTCTATAGTTCACCAGAAACTATGGTAACTATTTGGATTTTTGTTAATTTAATATGAAAAATTACTATGTAATTGACTGAATTTTATGTTTGTTCCTCAAAAAGGTTCATTGTACTTGAAAAGAAACTACAAGCCATAAGACCTTTCATGAGTAGGCATATATGTACAATCCTCCCACATGCTAGGGGAACATTATGGAAGAAGGGCCAAAAATATTGTAAAAACCAGAGGATTGGGAAGAGTGTTATAAAATACTGTTTTCTGAGTATGACATGGTCGTTGCACTGATGAACTAGCAGAAGCTGTAGTTACCTTTCCTGATCTCTGCATGATACTGAGAATACTAACATTCCATCATGGTTGAGGAGGGACTCATGAGGTTCTACCTGTGTCTGAGGGGCTATAGGCAAGTAGTGGCTCCTAGCCAATGCACAGCCATATTCTGAAATGGAAACTTCTGGTGTCTTTGGAGACTCAGTTATGCCTTGTGATGTTTTTCTGGAAACTGTCTTATGAGAGCTTGTTTTTGCTGAAGCAGAAACGTGGGAAGATGTTTTGCTGAGAACAGACATGTGTTTTTCTGGAAGATGCCTGAAGAAGGAAAGGTATGTGGTGTTTTGCTGGAGTGGATGCTTGAGAAAACACATAATGTCTGGAGAGCACATAACTATAACCCAACAGACAGTAGACAATGCTCTGTGGTATTGATTTGCCTTGTTGCTCTTTGCTGATCATTGTTTATCATGGATTCATAGAGAAAAACACACCAACACATTACTGGTAGCATTTTGGTGGCCTCTTGCTGCTTCGGAGGACTTTTTGATTAGCAGAACCTTGTTGTTTCTTCTGGATTGAACTGTCATTGGTGAATCATGAATGGTGTTTGGGAATGAATCAAGGAACTACTGCTACTGATTTGTTTGAACTAAACTGTTGCTCTCCTGATAATATTATGCAGTGATGTAATCACTGGCATGTTGATCTTGCACAAATAAATAAAGGGGCATGCAGGCAACCCTAATTAAGCTTAGTAGGACATACACACACATGAACATGCACACCATGCACACACACACATGCATGCACGCACTGACAAGGCATGGGCATAGGAAGAATTTTCTGGGAAGAAATAGTTTCAGTCAGAGTGGGAAGGAGAAAGATAAGGCAGTATGAGGAGGAATATGATCAATGTACATAGCTTGTATTACAAAAATGTAAAAGAATAAAAATAATCCATGTAACTCAATGGCTCATATTTTTATCATTCCTTGTATGGGGTTATGTAGTAAGTGATTTATTTTATTTATAGGACTTTTGCCCAGGTTTTGTGAGATTTGTCTATAGAAATATTTAGTTCTCAATTCTTAATACCATTTCAATTTCTGACAGAATAACATACTCTCTTTCAGATAACATGATAATGCATCTGCTCTTTGTGTGCTGAAGGCTACCACTGTGAATATCTTTTACTTTTCTTCCTCTAACATGTACATTTACATATTTTCTAATTATGTATCTGAGATGAAAGGTTATTAGACAAACATGATTATATTACCCAAATTAAAAAATGTGTAAAATCAAAATTATGGTTGGTTAAGGATTTTTAATTATGAAAGCATTATTTTAAAAGCTGTATATGAATAAATGCAAGAATGATGAATAATATATCTATATAACCTGAATTTAAATGCACAATAAAATTTTATAACTGAATAATTAGTATTTCACTATTTAAGAATTCACCTAATGGATTTACCAGCTTTCTGGACAGCACAAAAGAGAATTTTATTGAACAATGTGAGTGAAAAGGCTCATGGAACAAAGCCTAAAAGAGGAAGACAGGATGGAGTAGAGCACTGTGAAATGTTATCTTCTGGTCATGTCATGGCTATTGCACACCAAAATCATAGCAGCTGTGTTTACATACCCAGGTCATGTACAACACCAACCCATTTAAATGTCATCATAGATAGGAGACTGACTAGCAAAGCTTCACAGATGTTAAGTTATTGGCAGTTGACAGTCCTGTACCCATGCATATACAGGTAGCACTAATCAGATTAAGCTAGTTACTTAACATTTAAAAAGGGACATGAAATTGTGCTACATGTGTTGAGGGAGTCTGGGGACAGGACCTAAGCTGTAGAGTATATATGCATTAAAAAGTTTAAGGAATAAGTAAAATGTTATTTAGAAATATTGTGCGTTAGCTAACTGATACAGACTAAAGAACAGATGAAGGAGCTAAAGCAGATACATTGGACTTAGTCACAGGAACGCATGGGAGCCATTTACTCATTTTTTTTTTAATTTTCTATATTCTTTTTTTATTTTCTATATTCTATGTTTACATTCCAAAGGCTTTCCTCTTTCCCAGTTCCCACCCCCCATAGTTCCCATAGTTCCTCTCCCCCCCCAACTATTCCCCAATCATTCCCCCTCCCCCCTCGGTTTCTTTACTAAACTGGATGCAATCTTTACAGGCCCAGGGTCCTCTCCTTTCTTCTTCTTGGGAATCATTTGACTTGCTATTTGTGTCTTGAGTATTTAGGGCTTCTGGGCTCATTAATATCCACTTATCAGTGATTGCATTTCATGTGCATTCTTTTGTGATTGGGTTAATTCACTCAGGATGATATTTTCCAGGTCTAACCATTTACCTACAAATTGCATGAATTCATTATTTTTAATTGCTGAGTAGTATTCCACTCTTAAATTCAATCATTTGTTTCTAGTCAAAGTTGTGAAGAAACAGAGAGAAAAAGAGAAAGAGAGACAAAGAGACAGAGACAGAGAGACAGAGAAACAGAGGGAGACAGACAGACAGAACAACAGGAACAGAGATACAGAGACAGAAATAAACACAGAAAGAGACAGAGAGCTAACTTGGAATGGCATAGGCCACTCAAAGCTCATCCGTAGTGACATGCCTCCTCCAACAATGTTATACTTTCTAATCCTTCCCAAACAGTTCTACCAAATGGGGCCAAAGATTCAAACATGAGTAGATGGGGGTAGGGGGCATTATCACTCAAAATATTACAATTAGTGTGTGAACATTTCTTCAAAACTCTGTTTCCATTTCTGTTGGATTCATGCTGAGAAGTGGTTGTACTACAATAGTTGTAAGGTTTTGAGAAACCTGCTTTGTTACATGCCAATTACTATTATGGTTTTACCATCTTGCTGCTCTGTCAGTACAGTGGTTTCAGTTTCTCTACAGAAAATGACACTTCTTCCTCCCCACTTTTTTGTTATTTTTTAATACATAGAAGATAGAAGGCATGGTAGGGACTATGGGATGTTGACACAGTGTTTTAAAAACTATGGCATTTAAAGGAGACAGTGTGATAATGACACCAAGAAAGAAAGATTGATCAACAGTCTCTTATGAGATCTTGGGGACACATCATCAATAAAGAAAGCTCAGCTCCCTGGAAAAGGGGGTAATTAGACAATATGAAAGTGGTTCTCCTCATTAATTATGCTTTAGTCATCAATTGAGAATGAACACAAGAGAATGAACATGAAAAGTGAATGAATTCCTAATCCCTACTTATCTGAGACACAAAATATTGTCATTTTTTATGGATTAAAGACCTATATGTGAAAAATTAGAATGCATGAAGGACTAATTTTTGTTATAATTTTGATATAAAATGAAGGCCAAAATTCCACAAATAATAAATAAGAATACATTGTCTTATATTAAAATAAGAAAACATTAAGACCATATTATGCTAGTCATGCTTCAAATCCCAGTATGATATTATTTACAAATAGGTTTAAATATAGTAAAAGTGATGGGGAAGAAACTTGGCAAATTCCTTTCTTACTTTCAGTAGTTACATGGAAATAAAATATACAAACTCAGTCTAATACTATTAATTGCCCATAAAAAAGTAAAATGAGAGAGGGTAGAGAGACAGAAAATGAGTGTCTCTCTTTTGTCTAATTATTCCAAGATGGCATCTACTGTTGGATCAATATTCACCATAATTATCTGTCAGGTATTACCCTTAAAAAGAAAGAACTAGGATTCCTACCCTCACCTCTTTTGACAGTGTATTAATTTTTCTAAAGATACCTTAACAAATAGCCAGAGTCTGCGTGGTTTAAAATAGCAGAAGGACATTTCCTTAACTTTGAAGACCTTGATATTCTGCATGTGGGGATATCAGCTCTGAATTTTGAGTGTAACTAAAATGTGCAAGATGTACACTCATATCTTGAGATATGTGACCTATTTACATTTGGAAAGATCCCATTTCCTCAGACACTTGTGTTAGGTGTTGGACAAAATCTTGTTTGGAAAAAATATCATCCTGCTACAGACATTAACATTATTTTTATAATCAACTAGTTGTTTTATGTATCTAATAACATTTCTGAATTGTCTTTGAATCTGTGCTCCTAGAATCTTGAGAAATAGACTGAACAGTAAGAAGTATTTCTTCTTGGGTTAGAAGGTTTGGTCATATTTGGAAGGCTTTAACAAACAGAAAGATAACCCATTGTTGTTTGATTTCTTTCTAGTGACAAAGGGCTCACTTTCTCACTCAGATTCTTTATAAGTCAGAAAGGATTACATCCTTGTGTGGTAGATTAGAGACCACAGAGGAAGGTTTCTATAACATCTAGGGTGTGAGGGAGTTGACTGAGATTTATGGAATCTAGAGATGAGGCCAGGATGAAGGAGCTAAAGGCTACATTCCAGTACTTCCATTCCCCAACTCTTCAGAACAGTGCTTTTACAGGTGCACTTAAGTGCTAGAAAAGGTTAAATGGTCCTTGCTGTATTGGGATATTGTTTACATGTATAACATGACTAGAAAAACAAAACAGTAAATCACTACTGAGTTATTTTGACTTCTTTGTTCATTTGCTTTTTAATAATAAAACCCACTGGATTTATTTAGATTTCCCCAGGTTAGGGTTATATATGAATGGTATTGTGTGGAGTGTATGCGTGTGTGTGTGTGTGTGTGTGTGTGTGTGTGTGTGTGTATGTGTGTGTGTGTTTGTGTGTGTGTGTGTATTTAGCACTATATATTGTAATGTTTCATCACCATATTACAACAAAAAGGCAGTTCTATCATACAGAATTTCCTTTTACTTTTTGTGGCAGCTCTTATTCCTTCAGACAATTTTTGTGCAGTTCACCTAAAGGGAGCTGAAAGAAGAAACGTTTACTTTGGATTTAAAATGCACATTTACGTAGTTTCAGTCCCTTCTCTGCAAAGTTAGGTTATTATGGCAGTCATCTGAGTGTAGAAAATTTTCTAGAAATACTCCCATGGAAGACACTTGCTTAGTGACAAAATATGCATGGTGGGGGAATAAAAGGAAATACTTGCACATTGCCAGTGGGAGTGTACATAAGTGCAGTTGCCTAAAAACCCTAAAAATAGATCCAGTGTGTGTTACAGCATGACCAGAAATCCTGCTCTTATGTTTATCTTCACTGAGGTTGAAAGTGATATATTAAAGTGATGTCTGCATCCCTGTGCTAATTTCAGCATTTACAATAGCAGAAAAGGTAAGGCAATGGTCTAGAAATATCAACATATAAATAAAAAAATGGTATGTGCACATGTTTTCCAAGTAGATTAAAAATGTCACATATATACACTGTAACATTAACATCAATTAAAGGAAGGAAACCGTGTATTTGTAACAATATTGGAGAACTTTAAAAACATTATGATGGAAATTAAGCTGGGCACAGAAGGCACATGCTGCATTGTCTCACTTCTCTGTGGAATCTTTAAAAATGTATCAGGGAAGAAGGGAGGTCATAATGAAGGGGGATGAAAACATGAAGTCAATGAATACAAAGTTGTATTTGTAAAATAGAAGGGTTCTAGAGACTTTATATTCAGCATGGTAACTGTAATTTAAAAATGTATATCATGCTGTAAATTTTTTGAAAGAGTAGATATGACATTTTCATCACACACACACACACACACACACACACACACACACACACACACCACATCAACTACAAGATGAGATTATATAATTGTCTTGGGTATTTTAATCACTTTGGGATGTACATGCCTGGCAAACATCATGTTGTGTAGTTTGAATGTATGTACTCTGGTGAATTTTACCTCAGCAAAGCTAGAAGAAAGTAGCAAAAGAAGAGCCAGAGATTTTTATCACAATGTGACATGTCTTTGGTACCCAGGTCAGAAACATATGGGTATTATGTCTGACAATGAGAAAATTGCTAAAGCTTGATACATGAATCAAGTGACATATGAACCTGTCCAGTCTTGCTACAGAAATCTAAAGTAAAGAAGAGTGCAAACTTATTCAAGGCATTGATAAAATGATATAGCTCATACTTAACTTGCAAACATAATTTAGAACACTCATCTAAAACTGAGACAAGAAAAAAATCTTACCTCATTTGAACATAGTATGTAGACAATTTCCTTTATAGATTTAATTATTCAGGTATGGAGAGAAAATCAACACCAAGATCTAGATAGGTGAATATATATTGTAATGACAAATAATAAGAATGGAGATCTTTTCTCCTGTGACTGCACAGACTGGTGCAGCCAGGAACTCAGGGAACACCCTAGTGTAAGATCCACTTGGGACACAGTCTGCCAGGGCCCCACTTGTACCCAGGAGCTGGGTAGCGCCACAGCCATTTGTGCACCTATGCTTCCAGGGAACATCTGCCATGCAGGGAGTCCCGCATTTAAAGGGAGTCCTGCATTTACAGGTGAGGCCGACTTCTATTTTCCTGTGACTGAGCAGCAGATGGGTGCAGCTAGGAATGCAGGGAATACCCCCTAGTGTAAGGTCACTTGGGACATGGTCCCTCAGGGCCCTACTTGCACTCTGTGCACCTATCCTGCTAGGGGACATCTGCTCTGCAGGGAGTCCCGTGGATAGAGGTGAGGTCACCATCTTCACTTCTGCTACTGAGCGGGCTGTTACAACCAGGAATGCAGGGATCACCCAAGTGTAAGATCAGTTGGAACTCAGTCTGCCAGGGCCCCACCTGCACCCAGAAACTGGGCAGCACCACAGCACTATGTGCCTGGGGAGAGCCAGACACCCAGGGGTGCTGAGACAGGCTTGCAGGCACACAGGAGATACAAGCACCAGCCAGAGCTAGCAGGACTAACTAACACCAGAGATAACCAGATGACAAAAGGCAAACATAGGAACATTGCTAACAGAAATCAAGGCAACATGGTACCATCTGAGCCAATTTCTCCTACAACAACAAGTCCTGGATATCCCAAAATATTAGAAAAGCAAGATTTGAACTTAAAATTACAGCTCATGATGCTGATAGAGGGTTTTGAGAAGGACATAAACAACCCCTTTAAAGAATACAGGAGAACACAAGTAAACAGGTAGAAGCCCTTAAAGATCTACAGGAAAACATAACAAAACAGGTTGAAGGAATAGAACAAAACCATCCAGGATCTAAAAATGGAGGTAGAAACAATAAAGAATTCACAAAGGGAAACAACTCTGGATAGAAAACCTAGGAAAGAAGTGAGGAGGCATGTGTGCAAGCAACAACAACAGAATATAAGAGATAGAAGAGAGAATATCAGATGCAGAGAATACCATAGAAAGCATTGACATAACAGACAAAGAAAATGCAAAATGGAAAAAGTGCCTGACCCAAAACATCCAGGAAATCCAGGGCAAAATGACAAGACCAAACCTAAGGATTATAGGTATAGAAGAGAGTGAAGATTTCCAACTTAAAGGGCCAGTAAATGTCTTCAGCAAAATTATAGAAGAAAACTTCCCTAACCTAAGGAAAGAGATGGTCATGAATATACAAGAAGACTACAGAACTCCAAATAGATTTGACCAGAAAAGAAAAGTCCTTTTGTCACATAACAATTAAAATTCCAAATGCATTAAACAAAGAAAGGCTATTAAAAGTAGTAAGGGGAAAAGATCAAGTAACATATAAATGTACACATATCAGAAGTACACCAGACTTCTCACTAAAGACTATGCAAGCCAGAAGAGTCTGGGAAGATGTCATACAGATCCTAAGGGACCACAAATGTCAACCCAGGTTGCTATACCCAATAAATTTCTCAATTGCCATAGATGGAGAAACCAAGATATTCCATGACTAAAACCGATTTACACAATATCTTTCCACAAATCCAACCCTTCAAAGGATAATGAATGGAAAACACCATTAAAAGTAACTACACACTAGAAAAAACAGGAAATTAATCTTATTTCAATAAACTGAAAAGAAGATAATCACACAAATACAAAAATTATATAAAAATTACAGGAACAACAATCACTATTCCTTAATATCTCTTAACAACAATGGACTCCATTCCCCCATAAAAAGACATAAACTAACAGACTGGATACCTAACAGGACCCAACACTTTTGCTGCATACATGAAACGTATCTCAGTCTCAAAGACAAATACTATCTCAGAATAAAATGCTGGATAACAATTTTCCAAGCAAGTGGTCCCAGGAAACAAGTTGGAGTAGCCATTCTAATATGCCATAAAATAGACTTCCAACCAAGAGTCATCAAAAAAGCAAGGATGGACACTTATGCTCATCAAAGTAAAAATCTACCAGGAAAAACTCTCAATTTTGAACATCTATGCTTCAAATACAAAGGCACCCTCATTTGTGAAAGAAACTTTACCAAAGCTTAAAGCACACATTGCACCTAGCACAATAATTGGGAGAGACTTCACTAGCCAGCTCTCCTCAATAGACAGATCAGGGAAACACAAACTAAACAGAGACACAACAAAACTAACAGAAATTATGAATCAAATTGATTTAATAGATATCTATAGAACCTATACCAAACGTGTATACTTTCTTCTCAGCACTTCATGGTACCTTCTCTAAAACTGACCATAAAAGTGATCCTAAAACAGACTTCAAAATATATAAGAGCGAACTAATTCCATGCCTCCTATCAGATCACTATGGAGTAAGAGTGGTCTTCAATAGCAACAAAAACAACAGAAAGTCCACATATACATGGAAGCTGAATGATACCTTGGTCAAGGAAGAAATAAGGAAAGAAATCAAAACCATCTTAGAATTTAATGAAAATGAAGGTACAACATACCCACATTTATGGGACACAATGAAAGAAGTGCTAAGAGGAAAACACATAGCTCTGAGTGCTTCCAAAAAGAAGCTGGAGAGAGCATACACTAGAAGTTTAACAGCACACCTGAAAGCTTTAGAACAAAAAGAAGATAATACACCCAAGAGGAGTAGAAGGCAGGAAATCATCAAACTCAGGGTTTAAATCAACCAAGTAGAAACAAAAAGAGTTATACAAAGAATCAACAAAACCTGGAGCTGGTTCTTTGAGAAAATCAACAAGATAGATAAATCCTTAACCAGACTAACCAGTGAGCATGGAGACAGTATCCAAATTAACAAAATTAGAAATGAAAGGGGAGATATAACAGAAACTGAAAATTAAAAAAAAAATCATCAGATCCTACTGCAAAAGCCTATACTCAACACAACTTAAAAATCTGGTTGAAATGGACAATTTCCTAGACAGATACCAAATATCAAACTTAAATTGGGATCAGAGAGACCATCTAAATGCTCTCATAATCCCTAAAGAAATAGAAGCACTCATTGAAAGTCTCCCAACCAAAAACAAAACAAAACAAAACAAAACAAAACAAAACAAAACAAAACAAAACAAAACAAAATCCCACAGGACCAGGTTTTAGTGCAGAGTACTATCTGATCTTCAAAGAAGGCCTAACACCAATACTCTTCAAAATATTCCACAAAATAGAAACAGAAGGAACACTACCCAACTCATTCTATAAATCCACAATTATGGTGATAACAAAAACCACACAAAGATCCAACAAAGAAAGAGAACTTCAGACCAGTTTACCTTATGAGAATCTATGCAAAAATACTCATTAAAATCCTTGCCAACTGAATCCAGGAACACATCAAAATGATCATTCACCAATATCAAGTTAGCTTCATCCAAGGGATGCAGGGATGGTTTAATATACAGAAATCCATCAATGTAATCTACCTCATGACCAAACTCTAAGAAAAAAAACAACATGGCCATTTCCTTAGATGCTGAAAACAATTTGACAAAATTCAGCATCCTTTCATGTTAAAAGTCTTGGAAAGAACAAGAATTCGATTGCAACCAGGACACCGCTGGAAAGGAGCAGGTAGAGACTCCATCTGGGGCTAGAGCAGGGAGTTCTGCTAAGCTCTCGCCCCCAGGCGGGCCCAGTGGTGGGTGCCTAGGCTCTGCCGCACGTCCCTGCAAGCTTAGGCCATGCACCGAGGCAGCCGGAACCACCCAGCTCCCCAGGACTCCGGACCAGCGATAGTGGCAGGCCTCCATATTGCAACCAGAACACAGCTGGAAAGGCACAGGTAGACAGATTCCATCAGGGGCTACCATGTGGGGGGATCTGCTAGGCTCTTGCTACTAGGCAGGCCCAGCAGCACCTGCCGAGGCTCTGCTTCACTCCCCCACACTTCCCGGAGACCTCAGGCCTTGCACAAAGTCAGCGGGTGGCAGCCAGCTTGTGATCCTGTTGAGCAGCAATCACGCATAACCACCAGTAGAGAAACAACAGGTAAGCCCAGCCTCACAGGAGATTCAAATACCAGCCAGTGACAACAAGGTCAACTAACACCAGAAATAACCAGATGGCAAAAGGTAAACGAAGGAATGTCACTAACAGAAATCAAGGCAACATGACAGCATCTGAACCCAGTTCGCCAACAACAGGAAGCCCTGGATACCCCAAAACACCAGAAAAACAAGACTTGGATATAAAATCACTGGTCAGGATGCTGGTAGCTGAACACATAGAAAAATCTCGTAAAGAAATAGAGGAGAAAATGGATCAAAAGTTAGAAGCCTTTACAAGGCAAATACAAAAATCACTTCAAGAAATGCAGGAGAAGATGGATCAAAAAGAAGAAGACAATAAGGAAGAAACACAAAAATCACTTAAAGAAATACAGAAGAATGTGGGCCAACAAGTAGAAGCTATGAAAGAGGAAACACAAAAATCTATTAAAGAAATACATGAAAACACAATCAAGCAAGCGAAAGATCTGAGCATATCCATCCAGGTACTAAAAACAGAAGTAGAAACAACTAAGAAATCGCAGAGGGAGACAACATTGGAGATAGAAAACCTTGGGAAGAAATCAGGGGCCATAGATGCAAATATCAACAATAGAATACAAGAGAAGGGGTTTGATACATCATAGAAGGAAAAAAGATATGAGCCACTCAGGCTACAGAAGAGAAACCTGGACACCAATGTAGCCACAAAATTCTGGACCTGCAATCGGTACTGCCTGCAAGATGTACTGATGTGATGGTGGCACAGAACTTGCAGAAATGGCCAACCAATATTTGGTATAACTTGAGAACCACCACATTAGAGGGATTCCATGCCCTTTACTGCCTGGAACTGGATATTGGATAGTGTAGAGAAGCGGTTGAAGCAAATATGCCTGGCAAAAAAAAAATGAAGAAAAAGAAGGAGGAGGAGAAATATGAGGAGGAGAAGGAGGAGCAAGAGGAGGAAGAAGAGGAGGAGTAGGAAAAGGAGGAGGAGGAAGAGGAGGAGGAGGAAGAGGAGTAGGAAGAGGAGGAGGAGGTGGAGGAGGAGGAAGAGGAGGAGGAGGTGGAGGAGGAGGAAGAGGAGGAGGAGGAGGAAAAGAAGAAAGAAAGAAAGAAAGAAAGAAAGAAAGAAAGAAAGAAAAAAAGGATTCCTAATAATATTCTGCTATGCTCATAGATAGTCTTGTCCACTTACTATCACAGAACCTTTCTCCTCCAGCCGATTGGAACTGGTACAGAGACTCACAACCAGCTATTATGTGGGATAGAGTCTAAATTGGAGCTATCCATTGGGTTCCTCTCCTCATAGATAACGAATCTTGTGGAAGAGAGGAAGGAAGAATTATAGAAGTCAGAAACAATGGATACCAGAAGAACATTGCCCCTCAATCTACTAAACAGCACTCACAGAGACTAGAACAGCAAGTATGGGGCATGCACAGGTCTTCACCAGGTCCTCAGCATGGATGCTCTGAGCTTGGTGTTCTTTTGAGACTCCTAACTGTGGGAATGCGTGTATCTCTCACTCTTTGCTTGCTCTTGGAACTCAATTCTTTTTATTGGGTTGCCTTGTTCTGCCTCTATATAAGGGCATTTGCTCTATCTTAATGTCTCTTGCTTTGTCCGGTTTGGCTGTGGTCCCTTGGAAGCCTAATCTTTTCTGAAGAGAAAATTGAGGGGGAGTGGATCTGGGAGAGAGAAGAGGTAGGGACACTAGGAAGAGTAGAGGGGAAACTGTGGTATGTATTGCACGAGAGAAGAATCTATTTCAAATTTAACAAATAAATATAAAAAAACAAAGAAAAATAAACCAGTGTGAAAACTTCTATTAGTAGAGGTTCAGAAGTATTTAGGAGAATTTGTTAACAGATTTCTAAAAACCAAAATTCTATTTTTCTTTTTTAATACTTTTATTTCTTTACCTTATGTTTATACATATGTTTTCCTCAATGTAGCATCTTGGGTTGTATGATCCTTCTATGTATGTTTTCAGGGTGATTAATTGATATTAAGTAATGAATTGGTGTGCTCTCCCGGAAGACTATTTCTCCCACTCTCAGCATTCCTGAGTTGCCTGTCATTCTTTGTGTAGAGTTAGGCCTTGACATCTTTCCCAATCTACTTTGACATGTCTATTTTTGTTTTCTTTATTCAGCTCACATTTAGGCAGTCAAGTTGGTAAGATTTTATGGATGTAGCATCTGACTTTATTAGGAGATAAAATTTCACAGTAAATCCATTGCTTATTTGGCTTTTACAATCTTCTTCCCCTGTGTTCCCTGAACCTTTGGTTCAGGAGTTGTTTTCTAGATGTATCCATTGACACTAGGATTCACAACTTCATTTTGGTTGGTTGTAGTTTTCTGTAATAGTATCCATCTGAGAAAAGGAGAAGTTTCCTTGACTACATTTATCCATGGGCATGGGGACCAATTTTTTCGAAAATAGAAATTATGTAAGTAAGTTTTTTTTAATTTCTTTTTTTATTTTCTATATTCTTTGTTTACATTTCAAAGGCTTTCCCCTTTCCCAGTTCCCCCCTCAGCATATGTCCCTTAAGTCCTTTTTATATAAGCAATTTTTAGAAAACAGATTATCTAAGTTGGTGGTTGTAGGCCAACAGGATAAAATAACACCAAAGGTATAGTAGAGGCACACATATGTTAGCAGTTGCCAACAGCTCTAATTGAATGTATGACAAACTTAACAAGGAAAAAAATCATGGCTGTAGTGGAAACCTAACCCACTATCCAAAGGTAGTGAAGTCATGAATCTATTTACTGCTTTCCATTTCTGCCATGAACATAGTGGAGCATGTATCCTTATTGCATGCTGGGAAATTTTCTGGGTATATGCCCAGGAGTGGTATGGCTGGGTCCTCCAGAAGTATCATGTCCAGGTTTCTGAGGAACCACTAGACTGATTTTCAGAGTGGTTGTACCAGCTTGCAGTCCCACCAGCAGAAGAGGAGTGTTCCTCTTTCTCCACATCCTTGCCAATAGCTGATGTCTTCTGTTTTTTTTTCTCGAGACAGGGTTTCTCTTTGTAGCCCTGGCTGTCCTGGAACTCACTCTGTAGCCCAGGCTGGCCTCAAACTCAGAAATCTGCCTGCCTCTGCCTCCCAAGTGCTGGGATTAAAGGCGTGCTCCACCACTGCCTGCTGTCTTCTGAATATTTAATCTTAGCCATTCTGACTGGTGTGAGGTGAAATCTCAGGGTTGTTTTGATTTGCATTTCTCTAGTGACTAATGATGTTGAACATTTTTTAAGGTGTTTCTCAGCCATCTGAATTACTTCAGGTGAAAAGTCTTTGTTTAGCTCTGTACCTCATTTTTTTTGTTAGGGTTATTTAGTTTTCTGGGGTCTAATGTCTTGAGTTCTTTGTATACATTGGATATTAGCCCTCTGTCAGATGTGGGGTTGGTAAGGATTTTTCCCAATTTGGTGGTTGCTGATTTGTCCTTTTGACAGTGACTTTTGCCTTACAGAAACTTTGTAATTTTATGAGGTCCCATTTGTCTATTCTTGATCTTAGAGCATAAGCTATTGGTGTTCTGTTCAGGAACTTTCCCCCTGAGCCAATGCCCTCAAGGGTCTTCCCCAGTTTCTTTTCTATTAATTTTAGTGTGTCTGGTTTTATGTGGAGGTCCTTGACCCACTTGGAGTTGAGCTTAGTACAAGGAGATAAGAGTGGATCAATTCTCATTCTTCTGCATGTTGACCTCCAGTTGAGCCAGCACCATTTGTTGAAAAGGCTATCTTTTTTCCCACTGGATGTTTTCAGCTCCTTTGTCGAAGATCAATTGGCCATAGATGTGTGTGTTCAATTCTGGATCTTCAATCCTATTCCATTGATCCACTTCTACCCTGTCACTGTACCAATACCATGCATTTTTAACACTACTGCTTTGTAGTATCACTTGAGGTCCGGAATACTGATTCCCCGAGACATTCTTTTACTGTAGATGATAGTTTTAGCTATCCTGGGTTTTTTGTTATTCCAGATGAATTTGAGAATTGATCTTTCTAACTCTATGAAGAACTGATTTGGGATTTTGATGGGGATTGCATTGAATCTGTATATTGCTTTTGGCAAGATTGCCATTTTATCTATATTTATCTGACCAATCCACAAGCATGGAAGATTTTTCCATTTTCTTAGGTCTTCTTCCATTTCCTTCTTCACAGACCTGAAGTTTTTGTCATATATATCTTTCACTTGTTTGTTTAGAGTCACACCAAGATACTTTATATTGTTTGTGGCTATTGTGAAGGGTGTCATTTCCCTAATTTCTTTCTCAGCCTGCTTCTCTGTTGAGTATAGGAAGGCTACTGAATTGCCTGAATTGATTTTATAACCAGCCACTTTGCTGAAGTTGTTTATCAGTTGTAGGAGTTCTCTGGTGGAGTTTTTTGGGTCACTTAAGTATACTATCATATCATCTGTGAATAGTGATAGTTTGACTTCTTCCTTTCCAATTTGTATCCCTTTGATTTCCTTATGTTGTTGAATTGCTCTAGCTTGTACCTCAAGTACTATATTGAAAAGATATGGTGAGGGGGCAGCCTTGTCTAGTCCCTGATTTCAGTGCGATTCCTTCAGTTTTCTCTCTGTTTACTTTGATGTTGGCTACCGGGTGTGCTGTAAATTGCTTTTACTATGTTTAGGTATGGGCCTTGAATTCCTACTCTTTCCAAGACTTTTAGCATGAAAGTATGCTGAATTTTTTCAAATGCTTTTTCAGCATCCAATGAGATGACCATGTGTTTTTTTCTTTGAGTTTGTTTATGCAGTGGATTACGTTGATGGATTTCCGTATATTGAACCATCCCTGCATCCCTGGGATGAAGCCAACTTGATCATGGTGAATGATCATTTTGATGTGTTCTTGGATTTGGTTGGCAAGAATTTTATTGAGTATTTTTGCATCGATGTTCATAAGGGAGATTGATCTGAAGTTCACTTTTTCAGTTGGATCTTTGTGTGGTTTTGGTATCAGGGTAATTGCCTTTGTAGAATGAGTTGGGTAGTGTTCCTTCTGTTTCTATTTTGTGGAATAGTTTGAAGAGTATTGGTATTAGGTCTTCTTTGATGGTCTGATAGAATTCTGCAATGAAACCATCTGGTCCTGTGCTTTTTTTGGTTGGAAGACTTTCTATGACCCCTTCTATTTCTTTGGGGGTTATGGGACTATTTATATGAATATTTGATCCTGATTTAAATTTGGCATTTGGTATCTGTCTAGGAAATTCTTCATTTCCTCCAGATTCTCCATTTGGGTTAAGTATAGGCTTTTGTAGTAGGATCTGATGATTTTTTTGAATTTCCTCAGTTTCTGTTGTTATATCTCCTTTTTCTTTTCTAATTTTGTTAATTTGAATACTGTCTCTGTGCCCTTTGGTAAGTCTGGCTAAGAGTTTATCTATCTTGCTGATTTTTTCAAAGAACCAGCCCCTGGTTTTGCTGATTCTTTGTATAGTTCTCTTTGTTTCAACTTGATTGATTTTAGCCCTGAGTTTGATGATTTCCTGTCTTCTACTCCTCCTTGGTGAAATAGCTTGTTTTTGTTCCAGAGCTTTCAGGTGTGCCATTAAGTTACTAGTATATGATCTCTCCTGTTTCTTTGAGGCACTCAGGGCTATGAGTTTTCCTCTTAGCACTGCTTTCATTGTGTCCCATAGATTTGGGTATGTTGTGCCTTCATTTTCATTAAATTCTAAAAGTCTTTGATTTCTTTCTTTATTTCTTCCTTGACTAAGGTATCATTGAGTAGAATATTGTTCAGCCTCCATGTATATGAGGATTTTCTGTTTTTGTTGCTACTGAAGAACACTCTTATTCCATGGTGAGGTGTTTTTCCTGTATGCAGCAAAATGTAGGGTCCTGTTTCCATATCCAGTCTGTTGGTCTATGTCTTTTTATTGGGGAATTGAGTCCATTGATGTTAAGAGATATTAAGGAATAGTGATTATTTCTTCCTTTTTTGTTGTTGTTGTTGTTGTTTTTTGAGTGGTTATCTTCTTTTGAGTTTGATGGAAGAATGTTACTATCTTGCTTTTTCCAGGGTGTAGTTTCCCTCCTTGTTTTGGAGTTTTCCTCCTATTATCCTTTGTAGGGCTGGGTTAGTGGAAAGATATTGTGTAAATTTGGTCTTGTCATGGAATATTTGATTTCTGCATCTATGTGGATTGAGAGTTTTGATGGGTATAGTAGTCTTGGCTGACATTTGTGTTCTCTTAGAGTCGCATGAGATCTGCCCAGTATCTTCGGGCTTTCATGTTCTCTGGTGAGAAGTCTGGTGTGATTCTTATAGGTCTTCCTTTATATGTTACTTGGCCTTTTTCTCTTATTGCCTTTAATATTCTTTGTTTAGTTTGGGGTTTTGATTATTATGTGACAGGAGGTATTTCTGTTCTGGTACAGTTTGTTTGGAGTTCTGTAAGCTTCTTGTATATTCATGGGCATCTCTTTCTTTAGGTTAGGAAAGTTTTCTTCCATAATTTTGTTGAAGATATTCGCTGGCCCTTTAAATTGTAGATCTTCACTCTCATCTATCCCTGTAATCCTTAGGTTTGGTCTTCTCATTGTGTCCTGGATTTATTGGATGTTTTGGGTTACAAGCCTTTTGCCTTTTGCATTTTCTTTGACTGTGGAGTCAATGGTTCCTATGGTATCTTCAGCATCTGAGATTCTTAGTTCGATCTCTTGTATTTTGTTGTTGATATTTGCATCTATAACCCCCTGATTTCTTCCCAAGGTTTTCTATCTCCAAAGTTGTCTCCCTTTGTGATTTCTTAGCTGTTTCTACCTCTGTGTTCAGATCTTGGATGGTTTTGCTCAGTTCCTTCACTTGTTTGTGTTTTCCTGCAATTCTTTAAAAGAATTTTGCGTTTCCTCTTTCATGACTTCTGCCTGTTGACTCAATTTCTCCTTCATTTCTTTAAGTGATTTTTTTTATTTCCTCTTTATTGGCTTCTGTCTGTTGATCCATATTCTCCTGGAATTCTTTAAGTGATTTTTGTGTTTGCATTGTAAGAGCTTCTACCCTATTCATGTTCCCTTGCATTTCTTTACGAGATTTGTTTATGTCATTTTTGTGTTCCTCTAGCAGCATCATGACCAGTGCTTTTAAATCCAACTCTTATTTTTCTGGTGTGTTGGGGTATCCAGAACTTGCTGTGGTTGGCAAGTTAGGTTCAGATGCTGTCATATTGCCTTGATTTCTGTTAGTAATGTTCCTACATTTGCCTTTTGCCATCTGTTTATCTCTGGAGTTAGTTGGTCTTTTTGTTACTGGCTGGTGTTTGAAGCTCCTGTGAGCCTGCCATTTGGCCTTGCTGTTGTAGAGGTCGTCCGTGCTCCTGAGGTAGAGACCGGAACGTTTCTGTTACTGGGCTCTGAGTTACCTCCTCAGTTCTGCTTGGCCAGACCCAAGTCCTCCCCTGGCTTGCTGCTGGATGTGCAAATGGCCTCCTGTCATCTCCTCCTGGCCTGCCTAGTTGCCAGCTCTTAAGAATCAGATCTTTTTTTCCACTGATCTGGGCTTGTCTGTTAGATCTTTATGGTGACCTGGGCTCAACTGTTGGTTATCTATGATGACCTGTTCAGGCCCCCAGCTCCAAGATGGTGGCAGGTATCGGGGCTCTGTCTAATCGAGGGATTCCCTGCAGGACCAGAGATTCCCTGGTTGGACTGCTGTAGCCTAGATGGTGGCACTCTCAGTCCACAGGGTTCTATCTGTTTAGCTGTCTGTGGTACCCTGAGGCAAGATGTTGACCTCAGGTTGTACTCCAGGCACAGACCCACGTGCAGGTTGGTTCCTGCACAGAGACCACCCACAGAGCTGATCTGGCTCTGGGTACAGGCAAGGGACTGACAGGGTAGTCGATGTTAGGCTAGGACTCTGTCCACACACCTGGCCCTAGCTGCCAGTCGCCTGCAGTGACCCGAGCGAAGATGGTGGCCTTGTTGCAAGCCAAGTGGGCGGGCCCCCAGTGGTCAGTGACAGCCACTGAGCTGTCGGTGCACAGACCTCCCGCCAAGCTGCTCTGGTTCTGGGTGCAGGCAAGAGCCTGACAGGGTAGTTGATGCTAGGCTAGGACTCTGTCCACACACCTGACCCAAGCTGCCAGCCACCCACAGTGACCCGAGGCAAGATGGCCGCCTCGCTGCAAGCCAATTGGGCTGGCCCTCCACATTTCCCATCTTTTAAAATTGTGTAATATATTGTGACTTCCTATCTGGGTATAAATAACTGCCTTCCATCATCCTTATGCTCTTTAAAGTATATGCGTAGTCCTCTCACAAGATTGTTGTACAAACTTTAGCAAGTAGCTGGAGGAAGCCATTCACTCTAGGCACCATCTTAGGGCATATATCTTTTCTCACTGCTTCCTGTTTATCATGATGCAACAGCCCCCGCTACAGTGAAATTCTGCCCAAGCACATGGGACCTTGTGACCATGAACTTACCACCATGAGTCAAACATATATCTTCCCTTCTTTAAGATGTTTGGTGAGGAGCATTGATCATAGGCAAAGTAACTCGTATGGCATCTGAACTAGCATTCATAAAATGAATTCAGAATCTTATCTGCTATAATCCCACTTCCACAGCATCCTGCCTCTATCTGACTTTCCTATCACCTGAAATGGAACCAATTCTGTCTCAGTCACCATTGTAACCTTTTAGATTTCTACACCATGGAGATGCTTGTCCTGTTGGAAGTATTGCTGTGATCCATTAATTTTCTCAGATCTGGTTTAAAATGCCCAAGGGTCTGGAATAAAGGTGGCAACTTGGGAGGCAAATCAGCTTTGACCAGCAATATTGGGTCAAGATTTCTGTGTTAAATTGTTGCATTGGTCCATCATTTTAGAAGATGTGGGTTTAAACTGTAATCATGAATCTGAGTTCCATTGATTTATATTTAGTTTGATAAAGAGATTCCAGTTTTAAAACAAAGATCCATTAGTTCCTCAGATTCCACAGTTTCTCCAGCTCTACCTCTTTGGAGGCATGTGGCAGCAGGTCACTATGTATCTTGCCCTGTGAAGGGGGCATCTCTGATTCTCTTGTGAATATGTGTCTAGATCATCATAATTTTTTTAATGATTATTCACAAAGACTTAAAGAACAGTAAATGATACAAAGATTCATTATAAGAAGGGCCAAAAGACATTTATATGCTGATAAAATGGTAGCACTGAATCCATTCAAGATACGAATTAACAAATTCAAGAAAAGGACAAAATCAAGAAAATGATAAATTCAAGACATGCCATCTTATTAGGAGAGGATGCCAGACTAGGTATGTCCAAAATTTAAAGATTCTTGATGCTTTATGACTTGGAGCCATTTTAACTGAACGAATAAACCATGAATGATGTTTAGTACAGGAAATAGATTTTCTCAAATATCTTTTTGTTGCCATTAGAAATATGCAGTTTGTTGATAGACCCTGAGTATCTTATAGTCTATCAATCAAATATGTGGAAACTTTATTGGCTCAATAAAATTTCTTCCTCTCCTTTCTTTATGCCTGATTTTTAATATGATTAATTAATTGATCATGCTCTTTATTAAATACTTTTAAAAGTTGACTCTATGACAGGCACATTTGCAGATATCCAAGCAGTAAATACTAAGAACCCACTATCAATAGTCTGCTGTGTCCATGGCATTCACTGAAACCCTTTCCATAACTCTGCAATGATCTGTTCTGTTCTCTCTACTTGTAGAAGAAATGAAGGCAAAGAGTTGAAATACTTGTAACACAGCAAGGAGGCAGCACATCACAAGTCTGCGCAAGGAGTCCTGGGAGCTTTTACCCACGCTGTGATGGAATCTGAGTTCCCGAGGCCCACTCTTAAACCTCCCTGGAACCTCTGTTGAGAACATGAAATTTCCACCTCTCTCAGGGGGCTAACTGTTCTCAGAGTCCGGGTTTACTCACACAGTTTCTAAGACAATGCTGTGATAGAAAGATGCTATGGGAAGCGTGAAGAGCCATTCCTGTTAGCTCTACCTGAATGAGAAACCTGGAGCTGGAAAGAAAGTCTCACATCTTTGGTGAAACGACGTCCTGACTCTTGTGCTGTGCTAAAGTTATGTGTTCAGAGCAGCCAAGCTTCACATTCTGAAATGGTGACAGGAGCGGCTCTCCACACTCCAGCTGATTTTCCTAAAGCAGGAGCCCCACAGATCTCTCCCTGCTGTGTATCGACAAGATGAGGATTGATTTTCTTCACTCAGTGGAAGGCACATGACCACCAGCTGGGATAAGAATGCTTCAGAGGGTGTGGGTGGGCGTCTGTTGGGTGAGAACAACAACAAACACACTAATTTGAACTCTGAAAGGAAACTCTAGAAAGTCCTATTCGATTGCAATGATTGAAGGCCAAAATCAAATCTTAAATTTCCTGGCTTTTACATTCTTCTAACTCTTCTACTGTGACATTCCCTAAGACTCAAGAAGGGGGATGAGGTTTATCTAGCTGTTTCATTTAGGCATGGACACTCAGCAATCGCTCATTCTCCTAACTTTGGTGACTTATTAACTGCATTAGCTGCTGCTCTCTGAGGAAAGAGACTTCTTTCAGCAAGTTTCTTGAGAACAGCAGTCACCCTAGGCACAATCATAAGTATTTAGACATGTTTGACAACATGTCTTTTCAGGAAAACAAAAATACTATGTTTTTCCTTAGGGACTTCCACTTCTAAAGCAGTGGACTTTTGAGCAGATTTATGATAGCAAAAATTAATTCTTTCCTATGGATCTGGCCATAAGTCCAATCCAAAAGCAGTTGATTACCTCGACAACCTTCATCTACTATTGGAACAGTCCATGCATCTTGTCTGGCAGGTCAATATTGCAGTATGCAGGGTCCAGTGCTGAGCAAGGTCAGTGCTGACTTTTTCTCCAAGAGTGGTCTGTATAGCACCTTCAGGGAATATGCAAGCTAGCCAAATCTAGCTTGACTTCTCTGTCCTACAGTTGAAGCCAGTTGCATTTTCACCATTTGAATCTTTTTAGGTGGTTCTGCCAGATTACCAAATGCAACAGCAATTGCTTGTGTTGTTTTGGGGAACTCTGGGTTCACACTGACCAATGGCTCATAGAGGGTATCCCATGCCTGGCACTAAGTGTTACATCTAACAACTCTAGTATTCTGAGGGAATCATTGACCATTCACTCAGGTACCTTCATTTTTTATGAATTATGTTTATAAATTTTATAAACTCCATTTTTATAAATCATGTTTCAATGATTCTATAAAGTCATGGGCTTTTATCTGTAGTTATGTTTCACTTTCCTTTGCTCTCCTCTCCCTTCTTCCTCTACCCTGATTCCCACTTAAACTTTTAATCTTTGGCATTTCTCTCCTCCATTATCATATCACACTTCCCATTCCCTCATGCCCTACAATGTTTTTTCCCTCTTGTTCTCCTGGGCCCTTTCTAATTTCCTGGCTTCTAATTAAATACACTCCAAATGAAATCCACCAGTATAAAAAAATTGAAGCAACAATGTTTTTATTATCTGTTCTTATTTCTCTCACTTGTTATAATAGTTTCTAGTTCTATTCATTTATTTAAAAATTTTGTAATTTAATTTCCCTCTCACAACTGAATAAAAATCCATAGTGTATACATACACCACATTTTCATTACCCACACAGTGGTTGATGGGAATCTAGGTTGGTTCTATTTCTTAGCTATTGAAATAGAGAATAAATAGGTAGTATATCTGTAGGAAGATCTGGTATCCTTTGGAAGTATATAATTTGATTTTTATTCTATCAACCTAACAAGTAAAAGCCTTTGGACTTATTATTATTATTATTAGACTATAGCAAGTTTAACTGGATAGCTCTTTATTATAATAAGGCCATGAGCTTCTGAGACCAAGTATATATAGCTATAGCTTTCAATGTTGTTTGTTTTTGAGTTGACCAGGACTGCTTGCAATGATTAATCTTGAACCTGATCTAGAAGTGTACCACAATCAAAGTTCTCTGCTATATAGGGAGACCAAGGAGACTCCAGAGGAATGAAAGTGAATACAGACAGATAAAGGCAGAGATGCCAGGACACTTTTAATAGAAAAGACAATGCCTTTTAGCCAAAGTAGCTTTTCACTTTAAATTTCGAGCAATGCCCATTGAAGGGCTTATTTATTTATTTAATATTTCTAAATACGTGTATTTAAAAAAAAGCACATATAATTTATTTTGGCACTGATCATTGTAATTTTCTACTGAACATAGGCAGTTACCTTGATTCAAAATAATAAGTGGGAAATAGTTCAGTAGTAGAATAATGGCTTGAATATGTATGTTTTTCCTTCTGTCCACGGAAGAAACAAAACACCATTGCTTATAGACTACTGAATCAAATTCTTATTTCAAGTTTAGTATGTCAGAAACTTTTCCGTTTCACCAATTTTGTTGAAAAAACTTCTAGAACCCATTTTACTCATTAAAGAGGAGGTATTTTTGAATATTTATTTAAGTGGTAATACCTGTCCACAGGCGGTGGCATCATCCTCTCACAGGGATATAGGATTATAAAAATGGAACAGCATCCATTCATCACTCTGTGTTCTTGAGTATATAAGTGATTCAGCCAGCATCTTCAAGCTCCTGCTGCCTCACTTTTCCTACTGTAATGGCATCAGCCCTTGAGATTTGAATCCAAAGAAACCTTTCTTTCTTAAGTTGCATTTCTTAGAGTGTTTTAACACAACAACAGGAAAAATAAATTAAAGCAACTGATCAAATTTACTATATTTTTTGCATATATTTGTTTACTGTTCTTTTATTTTTAATTCTTTCATTTCAATATGTATCCTAGAGATTTGGAGGACCCAGCAGTCTCCATAGGCTATCTCTGGATGATTATTTTAGTGTGTTCACATCTGTTTGGAAGACAGACAGATGAAGGAGTCAAGTGAACACAAGTCTATTTTCATATTTCCTTGAGCTTTAGATTTTAATAGATTAACAACTGTAAGAATCTTAGCTTTTCATTGCTATAAACAGATACCATGGCCAAGGCAACTCTTACAATGATAACATTTAATTGTGACTAGCTTACAGGTTCAGAGGTTCAATCCATTATCAAGGTGGGAGCATGGTAGCACCCAGGCAGGCATGGTACAGGAGGAACTGAGAATTCTACATCTATCTGAAGGTTGCTAGAAGACTGGCTCCCACATGGTTAGGTGAAGGGTGTCATTGCCCAATGCCACATTGACAGAGTTCCTCCAGCAAGGCCACATCTATTCCAACAAGTCCACACCTCCTAATAGTGGTACTCCATGGGACAAGCATATTCAAACCACCACAGACAGGAAGCAAAATGTATGAATGACTCTTGTTGAGCTATGAATTGCCCCTCCCATCATCTCAGATCTATTTCTCATGGAGCAAAGTGTTTTCCAAGAGGAAAGTGTTTTACTTCTGCCTCAGGATGCTCCAGCTCATTGCCCAACCTTCATGAATAAGTGCTGTCTTCAGGGGAAGTCTGTTCTGTTCTGTGAAGTTCTGCTATAGTGGGAACCCAAGGTGACTCAAGTGGAAAAAGAAGGCAAACATTCAAAGGAAGGCAGAGATGCCAGGATGTTTTATTCTGGTTTTAGTTGCCTGTGGGCACAGGCATGATGCTTTCCAGTCAAAGCAGCTTCTGAGTACCTGTTCATGTGTAATTGTGTGACAGGGCATGCCAGGGCAAAGGTTCTTCCATCATGTATTCTTGTTGAGGATATATCTAGTTTAACTAGAACTTGATCTCCTTGATGGAGAATCCCATGGAAAAGTGCCCAGCTTTATTTTAGGAACCCAAGCTCAAGGTGATCCAGCTACCTTATTTTAGTTTCTATTAGATGTCTTGCTTACATGCTTACATGAAGCCACATCTTTTCTGCCCTCCCCTTCCTCACTCCTCACCCCTCACTACCCATTCCTACCCCCCTACTTCCATCTCTCTGTCTACCCTGGTTTTAGCACCCAGCCACTGAGCAATATGCCAGGATGTAAATTCTGCCTCAATATCTCTGTGCTTTGGACACTCTGTGGTATACTTAGGACAAAAATGTCTGAGTGTAGTTCCAGCTATTTAGAATTTGGGTTTTAATTAGCTATAAATGCTGTTCAAGTAGTCTTTTCTGGTGGGATGTCTGAGATAATTTTGTTCTTATAATCATTTCTGATTGAGTTTTATTATTAAAAACTGATAGTTTCCTATAACTTTGATAAAAAAATAAACTTTCTTCTTAAAATTTATTTTAGGGAAGTTTGTTAACTTTATTTATTTCTTCAAATTGCCTTCTAGATTGGTTCTTGTTTTCTTATTCTTTATTCATATAATTATGGGGCTTTACTTTTTTCCCTTTTGCTAGTTTTCAATCTAGGTTTTTCCTATTTTGTTACCTCTTTAAATTGTAAACTCTATCAATTGGTAAATTTTATCCTTCAAGATGTAGTATGCATGTATATAGATTCTTTGCATGTGTATATGTTTATGTTTATTTGCACACATTAGTTTACATGTCCCTATGTGCATGCTCGTGGGCTGGAAGTTAACTGCAAATATCTTCATAACTGTCTTCAACTTCAAATTGAGGTAAAGGCTTCTCATTGAACTTGGAGTTCAGTAAGTTAGTGAGACCAGCTGGTGGCTAGCAAGCCCTAGTTGTCCCCAAACCCTGCTTCCCTAGTGCAAGGATTATGAGTGTTGCCATGCCTGGCATTTTACATGGAAGCTTTCACAAACAAGGATAATGATGACATCCCTGAACAACCGCAATCCTCCTCCCTCAGTTTCCCAATTACTGAAATTACAGATGTGAGACACCAGACATTGCTAGCAGTAAGTAATAGGACTCAGTGGGTACTTGTGGTGTGTTGCTGTAAAACTGGCATTTGTGGCACATGCTTTTATATTAAGATATGACACAATATATTTAATCTGTAAATGCAAAGGTCTGTTAAAATTGCTTATAGGAACAATGTTTGAATTCATTTCCTGTGTCAGCCTTGTTAAAATATAATAATGTATAGTAATTACACATAGTAGACTACAGCATTAGCTAGGGGTCATGAAAAGAAAGAGAGGAATGAGGTAGATTGAAAACCCAGTGGTGTCAGTCTTCCTAACAATATGCTTGCTGGCTAGGAGACAAGCCCATGGCTGTTCAAAGCTCCTGGATTGTGCAAATTGTGCCTTTGTGTCTTTCTTTCTCAAGGTACCATAAAAATGTCTTCCAGAATATTGAAAATAGGTAAATAAATTCAATAGAATTAAAACTACTAGCACCAGGATATTTACATGAATTGGATATTGAAGAATGTGGGAAGCGTCATCCTGAGCTTTCATAGGATCACAAGGAAGAAAAAAAACAGCTTTTACTATGGTACAGGATACTGGAGGGGTGGGTTCAGTGGCCACCATACAAACAGCTGCTTTGAGTCTGAATTTGGAAACAAACAAATAAACCAAGCTATTTTGTAATTTGGCTAAATGTGAAGATAAGAGAGTAATGGCATTGATAATGTTAGGTAAATGCAAGTTAGTCAAGCAGTACCAATTCATCAAGAAAACTTTGTTACTTTGAGTTCCATGGTGAAGGTTTTAGGAGTCAAATAAAACTGCAATGTATGTGCTGTTAGCTTGTAATATCTTATAATGTGTGCATGTGCGTGTGTATGGGTGTGTGTCTGTGTGTGTGCAGAAGAGAGAAAAAACTGTGTGTCTCCTACTTTATTACTTGTTTTTTATATTTATATTATAATTATATGCAGTTACATAACTGTAGTACATGCAATATATTATTGTTATAATAACATAAATAATGTTATTTACTTTTCTAGTCTTTATTATATCTCTCAAGGATGTCTTGTTGTTCTGAGTCAATTGTAATTCCATGTGATTCTGGAGTCAGCTTGGTGATTTGTATAGGGAAACCTGGGCCTTTATCTTATGGAGAAAGTGTTAGATCCTTTGATCAGTTTAAAAACAGGGCTGCATTAATGACACTAAGATTTTTGATTCTGTGGGTATATGGTAGTTTTTCATGGGCTTAAATACTTATTTTCTTTAAAAAGTGGGTTCTAGTATTCACTGTGTACTGATGTGATGAGATGACTTCTTCAACTTTAAATCTTTTGGAAGCCACTGTGGAGCTTCCAAGGATCGTGTCCTCACCATTTCCTTTTATCAACATGGTCCTGGTGAAAGTTGTACATATCACAACCATGAAGTGCAGTCTGGGAATACTGTGGGGTTTAAAAATGCAAACTCTTCTTCCCAACTTTGTCTGGGAAGAAGACATTTTTATTACCATAAAGTACAAAGTAATCTGTCCTCTATTCTGGAAGGAAATTCTACTACTGTTTCTGAATGTTCCATGATGATATTTTAGAACAAAAACTGCTATAAGACATGTAGAAACTTTAGAGAGCTGTGGAAAAATTCCTGAGTACCCATGACAACTGGGAAACGTATCTCTCTAGGAAATTATGGTGTCTAGGCAGGTAATACAACACCAACATCACACCTGAGTTCAGAGAGAGACCTG
Source organism: Apodemus agrarius (assembly GCA_964023405.1). Taxonomy (NCBI): domain Eukaryota; kingdom Metazoa; phylum Chordata; class Mammalia; order Rodentia; family Muridae; genus Apodemus; species Apodemus agrarius. The sequence continues at coordinate 83,042,388 of OZ030016.1, read as the reverse complement.
GAGAGATACTCCCACCCCAGCTACCCTCCTACAGGCTCCTTCCATGTCCCACATTTGGTATAGCAGTACAGTCACTCTTGATGCTTTCCATTTGTCAATTGGGTTGTCAAGTTATTATTGTTTATTTCTTTTAGAAGTTATCTATATTTTTGAACATATACTTTATAAAGGTAATGGGATGACATGGGTATTATCTCACTCTGAGGATTATCATGCTTCTTTAAACCTTTTTATTTTCAGCTACAATTTAAAATTCAATGACATATAATTTGTCACCATTCATTTTATTTTATTTTATTTTTTTTATTTTTCTTGAATATATTTCTTGTTTTTTTTATCATTTTTTTTTATTTTCTATATTCTTTGTTTACATTCCAAAGGCTTTCCCCTTTCCCAGGTACCCCCCACCATATGTCCCATAATTCCTCTCCCCCCCATGCTATTCCCCACTCTTTCCCCCCCACCCCCCCCCCCGATTTCTCTGTTCTGGGTCTACAATACTGGATCCAATCTTTACAGGCCCAGGGTCCTCTCCTTTTTTTCTTCTTGAGAGTCATTTGACTTGCTAATTGTGCCTTGAGTATTTAGGGCTTCTGGGCTCATTGATATCCACTTATCAGTGATTGCATTTCGTGTGTATTCTTTTGTGATTGGGTTAGCTCACTTAGGATGATAGTTTCCAGATCTAACCATTTACCTACAAATTGCATGAATTCATTATTTTTAATTGCTGAGTAGTACTCCATTGTATAAATATACCACATTTTCTGTATCCATTCCTCCTTTGAGGGATATCTGGGCTCCTTCCAATTTCTGGCTATTATAAACAAGGCTGCTATAAACATAGTGGAGCATGTGTCTTTGTTGTATGCAGGGGAATCCTCTGGGTATATGCCCAGGAGTGGTATGCCAGGGTCCTCTGGGAGTGGCATGCCCAATTTTCTGAGGAACCGCCACACTGATTTCCAGAGTGGTTTTACCATTTTGCAATCCCACCAACAGTGGAGGAGTGTTCCTCTTTCTCCACATCCTCGCCAGCACTTGTTGTCTCTCGAGTTTTTAATCTTAGCCATTCTGACTTGAGTGAGGTGGAATCTCAGGGTTGTTTTGATTTGCATTTCCCTGATGACTAATGATGTTGAACATCTCTTAAGGTGTTTCTCGGCCATCCGAATTTCTTCTGGTGAAAATTCTTTGTTTAGCTCTGTGCCCCATTTTTTGATAGGGTTATTTGGTTCTTTGGGGTCTAACTTCTTGAGTTCTTTGTATATATTGGATATTAGCCCTCTGTCGGATGTGGGCTTGGTGAAGATCATTTCCCACGTTGTTGGTTGCCGTTTTGTCTTTCTGACAGTGTCCTTTGCCTTACAGAAACTTTGTAATTTTATGAGGTCCCATTTGTCCATTCTTGATCTTAGAGCATAAGCTATTGGTGTTCTGTTCAGGAACTTTACCCCTGTGCCCATGTCCTCCAGGGTCTTCCCAAGTTTCTTTTCTAATAGTTTCAGTGTGTCTGGTTTTATGTGGAGGTCCTTGATCCACTTGGAGTTGATCTTAGTACAAGGAGATAAGAGTGGGTCAATTCGCATTCTTCTGCATGTTGACCTCCAGTTGAACCAGCACCATTTGTTGAAAAGGCTATCTTTTTTCCACCGGATGGTTGTGGCTCCTTTATCAAAGATCAAGTGACCATAAGTCTGTGGGTTAATTTCTGGGTCTTCAATCCTATTCCATTGATCTACCTGCCTGTTGCTGTACCAATACCATGCAGTTTTTAACACAATTGCTCTGTAGTACTGCTTGAGGTCAGGGATATTGATTCCCCCAGAAGTCCTTTTATTGTTGAGAATAGTTTTAGCTATCCTGGGTTTTTTGTTGCTCCAGATGAATTTGAGAATTGCTCTTTCTAGATCTATGAAGAATTGATTTGGGATTTATTTTTTAATTCTGTTTATTTCTCTCTGTGTATGGATATGTGAGTGTTGGGGCCCCTGAGGACTAGGAGAGGGCATCAGATTTATTAGAGCTGGAGTTGCAGGTGTTTGTGCTCCATGTGATGTCAATGCTAGAAACTTAAATGTGATCCTCTGCGAGACCAGGCAATCTCTGTTTAGTCACCTCTCCACTGTTGGTTCTGAGACCTGTGAAGTCATATAGGCGACAACCAGCACTGCAAGCATAAGCCTGTTACCAACGCAATGGTCCAGGCTTGGGTACTTCCCCCATGTTCTGGGAACATGTAAGGCCCTCGGAACGGCCTGAGTATCTAGCCTAGCTTGCAGTGGTATTAATATATTTTTTCCAGGATGCTGGGATAATATTTAATACCTTTTACCCACCCAATGGGCAGTAAACTGTCTTCGACTGTACCTCCAGGCACCCCACTGGGATTCCCCCTGGAGAATCTCAAGTCTCTAAAACTAGCCTCTAATTTGAGGCGATCAAAGCTAATAAACCTCTGTAATAAGGTCTGGATTCCATATAAGCTAGACAATAACTCCAAATTGCCACCTAATGGCACCCTAGACCCGATCATTTTAAGGGATCTTAATACATACTGCCAGAAATCTGGTAAATGGGATGAGGTTCTCTATGTCCAAGCTTTCATTTATCTCTGCTCTAAACCCTCTTTCTGCTCTGCCTGTCCCCCTTCCCAACTCCTCTTAGCCATGAAACCTACCCACCTTCCACTAGATGACCGCTATTTTCGATCCAGCTGATGAGCCACCCCTAATCCGCCGCAGGCCTAACAGGCCTGCGAGACCCAAAACTGCAGCTTCAGTCTCTCTCTCTCAACAGGTCCCAGAGTCTACTAATCCAACCTCCCCAGACCCCTCCTCTCCCTCTTTGCCAGCTACAGGTCATTCCAAACACCCTGAACTGGCGCCAACCTTTACCCCTCCTATTACACGTTCTAAGGCCACAGCCAAATGCCCAAGTACTCCTTCTCCTCCGAGGACACCTGACCCAGCACCAGTCCTTCCTCTGAGGGAAGTGGCTGGAGTTACTGGTCTGGTTAGAGTGCATGTTCCTTTCTCATTGAGTGAACTTTCTCAAATAGAAAGCAGACTGGGTTCTTATACTTCTAATTCCTCTAACTTTATTAAAGAGTTTCAGTACATCACTCAATCCTATAGCTTAACTTTCCATGATGTCCATATGATTCTCACTAACAATTTACTCCGGACGAACGCAGGTGAGTCTTGGAAGAGGCAAGAGTGCATGCAGACCAAATTCACCAGACAGACAGAGCATATCCAATTGGATCTGAGGCATTACCTGACCAGGATCCTCAATGGGATTGCAATTCCACAGGTGGTATTTTAGCCAGAGACTGGTTTATTACATGCCTTATGGCTGGTCTCATAAAGGCAGCCTTAAAGCTAGTAAATTTTGAAAAACTCCAAGAGGTTGTCCAGGACAAACAGGAAAATCCATCTCAGTTTTTAGAATGTCTTACAAAGGCTTTATTACAGTACACTAATCTAGATCCTGAGAATCCGGAAGGTAAGCAACTTTTAATGACTTATTTCTTTTCCCAGAGCTATCCTGACATAAGAGCTAGGCTTAAGCGCTTGGAGAGGGAGCCCCTAACTCCCCAGGCGGAAGTTCTAGTGCTGGCCTTCAAGGTGTACCATGAGAGAGATGAGAAAGCCCAAAAACAAAAGTACCACATGCTGGCAAAAGCTATCTGACCAGCTCCAGCTACCACCCTGGACTCCTGGCCTTCTAAGGCTAAAGTACTGCCAGCTTCCTGCTATAGATGTGGTAAAAAAGGTCACTGGGTGAGGGATTGCCCCAACCCCCGCAAGCCAAGAGGACCATGCCCTAAGTGTCATCGTGAGAGACACTGGGCGATTGATTGCCCTCAGGTTGCACAGAACAGAGGGCCATCTCGCTCAGATACCCCTCCAACAGACCTCCTAGGCTTGGCTATGGATGACTGAAGGGGCCGGAGCTCTCTTGACCCGACAACACCCATTACCAGCAGGGAGCCCCGGGTAACTATAGTGGTATGTGGGCAGCCCATCTCCTTCCTCCTGGACACCAGGGCCACATACTTGGTCCTGATGGAGTTTTGGGGACCCACCTCACCCTCATGTCTTCCCATAGTTGGGATAGGAGGACAGCCTTACCTTCCTCACCAGACTCCACCACTTACTTAGCTGCACTTTTAGAAACATACCCTTCACACATTCATTTTTGGTAGTGCCAATTTCTCCTGTTCCCTTATTAGGTAGGGACCTTTTAGTTAAGTTGGGGGCTCCAATTTCCTTTGCTCCCCCTACTTGCCTGAACCCAAGCTGACCAGCAGTTCCCCTACTTCTCCTTCTAGCCAGTCAACCTACTAACACTAAAACATTATTTCCTCTACCAGCTTCTCAGGTGGACCCCAGAATTTGGGACGTCCAGAATCCCTCTGTCGCTAGACATCATTCTCCTGTTGTCATCCAGTTACTGGACCCTACCAGGTACATCATCCAAGCTCAATACCCTCTCTCTCTCCAAAGCCTCAGGGGACTTAAGCCTATCATTTCTGACATCCTAAGGAAGAAACTCCTTCGCCCCACTTCTCCCTTCAACACCCCTATACTAGCAGTTAAAAAACCTAATGGTACCTATTGCCTGGTTCAAGATCTAAGGTGCATTAATGCTGCAGTGGTACCCCTCCATCCTGTTGTAGCTAATCCTTACACACTTCTTTCTACTATCCCCTCAGGAACTTCTCATTTCTCAGTCCTAGATCTAAAAGATGCCTTTTTCTCTATCCCTCTTGACACTCAGTCACAAAACATATTTGCTTTTACTTAGACGGATCCTGATACCCACTTTTCTACCCAACTTACCTGGACTGTTCTACCTCAGGGATTCTGAGACAGCCCACACCTATTTGGCCAGGCTCTGGCTTCTGACTTACTCTCTTTATCTCTCCCTAGATCTAAAATTCTTCTTTATGTAGATGATGTCCTTGTCTGTAGCCCATCTCTAGAGATTAGCCAAGCAGACACCTCTGCTCTTCTAAATTTGTTTCCAGTCGAGGTTACAGGGTCTCACCTTCTAAAGTTCAACTGTCTACCCCTCAGGTTACCTATTTGGGATTAACAATTACCCCAAACCACAAGGCTATTACCTTAGATAGAAAGAATCTGATTCAGTCTTTAACTGTTCCTTCTACAAAGGAAGAGATTTATCATTCCTAGGAATGGGTAGCTTTTTACGTTCCTGGGTTCCTTCCTTTTCCCTCCTTTCTCAGCCCTTATATGAGGCAACATTAGGCCCCACCCTTGAACCTCTTCTCAAACCTGTTACCAAGCCCTTTCAGAGACTCCAACAGGCTCTCTTTAAGGCCCCAGCCTTACACCTCCCTGACCTGACTCGTCCTTTCTCCCTCTATGTAACTGAAAAGGAGGGATTTGCACTTGGAGTCTTAGGTCACCAGCTAGGACCTTCTTTTGCACCTGTAGCATACCTGTCCAAAAGACTGGATTTAATCATCCAAGGATGGGCACCTTGTATTCATTCCTTAGCAGCTGCTGAACTCCTTATTCGAGAGTCAAAGAAACTAACCTTGGGGTCTCCCATAACTGTGCTCTCTTCTCATAACCTGTCGCAGCTCCTAACTTATAAAGGCTTGCAGACTCTACCTCCCGCCAGGGTCCTTTCTCTTCAGGTAGCGCTAATAGAGGATTCCACACTCACCTTCCAATCATGTCCTCCTCTCAATATTTCTAATCTTCTTTCCCGACCTAATACTAACCACTCCCTTTCTCATTCCTGCACTGAGACTTTAGAGCAACAGCTATTGGGATTGTCCATTGCAGATCCCATCAGATGGATGACTCTATTGTCTCCAAGGGAAACAACTGAGCTGATGAGGCAGCTAGAGCTGCAGCCCTTGGGGGGCTAAACTCATCTCACCGTCCCCAGGACATCCTTATACTACAACCCACATCTCTACCTTCACCCCCTGACACTCGCCAAACTCTATCCTATCTTCACCAACTCTTTCATCCTAACAGCCGAGCGTTATCTTCTTTTGTTAAGACCCACTTACAGCCTACTCCTGAGGACTTAAGTTTCTTAAAATCTATCACTGCCTCTTGTAAAATCTGTCATATGTCAGATGTCAGATTCCAACTCGAGATATCATAGCACCCCTTTCCCTACCCATCAGGCTAGAGGTTCCCTTCCTGGAACTGACTGGCAACTTGACTTTACCCATATTCCCACTGTCAAGCGTGTCAAGTACCTCTTGGTCTTGGTGGGTACCTTCTCAGGGTGGGTAGATGCGTTTCCCACCACTAACAAAAGGGCTCAGACAGTTTCTGATCTCCTCCTCTGAGAGATCATCCCCCAATTTGGTGTTCTAGTTTCCCTTCAGTCAGACAATGGCCCTGAATTTACTTCCCAGGTTTCTCAAATTCTTTCTAAGGCCTTAAACATCCCTTGGCATTTTCACATTCCCTACCATCCTCAATCTTCAGGTAAGGTAGAACTAATTGCTCTTTAAAAACCACCCTTGCTAAGCTGTCACAGGAACTTCACTTTGACTGGGTAAAACTCCTACCTCTGGCTCTTTTCAGGCTACGAGCTCTCCCCAAGCGACCTCTTCTCATCTCACCCTTTGAACTTATGTATGGACATCCAGTTTTAACTCCTGGTCTTACACCTAAATGCTCTCCCCTCCCAGACCACCTACTCACCCCATTGCTTTGCCACCTTCGTTCCCTCCTATGGAACTTTGCTGACCACCAGCTACCATGGCCACAGACTGTCTCCTGTCCACTTCCTGTCATCACTGGAGACCAAGTCCTCTTATCCCCTCCAGATCATTGGCTGTCATCCCTTTCGCCCGAATGACAGGGCCTTTTTAAGGTGATTCTTGTGACCCCCACGGCTGCTAAACTCGAAGGATTCTCTCATTGGATCCACCTGTCTCACGTTATACCTTTCATCCCTCTACCTAAAAATGACTCCTCTTCATACACGTCAACCCTAACAGGACCGTGCTCTATTAAGCTCTGGAAGACTTCAAGACCATCCAGTTTGTCCCCAATTCCAGAACATGAGACTCCACTCCAGCATCCGAGCTCTACCTCATTGGATTAGACATGGGTTTCTTGTCCTACCCCTGCTGTTCTTCGTTTCCATCCAGGGCAGTCCTTACGTCTGGAGATTCGAGGTTCAAGAAACCCCCACAGATAACAGTCTTTCTAAATAGGGTCAGGAAACTGCTCCATATCCGGATGCCAAGAACTGATCCAAATCAAGATCATTCCTATATCGGTTATCACATCTAAATATTATGATCTCTATACTTGCTTTCTCTTTGACCAGACAAAAGATTATTGCAGAAGATGGCCAGTCGAATTTAGGGGCTGCCCATATTGGTCTTGTCAGATATATATGCTAGGAACATTCTTCTATTAACACCACAAGACACTTTTCTTCTACATACAAGACCCATGGGATTCCAGGTGGGAGACAGGAATTGTTGGTAAGCTCTATCATAAAAATCAGCCCAGCTCCCCAGTAAGTACCATCCATATTCAGAGAAAGTATATCTCAATCGCCCAACCCCTAGGTATTGAAAAGGTAGGGGAGATAATCAAACACTCCTCTGAGGTCCTCGATTCTTTGACAGCACCCCTTATAAATGGCACTAACTTGTCATTTCGTCTATTGCTTCAAACCTTGACCTCAGCATACCAGCTTCTTAATGTCACCAGGCTTGGTCGCTTTAAAGATTGTTGGTTATGTGTACCCCCAGGAATTGACTCAAAACTGTCACTTACAGCTTCTCCAGTGATACTGCCGAATAACCTTACCTCTGTCCCTCTCTTTGGCATGGCAAACTGTTTTAAGACCTCTGGGACACGATCTGTAGGAACATTAAGCCCCCTAGACTGTAATAAAACCATAAGCCTTGATATATCATCTCTGCCACAATGCCCTGCAATCCAAAACACGTCAATTCTTTGTGGCACTCAGGTATATCATCGCCTACCTGCCAGCTGGTCAGGAGTTTGCACATTGGTACTCCTTTTCCCTGAACTGGGAGTAATCCAGGGAAATGAGCCCCTGCCAATACCAGTTGTAGATATGATAGCTGCTCAACATGAGAGGGCAGTTCAGATCGTGCCCCTCTTGGTCGCTACAGGAATAGCCATAGGTGTTGGCACTGGTGTGGCAGGAATAACAACTTCTCTGGCCCAATACAATACATTCACTTCCCAGTTTAAAAGCGATCTCCATGGAATGACTGAAACTGTGCTTACTATGCAAAAGCAGATCGATTCTTTGGCAGCTGTGGTGCTTCAGAACCGACGTGGACTGGATGTCTTCATAGCTGAAAGAGGTGGTCTTTGCTTGTTCCTTCAAGAAGAATGCTGTTTCTATGTCAATCAGTCCGGGATAGTGAGAAACAAAATCCAGGAGCTTCAGTCAGACATAAAGAACTTCAGAGATCGTGAGACCTCCAGATCTGGGATTTTTGAAAACCCTATATGGAAATGGATACTGCCTTTTGTAATGCCTTTTCTAGTCATCTTTCTCATGCTATTGTTTGCTCCCTGCCTCATTAATCTTGTTTCTACATTCCTCCAATGGCAAATGCAAAAAATTTCCAACCAAACTATTAATCAGCTTCTGTTACAGAATTACCAGCTGCTGTCCACAGAAGAGCCACTGTCCACAGAAGTACCTGATGCTGAGGACCCCGATGGTGAAAGTCAGCTACACCCCCAAACTGACGACGCCCCTAGACAGCAGGAAGCAGTTTAAGAGACACGACGCCCTCATTCCTTTTCACCATCGGGACTCCCTCCCTCTTTTTCTTTTCCTTTTTTAATAACAGAAATGGAGGTATGTTGGTTCCAAGACCTGTGACATCATATAGGCGACAACTAGCACAGCAAGCATAGGCCTGTTACCAAGGCAATGGCCACCATGTACCCAGAATTCAATGGGCCTACCTTTTCACCTGTAATTTACATTACCACCCATATATAATGGGTAGCGTTTCTTCCCCTCTCTCTCTTCTTCTTTTTCCTTCCTTCCCTGCCTTCTTCCCACCTGCTCACCTTTACCCCATCTTAAATAAAGCCACATGGAACTGTCTGGTCTGATCCCTCATTGCAGCGGCCCACATCTCCTCGGCTTCTCCTCTGTGGCCCGAGGCCGGAGGGGCGAGGATACAGATGACTTGCATGGGCTGCAGGTCACTAAACTGCGTGGAAAAACCAACATCCACCCCAACTATTTTCATTATAACTAGAATTTTTGGTCTTATTTGGAGAATATTTTCCTAAGCCAGAAAAATCAGAACTATGTAAAACATTTTCGTAGGTTCTTTATATATTTCATAGGTTCATACTTAGATTTAAAAGTCACACAAACTTTATTTCCTATAATAAAAATGGGTATTAATTTTCATTAATTTTAATGACATCTGACTGAAACAGCAGTATTAAATTGACAGTTAAATATTATTTTACATAATCTATAATGAAAAATTATTTCTTGTGTGGGTACACTGTTTTATAATCTGTACTCCATTCTGTCGAATTATGCTAATTATTATAGAAAACACTCCTCTCTCCTAGTTTTAGTAGCTTTATAATAAGTTTACCACAAGTAGCATGTGTCTTTGAGGGATATCGTTGTTTTTATAGATTTTTTTCCTTTGTGCAGTGTGGGCCTTGAAATTTTAATACAGTTAGCATCATCCTGTGAATGTAGACATAAACATAAAACACTAGAAAATTATCTGTGAATGCAGTGAATTAGAATAGTTCATAAAATGGTTATTTGATGTACTTATAGAGCAACACTCTATAAGCACCGTGCTGCTCCATTCCCCAGACACTTCATCAACTTTTATAGAGAATCTGTAAGTGACAGTGAACTATGTTAGGTTCATTCATGTTTAATTGGTTTCTAGGCTGCTTAAATGTACATGGAAAATGACATTAATTGAATGGTAACTTTGTTTTTTGCTTTTCAAAATTTGTATTAGTTTTCTTTGCCTGATTGTAACTGTTCAGACTTCCCTTGCATACTAAATAAAGCAATAAGCTCTTGTCTAATTTCTGGTACCTCAGGGGAAGTTTCAATAATTACTTACATATTCAAAGTTGATAAAAATCTACTAGTGTATTACTATTGAACCAAAAGATCTTTGTGTCTATAATGTACAGGTATTAAGGGATGCCTCATGCAAAATTGATCTCAGTTCCCTTTTTGTACTTGGTTAATTGCCTTTATTTCATTATTGGTTTTCCTTCACTGTCTAAAATATTATATATTCTTGTTCTTTAGTGCTAGATAATTAAATTTGGCTTATCTCATACTTCAGTGTTTTATCTCCCGTGTTTCCAACTTCTTTGAAGATTGCTCTCACTCTAGCTATCTTACATTTTCTTAATTTACAATTGATATATTGTCTTCATTTTCTCAGTTCAAGCCTCAATTATGTAAATGTTTGCCCTACTTACAAATATCTGCCTTGAAAATGCTCTGGATTAGAATCAATACTAGATTTGTTCCATGTGTGTTGACATACTGTTTGGTTTGCAGATGTTAGTATCCAGATGCGTTAAGATATGATTGACACTTATCACTAGTAGTGAATGAAGTCTGCTCTATTGTTAAAGACCATCATTTATTTATATTATGGCTCATTTTGTTAAACCATTAAATTTTATAAATACAAGACATAATTTTATAGGCAATATTTTTTCCTTTAGGTGTATGCAAGATCCCCAAAGCACCTATCTCCTCTTGAGATAGGTGAGGGAAAAGGGACCCAAAGATAGACAACAGAATCAGGAACAGCTCCTGATCCTGCTTTTAGGAGTCCCACATGAAGACTGAGATGCTCAACTATTACATTTTGTACAGAGGGTATGGGTCCATTGGTCCATGTTCTTCGGTTGCCATTTCAGTCTCTGTATGCCCCTATGTGCCAAGGATAATTTATTCTGTAGGTTTTCCTGTGGTGTTCTTGACCCCTCAGCCTCATTCAATCCTTCCTCTGGCTCTGGCTGTGGATTCCTACATCTTTTTCCATCAGTTGCTAGATGAAGCACCTCTAATGTTTACAATAGGCTCCTATCTGCAAGTATAGCAGATTATTATTGACAATGCCAGGTGTTGACTTACTCTTATGGTATGGGTCTCAAGCAGGACAAGTCATTGGTTGGCCATTCCCTCAATTTCTGCTCCATAATTTACTTCTGCAATCTTGTTAGCAAGTACAATTGTGGTTCAAAGGTTTTGTGGCTGAATTAGTGTCCCGGTCCCTCACTGGAAGTCTTGCCTTGACTGTTTCAGGTTCCATATCCCCCATTGCTAGGAGTCTTACCTAGAGTCACCCTCATAGATTATTGGCAGTTTCTATTGTCCTGGGTTACAATTTTGACACAGAGATGCCCCTTCTGCAATTCCACTTGTTTCTCTCAGTACTATCTCTATCCATCCTTCTCTGACCTGATTCTCCCCCTGTTCTGATACCCACTCCCTCAGCTACCCATTCCCCTCCTGCAGTCCACTCCATATCCTATTTCCTTTTCTTAGTGAGTTTCAAGTGTTCCCCTTTGGGGCATCCTTGTTACTTATCTTCTTTCAGTCTGTGGATTATAATGTGGTTATCCTTTACTTTATGGCTAATATACACTTATAAGTGAGCATATACCATGTTTATTTTTCTGGGTCTAGGTTACTTCACTCAGGATGATCTTTTCTAGTTCCATCCATTTGTCTGAAAATTTCATGATGTCATTGTTTTTATGACAGAGTAATACTACATTGTGTAAATGTACCACATTTTCTTTAACCATTTTTTGTTTGGAGTGCATATAGGTTGTTCCTTGTTTCAGACTAGCTATTATGAATGAAGCTGCTATGAACATAATTGACCAAATGTCCTGTGGTGGAATGGTGGAGCATATTTTGGGTAAATGCCTAGGAACAGTATAGCTGGGTCTTGAGGCAGAACTATTCCCAATTTTCTGAGAAACTTCCAAATTTAAATAGACAAATTGAATAATAAACCTTACTTTTAACATATGTGACAAAAGATGAACTGATCAATTCATGAAATGCTTTTGCAAGTCTACACAAAAGACTATTTCTATAAAAAAAAGTAAGCAAAGGTTTTCAACAATCAACTCATAAATCTAAATCTAAACACAGAGAAGTTTTCTTCTTGGAGTTCTGTCAACCCTTTCTTAATAGTAATCCTTGTTTTGTCCTGCATTTTTATTTAAATAAAATTCACAGAAAGCCTTTTATAAAATCTGCAAATTATAATAGAATTTTCTAACTCATTTTAATAAATTAGCATTTCCTTAATACCCCAAACCAAGAGTTATCTCATGAAAAGAAAAAAACCTACAGAAATTTACTATCTCGAACTCCTCTATTAATGCTTACTGATGGATTTGTCTCTACATGGAAATTTTTACTCAAGGCTGAGGTGACTGAGATTTAATTCAAGAATTTATTGGTGATTCAAAAAAAAAAAACAAAAACCAATCAATTCACTATAAAAACAGAATGCAAAGGAACAAGATGATCACTTCAATAGATGCAAACAATTTGCAAAATGAAATATCTTTTTTTAAATGAAAACAGGGCAAACTAGGAATTAAAAAGAATGTTTTCAGGTGGGAAGGATGTGGATCACAGTAGAAGGGAAGATGGAACACTTCCACACAGGTGGGCCAAGGACTAGATCATCTGCTGCTACTACCTTTATTCATGTGCATTGATTTTGCAATGTTCCTTAGTTGTTTTCCATGTAAGATCTAAAACATTACATTTTACTCCTGTTGGATGAAGAAAGTCATGCATTTTGAGTAGATAAACATGGGTTCTGGCTTTTCACCATCTGCAGTCTTATTTTTTAATTAAAAAGGGTACAGAAACTCCTAACTAAAACACAGAGAGGATTTCTCCTTGGAGTTCTGTCAACTCTTTCTTAATAGTAATCCTTTTTTTTTTTTTTGACCTGCATACTTTTTTCTTTCCAGCAGACTCTTTTCTTTTTGCAACGCTGTACAGATGACAGTAGATTTTCCCAAAATTCATCTAAGAAAGTTACTGTTTGTACTTATGTTCCTGCATACTCATCCAGTTTCGAACCACTATCAAGTTCCCAAAGAGTTCCTAGAATATCAGTTTTTTTTCCAGTTCAACCCTACTCTAAGAAGCAATTTCAAACTTTGTCAGAGGGGGATGTCTGTGATTAAAAAGAATATGCTAGACTGCTTGGCTTAAATGGCAGACATTTGCTTCTCACAAATGCAGGGTAACAAGTCCAAGATCAAGCTGCTAGAAGATCTTATGTTTACAGAAATCAGTCACATGGATTGACTTTATTTTGAGTTGCAATTAAATTACTTTGAAATGATATGATACTTTGAAATGTGATGTCTGTTAAATGTTAGCTCTGATGAGGCCTCGGGCAATGATCTTCTGCCCCTAAATGAAGATCCACCTGAGTATGCTCATCAAGGTCCCCCATCTAAGGCTGAAGGAATCAGCATTATGTCTGGACCTGTGGCTGTATCACATCCTTTCTCCTCTTATCTTTGAGGTGTGCCTTTTCCCAACTATGAAACTATCTTCTGAGTGTTATGATCTATGCTGCATCAGATGAATACAAGGAAGGAAAATAATGTTCTTTAGACTCTATTTCTTGTATACTTCTTTCCTGTCTGATGCTTTGTCTTTTTGTGTTTGTGGAATCCCAGTTCTATTAATTTAACTAAGGGAGCCATTGAACTGGGTTTCCTTGGCCTGTGTGCAGGTATGTATGAATCACTCAATCTAGGAAGTTGTGTAGTAGCTGCTGCCTACTATCATTGTTTATCATATTGTATCAATTGGGAGTTATTTTAAGAAGAACATTAAGTTATATTTTAAAAATTATTTTATTGTAGTTGAAAGTCTCTCCTTCACTAGTATAAATGAATTATACTATTAACATATTATTTTTCCATTGTAAGTTGTATTTGCCCATTTTAGGTCAATAATAATGTTGGATTTCAAATCTCAAATGCATTCCTCCCCCCATAGATTTAAGCTTTGAATTATTTGTTTTATTGGGTTGCTGTCCTAGATGGTAGAAGGAGGTGCCCAGGGATGAGACTTTGGTCTGTCTCCCAACCTCTCTGATTTCTGGTCTGACAAGATACAAATATTTAGTCTCAGACATATTCTCTTGCTACGTCTTCCTTACCATGATGGACTGAGAGCCCTTTCAACCTGGAGCCAAAATGAATCTTTTCTCACTTAAGTTGTTTTTATAGTCACTGTAGTGACAATTTGTCATCACAAAGGTAACTAATGAAAACATACAATGTGCATACAAATGCAGACACAAACAGAAAATATTGATACATACTCTGAGAGACTATACACACACACACACACACACACACACACACACACACACAGGTAGTAACAGGCACACACAGGCTCATAAACACACAGACATAAACACATGCATACATATACATATATAAACAGACAGAGACAGATACATAGACATATATGCATATACATTCACACACACACTCAATCAATCAGTCAGTCACTTAAGCATGGAGGAATTGTCAAAGTTCTTCAGGAAAGCTGATAACTCATTGGCAGTTTCTGGTTGCATAACTTTAAATCTGACATTCATGTGTTTTCTTCTTGCCTCTCATATCTTTTCAATGTTTTATTTCATACTGTATATGAGATATTTACTAGTCTCAGTTAAAAGGTCTCTTCCTTTGGAGAATTTTCTGAATTTTCTCTTCTATTACATTATGTTGTTACTTGATTGATTTTCTATCTTCATATTGACAATGATTTTCCTTTAGGAGTGCCTGGGAATTTTCAGAGATAGAATTTGTTCCCTGATTGCAATTCATAAAGCATGACAAAAGCTGAGAAATGATTATTGAATCTCTGGATTTATATTTTAAAAAGTTGTTTCTAATTTCTAACACTAAGGTATGTTCCTACCTAAGAAAGAAACTTGGAGCATATTCTAACTTCTGGCCTCTTAGAGATATGACTAATGGAGAATGGACAGGACAATATGCTTAAAGAATAATTTTGAGGCTCAAGCAAAATCAGCTGATTTAGACTTTAGCAGTTCTACTGCTAGAGAAGATAAGCATTTAACTTTTTTCCTAATTAACCCTTTCAAACCCCTTAACAATCTGACTAAACATTTAGGAAGTGTAGGATATTTTTGAGCTGTAATCTCCATTGGATGACTCAGCTGGAAATCATCTAATTCAATCACTTCAGTTTGAATGAATATAGACTCTGATTTTTGGATGATGTTAACATAAACACCAACCAAACACAGAATGAGTCATAAGTGTCTCTAAGGTATTTAAGCAATCAAGTCCCAGAGCCAGCAGGAAGCAGAGTTAAGAAACATAACTCATCCAGGACAGTCATTATTGGAAATGTGATTTCTGCTTCACCAGGCATTTTGAGGGATGCAAAGAGATTAGGCTGAAAGTCTAAGAAAATAATTGTGTTCTCATGCATTCAATAATAGTTGAATGTCTTCTCTGAAGCAAGTGTAACTATGGCAGAAATCTTACAGAATACTCAATATTAGCATAATGTTGTACCTCCACACACATGAAGGCATGATCAATAGTCATGTCATGTGTCTAAAGTTGTATGTGTATTGTAAAGGGTGTGGGTGAAGGAACATAGAAAAACATCTACAGAGTGGATAGCAAGGACCTTTACACACATACACACACACACACACACACACACACACATACCACATACATACATACACACACACACACACACACACACATGTGATCATGCTGAACAAGTTTTTTGGAAACCTTATATGTGAACATGAAGCCACTGCATATTCATTATGCTGAGAAGGAACATCCTTGAGTTTATAAATGAGCGCTAATACCAAGGAAAATCTATTTGTTTTCATTGTCAGTTTGCTTCCTATTCATGTATCCTAAATTTCAGTTAGAAGTCATAGGCCTGTCATGGGCTGTCATAGATAATGGCTATTGCACAACACTAGGAGTTTTATTACAACTCAGACTAAGTTAACCTTTTGTAACAGCCTCAGTTGTCACATGCAGAATAACAGTGACCTTGAAGAAAGCATAAGGTCACAGTCTTCAACTGATGCATCTTCAAATATCAGTTTTCTTCAATTATTTTATAAGAATTAATAAAAGTGTAATAATAAAATACCTTTAAATTATCAAACTATTTGGAACTATGCTATGGAGATGCAATCACCAGTAATAATTGTTCTTATGAAAAACTATGTAATTTGAATGTGACAATTGTTACAGATACTAAATATTTATTTTTTTAGAAGAGAAAAATTGCTATCTTAGAGCAACTAACTAGTAAGGTCCCAGGGAAATAATCTGTGTTATTTAATGGCAGAAAGATATCAAGAAAATTTGATGGTATTAGTAATAAAGAAGAATGCCATGCAAAGATGACACATGTTGGGATGATCAAATACCCAATCAGCTCACAGCCTTCAGTTTTGGGTCACCCTCGTGTGTGTGTGTGTGTGTGTGTGTGTACTCATATGTGTTTAGGTGCACACTCATATATGGGTGTATGTATGGGGATCAGAGCATGTGTGCATATTATCCACAAAACTCAGGAGTTATTTCTCAGATGCCATCTTCCATTTTTTTTTTAATGATACAGGGCTCTCATTGACCTAGACACCACCATGTAGGCTATGTTTGTAGAACAGTATCCCTAGGGATCCATTTGTCTCTGCCTCCCTAGTGCTAAGATTATAGAAATGTGCCACCAAATCCACCTTTTTTATTTTTCATTTGACTCCTGGGAATTGAACTCAGATTCTCATTGTAGCAATACAAACATTTTTGCATGTAAGCCATCTCCATAGTTTAGCACCTTGTTTTTTAGTGTACAGGCCAGAAAATATTTAGTTTACCCTTGTAGCTTTTAAGGTGTGCTGCAATCACCCATTCCCAATGGTGTAGGGAGAAAGCAGATACAGATAAAACAAAAATGGATGGCTATTCCATTTCATCTTCACTTATGAAGCAGGTAGTAGATGATTGTTGACCCTTGGCCTAAAAGAACATATGAGTTTATAAACAAATCCCTTTTCAGCTCTTCTAGAGATGGTGCTAGGTCTAACCTTAAGACTAATTATGGGACGTTTACATTTGTTGAATGTAGTTTATAGTCACTAAATTTGTGTGCTGGGCTGATAGAAAAACTCAGTGGCATTTGACTTACTGCAGTTAATTTTGCTTTGCAAGTAACAATTGGGACATACTGAGCCTTTCCATTTCCGAGTATTTCCAATTCTTTCTCTGAATTTAACATTTCATATTACTGCCAAGGGTATGTTTTAAAGTTAAAAGTCTTCATAGAGAAAAAGGAGATTAAGAACAATTTACTGGAAATAAGCAGGAGGCTCTGCACATCGGCTTCTGAAGCCATTCCTATGCTGATCTTCTACTGTCTTGTGGATGTACTGGACCTGTTTCCAGAAGGAGGACTGGCCCTTCTTTTCTCTTTGAAACAGGTCAGAGAATGTATGCCTTCACTAAATAGGGCAGAGTCCCACCTTGTTCTGTACTCTGACACCATGAGGTTGAGCCTCAGAATCATATGAGTATTTACAGTATCTGTGTTGGTTTTCATGCAAGCAGTAAAGAATACTGGTTTTCTTTGAATGGGAGAATTAGGATTCTATGTGATGTTGTTTTTTAAATGTGATGAGTAAAGATTTGGATCTGTTTCAGGATTTAAGTTGATAAGCAGCCTTAAAGGAGAAAAACAGTTTTAGCTTAGAAATGTCAATTCATTTGGCTTTCAGGGAACGATTTGCAAATGCAGAGTACTTCCTCTGTGTAAATGAAGGGCTGCTTTGCTATTCAGTAAGTAGTATGGGTGAGGCAAGAGGAGAACAACTTTGAACTATGCTGTTTCTAGCCTCCTCCTGTATTAGAATCTGGGTTATGTGGGAGCAGAAATGTCATCTAAGGAGGCCAGCTGTCTTCTTAGGTTGTGCCATATATAGGTTCCCCGTGATCTGTGTTCTCATTCTAAGCTTTGCAGCTTCAGCAACTTACAGTTTGAAAGGAACCCGGAGTGGATCAGATGCAGGGAACACAACAGATGTTGAGTAAGTATCAGGATCCCACTGCAGAATTCTGTAAAATTAGACTGGAAGCTAGCATCTCCTAGAGACTGGTACTTCTGCAACTTATTGTACTCTATACTCCTTCCTGTCAAGAAAACTTAGTTGGTGGTGTACATGACAATACAATAGCAGATTTCTGTTGAGTATAAACACATTATTTAGCACTCAGTAAATTTGAAGGTATTAATTATTACCACAAATGCCAAGCGTAAAACAAAGGCCAGCGGTAGCACAGCTAATAAGTAATAACATCTTTGGCATACCCCTCCCCACTGAGCTTCATTCCCTGTCCTGAGTCACTTTACAATGTAACCTAGGCTAGCTTACATGCATTCACTTACCAGTTAACATATATGGAAATTGACAGGTCCCATGATTATTAGTGTACCTGTGCATGATTCTAAGTACCAGATTCCTGGCTCGGTAGACCAGATGAGGTGTTTGTTATCCTACACACTAACTGGGAAGTCACATCCAACACTACCTCCTAAATGCAATTCTTTTCTATTTAAATCAGTTCAGCATTCATTGAGCATGTTAATATGTCATACACATGTTTTTTATTATCCTCCTCATAAGTGGACAATCTTATGGTACACAAAAAATATTTAGGTACAAATATCTTAGTTAATTTTCTCCAAGGCTAATAAATCATGTTGTGATGCATTGAAGTAAGGTCTTTGGGATACAGAAGAATCTGGTTCCAATCAAGATCTACCATTCACTGCCTCAACAATGCCAACTGCTTTATCACCTGTATCCCAAGCACACAGAGGTCTCATCTGATGATTATTCACATGAAAGTGCTTTTTTAAACACTCTGTGGCTTTTCTAAGAAAAATGGCTGAGGAAAGTAGTGCTGTCACTTTTGCTTTCTAAACATCAGTCAAATAAAACGAGAAGAAAGAAATTAACATCCAGCTTCAGCAACACTAAAACATCTCTAACCCTGAATCACAATGCATGAGGAAAGACTGCTGAGTACACTGAAGTATTATATATGAAGTATGGTGACACAGGCAAGTAATGATAGCACTGAAGAACCCAAGACAGGACACTGGGAGATCCAAATCAGCCCCAGCTGTGTAGCATCTTCAAAGCCAGCCTGAAGTACGCAGAAGGAAATTATTGCAAACAAAGCAAAATTATACTTCTGTCTCCAGGGTCTAGCCCAGTACATGAATGGAACTAGAAAAGACGATAATGAATGAGGTGACTCAGACCTTATTTGAGGCTCCTAGTTCTTAAGCTTTGGGTGTGAGTAAAAATCTAAAAGTGACTGCAGGAACCAGGAAAATAAAGAGGGACTGTTGCTGGGATAAGGGAGTGGAGAGCAAATGAGAATAAAGCAGCAGATTTTATGTGAGCTTCTCAGGGATCTAGGGAAAAAGAAGGAGAGGTAAAAGAGATAAATACAGAAGGACAGAGGAGGGCTAAACAACTGTAAGGATTCTGAAAATGTCATAAGGAATCATACTATGAACAACTTCTTGCCAAAGCTCAGCAGCTATAACACATGGAAGTTTAACATAAGCCTATGTAAATATATATTTATAGTTTAAACAAAATTTCTATCTCGTCAGACAATGCTTATTCCAAAAACCAAAGATAACCTAACAATGAACCCCAACCTGAGTCAGGAGAAGACCTTTTTTTTTTTTTTTTTTTTTTTTTAGTTATTTGCCAGGGCATTCCAAAAGACTCCCAAATTATTACTATTGCCCATGGTTGCTCCCCAGGGGTAGATTGTAAGTTCCTGTTGGCGAAGATATCTTTCACTTCAGATGAAGGGCCCAGAGGACCTTGTCTGGAATTGACCTGAACATCTACTCTTTGATAACAAGCTTTCAAGACACCAGAAGACGTCATTTCAGCTTCCAAAGGAGAGGAGCAACCAAAAATTCTACCCAGTTATGACACTTATGAACAACAATGACCAGCATGGCACAATAACCCTAATGGTGCAGTCAAGTGAAAACATGTATCTTGGAGAACATGCAATCCACTTTATAAAGTCATCATTCTTAAATACAGTATAGAAATTTGTCTTTATATCCACATACAAATGGAGTCATTACTCCTCATCAAGGAAGCTTCCTGTTGCAACACATTGTGGCAATTACAAAAGACCACTACCAACTCTAATGTAAAGATGTCAAATCTAGTCCCAGTGAATACATCTACAAAATAACTCCTGCATCCTCCTGCAACTAAGGCTCCAGGGACATTGTGGAAGAAAGGGTGGAAAGATTATAAGATCTAAGAGTCAAGGAGTCCTCTGTGAGACTGTGTTTCCTAGTAAGTCAGAAGATACCATACCCCTATAAATTCTTCCTGACATGAATGTCCAAATATGAGATGAGTAAGGCTGACAGTAAAAGATATGCCAAAGTACATGGGGAAAAATCACAGGAGATCTCAACCCTAAAATGAATTGCAGCCAACTAAGAAACTGTGCAGAAGCATTTTCCTCAGGGAAAAGTCCACTAATTGGTTATCCAATACTAAATGGTCAGCCCTGAAAACATACATATGATTGACATTATAAAGACCAAGTAGGTTATATTTGAGAATATATATACATGCAATAATAATTTATGAAAAGAGATGTGGTGAATTTGAAAGAGAGGAAAGAAGTCAAGACTTGAATGGAAGAAAGATAAAGTAATCACATTATATCTTAAAAAAAACTCTTAAAAGTACAAAGAAACAAAGATAAAACACAAGAGCAGCTGTTGGATGTTCCTAAATGTAACTACAAAATTCATAAGGTAGGACAACGCCATGGACTATTGTTCTTCCAAGACACAAAGACATAGTTAGAAAAATCTGAAATGGTGGGGGTTGATTGGGGAATGGGTCGGGGGAAGAGGACTTCTGGGACATATGGTGAGGAGGGAACTGGGAAAGGGGAAAGCCTTTGGAATGTAAACAAAGAATATAGAAAATAAATAAAAAAGAAAAATGTGTCACATGAACTGAAATCAGTGCTGTGGTCTGGGAATCAAGGGAAGGTACAGATCTTTGTGTATACATGCAGGATTGGTGTGATGGCTGTTCATGGTTGTCAACTTGATTACAAATGAAATTAAACGTCAAAATGGAGGGCACACTTGTGAGGAACCTTTTTGAATACTTTGTAGTAGGAAGATCCACTTGTAATCTGGATCTTTGAGGTAAGAAGACACATGTTTAATCCAGATCCTTTGAGCTGGGACAATCCACCTCTAATTTGGCCACACCTTCTGCTGAAAGCCTATATAAAGAGGAAAAAGGACCTTTTCCTCATTGCCTGCTTGTGGTTGCCTGGTTAGCATGTCCATTCCTTTACTGGAATTAGAGCCTAATTCTTTGGGATGATATCTCATATCAAAAACCAACTGAGACATCCAACCTCATGGAATGAATAACTATTGCAACTACTGCATTCTTGGACTTTCTGTTTATAACCAGCCATCCTTGGATTAGCAGGCCCACAGCCTACAAGTCTTATTAATAAATCCCCTATGCATTCTAATTAATATTCACACACACATACACACACACACACACATGTCTTTGTTACTTCAGTATGCTTACTTGCTCACTAAGAAAGAACTAAATGCAAAAATTCTTTGGCTTTTTGTTGATTTACCATCTACGGTGAGTAAATGCTCACAGCCTGGAGGTTGTCAGAATCAGAATTGCTGTTTTGATGAAACAATTGATGTAAGTGATGTGATTGCTTTTTACAAAGTAGGACATTGCTTATATTTTCTTTTAGTAACCTTTTAGCTGCCCAAGGCCACCTGTCACTTGCTTAGAAAAGTCAGTGGCTAGCCTTCATAGATCTGTCTACCTTTTATTAAAGGTTTCATTTTATAATACTAATCCTTGGTTATAAAAGCATTTGTAGGCTTATAAAAGCAATTTGAAGACCATCTAAGAGAACTTATGAGCTTATTTCTATATCTATCTATCTATCTATCTATCTATCTATCTATCTATTTATTGTAGCATTAATATAGAGTACATATATATGTATATACATTGTATATACATTGCATACGTAAACACTATATGATATGTAGTCCATGTGTAATATATATTATCTCTCTATATACACTATATAACATATATTTATATCATGAGGATTGAATCAAAATCATAGACATATAAAATAATCACATGTTATGAGGAATCTTTATATGAAGAAAGTGTTTTATGATGTCAGTAAGGTAGCAGGTAAAAGAGACTGACTAAATGCATAAATGGGAAAATGAAATGCAGTGAAATGTTTAACCCAAACACATAAATCAGAATCCACAATATAAAGGTAGAAAATAACACAAGGTGCAGGAAAAATTTTAAGTATACCACAGAGAAATCTCTCAGGAGGAGTAAAACTCATCCCACACAGCATTCCCTATTAGACCTGTAATTAAGCAATCACTTCTGGTTCCTAATCTGTGGGAGCTAAGTAGAAAATTCCATTTTACAAGTAATTGGAACAATTTGGAGAATATATTTATGGATAGATCTAGTGAAAATTATTCCTAAAAATGCTTTCTAACCCAAATCCATCCAAAATGGACTCAAAAATTGTCAAAGCATTACTTCCTAAGATAGAAGTAGGAAAAAAAATCCAAGCAGTTTGGATCTGACTGTTTAAATATATAGCAGTTTATAAAAATGACTAAAAAAGACAACCATGGCATTGATTAGACATTAATTAGACTGTTGGAAGGAATTCTGTATTTCTACCAAAGTAGGCATATCTAACACTTAGATTAGTCCTTCCTGAGGAAATAACATACAACTTCTGTCTTATTGTATAACCACATAGAGGAAGGCATTTACATAATCAGAAAAAACATCCTTCAGTCATCAAATGGAGAAGGTCATCAGGAATACTGCAATGGATAAAGCATATGTAAGGTCAATGTTAAGATACAGCCTATCTATGACCAAGACTAACAACAATGATAAGGATCACACCATCTCTTGCTTTAGATTCAGAAAACCTGGATCAATTGGAATTATTTTTATATTGCTATGCTAATCATGGCAATATTGTTGATTGTATTCAGTTGAGAGAGAGAGAGAGAGAGAGAGAGAGAGAGATGATTGTTACATCGCATAGGCAGGACTCTTACAGATTCTCCGTATAACATTGGCATGTCTAGGTTGGCAAGGGAATTGATTTAAAAGAGATGGCCATAAATCTCCAATATTAAAATTTAAATTTATAGCTACATATAAAAAGGTTTTATCTATCTAAAATATAAATTTCAACATTTTACAAGGTTTTTACAACAGGAAACCTCCCATCATTGAATTTTGTACACTATTGTCATCTCTTATAGGGCACTTTGCATGTTAGCAGCCATTACCTTTTAACGTTGCTACATATAACCATACCCCCAGTACTCGGCAACTACAGCTTGTCTTTCTGTCTCTATTAAACTCCTTTAAACATTTAATTTTAAAAACTAAATACTATTTTTTTTTCTGCTTTTTAAAGTTATTGTAATAGCTGTATGGTCTGTCCATGATGTAATATGTAAAAATACTTTCCTTTTTTTTGTTGAACTGAAAAAAGATTCACTTGTGAGGATGTTTCTTTTTCTTTATCCATTTAGAAATCCATACTTAAGCAGAGGCATCTTCCTGTGCTTTCCTAAAAATACTCTACCTCAGTGCTATATGATCACAATTCATCAAAAGATTATTTTTATCATAGTGATATAAAAGGATTACAAAGGAGATGTCTAAGGGAGTTAAGATATTATATTAAAGCACGTGGATGTTCTTGCATTCTCTATTTTAATGTCTCTGTGAAAACATACTTGGATCAAAACTGGATTTCCCATCAGAAATAGAACTTTCTGATAATCATGTTATTCTGTTAAAGTGATTGACTCAAATTTGCAGGTAAGCTGTAATAAATGAGCTTTGATAAGTATCAACAGGTTATTGAATGTATTGCTATACTTCATTTTATCATTCTGTAATGTACTATGCAATTTTGAGAAGACTCAACAAGAACATAGCTAACACAATGCCAAGCGAGTTGACTAGAAATTAGCAGCAGTCACTTAGGTGGAGAAGAACCCCAGTGGCCTATGCACCAGAGAGTAAGCATCCTCTGTCTTCTTTCTCCTGCTTCCTCCCCATTGTTGCTTAGTGTTTTGTGTGAAATGTAATGTGGAATCATGTCAACCAGTTAGTTCATGTTCTTCTGCTATTTCTTCTTTGTCACCATCTCATAGAGAGGAACTTATGTTGAACCTGAAATGTTCCTCACAAAAATACTTTGCGTTCTAGAAGAAATGAAAAACTAGCAATTGGAGGTGGTATGCGCACTTATATTTACCATCTCCCATTTCCTATAATTTGTATTTTATGTAATGAACACTTAATTTATTATACTTTAATCTCTGATCAGAACAAGGCAAAATATTAACTAAGCAAACTGAATTTTAAGAGAATTGCTGATTCTGATGGAATTTCCAAATGGGCAATAGCATAACATTTATTTTCAATCTAGCAGGAGCTTTATGGTAACAACTTGAAGTCTGGCATCAGAAACACAGATTGATCCTTCAGTCTGTTAAAAAAAACTAATAGAACTCTTTTTTCCAACTAAAATTGTATTGTTTCAAATAAAATTGTGTATGTTTTATATTATACAGATTTGAATTATATTTAGCATGAACATATGATTGTTTAAAATTCACAAACATTGTAGAATCTTCCCTGCAGAATCCATGGACGTGTGGTTGGGAGTGATTGCTAAAGTCTACTGCACAACATGAGGACTGTTAATATAAAATAAGTTAATAAGAATGTACTGTGTTCTTGAGATTACATTTTAGATGTTAGTTCTCAGGCAAGCATTGAATGTCTATAGTCCTGTCTTTTCACCTGTAAAGTGGGATAATAATTCACATTGCAGTTGGTTCCTGTGAAACTCAAGTTATCACAATACAGGGACTGAAACTTATGGGAACCATGCAAATTTGTTTTCCAGCCTCACTACCAAAGTGAAGTGTTTGTATCCCCTCAACCAGGAAGATGCAGTAAAGTTAGAGTTAACTGGAAGACAAGATTGGAAAAAGCAGAAGGCAGAGGAATATTAAATGGATTTTTATGACCAGCAAAGGAAAACTATTTAGAGTTCAGTATAAGAAAACAGATGACACAAAAATCAGTGGCCAGGAAAGACATAATCAGAGCAGGCTTTCTTAGGATTATTGAGGGTTTGTTTAGTACCCTAGAAGCCCCTTACTGAATTGACAAATGGGACCTCATAAAATTACAAAGTTTCTGTAAGGCAAAGGACACCTCAGAAGGACAAAAGAGCAACCGACAAATTGGAAAAAGATCTTCACCAAACCTACATCTGACAGAGGGCTAATATCCAATATATACAAAGAACTCAAGAAGTTAGACCCCAGAGAATGAAAAACCCCTATTAAAAATGGGGTACAGAGCTAAACAAAGAATTTTTACCTGAAGAACTTCGGGTGGCTGAGAAGCACCGTAATAAATGTTCCACATCATTAGTCATCAGAGAAATGCAAATCAAAACAACCCTGAGATTTCACCTCATACCAGTCAGAATGGCTAAGATTAAAAACTCAGGAGACAGCAGGTGTTGGCAAGGATGTGGAGAAACAGGAACACTCCTCCACTGCTGGTGGGATTGCAAGATGGTACAACTACTCTGGAAATCAGTTTGGCAGTTCCTCAGAAAACTGGACATGACACTTCCAGAGGACCCTGCTATACCACTCCTGGGCATATACCCAGAGGATTCCCCTGCATGCAAGAAAGACATATGCTCCACTATGTTCATAGCACCCTTATTTATAATAGCCAGAAGCTGGAAAGAACCCAGATGTCCCTCAATGGAGGAATGGATACAGAAAATGCGGTATATTTTCACAATGGAATACTACTCAGTCAGCAATTAAGAACAATGAATTCATGAAATTTTTAGGCAAATGGTTGGAACTGGAAAATATCATCCTAAGTGAAATAACCTAATCACAGAAGAATACACATGAAATGCAATCACTGATAAGTGGATATTAATCAGCCTAGAAGCTCTGAATACTCATGACACAATTAGCATATCAAATGGTTCCCATGAAGAAGGAAGGAGAGGGCCCTGGTCCTGAAAAGGCTTGATCCAGTATTGTAGGGGAGTACTGGGACAGAGAAAGGGGAGGGGGTGATTGGGGAATGGGTGGAGGGAAGAGGACTTATGGGACATATGGTGAGAGGGAAACTGGGAAAGGGGAAAGCATTTGGAATGTAAACAAAGAATATAGAAAATTAAAAATAATAATAATAAAAAGAAACCCCTTATTTTACCATTCTGTGGTCCTCAGAATAGACACCAGCACTATTCTGTAAAAGATGAGTATACACTTCTCTGAAAAGTTTTATTTTATATTCACGTTTAGCCTTTGCCAGACTGAAAATGGTTACTAACAGGATTTGTAGCTGATGGGAATAGAAGAGTCCAGTCCAGTGTCACTTTAGGACATTGTTGGTCTTGCAGTGACAGATGTCAGCTACTATCAGCCGGTTTATATTGTCCACCTCTAGATGTTGAAATTAGCACAAAAGAAAACTGCACCTAGATTGCTGAGACATGTCAGTCCAGTGGAAAGGTTGAGACATGTATGTAGGTGAAATGAGTGCCACCTGATGGGTTTGGCAGCATTTGAGCCTAGTCAGTGGACCAAAACATTTAAAAGTACTCTGATACATTTCGGTTTCAGACAGTGTCTGGAAATAGCTTATGGTTTCCTCTCTTCTTATTCTCTTGCAACACATTTTATGCAGTTAAAATTATAAATAGAGTGTAAACTCAGGCTAGCAACATCAAGAATATGAGTGTAAAATTTCTTCATTTTTACCACCCAGAAATTGCAGTTGTGATTTAGAAATCTGTGATTGGGAAACAGTATGTTTCCACAAAAGAGACTTTGCATTCCCAACCTCTACCATTGGTGGTATATAGTTAGTACTTGCTCCCCCCCCCATTTATCCATGTGATATAACTTAATTTCCTGTTTATAGAGTTTTTAACTGTAGAAGTAAAAATCTCAAAAAACATACAAATAACTAAGAAGAGACAAACTATTTCATAGTCATATATTGTAATTAAAACGATTCTTTTTTCTCTTTATGTAACCAATAAACACCAAACAAACAAACAAAACTCTTGGCCACTATAAAGATTTCCTTTTCATCCATTCTATATCCTGAGAGGAAATTCAGCATCTAGAAAACCTAACTGGGAGGAGAGACTTGATTGTATGATCTAACTAATAGTGTATATGTAAAATATTTACTGACAGGCTAGAGACAAATAAGGTAGAGATGCCCAGAGTCCCTCATTTCTGTAGCGTTAGATATTGCTGCATCCTGCCCATGTGTCATTAAGATACACTTACTCCTACAGTTAGTTCACAGGTTTTGAGAACTGTAGAAGCCTTGTACTAGACTGGGCAGATCCCTCCATTAATAGAGGGCTTGTGTGCATTAGACTCTGGAACCTGGGATTTGTTCTTAGTACTGTACAAAATATAAAATATTGTAAGAGCCAGGATAAGCTATGTTTGCTAAATATTATTGTTCTATTGGCCATTGTTTCAAACTTGAGTAGAATTGGGGAATCACCAGGTAATTAAGATTCCATGGGTAAGTCAAAGTTATGTGCAGGAGAACCAATGCCTTCCTATTTGTCTTCCATTATGTCATTATCCTATCATATACGTAAAACAGAAAGTTTCTTTTTTTGGACCTACTTGCTGAAGGATTCTAGACTGCTAGAGGTATAAATAAATTATTGATCTTTTTTGTTGAAAGACTTTTATACTAATATTGATAGAAATACAATAAAATTAGGAGTATCACAACTGGTTATATAAACTGAACAGCTTTCCATCAATACAGAGTTGATTTTTAAGATAGCATTGACTGTTATATCCAAGTGTCTTGTATACATGCTGTTAACTTCTGCCTACTTAGAATGGATTTGGTTTAGGCTGAAATAACAAATAACACCCAAATCATATGACGCTGGCAAGTAAAAGTGTAATTCTTCTCTTGAATTTTGAAGACATGGAAGTTTGTAGCCATATAGTTACTTTAGAGACCAAGGCTTACAGAGGATTTATTATTTATAGTGCAATTTGCTCTAGTGTATGAGATTCCTGACCTATAATACCTTGTAAAATGCAGTTCACATATGACATTCAATTTAGACTACCCTTTTACTTGCAAAAACTTTTCTATGAGTTGTGTGAATCAGTTACCTTACCATGCATTTCATATATATTTCATTTTGTTTCCACAAATACAATTTTAAGTATTATTATTTCATTTTCACAAAAAAGCATACTATATTTTTGTTTTACTAAAAAAATTGCATGTAATATCTTCTTGATGTGTTTACCATTTTTATCATGACATAATTCTCTTTTTTATTTTCTGCAATAAGTTTTGACATAATTTTATTTATTACTTGGTTATGGATGCTAGTGGAGTTAGCCTGGCTCTTTCTGTCTTACTGTCTACATGGAATAAACTTTGTTTCACTCTTAACTGATTTAAAATTCTGAAGTTTTCTGCAGGTGCTACATCAGTGTGGTGGTTGGATACTGTGTAAAATTCCTTCTATTCATTTCTACTTTAAAAGTGGGAGTTTTCTTATACTAGATGCAGTTATTGACCATTGACAAACATCCAATTTTGCTCATTTGTTTCATGTGCAATTTATTTTTCTTTGTTCTCCAATTACTCTAGCATTGCCTTCTTTTGTTTATAATGCTATATTTCTGATGTGCATTTTATTTCCTTCCCAAGTATTTGTTTTTAAATGGTACATTTTCATATTAAATTTGCATGATCATATTTCAAATAAAATTAATTTTTGTTTACTTATACTTTAAATTCTGCTCCTGTTCTTCTCGATGCTGTTATTGACACCAAATATGTCTTGTTCCAGTGTACTCACAGATAAAAATTAGGATGACCTTCAAGAGAAATGTAAAAGTTTAATTCAAAATGTTGGATTAGATGACATTTTGGTTAAACAATGTTTTCATTGTTTCAAATGATGAAAATTATGTTAACCTGAGAAAAATTTCAAAGTTTGAGGAAGGTGAAATTATACACAACTTTGTCAAGTTCCAGTCTCACAATCTAACACGTACATAGTATTTGCACTTTACCTACTTAAGTCAATGTGTGCATGTTATAGAAGATTCTAAAGATTTTCTTTCTTTTGTTCCATAATATGTTATTATAGCACATATGATCACATTTATAAGAAATGGTTCTCTGTCATACATATGTAATTAGCATGCAAGTTTACTCTTTTCTTATATATTATTGACTACTATAATATTATTGACTAATATAATATTGTACATGTTTAAGATTTCTTATAATGCTTGCTCAATACTCTATAGTGTATCTGTGATATTAAAGAAAAATTTGGCTGCTCCTGTGGCTAGATGAAACCAAGGACTCTAAATTACTGGTACAAAAACCCAAACCCAAACAAAAACAGCAACAATTATAGAGTGATGGAATGTAGATCTAATTTACTTAGAAAATTTGAGTATATCTGTAAGCATTTCAAGATAGTACTCTAGATTATTAATTCTTGGGTCATACTGTTAATCCCAGATCTGCCACCCATGCCCCCCTGCAAAAGAAAAATCCCATAGAACCAAGTGAAACATGAAAGGAAACAATTATTATTTGTGCAGAGGGTTGGTGATACATTTTAATAAATTTATTTGGGTATTGCCTTATTTTATATTTTTTATTTTATTTTATTGGTTATTTTATTTATTTACATTTCAAATGCTATCCTCATTCCCAGTTAAATGCTTTATGACCTACCCTTCCCCTCTGTGAGCATACTTCCCATCTACCCACCCACTCCAGCCTAAGTGCCCTAGCATTCCTCTAAGATAGGGCATCCAGCCTCCACAGGACCAAGGGGCTCCCCTTCCACTGATATCAGATAAGCTAAACCTCTGATACATATCCAGCTGAAGCTGTGGGTCCCTTCATGTATGCTTTTTGGTTGGTGTTTTAGTCCCTGGGAGCTCTGGGGGGTCTGATTGGTTGATGTTCTTCCTGTGGGTTTGCTAAGTCCTTCTGCTCCTTCAGTCCTTCCACTAACTCCTCCATTGGGGTCCTGAGCTTAGTCAGATTGTTGGCTACAAGCATCTGCATCTGTATTGGTTAGGCTCTGACACAGCCTTTCAGAGGACAGCTATATCAGGCTCCCATCAGCAAGCACTTCTTGGAATCAGCAATAGAGTCTGGATTTAGTGTCTGCAGATGAGATAGATCCCTAGGTGGGGCATTCTCTGAATGGCCTTTCTTTCAGTTTCTGCTCCACTTTTAGTGCCTCTATTTCCTTTTGACAGGAGCAATACTGGATTGATATTTTTGAGATGAGTGGGTGGCCCTATCTCTTAACTGGGGGCTATGCCTATCTACTGAATATATTCTTTATAGATTTTTCTCTTCCCTTTGTTGGATATTTTAGCTAACATCATCCCTGTCTACTTTCAAATCATAAAGTTTGCCTTTTATAAGAGGACAGTTCCAACTTGTCATGAGTAGATAGGAATTATACAGACATTGCCCTTTTAGTTCCATAACACCCCTACCATGTTCCCATTTTATCATCTGGTTTTAGCTTATGGTCACATGTGCACTTGAACTGAGACAATCACTAACCTCTTTTCTATGTCATTAGAATTGTCTTTTTTTTCCTGGACATTTCTTATAAATATGAATTTTACATGGTTTTTCTCTTGCTTAGTTTAATGTTTCTAATGCCTATCCAAGCTTTGCTACTCTCAGTGACACAGGCTTTATATTGTAAAAATGGGCATCAATTCTGTGGATACAGTATGATTCTTTATTGCTTCACCAGGTGACAAGTATTTGAAATGCTTTGACTATCATCAATACTCAGTCACAGGTCTTTATATCAGTATATATTTTAAATTTTCTTTGGATAAAACAGTGGGATTACTGGATCATATTATATATTGAACTTTAAAAGAAACTGACAAATACCTTGGTAAAGTAGAAATAACATTTTATAATCCTGTCGAGATTGTAATGGAGATACAAGTTTCTCTACATGATTGCCAACACTTATTAAAGTTTGTCAGCTTGGTGGGAGCTGCTCTAGTTTCCATGCAATAATGCCTTACTTAGTTTCATTGTATACCTTCCTAATGACTAATGCCATTGAGCATGGAAAGGCACAATAAATGGATTAACAAAAGCAATTTTCAAAAATGAAGGATAAACTCACAGTATCTCAAAACTTTTTCTCTAACTGCAACAAATAAGTCAACATGATATTATCAGAGGTAGACACAAGACTCAATAGAAGAGAAGAACGTCAACAAGAGAGTCAATGAGTATGCCAATGGACTTTAAGGGTTTTTTTATTATTATATTTTTAAGTTTTGAGATGTTTTAATCAAATTAAAACATTTCTCCTTCCATTGCCTCATTCCAAACCCTACAATATACCCTTTCCAATTCTCCTTCAAATTCATGGTCTCTTCTGTCACTAATTGTTATTATATACATATATGAATTTGTATGTACATAAATATATTCCTAAACATAACCTGCTGAGTCCATGTAATGTTACTTCTGTGAATGTTTTTTATGGTTAACATTTGGCACTGGACTATGACAAGTGTTAAAAATTCAATGGTGCTAGAGTATATGGATTTTTAGCTGACAAAATAATGATAAAATAAACAGTCAATGTAATTTCATACATATTAGAAGGTAGAGTATATATGTAAATTGAAAAGCAGTAACAAATTTACAATTAAACACAGGTATTTGTAACTCAAATCTAGTTCCTAATAATATTTTACCTTTGAGGCTAGGGATCAGTTCAATGGTAGGGTTGCATATTTAGCATACTCAAGGCCATGTGACCCATTGTCAGTACCAATAAATGTGTGTGTGTGTGTGTGTGTGTGTGTGTGTGTGTGTGTGCGTGTGTACATGCATGTGTATTTTTCAAAAGATTTATTTTTCATCAAATAAACCTTTAGTTTGTGAGGAAACTGGCTAAGGAAATGAAGACTGAGCTATAAGTTAGGGTTCAGGCCTTTCATTCTATCCGTCTTATGATATTGAGGGATAAGGATCTGAGTCAAGGCTTGCATGAGCTATAGGACAAGTTCAAAGGTATCCAGTATGGGTAACTTAGTGATACCCTGTCTCAAGAAGAAAATAAAAATAAAATGGCTATTCAAAGACTGTGAGAAAGTACTTGAAAATAACAAATCTCAAGAAGGAATTATACAGAATGTGTAAACACTCCAAACTGAAAAGCAAATAATGAGCAATTTAATTAAAAATTTGCCTGAAACTCGAAGTGACACTTCAACAAAGAAGAGGGAAAATGAGTGTGTACAAAGATGTTCACTGTGTTGAACATCAGGGGAGTGTAGCTTCAAGTTATGATCACAAAACTAGGCACACATACTAGAATAAAGAAACAAAAGACAGGGTCTCAATAGACTGGAAGTACTGATGGCTCTAGAGATATTCTCTCATACATTGTTCATGGGTGTGGGAAAGGTGACCCTCCTATGAATTGCTGATAGGAGAGAAAATAGCAGAAACCCTGGAAAATAGTTTCCTGTTTTAATACAACAAAATTAAAGTAGGCTTCCCATATGACCCAACAGTCACATTCCTGGATGTTTATCATAGAGAAAGGAAAACTTGCCTCAAAAATCTATATACAAATGTTTATAGAAGATGTTCATAGTAGTCAAAATCTGGAAACAACCCAAATGTCATTCAATGGTTGAATGGATAAACAAATTGTGAGACCTTTATACATTGGAATACCATTCAGCAATAAGAAGAAAACAAACTATTACACATTTGCCAACTTTTATGAATCTCCAGGGCATTGTTCTGAGCAAGAAAGCCAGTACAGAAAGGTTATGTATAATCTGATTCATTTTATACAACATTCTTGAAATGACAGGGGAGACAGAGATATGATGGGTGACTCTTTTCAAGAATGAGAATTGGAACGGAAGAAGGTATACTTCAACAGGGGCAGCAGCCCCATTTCTTTTGTGTTGATTGCATAGCTCTATATCTTATCTGTGACAGTGTTTACTTGACCTCACACATATGGAAAAATTCATGGCACTTAATGCATACACTGAGAGAAGAAAGGAGGGGCATGAAAACCCACTAACATCTGAGTTTTTAGATTGCATCACATCGCTATCAGTTCCTGAGTTGAAGGCATCATAACACTTTAAACTCTATTGTAAAATATTCCTATTGTAAAATATTCCAAGGAGAGTAACAAGACTCCTTGGGACTTTGCTTTTCTTGTGAATCTGTCATTTTCATTTTTAAGGAAATAAAAAAGTTAAGAATGACTCATG
This sequence comes from Apodemus agrarius, assembly GCA_964023405.1. NCBI lineage: Eukaryota > Metazoa > Chordata > Mammalia > Rodentia > Muridae > Apodemus > Apodemus agrarius. Next base: position 83,008,695 of record OZ030016.1, on the reverse strand, counting down.
AAAAAAACTTGAATCTTATTTTTCTAGAGAAACATGGTAAACGGATGTACTGAGGGCTTTCTGTGTAGATAATGTTTGTAAATAAAGAAATATTCCATGTCGAAAGTAAATTGTTATGTGAGAATAAAAAAAAAAAGAAACTGTCATTGTCAATTGCACATGAGTACATCACAATTCAGTTTAAGACCCAATGTATGTTCAGTCCGAATTACAAGTGAGTTCAAACACTCTCTTTGGATTTAGTCATTGCTTTGCTCACCAACACGTTTATTGCAGAGATCAAAGTTCTTGAAATTTCCCAATGAGTTAAATCATACACAAAGTCCCTGTTTTTCCATCGTTTAGGAATTTTAATCTAGCAGCCTGTCTTGTCTGGCAAAAGATCCCATCCAAAGAACTTCTATGTCTATATGATCCAGCTGAAATGCAGACATGACGTGGATTACAATTATGATCTGGCTGGAATATAGACATGCCCTGAGTACAAACCTTTAATCCCTAACAATAAAGGTAAGATTTTTGCATAGAAGGAAGCAGTGATGTTTGAAAGTAATGTCTAATTGAGGGCAAAGTGATGAATCAGAGAAATATTTGATAGAATGAGTCAGAGATAGGATATGTCCTTCTTTCACAAGAAAGGCATGAAAGACAGCCTACTTACGGAGTCTTGGGGAGGAAGGACAGCTAAGTGAGTGCACTTCAGTGGAGTTTAGGCAATGCAGTTGCATTCAGTTGAGAACAGTTCAGTGCACCTCCATGTAGCTCACTTAATTGCAGTTGAGCTCAGTTGAGTTCCTCCAATTCAGCTTGTAGAATTCAGAGGGAGTTTTTCCAAGCAGAGCAATTCAGAAAGAAGACAAGAAAAAACAGTTTGAATCAGCTTGGAGTTTGGACCCAGAATGGATGAGTTGAACCAGCCCTCCAGAGTTTAGAAAGAACTAGAAAGGGTATGCCTATAAAGCAGTAAGCCTCTGAGATGACAATTACATCTAGCAAACAAAGGGTATTTGTCAATTCTATCAGTAAAACTTCATCTGTAAAATAATGTGGAAACATTTTTGGGTATTCAGACCCAAGCACAGTTTTGAATCCATTGTAAATGAAAATTACTTAATGATGCTTTTTTGCAGTGTGAGTACATGTGAATGTGCTTGCATGCATGCATGCCTGTGTGTGCTTGTGTGTGTGTGTGTGTGTGTGTGTGTGTGTGTGTGTGTGACTAATAAGGGTTAATGGTGATAATTAGATTATTAATGTTAGGGTCTAAGGCTGAGATGCTTATGGAGAGGAAAAAGGCTTGTCTTAGTTTGATAGACTGCCACTGGAACAGATTCCTCCAGGCTTGTTCTGAGCCTTAGTAGGATATTGGCCATGCTGCATGGAATTCTGAAGACACTATGTGAAAGAGAGATCAAGAAGATATTTGGAGGAAATATTGCCAACTATCTTGTGGTCCTGTCATTCATAGATCTCTTCAGAGACTAGTGAGTAATTCTCTAAGGAGCTGCCTATGAAGTAGGCTTGATTCATGTCATTTTATAACTGCTGAGACAGGTGATAGCTGGATTTATCTATTACAGAAGGGACTAAAGTCAAGGAAGCCTGTGAAACCACAGATTCCCAGAGGGATGTTTGGTTCTTCCAGAGTTGTGATCTCAGGAAAGGAAATAACGATCTACCAGGTGAAATGACTCTATTGGCACAATAAATTTAGGGCTGTTCACTCAGGACATTCTTTGATTCCGTGAGATCCATCTCAGCTACTGAGCTTTCAAAAGGCTGTTTCCTTCTGGGTTTTCAATCATCTAATATCACTGCAAAATTAGCCAAATATGTGAGCTTGAGGGAAAATTCTCAAGCCAATAAAAGTGAGATTTTCTGCTAACATTTAAGAAAACATTTACTCATTTTCCTTTGCATTTTAAATTTATCATGATAAAGAAGACATAGAAGCTGTGGAAATTCATTTCAGTTAAAAAATGAGGGGGGAAGTCATACTTTTGAGCCAGTGACCTAAATGAAGTTATGTATGACAATAGCCTTGGAAGTTCTGTTTGGGTATGAGGAAGCTAAGGGTGGATGTGACTTCTTTATGCTGCCCACACTATTAACTGTGTAATTTAGGAGGCTGAGGCATGGTGACTAGTAGTTCAAAACCATCCTGGGTCACACAATGAGATCTTACTTTAAAACCCAAGACCGGGGACTTGTGAGATGGCCTAGCAGATAAAGAAACTAATCCTTACTAAATCTATTAATCTGAGATTAATACCTAGAACACACATGACAAAAAGATAGAAATGAGTCCTGTCAGTTTTCCCTTTACTGCCATATAGGTTCTGTGGTATGTGTATGGACACACACACACACACACACACACACACACATATAAAAGAAGAAAAAATGGGATCCAAACAAAATATAGCTGAGAGGTAAATTTCAAAAGCTACCTAACCCAATAAGTACTGTCTTATTTGAAACCAGCTTTCAACGTATTGAGTATGACTGGATGGTTGATATCCTGTTCAGAAGCAATAGTAAGTAAGGAAGAGTTGCAAAGGAAAGTTTGTGGTATAAAACACTGGAAAAGCCAGCTGTTAGGCTGCACTGTAAAATAAAGATACAGAAAAAGGAGAGAAGTAACTGGATATGTACCTGGAGAGGGATATACTAACTCATAACATGGAAGACAAAATGTTACGAACCTTGCTGCTCACCATGCACATGGAACAGATCTATTAGTTCCCTTCAGAGACTTTATGTAAGATATGGTAACTGTTAAGAAGAAATATACAAGTTGTCTATAAAATTCACTCTCAGGTGTCTGCCGTAAGCTGTACATGAAAAATGTTCCAACAATAACAACAACAACAACAACAACAACAACAACAACAACAACAGCAGCAGCAGCAGCAGCAGCAACAGCAGCAGCAGCTACAGCAGCAGCAACAACAGCAGCAGCAACAACAAATTTTATCCAATTCTGAGGGGTCATCATAGGTTCCAATATGGAGATATCACTAGAGGCATGCCATAGAACAAATATGACACATGCTGCTGGCTCCCTTACATATGGCTATATAACAGATTTTTGCCCTACATCTGCATTTAGTAAATAATTCCAGATATAAAATATTACTAAGATTAATAAATATTCTAATAACTGAAGTGTAAGAGCAGAAACCTTGGTACTCAGAAGATGACTAGCATTGGTCTCCTTACATGGGTTCAAACACCATAGTGAGTCTTTGATCTGGAAGGCAAGCACTAAGCGCTGCAACTTTCATGCAGCAAGATGGTATAGACACAAGGAAATGTAGGGAAAAAGCATGGAGGAAGGGACAGGCAGTGATCAGAGAGAAAGTGGTTGATGCTACACATGTGAAAAACAATGACTCTTAAGTTTAATAAAACCATAGTAAATACGGAATGGGATTAGTTAAAAAGAAATCTACACTTACAATATTACAGAGTAAAAGAGTAAAATTGGCAGTAAAAGTTTAAAATTATGTAGAACGTACAAGAACATTGACCACAAAAGCTAAAGAGGGTTATATTCTTCCTCAGAAGTTTCAGTACCAAAGAATGATGCAATGCTATTGTCTATATACTCAGGAAAAAGATAGGTTCTTCTAGGCTCCTGTGACCACATAAAATATGAAATAAAGTAGTAGTGGAAAAAGCCTTCCAAAGTCTGAAAATGTTTACAGTTCCACTCAGAGATAATGTGGAAGAGAAGGGGATTCACTGCGTTTAGCTTTTGCTCTAGCTGTTTCTTTCTGCCTCTTTGTAAGTAAAGAGTGAGAAAGGTACACACCACTATTCTCCCATCCCTAAATCTACAATGTCAGGTGCAATACCAACCATTCCAATGACATCTAATCTTAAGACACTGCAGTGGGAGACATGAGAGTCGCCTTCCCATCTTGAGGTTTTCTATCTGCAGGTAACATATGTACACATAGTGGACTCCATTGCACCACCCTCCACCATCAGGCCCCTGTTCTGTGAAGTGGCTTTGTGAATGACAAAGGCATGGAGCCCCTTTCTGACTTCTGACTTCTGGACTATATCTGCTTGTGGCATGTCCTTTTGAAGATAGAACAGTCCTCATCCTCATCCTTATAACAGGCTTCTCAGGCTCCATTGGCCAATGGCATGTCTAGACAGGCCAGGCCAATCTGGTATAGAGAATGAGTTTCAAGACAACCTGAGCTACACAGTGAGATCTTTCCTCAAAAATAAAAATAAATAAATATAAATAAAACAACAGACAATTGCACACATACATACAAGTAAATTCCTGTTCATCTCTCTGACCATGAGAATGAAGGCACCTCCTCCAAAGGGCTTCATTCCAACTGTCTAAAGAATCCTCTAAAAGGCCTCTGACATTATGACTCTAACTTGGTAACCATTCATAAGGTAAAGACTATTTTGTTCCTCACATGGTATGAGTCAATAGTCATTCACATTGTTCCCCCCCAACTAGATGGGTAAAGCACATGAACACTATGACACCTAAAATCACATAGAAAAGAGTCAGCTACAAGAAAATAAATATGCATCCTTCCAAACCCCAAACCCAGTGAAATGTTGATGTTTCCCTCTGGTATTTTATGATATTAAAAGTGTCTGAAAATTAAAAACTTTTCCAGTTTTGCTATTTCAAACTGATATCATAAACCATCAATTTCCCATATCATTTACCCCTCTTTTAAACATTATTTTAATCAAATTGATAATATTCATTCAATCAATGATTAAAAATTTTAATTTGATTCCTCATGCACTATGGAGATTTATTTTGTATATATTATAAATAATTGTGTGATGCATTTCTTTCAGATAAATCTTTTTGCATTTTTGTTTCTCTAAAGAATAATGCTAGCAAGGGAATTATGGGATATCTATGTGAAGTTTGTGTGTATGTGTGTAACATCTAATGCAGGGTAAAGTTCTTGTTGAAACATTTATGAAAATTCTAGTTAATATATAGAAACAATGTAAATCAATAAAAGCATTATTACAATGCTGAACTTACTAAATCAAGTGTCAGTATACCATATTAAGTAAAAGAAGCATCCCAGTGTTTATATTTATTGACTTTTGACAGTTAGCATGGGGGAACTCGCTTCCATGCATTAATTGGGTGACATAATTTTATTTTTGTGCATTTCCATACATTTCGTAAGGTTTTCTTCTGTTTATTTGGGCAAAGCATGGGTCTTACACTTTCCAGAAAAACACCTCCCCAGCACTAACCTCAGTGCTTCCCAATCACAGGGTCACACCTTTGTTTGGATCCCCAGCCAATTATATCCTGTCTCTCAAAGCTTTCTGTCATGAGTGTACTTACAAGTTAAGTGTCTTAATTTTCCATTTTTAAAAAATTTTTGTGGTTGCTGTAAGTAGGACTGATTTATAGAGATAATTCAGAAAGTCCAGTTATCAGGGAAAATGAGAAGCCCTGGGTTTGTGCCTTTTTCATTTGTCAGGTAGATAAACTTCAGTTAAAAGCCCAGATGCAAACTTATAACAATATGTTACTAAAATTCTGAAGGATGTTTTCAATGACATGATCAAGATATTATCTACTTTGTTGTCCTCTGCTAAAGCACAAACACCATTTATGTCATTCCATGAGAAGTGATTAGAGGGAAATTAGCTGTTGACAAATTTCTAACCCCCACCTCTTGGCTACCTCTGATTCTAATCCAGCCACGTTCATGGCTAGTTTTCCAGAGCTGATATCAAATTCCAGGGAAATGTCATACCTAGCCTCAGATCTGAGTCTGCATCGAATTCAAGTGGGCGGGGTAGAGGGGCAGACATACAAAAACTCATACACACATAAATGTAAACACATTCAAACTGTTTTGAGTTTAGGATAGCTTTAGTTTTCTCACAGTGACTTAAAATTTCAGAAAGAAGTCATGGTGAAGTATCCTGTGTGTCCACTCTGACTTTGGTCTGGCAATGGTACTATGATCAAGAGACCTGGTTGGTGGGACAAAGAATGGATAAAACCACTCCTGGCTCTTTTTTTGTGCAGAGTATGATTTGATTTGTGTGGAGCAAAATCACAGTGATTTTCCAGAAGGGAATCTTTCCTGGATGGGAAATTATGAATACTGATTATAGTTGAAGATCCCTGAGACCAATTCTAGCAAAAGAAATGACAATAATCAAAGGAAGGGATGATGGCATAGAATTTTGCAGTAGAAAAATTGCAGGAAAAAGAGGTGTAATTTGCCTTTTCATCCTCACAAGTTTTGCTTCTTTTTTTTTTTTTGAGAGAAATAGAGGAAGGAAGGTATAGAACGAAGGAGAAAGGGTTTCGTTGTTACCATTTATATGATATTCCCTCAAGCTTATAATTTGGCAGTGTGTTACCTTTTGTAAACATCCCCAGGCAGCAGAAGACATATCATGGCCTGAGAATTTTAAAAAGAGTCAGGCTTCCAATTCCCAGTTTCAGCAGATAAAATAAGACACATTGCTTGGATGGTAGGACAAAATATTAGAAAATTGGAAGGTAATTTTGTACAATGATTCCACATACATTTAGATGGAATCCAGTATCAGGAGTTCCCTGAGATAGACCTACTAAGGTCTGCCCTAACATTGGGACAGAACACTAGTGTGTAATCCCAAGTCTATCCTACCCCATTAGATGTGCTCTTTGTTGAATTGACAAGCTTAGCTCAGAGAACAAAACAGCGTTCTCTAAGCTGGTGCCAAGTTTGTGAAAAATTATTTTCTTCTTCCAGGATTCTAGCCAATAACTGTCTGTTGTGAATATCAGACTCAGTGTACACCAGTCACAAGAATGAATAAACCATAGCTAGGCTGGAACTCTCAGAGTCAACTGCCTCTGCCTCCAGATACTGGTATTAACAACATGCGTCACCACTTCTGGCTTAGAAATTGTCATTTATAGAGTGTGGGAAATATTAAAGCAGCAGGATAGGTCAAAGGTAAAAGTCCTGAAAAAAATTCCAAGATATCAAAAGGTTCAAAGAAACATGGCTAAAACATGGCACAGCTCCACAGCTCGGGAGCAGAACTAAAGTGACATGCTTGAATTATTCTTTCTAGAATGGGGGAATTCCAAGACTCCCAGCAAGAAAAGAACCATGTTGATACTTCTTGATATTATAAATATGATTATATATTTAAATAAAATAATCTTGTTTCAAAATTAAAAATGTGATCATTTGGATTTTGTAGTAATTTGCATATAGTTTTGTCATACACAACCTAGGTTTTAAGGTTTTAAATAATTTTAAAATAGATTTTAATGATTTTGTGTGTACATGTATACATACGGTGTACATGTGGAGGTCAGATGTCAACCCATAGATGTAAATTCCCTCCCTCTACTGTTTCAAACTCAGGATTCAGGCTTACCAGCAAGTACCTTTATCTGCTCAAGTCCCTCTGTGTCCCTGGAGGCTTCATTTAGTGACAGATTGGCAGGTATGCACTTAGTCTTGGTGAATGTTTCTTAACTTCTGGCCCTCAAATAAATCTGTTGATAATAAGAGACACTTTTTCAGTTGTGTCTAAAAGGTCACAAATCAGAGACATTCATGTAATTTATACTGTGGGACAACCAACAGTAAAAGCGAATCTACACCCTTTTCATTTGCTGAACCATATACAAAACTACATGCCAAGATGCTGATGCATCTTGAGTAAGCAGATAGAAGGATAGATCTTTTGTTCAGCCATGGATATAGACCATGTACACTGAATATACTTTCAATATGTTATCAGTTAAGAGGCTGTATTAATTTCTTACACACCATACTGCAGTGTTTTGTGGGATAAGATCTGATATTTCTAGTATGGATGTATTATGGTAGAATGTAAAGGCTATCTTTGGTGTCTTTAGTGTCCTTTTCAGATTTCCCATGCTCATTAAAAAAAGTATGTAAGAATGTATCTTAGTGCTACACCAAGCTAGTTGGTGACTTAAATCAAATATGGATGAAATTTGACTGAATTTGTGTTCAATGTGACTCAATAGTAGGAATAGAAAATGGATTTTGTCTATGAGACAGCTTTATCATTCTCATTTATCAGGAGTGAAATGTGCCAGATGAATCATACATCCACTAAGAAGTATACTTTTCATTTAAAATGTGTATGATTCAGGAAGAAACAGTTATGAATGGTTAATCACAGAGTTCAATAAATGGTCAAAAGCATAAAAACGCAATCACAGGAGCCATTTTGAGAGGAAGCTATGATATGCCATAGTTAGGTAGTCTTTACATGTAGGTAAAAGCACAAAATTGCATGTGTTTCTATAAGACAGGTTTTTGAATCAATATGTTAAGAATAATCTTGTCAAACAATGATTGTGTTCACTTATGGCTGAGGCAGCAGATGGCAGCTACAGACCCATTCTCTAGGATATGTAATCAGCATCACCCACCTGGACTCTCTCACCTCCATTTCCCACATTTGATGCTGTTGTTTCCATTTGGAAAGGTGGTGTCAAACTTTGTGATTGAAGGAGGCAAGTCATACACCTGCACATGCTCCCATGCCATGCTGTGATTCATAGGCTATTTTATAAATGGAAGAGCACAAGGGAGGCAGAGCACCAAGAATGTAAGTGACAGAAAGCGACAATAGTAAAGCAGACAAAAATGAGTTATAATTTCCTCCATGATAAACTATTTGATTTCAACTTGGCATATTGTTTTTAGTCCAGTAATCCAACCTTTCCTATGAGGGCACCAGACCAGGCTCGTGAGACAGGGGGTAACAATCTTCCCTCAGAGCTCCAGCCTTCAGTGATTAAGGGACATGGTGATTTGGGGTTTCATTGGTTATTGTGAAGATTTCACACCCATGGAAGCCTTCACAGTTCTTACAGCAACTACATGTGACTTGAATGAAGAATGTGCAGCTGACTTAATGATTGCCTAAGAACATCATGCACTACAATGTTCGCCCAAACCTCAATGATTTTATATTAATGTTCTTTAACTTGGAATTAGGATGTTTCAAGAATTGATGCCACTGTTTTCATATTACTAATGAAAATAACCTGTGTGAATATTCTTAGAACTACCAGTTGGCATAAGGACAGTTGTTGAGGGAGGCAAATCAGATTTACTTAATGAAATATTCTACTGTGAATGGATGTAACTAACTCAGCATCTTCTCACCTAAGATAAGATGCTTTTTTTATTATTTCCTTTACTTTTGAGATTATAATATAATTAAAATATTTCTTACTTTGTTTCCCTCCCTCTAACCCTCTAACACCTCTCATTGCTCTCTTTTCTTTCTTCCTTCCTTCCTTCCTTCTTTATTTCCTTCTTTCTTTCTTTCTTTCTTTCTTTCTTTCTTTCTTTCTTTTTTCTTTCTTTTTTCTTTCTTTCTTCCCACCTCTTACATTGTTTGGGTTTTGAATTAATTAATTAACTAACTAATTAACTAATTAACTAACTAACTAACTAACTAATTAATTAATATTAGATATTTTCTTTATTTAAAATGTTATTCCCTTTCCTGGTTTCCTCTCTGAAAACCCCTCTAACCTATCCTCCTCCCCCTGCTCACCAATCAACCCACTTCCCGCTTCCCTGTCCTGGCATTCCTCTATACTGGGGCATTGAGCCTTAATTAAATTCACAGCTTCTTTCTTTTTCCTTTTTACTAATTGATACAGAAATACATATTTATTTTCTAATAGTTTCAGTGTGTCTGCTTTTATGTGGAGGTCCTTGATCCACTTGGAGTTGATCTTAGTACAAGGAGATAAGAGTGGGTCAATTCGCATTCTTCTGCATGGTGACCTCCAGTTGAACCAGCACCATTTGTTGAAAAGGCTATCTTTTTTCCACTGGATGGTTGTGGCTCCTTTATCAAAGATAAGTGACCATAAGTCTGTGGGTTCATTTCTGGGTCTTCAATCCTATTCCACTGATCTACCTGCCTTTTGCTGTACCAATACCATGCAGTTTTTAACACAATTGCTCTGTAGTACTGCTTGAGGTCGGGGATATTGATTCCCCCAGAAGTCCTTTTATTGTTGAGAATAGTTTTAGCTATCCTGGGTTTTTTGTTGCTCCAGATGAATTTGAGAATTGCTCTTGGGAAGACCCTGGAGGACATGGCCACAGGGGAAAAGTTCCTGAACAGAACACCAATAGCTTATGCTCTAAGATCAAGAATTGACAAATGGGACCTCATAAAATTACAAAGTTTCTGTAAGGCAAAGGGCACTGTCAGAAGGACAAAACGGCAACCAACAAAGTGGGAAAAGATCTTCACCAACCCCACATTCGACAGAGGGCTAATATCCAATATATACAAAGAACTCAAGAAGTTAGAGCCCAAAGAACCAAATAACCCTATCAAAAAATGGGGTACAGAGCTAAACAAAGAATTTTCACCAGAAGAAATGAGGATGGCTGAGAAACACCTTAAGAGATGTTCAACATCATTAGTCATCAGGGAAATGCAAATCAAAACAACCCTGAGATTCCACCTCACACCAGTCAGAATGGCTAAGATTAAAAACTCAAGAGACAACAGGTGCTGGCAAGGATGTGGAGAAAGAGGAACACTCCTCTACTGTTGGTGGGATTGCAAAATGGTAAAACCGCTCTGGAAATCAGTGTGGTGGTTCCTCAGAAAATTGGGCATGTCACCTCCAGAGGACCCTGGCATACCACTCCTGGGCATATACCCAGAGGATTCCTCTGAATACAATAAAGACACATGCTCCACTATGTTTATAGCAGCCTTATTTATAATAGCCAGAAGCTGGAAGGAGCCCAGATGTACCTCAAAGGAGGAATGGATACAGAAAATGTGGTATATTTATACAATGGAGTACTACTCAGCAATTAAAAATAATGAACTCATGCAATTTGTAGGTAAATGGTTAGATCTGGAAAATATCCTAAGTGAGCTAACCCAATCACAAAAGAATACACATGAAATGCAATCATTGATAAGTGGATATTAATGAGCCCAGAAGCCCTAAATACTCAAGGCACAATTAGCAAGTCAAATGACTCCCAAGAAGAAGAAAGGAGAGGACCCTGGGCCTGTAAAGATTGGATCCAGTATTGTAGACCCAGAACAGAGAAATCGTGAGGGTGGGGGAATGAGTGGGGAATAGCGGGCGGGGGGGGGAGAGGAATTATGGGACATATGGTGGGGGGGTAACTGGGAAAGGGGAAAGCCTTTGGAATGTCAACATAGAATATAGAAAATAAAATTAAAAAAAGAAATACATATTTATATAAATATACATTTATAAATATAAGCTGCTTGGTCAGCATATTGTCATTTTATATATGTTTTCAGGGCTGATCATCTGATGTTGTAGAACCAATTGTGTTCTTCCTAGAGGAATACTATTTCTCTCATTCTTATCATCCATTGGTTTACTATAGCTCTTTTTTGTTAGGGCTGTATCCCTGTAGCTTTCTCCTGCCTGCTTCAGTAAGTCTGTTCTTGTCCTCTTGTGTTTAGGTAGTTATATTGATTAGATTTTATGGGCGTATGTTATAGCATTAATAGGAGAAAGAATCTCACAGAAAACTCTCTGATCCTCTGGCTGTTACAATCTTTCTTCCCCTCTTTCTATAATGCCCCCTTAAGCTTAGGTGCAAGAATCATGTTGTAAATGTATCCACTGGGACTTGCTTCCATAACTCTTCATTTTGATTGTTTGTGCTGTCCTGCAATGGCCTTTATCTATTATTCCATGTTGACAGGTAAGGACTACACTTGTCTGTGTTATAAGAATACACATTGAGAATTAAATCAGAGCCTGTGCTTATTTAGTAAATTGGTGGTTATAGCTTCTCCTTCAAGATACATGACTTTACTAGCACTGGCTTATAGATGAGTTTTCCAATGCCAGGCATGATTTCCTTTGTATTGAGTGGGTCTTAATTAGAGAGCTGTTGGTGACTGTGAATGCATGCATGCCATTACTGCACTCTTATCAAGGGTTATTAAGGCATCTTGGTCTTTTTGTGTTTCATAGGTATCATAGCTGGTTAGGACTACTGCTTATTTCCTACTTTGGAAGCCTACATGGTGACTTACCTTACATCTTTTGGGGGCAAACAAGTGCAATAGTAATAGTCTATAATGCCTTGGGAGTCTCTTGGATAACCTTGACTAATACCTCAAATAGGAGGTTCTCATGCCTTGTGTTGGAAGTTTTGTTAGATGGCCTCTGGCTTTTTAAGGGTGTATTGTCAGAGTAAATGGGTAATTTTTATAACTATAACTATATATATAGTCATATATATATGAGAGATAAAGCACATTTATACATATATGTTCTATCCATTTCTGTATATCTATGTATCTATGTATCTATGTATCTATGTATCTATGTATCTATCTATCTATCTATCTATCTATCTATCTATCTATCTATATCTATTTACCTATCTATATATTCTGGTTCTAGATATTTATCTGCAAAGTTCTAAAATGTTTCAGTGAAGGAAAAAACAATACTATAGGCTTACTATGACTTATACATGAATTTGAAATCAAATTGAAGACCTTATTTTAGATCTCTAGGTTGGTAATACCAAATCATCTTTTGTGACTCAGGGAAAGTTGGGGAGAGTTAATTTCTTACATATCTTAGAGAGAGTATCTGTGTGAGTCATTTAATGTGTGTGTGTGTGTGTGTGTGTGTGTGTGTGTATGTGTGTGTGTGTGTGTGTGTGTGTGAGAGAGAGAGAGAGAGAGAGAGAGAGAGAGAGAGAGAGAATCTCCTTGTGTGAATGTGTGTGTGTGTGTGTGTGTGTGTGTGTGTGTGTATCTGTGTGAATGTGTGACCTATGGAATATTCAACACCAACCCAATACAGAACTTCTCACATAAGTGAAGGCACTAGATAAAACTGTATAGTTCATCTTAAAATGTAAAGACAGCTGGTACAAAAGTATGACATATTTAATGTCACAATTTGGGCTTTTAGATGAATAAGTTACAGAAATAAGAGCAGCCTTATTGCTTTTATCTATGATTTAAGTCCAATTTGTTTTTATTCATGGACAGCTAGTAGTTGCCAAACTATTACATTATGATTTGAATGGCGTGTTGATTATTGTTCTAAACACACAACATACTAAACTGCAGATCTTAAGCTTTTGCCTTTTTAAAGTTATAGCCAAGGATAGACAGTTGATCTATAACTTCTTGTAGTTATATGAAGTGATTGTCATAGGACTTCATATTTTAATGAACAGAAAAATGAAGTTTGTCATTTCTAATATACAATTAACCTGATCAAATTATTTTCCCATAAAGTCAAATTAGCAAATACTTTTCTAACAGATATTTTCCATACTTAAAATGAACTAACTTTATATCTTCAAGATTTGAGCCAAAAGAGAGGAGAAAAAAGATGCTTTCAACTAGGCAGTGTGCCAGCAAGGCTCCTGGTTACTAAGATTCACCAAGAAAAATCAATTACTCTTTATCATCTCTGAACATAGAAATTTATTAAACATTTCCAATTGCAAAAATGATTGTGTCTATTGGTTGATGGCCAACCATAGATCAGCTGTCAATTCTTCTAGTAAGAGTATTAACAAGGAAAAGCAGAGAGATGTCTTTATGTTCTGCCCTTTACGGTTGTTGAAGTGGTTAACTCTCAGTTGTCTATTAGATGAACATCTGTAGAACCAAGGGACCAGGACTGGTAGGCTTGTCATTGAGCTGATCAAAAGGCTTAGACATTAAAAACTCCGTAATTAGAGTTGTCCCATTTTCCTCATTTCCCACTTCAGATAGGCTATACCCCATTATCTACCTCTATTATTCCCTCACTGCCCACCATCTACAATGGTCCCCTTTCACTTCCTAGTTTCCACACTTACTCCAGCCTAGTGTACTGTACTCACCTCTGAAGATGTGGAGCCCAGGATCTTAGATGAAAGAGAATATTCAATGCTTACCTTTATGAGTCTGGGTTACCTAATTCAACACAATCTTTTCTAGTTTCATTTGTTTACTTGCAAACTTCATGATTCAAAAAGCACATGAAATTTTAATATAATAGCTAAGTTTAAATTTCTAGTTTCTTTCCAATCTTTCAGAACATAAATCAATGCATAAGCTAATTGACAAATAATGTTACACCTGACTATTTTACAAATAAAAATGTTGTGAAACATTGGCAAGTAAATATAGTATTAATTTACCCACATTTCTCAAAGAGCCAATTAAATCAATGAGCTACAAAGACCCCTTTGAAAGTAAAATTGTTTGAAGAGTTTACCTCTCTCTCTTTCTCTCTCTCTCTCTCTCTCTCTCTCTCTCTCTCTCTCTCTCTCTCCCTCTCCCTCTCCCTCTCCCTCTCCCTCTTCCTCTCCCTCTCCCTCTCTCTTTCTTTATAGACTTCCTCTGATAGGTCTATCTCCTGACCTTTTCTATAATGACTTTGCTATTGGGATCAGATTCATGTGCATTTAAGCGTGTCCATCACTTCTGTGTGTACCTGGGTGACTAGTACCTTGAGGGCAAGTTGGAAAAGCAACCTAATATCTGTTCAGAAGCTGGAATAACTACATTTTGAAAAAGGTTGTGTTTAGAACTCCACATGCACTAACTTTTGTTTGGCTTTGTTTCAGGAAGTTCTGGATAGGCAGTTCAAATTTTACACATGATACTGAAAATAATGTAAATACTGTACCTTGGCCTTCCTTAATATATAGTTGTCAGGGCATTGCTCCATTACATATTGCCTGGAGGAGTTTGAGTGATGTGTAAGAAGTTCAGCTGGTCTCTTTGGCCACATACACTCTGTAGATGACACTACTGACATGAGGCATTGGAACTCATGAGACATTCCTTAACTCATTCTAGAGGTTTATTTTGATTTGACTTATTTCATTGTGCACAGCTGCACACTACCACGGTACTTTAAATACTTCTTTACTCTTTTTTAAATGTTCTTTACTCTTTTGTAAAAGGTTCTGTACCCAGTAATTTGGCTTTGATGGGTATAACATGTCCTATTAGAAGCTTCTGAGATGGGAAACTTGGAGAATCTCTGATTCCTATTCCCAGATATTTTATCCTTTTAGAAGGAAAGTTGAAGCTTATCTTGATACTCTGCTATCACAAATCTAAATCTACCTTCAGAAGAATAGCTTTTAATAAGAAGTTAATCAATGTGTAGTGTTAACGTGTCTTTCTCTGGAATTTTCAATTGATAGAAAATTTAAGAGCAAATATTTATCTTCACTAGCAGGTTTTGGGGTAGCATGATATTCCATGAATATCAAACAATTCAGGAATAATGATTTCCTTAGTGTTGCTCTTGAAATTCATGTAAAGTGACTAATAAATTACTCTAATTTTGAGGTGTATCACTATGCTCTAAGAATATAGACATAATTATGATGAATTTCAACAGAGGTGCTATCTTTTATTGACACAATAGAAAGAATTAGGATATGACATGGATCTAAGACTGATAGTATAATTTTTAGAAGCATGGATGACACAATTCCTATTTATGCCCATTTGCTAAGGATCAGTGTTTGCAAGAATATAAGCAATAGGGAAACAATGGAAATTATTATGATCAGCCTATAGCAACTGTGTAGATTTTCTGGTTATAGTTTTTATTCTTGGGGTAGCCTAGGATTTTAATTCAAGAGACTATATACTAATTATACATTTAAACATTTAAAAACAGAAAATGTTTTATTTCTGCCAGTGAATCCTTTTTTTTTAACCAGTAGTAGGAGCAGATATATTAGAAGTACTATATAAAGATTTTGGGAGAAAACCAGAGTGAAGGATTGCTCAGGACACAGTCCACCTGGGTTCCTTACAAACTTGGAAGCAGGGCAGCTCTACAACTGCCTGGGCACTTAATTTGCCGGTGAGCATCTGACTTGCAGGGAGTCCCATGGTTAAAGGAAGCCCTGTGGTCTGAGGTCGCCATCATCTTGGTTCCTGTGGCCAAGCAGCCAGCTCAACCGGGTACACAGGGAACTCCAGAGTGTGGAATCTCTTGGGACACAGCCCACCTGGGATCCTACTGTACACAGGAGCTGGGCAGCTCTATAGCTGTCTGGGCTCATGTCCTGCAAGGGAGCTTCTGACCTGCAGGGAGTCCTGCAGTTAGAGGGAACCCTGTGGTCTGTGGTCTCCACCATCTTGGCTCCTGTGACCAAGCAGTCAGCTCAGCCAGAGACCTGTGCCACATCTGACACAGGAAGATCTGTGTCCTGATATTATCTACAGAACTAGCAGGAACAGATTAATCACCACTGCACCTTTCCATCGGATATGGTAGACCTGTGCCACATCTAACAAGGGGAAGATCCTACTTCCTGATACTTTCTCAAGAACCAACAGGAGCAGGTTATTCAGTAGAAGCAGGGCATTTGAGAAACAGCATCAGCAGAGCATTTGAAATCGAGCAGCAAGCCCTGTCCTGGGCTGTTTGTCCTGCAGAGTGATCAGCTCTTGGAGAGGGTCCTCATGACATCCACCATCTTCACTACCAGGTGGACCAGACAGGCAACACCAGGAACACAGAGACAACTTGAGTATAGTACTGCTTAGGAAATGCACAGCAGGGCTCTAATGGCACCCAAGAAGATGGCAGCACATTAGCAATCCATGCCAGGGGAAACCAAGTCTTCCAGGGGTGTGAAAATATATTTACAGTCCCACAGAAGGTTCAAGCACCATCCAGTAATAGCAGGACCAACTAACGCTAGAGATAACCAGCTGGCAAAAGGCAAACATAGGAACATTACAAACAGACATCAAGGCAATATGGCAGGATCTGAACCCAATTCTCCAACAACAGCAAGTCCTGGATACCCTACCACTCTTGAAAAACAAGATTTGAATTTAAAATCAGTGGTTATGGAGCTTTTAGAGGAACACAAAAAGGACATAAATAAATCTCTTTTTTTCTCCATGTTTTTAATTTTATTTTTTATTGGATATATTCTATATTTACAATTCATTTCCCTTTTTTTCTAGTTTCCCACCCCTCCAAAGGTCCCACATGCCCTTTTCCCTCCCCCTGCTCCCTCTTCCACCCCTTCCCTCTTCCCTGTTCTGGTATTCCCCTACACTGATGCTTTGATCCTTTCCAGTACCAGTGTTCACTCCTTTCATCTTGTCAGACATCATTTGGTATGTGAATTGTGTTTTTGGTGTTCCAAGATTCTAGACTAATATCCACTTATCAGTGACTGCATACCATGGGTATTCTTCTGAGACTGGGTTACCTCACTTAGTATGACGTTCTCCAGCTCCATCAATTTCTCTAAGAATTTCATGAATTCATTGTTTCTAATGGCTGAATAGTACTCCATTGTGTGTATATATATATATATATATATATATATATATATATATATATCTCACATTTTTTGTATCCATTCCTCTGTTGAGGGACATCTGGGTTCTTTCCAGCTTCTGGCTATTATAAATAAGGCTGCTATGAACATAGTGGATCATGTATCCTTATTGTATGCTGGGGAATCTTCTGGCTATATTCCCAGGAGTGGTATGGCTGAGTCCTCCAGAAGTATCACATCCAGTTTTCTAAGAACCACCAAACTGAATTCGAGAGTGGGTGTACCAGCTTGCAGTCCCACCAGCAATGGAGGAATGTTCCTCTTTCCCAACATCCTCTCCAACACCTGATGTCTTCTGAGTTTTTGATCTTAGCCATTCTAACTGGTGCGAGGTGAAACCTGAGAATTGTTTTGATTTGCATTTCTCTAAAGAACAATGATGTTGAACATTTTTTAAAGGTGTTTCTCAGCCATCTGAATTTCTTCAGGTGAAAATTCTTTGTTTAGCTCTGTACCCCACTTTTGGATAGGGTTATTTGGTTTTCTGGGGTCTAACTTCTTGCGTTCTTTATATATATTGGATATTAGCCCTCTGTCAGATGTGGGGCTGGTGAAAATCTTTTCCCAATTTGTTGGTTGCCGATTTGTCCTTTTGACAGTGTCTTTTGCCTTACAGAAACTTTGTAACTTTATGAGGTCCCATTTGTCTATTCTTGCTCTTAGAGCATAAGCAATTGGTGTTCTGTTCAGGAACTTTCCCCCTGAGCCAATGTCCTCAAGGGTCTTCCCCAGTTTCTTCTCTATTAGTTTTAATGTGTCTGGTTTTATTTGGAGCT
Source organism: Apodemus agrarius (assembly GCA_964023405.1). NCBI lineage: Eukaryota > Metazoa > Chordata > Mammalia > Rodentia > Muridae > Apodemus > Apodemus agrarius. Next base: position 82,990,511 of record OZ030016.1, on the reverse strand, counting down.
CCTTGATCCACTTGGAGTTGAGCTTAGTGCAAGGAGATAAGAGTGGATCAATTCTCATTCTTCTGCATGTTGACCTCCAGTTGAGCCAGCACCATCTGTTGAACAGGCTATCTTTTTTCCACTGGATGTTTTCATCTCCTTTGTTGAAGATCAATTGGCCATAGATGTGTGGGTTCAATTCTGGGTCTTCGATCCTATTCCATTGATCTGCCTCCCTGTCTCTTAAAGAAATACAATGAAACATGAATAAGTTAGAAGCCCTTAAAATGGAAACGCAAAAATCACTTAAAGAAATTCAGGAGAATATGGAAAAACAGATATAAGCCAATAAAGAGGAAACCCAAAAATCACTTAAAGAAATGCGGAAGAAATTGAGTCAACAGGCAGAAGTCATGAAAGAGGAAACACAGAAAAACTCTTAAAGAAATACATGAAAATACAAATAAGCAAGAGGAAGATCTGAGCAAAACCATCCAGGATCTAAAAACAGAAGTAGAAACAACTAAGAAATCGCAAAGGGAGACAACTTCGGAGATAAAAAAACCTTGGGAAGAAATCAGGGGCTATAGATGCAAATATCAACAATAGAATACAAGAGATAGTAGAAAGAATCTCAGATGCAGAAGATACTATAGAAACCATTGATTTAACAGCCCAAGAAAATACAAAATGCAAAAAGCTTGTAACCCAAAACATCCAGGAAATCCAGGACACAATGAGAAGACCAAACCTAAGGATTATAGGCATAGATGAGAGGGAAGATATACAAATTAAAGGGCCAGCAAATATCATCTACAAAATTATGGAAGAAAACTTCCCCAACCTAAAGAGAGAGATGCCCATGAATATACAAGAAGCCTACAGAACTCCAAACAGACTGGACCAGAACAGAAATACCTCCCGTCACATAATTATCAAAAACCCAAATGTACTAAACAAAGAGAATATTAAGGGCAGCAAGAGAAAAAGGCCAAGTAACATATAAAGGAAGACCTATCAGGATTGCACCAGTCTTCTTACCTGAGACCACGAAAGCTAGAAGATCCTGGGCAGATATCATGCACTCTAAGAGAACACAAACTTCAGCCAAAACTACTATACCCAGCAAAACTCTCAATCACAATAGATAGAGAAAACAAGGTATTTCATGACAAAACCAAATTTGCACATTATCTTTCCACAAACCCAACCCTACAAAGGATAATAGGGAAAAACACCAACACAAGGAGGGAAACCACACCCCAGAAAGAATCAAGTTAGAAACCCCCTCTCATCAAACACAAAAGAAGATACCCACGCTAATATATAAAAAAAATAACATAAAAAATGTCAGGAAGTAATAATTACTATTCCTTAATATCTCTTAACATCAATGGATTAAATTCCCCAATAAAAAGACACAGACTGACAGACTGGATACGGAAACAGGACCCTACATTTTGCTGCATACAGGAAATACATCTCAGTGTAAAAGACAATCACTACCTTAGAGTAAAAGGCTAGAAGACAATTTTACAAGCAAATGGACTCAGGAACCAAGGTGGAGTAGCCATTCTAATAGCAGATAAAATTGACTTCCAACCTAAAGTCATTGAAAGAGACACAGAGGTCACTTCTTGCTGGTCAAAGGAAAAATTCATCAAGAAGAACTCTCAATACTGAACATCTATGCTCCAAATGCAAGAGCACCCTCATTTGTAAAAGAAACTCTACTAGAGATTAAAGCACACATTACACCTAACACAATAATTGTGGGTGACTTCAACAATCCACTATCCTCAAGGGACTGATCAGGAAACCAGAAACTAAACAGGGACACAGTGAAACTAATTAAAGCTTTAGACCAATTGGATTTAACAAACACACACACACACACACACACACACACACACACACACACACACACCATTTCAACCCAAAGCAAAAGAATATAGATTTTCTCAGCACCACATGGTACCTTCTCGAAAATCGATTATATAATTGGTCACAAGAGATATGGCAACAAATACAAGAAGATTGAACTAATCCCTTGCCTCCTATCAGATCACTATGGAGTAAAAGTGGTCTTCAATAGCAAGAAAAACAACAGAAATCCCACATACACATGGAAACTAAACAATACTCTACTCAATGACACCCTGGTCAAGTAAGAAATAAAGAAAGAAATCAAAGACTTTTTAGAATTCAATGAAAATGAAAGTACAACCTATCCAAATCTATGGGACACAATGAAAGCAGTGATAAGAGGAAAACTCATTGCACTGAGTGCCTCCAAAAAGAAACTGGAGAGAGCATACACTAGCAGCTTAACAGCACACCTAAAAGCCCTGGAACAAAAAGAAGCTAATTCACCCAGGAGAAGTGGAAGTCAGGAAATCATCAAACTAAGGGCTGAAATCAATAAAGTAGAAATAAAGTGAACCACACAAAGAATCAACAAAACCAGGAGCTGGTTCTTTGAGAAAATCAACAAGATGGATGAACCCTTAGCCAGACTAACCAATGGGCACAGAGATAGTATCTAAATTAACAAAATTAGAAACGAAAAGGGGGATATAACAACAGAAACTGATGAAATTAAAAAAAATCATCAGATCCTACTACAAAAGCCTATACTCAACACAACTGGAGAATCTGGAGGAAATGGACAATTTTCTAGACAGATACCAAATACCAAAATTAATCCAGAATCAATTAGATCAGCTAAACAGTCCCATAACCCCTCGAGAATTAGAAGAGGTTATAGAAAGTCTTCCAACCAAAAAATGTAGGGGACCAGATGGTTTTAGGGCAGAATTCTATCAGACCTTCTAAGAAGACCTAACACCAATACTCTTAAAACTATTCCACAAAATAGAAAGAGAAGGAACACTGCCCAACTCATTCTATGAAGCCACAATAACGCTGACACCAAAAGCACACAAAGATCCTACAAAGAAAGAGAACTACAGGACAATTTCTCTTATGAATATTGATGCAAAAATACTAAATAAAATTATTGCCAACCGAATCCAAGAGCACATCAAAATAATCATTCAGCACGATCAAGTAGGCTTCATCCCAGGGATGCAGGGATGGTTCAACATATGAAAATCCATCAATGTAATCCACTACTTAAAAAAAAAAAACTAAGAGAAAAACACCACATGATCATCTCATTAGATGCTGAAAAAGCATTTGACAAAATTGAGCATCCTTTCATGCTAAAAGTCCTAAAAAGAATAGGAATTCAAGGCACATACCTAAATATAGTAAAAGCAATATACAGCAAACCAGTAGCCAACATCAAAATAAATGGAGAGAAACTTGAAGCAATCCCACTAAAATCAGGGACTAGACAAGGCTGCCCTCTCCATATCTTTTCAATATAATACTTGAAGTTCTAGCGAGAGCAATTAGACAACATAAGGAAGTCACAGGGATACAAATTGGAAAGGAAGAAGTCAAACTATCACATTTTTCAGATGATATGATAGTATACGTAAGTGACCCCCCCCAAAAAAACTCCACCAGAGAACTCCTACAGCTGATAAACAACTTCAGTCAAGTGGCTGGATATAAAATCAGCTCAAGCACATCAGTAGCCTTCTTGTACTCAAAGGACAAGCAGGCTGAGAAAGAAATTAGGGAAATAACACCCTTCACAATAGCCGCAAACAATATAAAGTATCTTGGCATGACTCTAACGAAACAAGTGAAAGATCTTTATGACAGGAACTTCAAGTCCTTGAAGAAAGAAATCAAAGAAGACCTTAGGAGATGGAAAAATATTCCATGCTCTTGGATTGGCAGGATCAATATAGTAAAAATGGCCATCTTGCCAAAAGCAATCTACAGATTAAATGCAATCCCCATCAAAATCCCAAATAAGTTCTTCATAGATCTAGAAAGAGCAATTCTCAAATTCATCTGGAGCAACAAAAAAACCCAGGATAGCTAAAACTATTCTCAACAATAAAATGACTTCTGGGGGGAATCAATATCCCTGACCTCAAGCAGTACTAAAGAGCAATTGTGCTAAAAACTGCATGGTATTGGTACAGCTACAGGAAAGAAAATCAATGGAATAGAATTGAAGACCCAGAAATGAACCCACAAACTTATGGTCACTTGATCTTTGATAAAGGAGCTACAACCAATCAGTGGATAAAAGATAGCCTTTTCAACAAATGCTGCTGGTTCAACTGGAGGTCAACATGCAGAAGAATGCGAATTGACCCACTCTTATCTCCTTGTACTAAGATCAACTCCAAGTGGATCAAGGACCACCACATAAAACCAGACACACTATAGCTAATAGAAAAGAAACTGGGGAAGACCCTGGAGGACTTGGGCACAGGGGGAAAGTTCCTGAACACAGCACCAATAGCTTATGCTCTAAGATCAAGAATTGACAAATGGGACCTCATAAAATTACAAAGTTTCTGTAAGGCAAAGGACACTGTCAGAAGGACAAAACAGCAACCAACAAAGTGGAAAAAGATTTTCACCAACCCCACATCTGACAGAGGGCTAATATCCAATATATACAAAGAACTCAAGAAGTTAGGCCAAAGAACCAAATAACCCTTTCAAAATATGGGATACAAAAGTAAACAAAGAATTTTCACCAGAAGAAATTAGGATGGCTGAGAAGCACCTTAAGAGATGTTCAACATCATTAGTCATCAGGGAAATGCAAATCAAAACAACCCTGAGATTCCACCTCACACCAGTCAGAATGGCTAAGATTAAAAACTCAGGAGACAAGATTAAAAACTCAGGAGACAGCAGGTGTTGGCGAGGATGTGGAGAAAGAGAAACACTCCTCCACTGCTGGTGGGACTGCAAGCTGGTACAACCACTCTGGAAATTAGTCATTGTTTTTGATAGCTGAAGAGTATGCCATTGTGTATATATACATATACCACAGTTTGTGTATCCATTCCTCTGTTGAAGGACATCTTTCCAGCTTCTGGCTATCATAAATAAGGCTTCTATGAACATAATGGAGCATGTGTCCTTATTACATGTTGGAGCATCTTCTGGGTTTATGTCCAGGAGTGGTATAGCTGGGCCCTCAGGTAGTTTCTATGTCCAATTTTCTGAGGAATCACCAAACTGATTACCAGAGTTATTTTACCAGCTTGCAATCCCACAAGAAATGGAGAAGTGCTCCTCTTTCCCTACATCCTCTCCAGCTCCTGCTGTCCCCTGAGTTTTTCATCTTAGCCGTTTTGCCTGGTGTGAGGTGGAATCTCAGGGTTATTTTCATTTGCATTTCCCTGATAAGTAAAGATGCTGAATATTTCTTTAGGTGCTTCAGAGCCATTCAATATTCCTCAGTTGAAAATTTCCTGTTTAACTCTGTACCTCATTTTAATAGGGTTATTTGACACTGGAAAAACTCAAGTCAAAGTGGATCAAGTACCTCCACATATAATCAGTTACACTAAAGCTTATAGAGGAGAAAGTGGGGAAGAACCTTGAACACTTGGGCACAGGGGAAGATTTCCTGAATAGCACACAAATGGCTTATGCTCTAAGAACAAAAATTGACAAAAGGAACCTCATAAAACTGCAAAGCTTCTGTAAGGCAAAGGACACTGTAAATAGGACAAAATGGCAACCAACAGATTGGGAAAAGATCTTTACCAATTCTACATCTGATTGAGGGATAATATCCAATGTATACAAACAAAAATAACTCAAGAAGTTAAACTTCTTGTTTTCTTCTTGTTCTTGTTTTCTTCTTCTTCTTCTTCTTCTTCTTCTTCTTCTTCTTCTTCTTCTTCTTCTTCTTCTTCTTCTTCTTCTTCTTCTGTCCTTTTAAAACAATTGACTGAACAAACTTCCTGGAAAACATACATAAGGACATTTCTGAAAGTGAAAGTCACATTCATACCTTGTCAATTGATCAAATGAAGTGAAAATGTTACTTTTCTATGTATTGCAAAATTGTCTTCCTATAAAGTGCCCTAAACTAACATGTTAGTCATATTCCATTTCTGGTACCCATTGCTTTTACAGTGGGCCTCTTTGCCTTTTTGATTTCTCTGATAGTCCCACCTACAATGCTATAATAAAACTCTCTTATAAACTTACTATTCCATTGTCCATGAAATTTTTTTCTGAATTTGTCCAATGAAGAACTTAGAAGGAACTGGCTTTGGGTAGCTCTAGCGGTCATTGATTTTTTTTTCTGGGAGAGTAGCTATGCCCATAAAATGAGAAAGCCTTTGTCACTCACAAAACCCCTCAGATTTCCCATATAATTGCATCAATACTGAGTTTGTTAGGTGACACAGGATACTTCTAAGCAAGTGACTAGCAGGGATGACTCATCTGATTTTTCTCATTGAAATGTCAGTGGTAGTACACAGAAGATGAATAAATGAATGACACCCAGTGTCTTCAAATATTGCAGGGCTGCCTTTCATCTACTTTCAATAAAATTTGATAAGTAATTATTACATTGACACTTGCTAGGTGTTTGCAGATAATAATTGACAATAAGATACTGTAACATAGACTTCAAATAACTGAAAACTATAATGTAAAATTCTTTTCTGTTTTTACTTTTCATGTTTGTGGAAGTATCTTCAATTAGTCTGTTTAGGTGAACTGAAAATTGTCTCAACCCACTCACAGGAATATATTTTTTGAAAAGCATTAGTGATTTAAAACATTCTTAAATGCACTTATATTGCTTGATCAATTAATTATAAACCCCTAATTGAAAATATCACTTATTCCAGAGAACTTGTTTATTATTTAGTGCATCATTGCCTTTAAAATGGAAATTTCCAGTCATATACTTTTTTTACAAAAAAACAATAATGGCAGGGATAATTTAGAAAACTTTTAAGACCAAAACATATTAAATGTGAACTTATGGTAGAAATGCAATCAAAAAGTCACTTTAATATTACAATATTTAAATTTATTGCCTATTAACAACACCCAGACAGAGTTTAAGAGGATGATGTGTGAGTGCTATTTAATACTATGTAATTTACTTTCTATTTTCTGTATTTAAAATATATGTGTTGATTTTATTTTCAGTGACGAATAAAACTGATAGACTCAGCTAAAAAACTTTGGACTTTCTCTGTACATCTAGAAGCAGTAGGTTTTATCACTGAACTTGTTGTTCTTCAGGATATTCTGAGATGCTTGGCATTTACCACCAAGCTCATTCAATCCTTTTGATCATTTATCCAGATATGCTGGGAGCAACCAATCAATAGCATTACTTTTTAATTTTTCTACCAGTTGTCTAAAGTTTTATTTACATAGTCACTAAATATATCACCTTTCATAATTCATGAACCAAGATAATAAAATGCATTTAGTTCCATAAGGTTGTAAAATAGTTCATACTGTGGACTGTCGGTGTTCTCCAAGCATCTAGGAGAGGTTTCAGTAACTGTATATATTGGTAAATTGGACAACCTGTTTCAGATAATGAAAAATTTCACCCTTATACTTTCATTGTTTTTGAACCTCTCCTGTTACCAAAATACGTATTAGTCAGGGTTCTCTAGAGGAATATATATATATATATATATATATATATATATATATGTATATATATATATATATATATATATATATATATATATATATATATATATATATATATATAATTTGCAGGCTATTTTCTCTCTCTCTCTCTCTCTCTCTCTCTCTCTCTCTCTCTCTCTCTCTCTCTCCATGTGTATGAATGCATATGCCATATTGTATGCATGGAAGTCAGAAAACAAATTTTAAGAGTTTTTTATCTATTATATGGGTCCCAGGAATGAATTTGAGGATTGGTGATAGATGTATTTATCAGTGTAACCACCTAGAAGGCCTCTTTAACCTTTTATGTTTCATTCTTAGGGGTGTGAAAAGTAAACAGACAAAATGACTGTTAGCAAAAGGAAATGATTTAAATGAACTTTATAAATACATAATGTTTCAAAGGGAAACATGACTCAAGTAGCTGGATAGACTTCTAGGCACATGACATCCTGGAGAAGGACTGGCAAAGGCAAAGCAAGTGGCTCCTAGGAGAAGAGATGGGAATCTGAGAGGTTTATAGAAATGTGTGCCCATGTGAGTCCTTATCCTGCTCCTTCCATGTCTTTGGCCATGAGTCAGTCTTCATAGGTTGTGACAATTGAGCTCTTTAGTCCTTAGGGAGGTTATTATTTTGTTTTTGTTTTTTTCAAGATAAAATGGGAACAGAGAAAGATTCTTCCTTCAGCTGTTCATGTGCAAGTGTCTTTAGCTCAAAATAATCCTCATGCCAGGGTGGCATATTCTAGACCACATCATTCTCATCAACTTAATATTTATTTGGTATTTTTGAGCTCTATTTTTGTCATTGTCTTATCTGTTTCAATTGTTCCTAAGATGTCTGTGAACCAGCACGTTCTGGAAAGTTGCAGAAAACATATTTTCAAGTCTATGCCAAAATTACTTAAATTTTAGAGACTTGTCAGAAATGAAAAATTATCAGGTTATGTGTTTTGTGAGACAGCCCCTTTGATAAGATCAGGAGATTTAATCATTGACACTTGCTCTAAAGTGTCATGACTCAGGAGTTTCCTTCTGCGTCACTTCAAGCATTATTTTTCATGACCATGCTATAGAGTTCACAAACATTGCATCTGAAACCCAGCCTCAATGCAGATGTGTGACAGCTATTTTCTCCTCAAACAATAATGTTGGATGCCATTTGATTGAGTGAACAACTTTATAATCAAACACAAAGACAAAAGACATCATCAAAATGATCCACTGACTGTAGTTGAAAATAATTGTCTCAAGAGAGTTTATTTTCATGTCTGAACCTGGAGCTCATTTCTTTTTCAAAAGATTTTCTCTCTGGATATAGATCTATTCATTCAATTCTGACTGTAGAGATACAAACCAGTAAGAAGGGAACAGAACCTCCACTTTCTATGCTTGTAAATGCTGATTTCCTGTGCTTTATTTTTTCTCACAAGGCTTTCAAAGGATGGACTACATCTGTGCTCTCTTCCTTTCTTCATTACATCCTGAAAGGCATCGATTCCAATGCCGTTTTGCCTCTTGGAAAGAATTATTCATGAGCTGTGAGCTGGGCAATGCTCAAGCAAGGAGTGCTAGAGAAAAGCAAATTAGCACAGTGTGAATATGTGTGTGTAAAATGTGTGGTGTAATGTGTGTGCGTATGTAGAGAGTGTGGGGAGCTATAGGAGGGAATGCCTACCCTTCACTTCATTCATGTGGATTTAGCAAAATGCTTGGTGTATGACAAATTCTAGTTTTGACATTCAGCAAATTTTCTTGGGGGTATTTGGCAGGACATACTGAAAGGCGAGTAACATACAGGTTCTTCATGGTTGTCTGGTCTAGCTGGCTTCAGAAGAGAAGGCTGGCAGGGACTAGTCAGGAGCCCTAAGATACCAAGACTAGCAGTGAAATACTTCTTAATCTTGACCACAAGAGCATATTTTAAAGACAAGCATGTAGGAGAGGCCTTGAGTATAGGGTTGAGTGGCATACACATGAGGCCAGTGCTTCGTGCTCAGTAGAGAAGTCTTGGATTCATATCTTGGAGTCTGGTAGCTTAATACTTGGAGATGATGTGTGACATCAATGGAAGAAGAAAGCAATGTTAAAAGTACCTGAGACACAGAGCCCGGCTGCTGTGAGAAAGCATACTTTCCATTATAAAAGCAGATCTCTGAGCCTCTTGGTCCACAGGTCAAAAATGTGGATTTACTGGAGTTGTACTAATGCTGTTCATGTGGAAATATTCTACATGTTCCTTTAGGTTTTAGCATTACCTTCAAAACAGGATGAGGTAAGTGTTGGGCTTTTCTTTTCTCATGAATTACACAAGTGATTATTGAAGAGGGGAGAGTGGAATATTAAGAAAAAAAAGACTAGTGAGAGAATGTATGCATGGGGAAATGCTCTTCCAACTAGAAGTTGAGAAATGAAGAAGAATCAGGGGCTAAATACATCTTAAAGTCAAGGAAAGTTATTGGTCTTTTCATAAGCCATTATTCTTAGAGTGTTATTCTTATGTCCACTCATTCATTCATTCATTCATTCACTCAGAACTTTGAGTCTTGTTTCAGGTACAGGAAAGCAGACTGGTAGTTGGAATGATTCTTTCTCTACAGGAGTTCAATAATCCTTGCCATACTTAAAGAGAGTCCATGTATTCCACTACATATATTACATCCTGACTGCAGTTTCCTCTGCCCCGGAATTTGCTCTGTAGACCAGGCTAGCCTCAAACTCAAGGCCGATGAGACCACTTTTCAGGTAAAGGATCTTGCTGTGCAATCCTGGAGACATGGCTTTTATGTTGCCTAATGTGGCATGCTTTCCTCTACTTGTTCCCTTAACAGGAATAAACAAAGGATAGTAACCCATGTGGCGCTGACATAGGTGAGAGCTCTGCAGAGAAAGCTTGAGAGTTTGGGCAACAGTGATGAGAGAGTTGATATATGGCATCACCATTTCTGTTTCTTGTCTGAGTAAAGTATTTCTTCCCAAACAATGAGACAGAGGCCGGGAAGTGGTGGCACATGCCTTGAAATACTTGGGAGGCAGAAGTGGGTAGATCTCTACTTTGAGGCTAGCCTAGTCTGCAGAGCAAATTCCAGGGCAGAGGAAACTGAAGTCAGGATATAATATATTTAAAAGTACAAAACAGAAAACTTGTGTCATGTATTGTTTCAGAGTGTATACCCCAGGACACAGTACCAAAATAAAATACCCACTCCATCTCCACAGAAATGAGAGAAGCATACAAATACATCTTTGCCTAGTGTTGGGTGGGAAATGTCCAAATGTATCATCATATGTAAAGGACATGAGGCAGGACTCAGAAGCCATAGTAAAAAGAATTTATAGAGCATAGACAGTAGGAATCAAGAACCATATATTAAAATGAGATTCAAAGGCCAGTGAGAAAGTCCTTCAGGTAAAGGATCTTCCTATGCAAACCTGGAGACCTGAGTTCAATCACTGAACTTCTTGGGAAGGTATGTAGACTCAGCTTCACAAGGGTTTTCTCTGTCCTTTATATTCATACACTCAACAAGCAATATGCATTTGTGTCCATCCAGATGCATAATAAACCTTCAAAGTATATCCACTACTAGCAATGGCAGACAAACTGATGTTAGAAAACGAGTAGATTACTTCTGTTCCTATAGATGTGTTTTATGCAAAAACAGGCAAATTGTACTTGTGAGGAGAGTGTTAGAGTTGTATGGGGTTTGTTGAAGAACTGTTATGGAGTCTCTTAGCTTGGTTTATTGGGAGGAAGCAAGCACAACATGGAAAGAAGAGGAAATGCTGACTAAGCCTCTGATAAAGGCAGAACACAGAAACTCATTTTCCTTTAGTTTTTTATTGCCCTGGGAATAAAAACACCTCTCAGGAAAAATTTGTATTCAAGCAGAAGAAACAAGCCTGATCTTCTTTGCCAGACACGTTTTGTCTTCATGCTTAGCCCATACCACCAGGAAATACATCCACTTGTCTTTAGATCACAATGCTAGTCACTGGAATAGCTTCTCTGGTTACAAAAGTAACCGAGTTTTCCCTAGTTCAATATTGTCCTTTATCACCCTTATAATTCTCTGCAACCTTTGATGTCACCTTTACAACCAGTCCTAATGCAATTAGGATTATTAGTATACATGAAAAAATTTAAATAATTTTGTCATTCAGTTGTCGCAAGCATAATCAAAACTGTCACCTTTGCACACCTGCTCTGCAGTTCTCAACAGATATACAGGATGGTAGAAATAATAAAGAAGCAGTAAGGCCACATGCACATTGCTGAGTGGTAGCTGCAGGACCCTGGCTTCCAGATAATCCTTTCACCACGGGGTAGAATGCACAGTTCAACAGCTAGAAAAGAATTGGGCAATCACAGCTGTGGGTGGGACATGTACTTCTGCATCCAAACTCACATTGAGTCCTGTGTTCAAATATACCTAAAATAAATGGAAACAGGCAAGATTTACATGGTTTCAGTGATAAGCTATTTCATTCAGTTGCTGTACCGAAACATTTTTTTTTAATTTTTATTTTTTATATTCTATGTTTACATTCCAAAGGCTTTCCCCTTTCCCAGTTCCCACCCACCATAGTTCCCATAGTTCCTCTTCCCCCCCAACTATTCCCCAATCATTCCCCTCCCCCCTCAGTTTCTTTGCTAAACTGGATGCAATCTTTACAGGCCCAGGGTCATCTCCTTTCTTCTTCTTGGGAATCATTTGACTTGCTATTTGTGTCTTGAGTATTTAGGGCTTCTCGGCTCATTAATATCCACTTATCAGTGATTGCATTTCATGTGCATTCTTTTGTGATTGGGTTAATTCACTCAGGATGATATTTTCCAGGTCTAACCATTTACCTACAAATTGCATGAATTCATTATTTTTAATTGCTGAGTAGTATTCCATTGTATAAATATACCACATTTTCTGTATCCATTCCTCCTTTGAGGGATATTTGGGCTCTTTCCAATTTCTGGCTATTATAAACAAGGCTGCTATAAACATAGTGGAGCATGTGTCCTTATTGCATGCAGGGGAATCCTCTGGGTATATGCCCAGGAGTGGTATGCCAGGGTCCTCTGGAAGTGACATGCCCAATTTTCTGAGGAACTGCCAAACTGATTTCCAGAGTGGTTTTACCATTTTGCAAGCCCACCAACAGTGGAGGAGTGTTCCTCTTTCTCCGCATCCTCGCCAGCACTTGTTGTCTCTTGAGTTTTTAATCTTAGCCATTCTGACTGGTGTGAGGTGGAATCTCAGTGTTGTTTTGATTTGCATTTCCCTGATGACTAATGATGTTGAACATCTTTTAAGGTGTTTCTCGGCCATCCGAATTTCTTCTGGTGAAAATTCTTTGTTTAGCTCTGTGCCCCATTTTTTGATAGGGTTATTTGTTTCTTTGCGGTCTAACTTCTTGAGTTCTTTGTATATATTGGATATTAGCCCTCTGTCGGATGTGGAGTTGGTGAAGATCTTTTCCCACTTTGTTGGTTGCCGTTTTGTCCTTCTGACAGTGTCCTTTGCTTTGCAGAAACTTTGTAATTTTATGAGGTCCCATTTGTCGATTCTTGATCTTAGAGCATAAGCTATTGGTGTTCTGTTCAGGAACTTTTCCCCTGTGCCCAAGTCCTCCAGGGTCTTCCCAAGTTTCCTTTCTTAACCAAAAGCAACCTTGAGGAGAAAGGGCTTATTTCACTTACATGTTACAATTCATCATTGAAGGATGTCAGGGCTGGAACTTAAAGTAGGAACCTGAATATAGACTATAAAGACTGTGTGTTTGGTGATCCCCTCACCCAGTTGTTCATAGGCTCATGTACAGCTGGTTAGCTAACTTACAAAGCCCAGGACCTGCACTGAAAATAGCATTGTCCACAGTGGATTGGGCTCTTATACATCAATTAAGATGATCAAAAAAAATTCCCCACAGACATGCCTATAGTCCCATCCAATCTAGGCAGCTTTTCAATTGAAATTCCCTTCTTTCTGTTTCAAATGAAATTCCCTTCTTACTTGACAGTAGGCAGTGTGAAGTTGAGTGGTAATGCTAAGAAGGACAGGGATACTTAAAAGAAAGAGACAATACCTTTTAATGTACACAATATGTATTCAAGTTTAACTGTGCTTTCATTGATAAATGCTTACTCTTTCCTTCTGATAAAATGGTTTTTTTTAATAAGTTACTAGCATGAACATTATTTTGGCATTTCTATTTGGTGCATCTATTTGGAATAGGTAGATTTTGCATGTCTGTCATAAATATGCTATCCTTTAAAAAGTATTACATTTTTAAAGCAAAGGATAAAACAGAGTTGTAATTATAGCAAATCATTATTAATTCCACTTACCAATATTATTTTAGGGTAATATCTTTTGATATGTCAGAAAGAAAATGTTTTCTTTCTGCAACAAAAGCTTGATGAAAGCTTTAAAAAGGACAAACTTTACATTAGACATGAAGTCATTTTAACAAACGGTGGTTTGGCAATGCACTACACCATGAATGCTCTTCATGTCTACAATGAAAGAAAGCAGCCCAGGATGCTAGGGACAACACTTGTTTATCATCAGTAATTATTTTTGAAAACTTTTACTTATAATTTAGTCATTAAAACATCTACTTGGAATAACATTCTATCATAAAATTTTCTATTTCCAATTAAACCTTTTATATGTTTGAAGGCAGCCATAATATAGCTGCTAAAATATCTTTCTTAGGGTATGCAGTCTTTATTCAGTGTGATTGCATTTTAGGAACCCACACTAATGATACATAGAGATGAATAATAGAGTCTTTAAGATGAATAGTGTAGTCTCTAACCTGTGCACTCACCATGCATTGGAGAGATACTCAAAATAAGCATTGCAAAATGGCAACACACACACACACACACACACACACACACACACACACACACACAGAGAGAGAGAGAGAGAGAGAGAGAGAGAGAGAGAGAGAGAGAGAGAGAGAGAGAGAGAATATGAAGAAAGCTTGGCTCCAGGTTCTTAAATGGGGTCACATGGACAGAGTAAATAAATAACAGCTATATAGACACACAGAAAGCTGGAAGCGAGAAACAAGTGGTCTGGGCTTTCAGCTGGAGAAATAGCAACTTCAGCCCCTGGAAGTTCATGTTTATTATGTAGACTTGGAAAGAGAGGCAGAATTATTGCATAAGATAAACAAAGAGGTGGGATCTGTAGCATGCTTTTATATAAAGATTTAGCTAATCTAAGTAGGAGAAGTCCCTGTAGGGAAATAGGTTTCAGACCACAAACCTATGGGACTGGAGAAGAAAGCTAGAGTAGACATTGTAAGTTTATACTATCAACATCCACAAATGAACCAGGGTCTTTACACCTTCTTATCACCAGGCAAGGAGAAGACTTTGGTAGTTCTCCACAAGTCTCAGGTACTGGGTCCTTGCTGTGGCCATGTCTACGGCATACATTCATGCATGACTTCATTCAATCAGGCTTTCTCTGCTCCTCACAGAGAGATTTTCAGGTATAAGGAAGATGAGTAACTTCTTGCAGAGGTTAACACTCATGCAAAGAAAACTGGCCATAAGAGCATATCTTGTGTGCTCATGGGGATTTAGGGCAATCAGGGAAACCATGAGTTTATCATTATGAAGAAGAAATATGGTCATGAAGGAGGAAGAGTGGTGGGTGTGAAGAACATAAAGCATTTTAAATGTAAGAAGTCATCACATTTGTAATTAAAAGAAAAAAAACCTCAACATGGTTTAATTTATAAATCAGTTTGAGAGTAATTGTAGCTGAACGGCCTCTGGGAAAATAAGGAAGAAAGGAAGTAAGTGTGATGATTTGCATCTGTCAAGTACCCTGGAGACCTTAAGAAACAGAGAAATTTATTTGATAGTAAATCTGTAGGAAATAATAATAGAAACTGATGACGGAAAGGGACAAGGCAGCATACACAAGAATAAAAACTGCCAACATAAGCTAGAAATATAGGCATATTTAAATAAATAAATGAGTAGAAATTATAAAAACATCTAGGTCAATACTTTAAATAGGTGAAAACAAAATGTAATAAGTCTACAGGAAATATACTCAATAACAATCACCAGATTTTTTTGATTAAGCTATTTATTTACTTTATATCCTGATCATAGCTTCTCCTCCCTCCACTTCTCCTGTCCCTTGCTTTCATCCTCTCCCCCCTTCTGCCCCTCCTTCCCTACTGCTCAGAAATGGGGACACCTCCCATGGAGGTCAGCCAGTCTTGGCATATCAAGTTGCACTAAGACTAGGCTCATCTTTTTCTATTGAGACTAGATTATGAAGCCCAGTTAAGGGAAAGGGTCCCACAGGGAGGCAACATAGTCAGAGACAGACCCTGTTCCCACTTTAGGAGTTCCATATAAAGACCTAGCTGTACATCTATTATACAAGTACAGAGGGCCAAGGTTTGATTCTTCAATAATTTTTCAATCTGTATGTTTTTATGCCAGTACCATGGGGTTTTTATTACTATTGTTCTAGAGTACAGTTTGAGATCAGGGATGGTGATACCTCTAGAGATTCTTTTAGTGTACAGGACTGATTCAGCTATGTTGTTTTGTTGTTTTTCTATATGAAGTTGGGCACTGTTCTTTCAAAGGTCTGTAAAGAATTGTTGAAATTTTGATGGGAATTGCATTGAATCTGTAGATTGCTTTTGGTCAGATGGCCATTTTTGCTATTTTATTTTAATTGAATATATTCTTCTTTTACATTTTAAATGTTATATCCTTTCCCAGTTTCCCCACTCCCCGAAAACCCCAAACCCAAAATCCTACTCCCTGCCTCCAAGAATATGCTCCACCCCCAGCCCACTCCTACCTACCCCCTTTCCCACACTGGGAAATCTCTCAAGTGTTCATAGGACCAAGGACCTCTCTCCCCACTTTATCCTATTGATCCATGAGCATGAAAGGTCTTTTTTATCTTCTGATATATTTTGCAATTTATTTCTTCAAGACTTAAAGTTTTTGTTATATAGGTTGTACTCCTGCTTTGTCAGAGTTACATCAAGATATTTTATATTATTTGTGGCTATTGTGAAGGGTGTTATTTCCCTAATTTCTTCCTTAGCCAGTTTACCATTTATATACAGGAGGGGTACTGATTTTTTAAAGTTAATTTTGTATCCCAGTCACTTTTCTGAAAGTGGTCATTAGCTAAAGGAGGTCCCTGATAGAACTTTTGGGGTCAGTTACAAATATATACATATACATATATATATATATATATATATGATTTATATATATGATTATACATATGTATGATTTATATATATATATATATAGATAGATAGATAGATAGATATATAGATATAGATATAGATATGATTATATCCACAGTAATTAGCAATACTTTGACTTCTTCATTTCCAATATTATCTCCTTGATCTCATTCAGTTGTCTCAAGTACTTAGATATGGAGAGGAAGACAGTCTTGTCTTGTCCCTGATTTTAGTGTAATTGCTTTTAAGATTTTTTCCACTCAATTTGATGTTGGCTGTCTGGTATCTGACTATTGGCTTTATTATGTTTAGGTATGTGCTTCTATTCCTGATCTCTTTGCGATTTTTATCATGAAGGAGTGATGGATTTTGTCAAAGGCTTTTTCAGATCTGATGAAATAATTTTTTTCTCTTTCAGTCTGTTTATATGGTGAAATACATTGAAGGATTTTCATATGTTGAGGCATACCTGCATCTCAAGGATGAAGATGACCTACTTGACCATGATAGATAACATTTTTGATGTGTTCCTATTTTAGTTTGCAAGTATTTGATTGAATATTTTTGCATCAGTTTCCATAAGTGAGATTAGTGTGAAATTCTCTTTTCTGGTTAAGTCTTTGTATAGTTTATATATCATGGTTGCTGTGTCCTCTAAAATGAATTTGACAATGTTCCTTCTGTTTCCATTTTGTGGAACAACTCAAGAAGTGTTGCTGTTATTTTTTCTTTGAAGGTCTGATAGAATTCAGCACTAAACCATCTCATGCTGAGCTGTGGGTTAGAAGACTTGTAATGGCTACTTCTATTTCCTTAGGGTTTATAGTTATATTTATATTCTTTATCTGATCTATATTTGGCTATAGTGAGTAGTATTTATCAATCAAATTTGTTTAGTTTTTGCAATTTTGTAGAGTACAGATTTATGTATTAAGATTTAATGATTCTTTGGATTTCCTCAGCGCTTGTTCATTTCTGATTTTTAAAATTGGGATACTCTCTGCCTTTTAGTTAGTTTGGCTATGGGTTGGTCTATCTTGTTGATTTTTCTAAATATTCAACTCTTGATTTTGTTCATTCTTTGTATTGTTTACTTTTTTTCCTAATTGATTGATTTCAACCCTGAGTTTGGTTTTTCCTGCTGTCTCCTTCTCTTGGGTGTGTTTCCTTCTTTTTGTTCTATGTCTTTCCGGTCTGCTGTTAATTCACTAGTATTAAGATCTTATTAACTTCTTTGTGAGTGCACTTAATGCTATGTACTTGCCTTGTAACTTTGCTTTCATTGTATTCTGTAAGTTTGCCTTAACATCATTGAATTCTAGAAAGCCTTTAATTTTTTCTTTATTTTTTCTTTGATCCAGTGCCCATTGAGTCTAGAGTTATTTAGTGTCTATGAGTTTGAAGGCTTTCTGTGGTTTCTGTTGTTGTTGAAGTCTAGCTTGTAGCAATGGTGGTCTTTTAAGATACGGAGTGTTATTTCAGTTTTCTTGTATCCATTGAAACTTGCTTTGTAACTGAGGATATGGATTTTGGAGAAAGCTCTGCAAAGTGCTGAGAACTTATATTCTTTTATGTTTGGATGATATGGTCTGTAGTTACTTGTTAGCTTCATTTGAGTCATAACTTCTGTTAGTTCCATTATTTCTGTTTAATTTCTGCCTTTATGACCTATCCATTGGTGAGAGTGGGGTGTTGACGTTTAACGTGCAGTTTAATCTTTACTAATGTTTCTTTTATGAATGTGGGTACTCTTAAATTTGTGGTATAGTCAGAATTAAGACTTTATATCAGTGTATATTTCTTCATTGATGAGTACAAAGTGACCTTTCATATCCCTTTTAATTAATTTTGGTTAAAATTATATTTTATTAGATGTTAGTATTGCTACACCAGCTTCTTAGGTCTATTTGTTTGGAAAGTCTTTTTTCAGTTATTTTGACTGTTTTTTAAAATTATATATAGTCTTTATTTGCATTTCAAATGATTTCCCCTTTCCTGGTTCCCCCTCTCAGAAAGTCCCATAAGACCCCCCAAGCCCTCCTTCCCCCCTTTCCCCTCCCCGTCTCCCAATCAACGCTGTTCCACTTCCTTGTCTTGGTATTCCCCTACATTGCTGCACTGAGCCTTTCCAGGACCAGGCCAGGACCAGGGGACACTTTTTCCTTTTTCTTGGGCATCATTTATATGTGAATTGTGTCTTGGGTATTCCAAGCTTCTGGACTAATATCAACTTATCAGTGAGTGCGTACTGTGTGTAGGATTTTTCTTTTGTCATTGGGTTACCTCACATAGGATGAAATTTTCCAGTTCCACCCATTTGCCCAAGAATTTCATGAATTCATTGTTTTCAATAGCTGAGTAGTATTCCATAGTGTAAATATACTACGTTTTCTGTATCCATTCTTTCTTTGAGGGACACTTGGGTTCTTTTCAGTTTCTGACTATTATAAATAAGGCTGCTATGAACATAGTGAAGCATGTGTCCTTATTGCATGCTGGTGAATTCTCTGGGTATATGCCAGAGAATTCTGGGATGGAATGGGTCGTCCAGTAGTATTATGCCCTGTTTTCTGAGGACCCACTAGACTGCTTTCCAGAGTGATTGTACCAGCTTGCAATCTCACCAGTAGTGGAGGAGAGTTCCTCTTTCTCCACATCCTCTCCAGCACCTAATGTCTCCTGATGTTTTGATCTTAGCCATTCTGACTGCTGTAAGGTGAAATCTAAGAGTTGTTTTGATTTGCATTTCCCTGATGACTAACGATGTTTAACATATCTTTAAGTGCTTCTCAGCTATTCTATATTCCTCAGGTGAAAATTCTTTGTGTAGCTTTGTACTCCAATTTTTAATAGGGTTATTTGGCTCTCTGGAGTTTAACTTCTTGAGTTCTTTGTATATTTTGGACATTATTCCGATGTGATGACCAGTGGTGTTGAACATCTCTTAAGGTGCTTCTCAACCATCTGAATTTCTTCAGGTGAAAATTCTTTGTTTAGATCTTTACCCCATTTTTTAAATAGGGTTATTTGGTTCTCTGGGCTCTAACTTCTTGAGTTCTTTGTATATATTGGATATTAGTCCTCTGTTGAATGTGGGGTTAGTAAAGATCTTTTCCCAGTTAGTTGGTTGCTGGTTTGTCCTTCTGCGGCAGTGTCCTTTGCTTTACAAAAATTCTGTAATTTTATGAGGTCCCATTGGTCAATTCTTGATCTCAGAGCATAAGCTCTTGGTGTTCTGTTCAGGAACTTTCCCCCTGTGCCCCTGTCCTCCAGGGTCTTCCCCAGTTTCTTTTCTATTAGTTTCAGTGTGTTGGGTTTTATGTGGAGGTCCTAGATCCACTCCGAATTCATCTTAGTTCAAGGGGATGAGAGTGGATCAATTTGCATTCTTCTGCATGCTGACATCCTGTTGAACCAGTACCATTTGTTGAAGAGACTATCTTTTTTCCACTGGATGGTGGTAGCTCCTTTATCAAAGATCAAGGGACCATAATTCTGTGGGTTCATTTCTGGGTCTTCAATTCTATTCCATTGATCTACTTGCCTGTCACTCTACCAATACCATGCAGTTTTTAAACACAATTGCTCTGTAGTACTGCTTGAGTCCAGGGATATTGATTCCCCCACAAGTTCTTTTATTGTTGAATATAGTTTTAGCTATCCTGGGTTTTTTGTTATTCCAGATGAATTTGAGAATTGTTCTTTCTAAATCTATGAAAAATTGATTTGGTGTTTTGATGGGGATTGCATTGAATCTGTAGATTGCTTTTGGCAAGTTGGCCATTTTTTTCTATATTAATCCTGCCAATCCAAGAGCATGAAATATTTTTCCATCTTCGAGGTCTTCTTTGATTTCTTTCTTCAAGTACTTGAAGTTCCTGTCATGCAGATCTTTCACTTGTTTGGTTAGAGATTCTTTATATTGTTTGTGGCTATTGTGAAAGGTTTTATTTCCCTAACTTCTTTCTCAGCTTGCTTATCCTTTGACTATAGGAAGGCTACTGATTTGCTTGAGGTTATTTTATAACCAGCCACTTTGCTGAAGTTGTTTATCAGCTTAGAAGTTCTCTGGTAGAGTTTTTTGGGGTCGCTTAAGTAAACTATCATATCGTCTGCAAATAATGATAGTTTGACTTCTTCCTTTTCAATTTGTATCCCTTTGACTTCCTTATGTTTTCTAATTGCTCTCACTAGAACTTCAAGTACTATGTTTAAAAGATATGGAGAGAGAGAGGGCAGCCTTGTCTAGTCCCTGATTTTAGTGGGATTGCTTCCAGTTTCTCTCCATTTAGTTTGATGTTGGCTACCGGTCTGTTGTAAATTGCTTTTACTATGTTTAGGTATGTGCCTTGAATTCCTGCTCTTTCCAAGACCTTTAGCATGAAAGGATGCTGAATTTTATCAAATGCCTTTTCAACATTTAATGAAATGATCATGTGGATTTTTTTCTATGAGTTTGTTTATGTAGTGGATTGCATTGATGGATTTCTGTATATTGAACCATCCCTGCATCCCTGGCATGAAGCCTACTTAATTATGGTGGCTGATCGTTTTCATGTGTTCTTGGATTCAGTTGGCAAGAATTTTATTTAGTATTTTTGCATCGATATTCATAAGGGAAATTGACCTAAAGTTCTCTTTCTTTGTTGGATCATTGTGTGGTTTTGGTATCAGCATAATTGTTGCTTTGTAGAACGAGTTCGGTAGTGTTGCTTCTGTTTCTATTTTGTGGAATAGTTTGAGGAATATTGGTGTTAGGTCTTCTTTGAAGGTCTGATAGAATTCTGCACTAAAACCATCTGGTCCTGTAATTTTTTTGTTGGAAGACTTTCTATGACCCCTTCTATTTCTTTAGGGGTTATGGGACTGTTTAGCTGATTTATTTGATCCTGATTTAATTTTGGAATTTTGTATCTGTCTAGGAAAGTTTCCTCCGGACTCTCCAGTTGTGTTGAGTAAAGGCTTTTGTAGTAAGATCTGATGATTTTTTTGAATTTCCTCAGTTTCTGTTGTTATATCTCCCTTTTCATTTCTAATTTTGTCAATTTGGATACTGTCTCTGTGCCCTTTGTTTCATCTGGCTAAGGCTTTATTTATCTTGTTGATTTTCTCAAAGAACAAACTCTTGGTTTTGTTGATTCTCTGTATGTTTCTCTTTGTTGCTACTTCCTGAGTTTGATGATTTCCTGTCTTCTACTCCTCCTGGACAAATTAGCTTCTTTTTGTTCCAGGGCTGTCAGGTGTGCCAGTAAGCTACTAGTGTATGCTCTTTCCAGTTTCTTTTTGGAGGCACTAAGGGCTATGAATTTTTCATTGTGTCCCATAGATTTGGGTAAGTTGTACCTTCATTTACATTGAGTTCTAAAAAGTCTTTGATTTCTTTCTTTATTTCTTCCTTGACCAAGGTATCATTGAGTAGAGTATTATTGAGTTTTCATGTGTATTGGGCTTTCTGTTGTTTTTGTTGCTTTGAAGACCACTTTTACTCCATAGTGATCTGATAGGAGGCATGAGATTAGTTTGATCTTCTTATATTTGCTGAAGTCTGTCTTGTGATAAATTATATGGTCGATTTTGGAGAAGGTACCATGAAGTGCTGAGAAAAAGGTATATTCTTTTGCTTTAGAACGAAATGTTCTACATATGTCTGTTAAATCCAATTGGTCTAAAGCTTCAATTAGTTTCACTTTGTCCCTGTTTAGTTTCTGTTTTCCTGATCAGTCCATTGAGGATAGTGGAGTGTTGAAGTCACCCACAATTATTGTGTTAGGTGCAATGTGTGCCTTGAGCTTTAGTAAAGTTTCTTTTACGAATGAGGGTGGCCTTCTATTTGGAGCATAGATATTGAGAATTAAGAGTTCTTCTTGGTGGAATTTTCCTTTGACGTGCAAGACGTGTCCTTCTGTGTTTTTTGATGACTTTCAGTTGAAAGTCAATATTATCTGATATTAGAGTGACTACCAAGGCTTGTTTCCTGCGATCATTTGCTTATAAGATTGTCTTCCAGCCTTTTACTCTCAGGTAGTGTTTGTCTTTGACACTGAGGTGTGTTTCCGGTATGTAGCAAAATGTAGGGTTCTGTTTATGTATCCCATCTGTTATTCTATGTCTTATTATTGGAGAATTGAGCCCATTGATGTTAAGAGATATTAAGGAATACTTATTATTGCTTCCTGTCATTTTTGATGTTATTTTTATATTTGATAGGTTTTCTTGTTTTGGGTTTGATGAAGGAAGGTTACTATCTTGCTTTTTCCAAGGTGTAGTTTCCCTCCTTGTGTTGGTGTTTTCCTGCTATTATCCTTTGTAGGGCTGGGTTTGTGGAAAGATATTGTGTAAATTTGGTTTTGTCTTGGAATATCTTGGTTTTTCACTCTATGGTGATTGAGAATTTTGCTGCGTATAGTAGTTTTGGCTGGCATTTGTGTTCTCTTAATGTCTGCATGAGGTCTGCCCAGGATCTTCTAGCTTTCATGGTCTTGGGTGAGACCTTTTTCTTACTCCCTTTAATATTCTTTCTTTGTTTAGTACATTTGGGGTTTTGATTATTATGTGACAAGAGGTATTTCTGTTCTGGTTCAGTCTGTTTGGAGTTCTGTAGGCTCCTTGTATATTCATGGGCAACTCTCTCTTTAGGTTAGGGAAGTTTTCTTCCATAATTTTGTTGAAGATATTTGCTGGCCCTTTAAGTTGTAAATCTTCACTCTCTTCTATACCTATAATCCTTAGGTTTGGTCTTCTCATTATGTCCTGGATTTACTGGACGTTTTGGGTTACAAACTTTTTGCAGTTTGCATTTTCTTTGACTGTTGAGACCATGGTTCATATAGTATCTTTGGCATCTGAGATTCTTTCTTCTATCTCTTATTTTCTGCTGTTGATATTTCCATCTATGGCCCCTGATTTCTTTCCAAGGTTTTCAATCTCCAAAACTGTCTTCCTTTGTGATTTCCTAGTTGTTTCTATTTCTGTTTTTAGATCTTTGATGGTTTTGTTCAGTTCCTTCACTTGCTTTTTTGTGTTTTCATGTAACTCTTTGAGAGATTTTGTGTTTCCTCTTTCATGACTTCTGCTTGTTGATCCACGTTCTCTTGTATTTTTTAAGTGATTTTTGCATTTCCTCCCTATTGGCTTCTATCTTTTAACCCATATTCTCTTGAATTTCTTTAAATAATTTTTGTGTTCCCCTTGTAAGAGCTTCTACCTTTTGATCTATGTTCTTCTGTATTTCTTTAAGAAATTTATTTATATCCTTCTTGTGTTCCTCTAACAGCATCATGACCAGTGATTGTAAATCCAATTCTTGTTTTTCTGGTGTGTTGGAATATCCAGGACTTCCTGTTGTAGGAGAATTGGGTTCAGATGCTGCCATGTTGCCTTGATTTCTGTAAGCAGCATTCCGACGTTTGCCTTTTGCCATGCGGCTATCTCTGGTGTTAATTGGTCTTGTCACTGGCTGGTGTTCGAGCCTCATGTGAGCCTGTAAGGCTAATTCTGCACCTCTGGATGTCTGGGTTCCCTCTGGCTCAGGTTGCTGATGTGCTACCCTCCCAAGGAATGCTATACTCGGGTTGTCTCTATGAGCCTCGTGCTGCCTGTCTGCTCCTTCACAGAGCACAGATGGTGGATGCTGCAGGGAACTTATCCATGTGCTGATCACTCTGTAGGGCAGATGACCTCACAACTGGGTTGGTGCATGACTGGGCTGGTGTACAGATGGCCTGCCCAGCTGCTCAGGCTCTGTGTACAGGCAAAAAACCTGACGGGTTAGTACCCGAGTGATATTAGCCTCAGACTATGTCAGAGTACCTGGCATTAGCTATTAGTTGTCTGTGGTGCCCCGGAGGCCAAGATGGTCATTTTTACTATATTAATTTTACCAATCCATAAGCATGGGATAATTTTCCATCTTCTGAGGTCTTCTTTGATTTCTTTCTTCAGAGACTTGAAGTCCTTGTCATACAGATCTTTGACATATTTGGTTAGAGTCACACCAAGATACTTTATTTTGTTTGTGGCTATTGTGAAGGGTGTCATTTCCCTAATTTCTTTCTCAGCCTGTTTATCCTTTAAGTATAGGAAGGCTACTGATTTGCTTGAAGTAGTTTTTTATCCAGCCACTTTGCTGTCGTTGTTTATTAGCTGGAGAAGTTCTCTGGTGGAATTTTTTGGGTTGCTTAAGTATGCGGTCATATCATCTGCAAATAGTGATGATTTGACTTCTTCCTTTCCAATTTGTATCCCTTTGACCTTTTGTTGTCTAATTTCTCTAGTAGAAATTCAAGTACTATATTGAATAAATATGGAGAGAGAGGACAGCTTTGTCTAGTCCCTGATTTTAGTGGGATTGCTTCAAGTTTCTCTCCATTTAATTTGATGTTGGCTACTGGTTTGCTGTATATTCCTTTTATTATGTTTAGTTATGGCCTTGAATTCCTTTTCTTTCAAAGACATTTAATATGAAAGGATGCTGAATTTTGTTGAATGTTTTTTTCATCATCTAATGAACACATGTTTTTTTTTTCCTTGAGTTTGTTTATGTAGTGGATTACATTGATGGATATCAGTATATTGAACCATCCCTGCATTCCTCGGATGAAGGCTACTTTGATCATGGTGAATGATCATTTTGATGTGTTCTTGTATTTAGTTAACAAGTGTTTTTGCATCAATTTTCATAAGGAAAATTGGTCTGAAGTTCTCTTTCCTTGTTGGATCTTCATGTAGTTTTGGTATCAGAGAACTTGTGACGTCATAGAAAGAGTTGGGTGGTTTTCCTTCTGTTTCTATTTTCTAGAATAGTTTGAAGAGTATTGGTGCTATATCCTCTTTGAAGGTCTGATAGAATTGTGTACTAAAGCCATCTGGTCCTGTTCTTTTTTTTGGTTGGGAGACTGTCAATGACCACTTCTATTTCTTTAGGGGTTATTGGACCATTTAGATGGTCTATCTGATCCTAATTTAACTTTGGTATTTGGTATCTGTCTAGGAAATTGTCCATTTCATCCAGATTTCCCAGTTGTGTTGAGTATAGTCTTTTATAGGAAAATCTGATGATTTTTTGAATTTCCTCAGTTTCTGTTGTTATATTTTCCTTTTTATTTCTGAATTTTTTAATTTGGATACTGTCTCTATGCTCCTTGGTTAAGGATATATCTATCTTGTTGATTTTCTCAAAGAGACAGCTCCTGGTTTTGTTGATTCTTTGTATGATTGTCTTTGTTTCCACTTGATTGATTTCAGCCCTGAGTTTGATGATTTCCTTTCTCCTACTCCTCCTGGGTAAATTAGCTTTTGTTCCAGGGCTTCCTTGTCTTTTTTGATGACTCTTGCTTGAAAGTCTATTGTATTGCATATCTGAATGGCTCCTCCAGATTGTTTCCTGGGACCATTTGCTTAGAAAACTCTTTTCCAGCTTTTTACTCTCAAGTAGTGTTTGTCTTTGACACTGAGATGCGTTTCTTGTATGCAGCAAAATGTTGGGTCCTATTTAGGTATCCAGTCTCTTAATCTATGTCTCTTTTTGGGGGAATTGATTCCATTGATGTTAAGAGAAATTAAGGATTAGTGATTTTTCTTCCTGGTATTTTTGATGTAATATTTATGTTTGTGTGGTTATTCTCTTTTGGGTTTATTGAAAGAAGATTAATTTCTTGCTTTATCTAGTGTGTAGTTTCTTTCCTTTTGTTGGTGTTTTCCATTCATTATCCTTTGATGGGCTGGATTTGTGAAAAGACACTGTGCAAATTTGTTTTTTGTCATGGAATACCTTGGTTTCTCATCTATGGTAATTGAGAGATTTGTTGAATATAGCAGTCTGGGTTTGCATTTGTGTTCCTTTTTTGTCTGTATGACATCTGCGCAGGCTCTCTGGCTTTCATAGTCTCTGGTGAGAAGTCTTGTGTAATTCTGATAGGTCAACCTTTATATGTTACTTGAACTTTTACCCTTACTGCTTTTAATATACTTTCTTTGTTTAATACATTTGGCATTTTAATTATTATGTGACTGGAGGAATTTTGCCCTGGATATTTTGGATGTTTTGGACCAGGCACTTTTTCCATTTTGCATTTTCTTTGTTATGTCAATGCTTTCTATGGTATCCTCTGCATCTGATATTCTCTCTTCTATCATATTCTTTTGTTGTTGCTTGCATACATGCTTCCTGGCTTCTTGTCTAGCCTAATGTTTGGGTTCTAGGCAAGATGAGGGACTGTCTCAAAATACAAGGTGAGAAATGACAATCTATGTTGACAGTCTTTATGTATACATATGCACACATGTACTCACCACCACACACACGCATTCAAGCACCAGCATATACTTGTATGCACATTCCCACAAACATCAAATAAAAGGAAATTAAAGTAAACCTAAACATGTCAGAAAGAAAGAAGTATATTGCTCCAACTGAGTATGAGAACGATGTTTGATAAATAGTTTCTTGTATTCTACTATTGGTTGCATTGTATTTGAAGAAGGTGTCATACATGCTCAGTGAAGAAGAGGCAGGGGATTGGGGAGCAGAGAATAAAGGGTTTGATTGGAGAATTGTACATGTCACCCTGTAATAATGACAACCAATGAAGCAAAAACCAGCATACTCAGATGTATGAAAGACTCAAGAATTTCAGGAGCATTAGAATTTTTACAAGACAAATATTACTACCTAGGAGATATGGGAAATAGGTAAACATTAGGAAGTTCAAAAACATTTATGGAACTTAGCAGTTACATAGGAAGAACATTTTATGTAGCCAAAGAGATTTACTAAAGAACCTAATACTGACCACAGAAACTTTTAAAATATGTGACAGGAAATTTAATCAAACAGCAACACTAAATTTCATGGCCTTTTAATTTGGAGACATAAACTTAAAAAATCTCTTAAAATGATTACAATAGATTAATTAAACTCTATTGATAAAATTATATGGTTACAGATATTATGTAAAAACAATTACAACAACATTCCTGGGGGTCAGCTCTTCTTCTTCTTCTTCTTCTTCTTCTTCTTCTTCTTCTTCTTCTTCTCTTCTTCTTCCTTTTTGGTTCTTCTTGATTCAGCACAGAATGAAGAATATCACTTGGGTTAAGACTTGTTCTTAGGAGATATTTAGAGTTGCTGTATCAGGAGGCTTCTGCAGCTGACCTGCCTTCTGAGTTCCTCTGAGGTGAGAAAACATTTAGCACCTCACCACAAAACAGCAGGGGATTAAGTAAGGAGCCATTGTTCTATCTCCACAGGAACTGTGGGGCTCTAACTTCCAGCCTTCTAGTTGAACTCACAGGAAGAAAAAGGGACATTTTGAAAAATGATTTTCGGTTTTATTTGGGAGTTCTAAAAAGTTTCTTATGAAAGCTCTCTAAGAAAAGGGGGAAAGTGGGAAAAAGGGAAATGAATTGTAAATATAGAATATATCCAATAAAAAAAAAACAAAGGGAAAATTGAATCATCTCTAAATAAACAAAAGGTAAGATAATTTATTCCCACCCTACATGCCTTCTTAAAAATACACAAGAGGGTTAGACTGTATGCTACAAGAAAATGCTACTAGACAGTAACTCAAAGATATATGTAAAAATAAAGATTTAAATAATAAAAAAAGAAAAAAGGGAATAATGGCTTTCTAAGAAAAATAAGGGGATGTTTCTCCTCTCTCTGTACTGAGTACTTATGCATTTTTCAGAATACATGATCACATGGTAAAAAGCTCATCAGAAGATTACACCTAAATTCAAATCATGAATCAAATAAGTTTACAACAGAGAATGTTTACATGCATATCCATTAGGAGTAATTATCTGGCTAAACATTTATCATCTGTCACCAGCTCTGCAGGTTCATGGAGAGTTAAAAATCATAACTATGGTGACTAAGGTATTAGTGATTTTTATGTGCTTTGAAAAGTAGATGCCTGCTTACTAGCTCAGAAGAAATTAACTCATGACACTTGAAGACTGGCAAAGTTCTCCTTGCAGTTTTGATGATCAGAAAAGAGCTTAATAATTACTATGATTTTAGGAATTCTTATAGGATCATAATTAAGAATTAAGAAGTCATCTATTTGTCTATAGAGTATCACTACAAGACAGTACATCTTCGTTGTTCTGCAGAGATCTGCTCAAAAGGGTGGGCCTATACCTAGTGGTTGTTATGTATATATTTAATAATAACAAGGAGAGCATGTTAATAACAGGCATCTTTCCTAAAATGGAATTCTCCTGCCTTGCATACAGGAGAAAATCTGTTGTAGATTTTAATCTAAGGTAGTACCATCTCAGGAAGATCACTTGCTAGTTTTTAGATTCTCCTAGATAGCTCTTGACAATGTACATGTCATATAGTACAAGTACAGGTAAAAGATCAAGGTGGACTGTTGTTGGGGTTTGATTCTAATGCTTTGTCTTATTTTGGTTCCTAAAAAGCTGAGCTTCCAGACCTGAGGGTCCCTTCCCTCAGCTGGCTTCCATTGGTAATAAAGAATTGCCATACATCCAATGGCTGGGTAGAAAGACATAGGTGGGAAGTTTTGATTGCACAGGGAAAGGGCTGGGAGAGACAGGAGAGACAGAGAATCAATATGACTTGGAGGGAGAAGAATCAGATGCAAGATCTCCAGGAAAGAAAGCCATCTAAGGATTCAGGATAATGGCCCTAGTTGCCCCTTCCCTGATTGGGTCTGGTGTAGCAGAGATGAAATATAGATTTCAAAAGGTGTTTATTTAGGAATGCCAGAGGGCAGAGTTTGCTAGCTATGTGGAGGTTTAGAAATGTCCAGCCATTGAGCTAGTCAAGGCATATCAAAATTAGCTAGCATATGTGCATCTTTCATTTGTGAATCCAGAGAGCTCTTGTGCAGGTGCAAGTATGCAACCTGCCAGGATCCAAAGTGGCTTAACTAATTCACCATTACATACTGTCAACCATAGGAAGGCAAGAATGAGACATATACAAATGAACTGGAAAACAAAAAGTGAATTTTTGTTCTGGTTGCTTGTGTTGTCATGGGCCTTGGGTTTAAGCCTCTATTTAAAAGATGTCATATAGATAGTAAAATGGGCCCATAATTACATCCTTGAACAGCTACATTAAGAGAGAGGATTATCTCTTGGATTCCATAGGATTAAGTAACTGGGGTCCACAACTATATGTGCAAATGCATGTTTCATCTACTAAATGTATTAGTTTTCTACTAATTACAATATTGCTATGAGTATGGTTCAGGCAAGTAGAAAGTTACTCTCTGATTTTAAGCAAAAGATAAATTAGTGTGTATGTGTATATATGTCATGATATATTATTATTATTATTATTATTATTATTATTATTATTATTTAATATGGGCATATATCTGACACAGAATCAGAACTTAAAAACCCAGAGGATTCAGTAGCCAGTGTACATCTTAATACCAGTGAGATTGAGAAGTTAGTTTTGATTTGAAGTGACAGGCAAAAATAATCCTCAGAACTGGTCCTGTGCTTAAAAGCATGGTTTCTCAAATGAACTATAAAGTATGTTTTCTAAAAGTAGTGGAATTGATGCTTTCTTTGCAAAATTATTAAGTTTGTAAGCAAGTTACTTCTGTGCTAATAAACAGCATTGTTAACAAACGTACTCTTTGTACATGTACTTACTTCATTCAAATGAGATAAACAGAATTGTTCCCGCAGGTTGTAAACACAGTCTTATAAAGAACTGAACAGTTCAGGATGCATTGATAGAGATTGACACATGTTGTAAAGAGCATATTACCAATAAAGAAACATCAAAGCTCAGTAAATGCCTGGTCAATTCTCAGTCAGGAGCATGGGGAGATTTTCAGGGAGTGCTTGGGTCTAGATCATAGTGCTGTAAATATCCAGGATCAGTTCACTACAGAGAAACTATCTGGGCAGTTTGCCGAACAGTTAACATCCGGCAGTAGAGGGTTTGTTCTTCTTTGTTTGTTTGTTTGTTTGTTTGTTTTGTTTTGTTTTTTGTTTTTGTTTTCCTATGTAAAGCATTGGCCATGTTGTAGTGGATAGTTCCTACTATCCTGCTTTAAGCTCCAGTCAGATCATGCTAACAGCCCTGCCTAGGCTCCCTCAGATCTGTGGATGAAATGCACATGCATACACACACTCGCACATGCACACTCACATACATACATACACACACACACACACACACACACACACGCACACACATGCACACACGCACACATGCACACATGCACAAGCTTATATTTATATGCTTTAGGTCAATGGCCAGGCTTTTCCAGGCCTCTCTTGGCTAGCCTGCTCTTCTCTTCACTCTTTACTCCCAGCTCAACACCTCTCACTCTGCCCTCAGCTCAGTTGGTCAGTTATCTTTAGTCCTAGGTCAGCACCTTAGTACTCAGTTTCAGTTCCTCTTCTAATTTCCTTCCTGGTATCCTAGGCCCAGTCAGGGAAGTGCTTCCTAGATCTCACATGGCTGGTCACTCTTTCTCCCTCCAAAGCAGGGTGAATCTTTTCTACTCTCCTGTGTCTGTTAACCTGCTTGTAGGAAAACTCAAAGCCTGTCTTTTTCTGCCTAGCTCACTGGCCAATAGTATCTTTATTGATGGATTAAGAGTCAACTGAGGAACAGGACCTTCAGTGTTCATAACCAGATTCCCGATCAAAGCATCAGAACTTCCCGCCACACAATGTAGGTTTTGCCTGGGAGTGAATGGCCATCAAAGTCCTAGGACTGACATCTTGATGATCATTGGTTCTCCATTCTTCCTCTCCTGTTCACAGTTGTCATTCAACTTTCTAAATTACATTACTGAGGTCAATAATATTTGTGTGGATTCCTATGGGTGTTGTCTTAGCAGTGGGTTTCAACAGACCTGCTAGCATGTGAGATTTGGCTCCTTATGACATCATAGAAGTGACAGTAATGCTCACCTTGTTTATATATAACATCTTCAAAGTATGCAATCCAAATGGTCAGACATCCCAAAGAGAAGTTTTAAAAACTGTAGTAGTGGTAGTTTTTAAATACTTTTTTAACAAGAGAAAAATCATTAAAGTTTTTAAGACTTAAAAATAATGAATGTACACTTATTTATTTATACAATGAGCTTTTATTCTGAAATAAAAAGAACCAACTATAGCTACAGATAGCCATATGTCTTCAAGTATATTAAATGAGAAAGAAATTGAACAGAGTGCAAACAAATTGAGTACAGTTTGTTCATGTAATGTGCAGAAGTAGGCAAATATAATGAATATTATTTAGAATGCACAGAGATATTCTTCCTTTAAAAGTAACTAAAATTGTTCTGTCATGATGAAAAATGATGGCGCAAGTTGAAAATAATGAATGAAAAGGTATGCTTGTTGACTTTATAGTTTCTTAGCAACAAATCTGAATCTATTCACTCTGTTACTTGTGTGACATATTATTATGAATGTATTAAAATCAAATGAGCTATATGTAAACAAATAAGCTACAGGCCTGGGATTGTCATAACAATGTTTAGTGATAAGAAAAAAATGTAGATAAATGCATTGTGGATCATACCTGCCTCCATATATACTAAATTTGAAGAATCAGACATTTAAGCTTATGGTTTAGTTACTGTCTTCCAAGTTCAATCTTGAGTTTTAAATCTCACTTGTGATAATATAAACCCCCCTTTTGTTCAATTCACACTGTTGCTTTTCAGCATTAAATAAATGTGCTACATGTAATTCAATCAGCAGAGACCTTTACAACTACAGTTTGGGGGAATTAAAAATTTATCTAAGATTATAGATGCATGTGACCAGAATGACTTGGTTAAGATCCATTTTGAAGCAGTTATATAATTATGACTGAAATAGAGTCTTGGATTTTTGTTTAAGACTTTTTCCCAATAATAGAAGTATGAGGGCCTTAACTGACAACAAAAAGAAAGCACACTTTCATGAGCTGCGGCCTTGGACTAATTAGTATGAAAGAAGAGAACAACTGTCTCTCTGCTGTGCTCTCTGATGTGCCGAGATGTGACCAAGCAGTTTTATGCTCCTGCCATAATGTCATTAGCCTCTCCCATGCCATGCCTTGTCCATCATGATGAACTCTATTCTATCAAATCACAGGTCTAAATAAATGAATGAATGAATGAATAAATAAATAAATAAATTCCCCAAAGGCATTTTGTCCCTGTGAAGAGGAAAGAAACTAATTCAGTCCTGAAGAAAAGGGTTTTTCTAGCCTCACTGAGTTCTTCTCTCTTGCTCTGGTTTTGTTGCATTATGTGCTTTTGAGTGGGGTATCAAACAGAATGTCTGGAGTTGCACTGCTCCAGCCAGGTGAACTCTCATGGCTTGGTGTTCAATCAGTCTTGTATGACCATCTTGTCCCAGCTTTTCAAGTACTGGATCTACTTGCCTGTCTCAGGCCACAGTACCACCTTCATCTTCTGCCTGTTCATTTATCAATCTTAGCTCACACAGTGTTTGTCTTCTGATTTCACTGTGATCACAGCTTTAGCAATGGCAATCTTGATGTGTTGTCCTTTGACCATCAGGATTGTACTTATCACTCAGCCAAGCCGAGCTGAGAGGACTGACCACTCCTCATGTTTCTTACCTTGTATATTCTCCTTTACTACAAGGATACATTGATAGTACCCTTTAATCTTTATACCCATTCATGTTATATTGGTTATATTTTTTTAATTTTTATTTTCTATATTCTATGTTTACATTCCAAAGGCTTTCCCCTTTCCCAGTTACCCCCCACCATATGTCCCATAATTCCTCCCCCCCATGCTATTCCCCACTCATTCCCCCCCCCCCACGATTTCTCTCTTCTGGGTCTACAATACTGGATCCAGTCTTTACAGGCCCAGGGTCCTCTCCTTTTTTTCTTCTTGAGAGTCATTTGACTTGCTAATTATGCCTTGAGTATTTAGGGCTTCTGGGATCATTAATATCCACTTATCAGTGATTGCATTTGGTGTGTATTCTTTTGTGATTGGGTTAGCTCACTTAGGATGATAGTTTCCAGATCTAACCATTTACCTACAAATTGCATACGTTCATTATTTTTAATTGCTGAGTAGTACTCCATTGTATAAATATACCACATTTTCTGTATCCATTCCTCTTTTGAGGGATATCTCTTAAAATCATACATTGATATTAACATTGTTTCCCATCACTATTAGAGTTGCATCATTTAAGACTGTTAAATGACCACAAGTAGAGGGATGCTGTGCTATTTTTTATGTCAACTTAACACAAGCTAGAGTCATCTGAGAAATGCTTTCATATTGAGGAATGCTTCTCAATTGATAGAATGCTTGCATAAGATTAGGCTATAGACAAGCTTATAGGACATTTATTATTATTATTATTATTATTATTATTATTATTATTATTATTGCCAAGTCCATTCTGTTGGTGGAGCAAACCCTAGGATGCTCCTCTGGAGTACTATAAAAAAGTAGGCCTTAAGAAGCAAGAAGTCAGACAGTAAGCAGCATTCCTTCATGACTGCTGTGTGGAAGAATTCTCACCTTCAGATTCCTGCCTTGATTGAGTTGGCTTGGCCACCTTCGATGATGACCTGTGATTTGGAAGTATAGGCAAATTTAAGCTTTTTACCCCTCAAGTTGCTTTTGGTCATGGTGTTTCATCACAATAATAGAAACCCTAACTGAAACAGACAGAAATTCTTATTTTCATCTAATAGAGGGATATTCATAATATGATTTCTACTCTGCTGTCTCTAAAGAGTCTTCAGGAGTGTGCTAGTTTAGGATAAACACAGAAGGTTGAAGCTATAGTAATAGCGACCTGGTTCTCCTTGGGCTTGGCTCTGACCTGCATGTGTGCCACATATGTTACTGAAATTTTCTAAACAAACTCTCATGATCCAGGAGATAGTGGTAAAGAATAAGCCTTGTGGAAGCAACCTGATGATATGTGATGGAAACTGAATATCAGAAGTTTGAAATGAAGATCAGAAAAAGAAAGGTAAAGAGTAAGTGTTGTTGATTTTTCAAAATTTAACCTAAGAATTTGGTGGGGAAAATGAATATCTAAAGCTTAATATATATAACTTTGTAGTCTATGTTGATGAGACAATTGATTAAAGATTATGAATTATTTGTATAGTCTTTTGCTTTAGGATGAAATGTTATATATATATATATCTGTTAAATCTAATTGGTCCAAAGTTTCAATGAGTTTCCCTGTGTCCCTGTTTAGTTTCTGTTTTCCTGATCGGTCCATTGAGGATAGTGGAGTGTTGAGGTCCCCCACAATTATTGTGTTAGGTGCAATGTGTGCTTTGAACTTTAGTAAAGTTTCTTTTACGAATGAGGGTACCCTTGCATTTGGAGCATAGATATTTAGAATTGTGAGTTCTTCTTGGTGGATTTTTCCTTTGACCAGGAAGAAGTGACCTTCTGTATCTCTTTTGATGACATTAGGTTGAAAGTCAATTTTATCTGATATTAGAATGGCTATTCCAGCTTGCTTCCTGAGACCATTTGCTTGTATAATTGTCTTCTAGCCTTTTACTCTCAGGTAGTGTTTTTCTTTGACCCTGAGGTGTGTTTCCTGTATGCAGCAAAATGTAGGGTCCTGTTTCTGTATCCAGTCTGTTAGTCTGTGTCTTTTTATTGGGGAATTGAGTCCATTGATGTTGAGAGATATTAAGGAATAGTGTTCTCTGCATTCCTGGCTGTAACAGTCCACTGAGTTGCAGGAGTGAAGATGGTTGCCTCACCTCTAACTGTGGGACTCCCTGCAAAGCAAATGTCCCCTGGCAGGATAGGTGCCCAGATGACTACAGTGCTGCCCAGCTCCTGGGTGCAGGTGGGGCCCTGGTAGACCATGTTCCAAGTGATCTTATATTGGGGTGTTCCCTGCGTACTTGGCTGTACCTATCTACTCAGTCACAGGAACAAAGCTGGTGGCCTCATGTCTCTACATTTTTATTATTTTGACAGTACTGACTAACATGTTCAATCAGGATTTACTAATTCAACCTAACACAGACTTCTTCTTTTTCTCTTTAAAAATAACTCATGCACAGCCACCTGATGCTGTCCTTGCTTGATCCAGAGGCAGCACCGACTATTGTCCCTCTTGGGTAATAAAATCTTTTTTTGTGCTGAGAATTTGATGTCTGGGTGTGTTCTGTGTTGATTCAAATGCCCCTTCAGAAATAAAGTCAGAAATTATCAGGAGAAAGTACAACTACAAAAGTACTTGAATATTAAATACAACAGTCTTTAGTAAAATTTTATTATTAATGTTCAAAAATTAAATTTAAAATCACTAGTATCAAGTTAGTACAGTCTAACAGGGTCTTTGAGATAGAACCATAACAATCCTTATATAAAATAATCGGAGATATGTGATAAATAATTCAATGATATATTTGAAGGTCTTAGAAAAATGAGATTAATCCACCCCCAAGTAAATGTGAACAAATAATAAAGATTGCTGCAGAAATTAATAAGATACACACTAAAGAACAACATATAGAATGAATCAAAGAATAAAGTTTTTAAACAAATAGAAGTGGTGGCCTAGCTGGAATAAGATGGAATGCAAAGGGGCAGACATACATATAAAGAAGCTGAGACAAGTGGGCTGTGCACTCTGCTGGAGATGCACCACCAGCAGCAATACAGAAACCCAACACATTTATTTTACATATCTAATCAAGAAAGTAGTTCTATTCTATGCAGTTAGATAAAGAGGTGGGTTCTTGTAGGTGAGCAGTTACAAGATATAAACATCCTAAAGGAGAAAACTTCATTTTACATTTTCAATACACACTGTCAATGTCTGCACATGACCCAGGGGAAGTCTTTATCATTTCTATGCCTCTGTAATATTGAGATGCATAGTATGGATAGGTTCATGTTAATAAAACACTTTCACTCTAGACTTCATCCCACCTTAGACATCCACTGAGGGATTCCTTTGTTCTCATTTTTGGTCTCTCCATTTGTCTGTCTATCCTCTATCTACTTGTGTGTAATGAAA
Organism: Apodemus agrarius; assembly: GCA_964023405.1. Lineage (NCBI taxonomy): Eukaryota > Metazoa > Chordata > Mammalia > Rodentia > Muridae > Apodemus > Apodemus agrarius. The sequence goes on along the minus strand of OZ030016.1, from coordinate 82,953,704 downwards.
GAGGGTAATGGAAGAATACACTTCATGAAAGTATATGTTTGAAATACTTGGAAGAGGAAGGAGACCATGGAGACAGAGAGAATAAGGATGGCCAGAGCAGTTTAGTGGAGATTAAATAAGAACATATAATAAGATATATTAAATGCGTGAAAATGTTACCACAAATTTTTATGCTATCAAAACATAAAAAAAAAAACAGAAAGAAATACTGCTTATTCAGATTCAGTGTATTTCACAGTGTTTTTATCTGCCCAGCAGAATGAGTCACAGTTGACATAATTGTCTGCTGAATCCCTTGTTATCAAAAAATAATATTGAGAGTATAAATTCAATATAACCATTGCAACAATGATTTGGATATGTTCTCTTGAATTTAGCTTACTTACCTCGACAAAATTAATTGACCTTGCTGTTTAAAATGTCTAACGCAACTTATTACATAGATAATACAAGCAATATTCCTACTAACAAGTTTTTATATTTTAAATGTAGAACAGCATTTGTTTAAAAAAAAGAAAAAGAAAAGAAAAATATTATCAATAATGTCCATTGGGTTTTGTTGCCATTTTGGAAATTGTTTTTAACATTTGTTAGCTTTCTGATGTATATAGCTAAGCTTTAATATTGAATGCTGGTGATTGAATCAGTCTACCCATCACTTAAAGAGGAGACAACTCATTTGGATAAATTTATTACATGATTCATTGAAATGAAAGATCAATATACACAGAACAGAGAGTCCATAACATATTAGTGAAGCATACACATCAATAATCAAAGGACATAAAAGTACCTTGCTACAAAATAACATGCAGATCTAGTAAAAATCAATACAATGTTACCAGTGACTACTTCTGTACTGGCTAGTTTTGTGTGTCAACTTGACACAGGCTGGAGTTATCATAGGAAAAGGAGCTTCAGTTGGGGAAGTGCCTCCATGAGATCCAGCTGTGGGGCATTTTCTCAATTAGTGATCAACTGGGGGAGGGCCCCTTGTGGGTGGTGCCATCTCTGGGCTGGTATTCTTGGGTTCTATAAGAGAGCAGGCTGAGCAAGCCAGGGGAAGCAAGCCAGTAAGGAACATCCCTCCATGGCCTCTGCATCAGCTCCTGCTTCCTGACCTGCTTGAGTTCCAGTCCTGACTTCCTTTGGTAATGAACAGCTGTGTGGAAGTGTAAGCTCAATAAACCCTTTCCTCCCCAACTTGCTTCTTGGTCATGATGCTTGTGCAGGAATAGAAACCCTGACTAAGACAACTTCTAAGATATTTTACTAAAGTTATTATAATGGTAACATTTTTTCCATTCCAGGAAAATGAAAGTGTATGAAGATTAGAACTAGAAGACTAAAAATTCTCTTGAGATGTTATTTCATCCAAAGTAGTTAGGCTTAGACACACAAACATAAAAGCAACAGTAAATACATTCAGTAGCCTGAATAATAATGTGTATGTTGTGGGAAAGAGAGATGAAGAAGATGGGGTAGAAATAATTTTGTATTTTGAAGGGATTCTGTAGACTTAAACAAAGAACAGAGAACACATGAAATTGGAGGGAACAAGAGTTCCCTCCAAGGGATGTGGGTGGGGAACTGGAAAGGAGAGAATTCTGAGTGCCTCTGGTCAAAGGCATACATAATATGCATGTATGAGGTGTTCTTGCTGTAAAAGCAAGTTGTATTGGGGTGGCAATAGTGGTAGCATGTGAGTTATTGGAAGTCCTTGGTCAACCTTTACAACATGGTGGTAAGTGTGCTGGGTACTTTCATGTGCCGCTCTTTGTATTTTTAATGCTAATTACATTCCCCGAAATACTGTTTAATAAGATTGTCTATACTAGATCATAGCTTCTGGAAACCTCCTCCCAGTTGGTTCTGATTGGTAAATAAAGATGCTGACAGCCAATGGTTGGGCAGGGAAGACAGAGGTAGGACTCTAAAGATTCCTGGGCTAGGTATAGAGAGAAAGGAGAGGCGATCCTCCATGCTGGAAGAAGGAGAGGTACTGTGCCTGAGAAGAGCAGAGGGCAGGGAGCACAGCTGTCATGTGAAGGAGCCAGGAGAGTGCAGCCCAGTTGGGCAGCCCTCTAGGTCCAGAACAACCAAGGAATAATGTAGATTTTAGTAAGTGATAACTCTTACTAGTCTGTCCTGACTTCTATCAATGATGGGCTATGACATGGAAGTGTAAGCCAAATAAACCCTTTTCCCTCCCAACTTGTTTTTTGTTATGGCATTTCATCACAGCAATAGTAACCCTAACTAAGGCATTAATTCAAATAAGCCGTTCACAAAATAACTGATATTATTTGATTCCACTATTTATGGCACCTATCTATAGTAGTCAAACTTACAGAAATAGAAAGCAGAAAGGTAGCTGGAGGGTCAGGGAGAACAGTGCTTAGTAAGCAGTGAGTTTCAGTCTAAGAAATTGAAAGTTCTACAGAGAACACGGTGATGTTTAATCAGGATGTAACACTGTGTACTACATTCACCAACTTGTGGTTCAATAACATGGTCCGTTTTACTTCTCGCCACAACAAAATAATAATCATATTTCTGGTTAAATTTAGTAACTGAAAACAACAGATTCAGAATAATCTCCTTCGTCTTGTTCTCACCCCTGTGGGATGTCTACACTCTTCTAAAAAGATCACAAAGTCAAGATCCCATTGAGAAGTTTTACTAGCCAGAGGTCTTTTCCTAATGAACTGTTCATTGGCTAATTTTAAGTAAAAAAAAATTATTTTACTTCTTTTCTTTAGCAATGTATGATTGCTCATTCTCTTCTATATTCATGAGTTTGCTACAGATATTAAGAGAAAATTCTAGAGAGGCTAGAAAGCATTATATATGGGCAGAAAAGGATCCACATAAAATAACATTTTCTGACAAGCAAAACTTAAAGTGGCTTTAGGCCTGAGAACATATCACCAGAGGAAAGCACTTTAACATAGAAATTGCCAAGCCATTTTATCTCAAATAGCTATTGATATTTGAGAAGAATGGGAAGCCAAACTGAGGAACAATGTCCTGAAGCTTTGTGGAGTTCTTTCAGCCAGTCTCCTTGTACAGCCTTTCTCTTTTACACTCACTGCATACGCCCATGCATATTCATATGGGATAGTGTAGAAAACGCCACAGAGGAAGCCAGAAGCCAGCCACACACATGCATTATCACTTACCAAGATGAGACACAAGAGAAATGATAATATACTTTTTGTCCTCAGAAATCATTTAAAACTTTTCTCTTTTGCTTTCGGGGAGCTTCCGTATCCCCGGGAAAACGATAAGCATGGATTTCTAAACTGTCAAAGAAATGAAAGATGACCTGCCTAATGGTTCAGAAATCCCTTTTATCTTTGCAGTTTGCTTCAAAGTCTTAGAGGAGGTTTTTTTGTTATGGAGTAGAATAGGCAGCCAGGAGGTACTCTGATCCTGTACTTAATGGAAACTCTGGTCATGGAAATACCATTTAAACTTCGGAAATCCTCAGGTGGCTGAGCTCAGCCAGACTGCATCATGGGTGCGAGAACTCACCACATGCACTGAACAATGAACCACATATGAAAGTTTTTTTTTTTGAATGATTTAATTGACTTATTCAACCTTTCCTTGTCTGTGGTCTCCACACCTACATCCTGCATCACAGACAAGGAATACAAACTCCAGGGAATCATCTGTGACTTTCACAGCTTAGAAAATGAAATAAGTAAATTAAGCAAAATACAAAAGAGAATTGATCTAAAATATGAGAAACTGACGACATGGAGATGTCTATTTGAGGTAGCTGGTAGTATGTAACCAATCCTCAGGAAGATATCTGAGGAGCAGAGTCATCTTGCACATGAAATGACATCCTGTTTACTCTGGGAAGTGCCAACAAGCCAGGAAGCAAAGTCAGGAAAGGTCAGCAGAGACCCTTTCCAGTCTCTGTATGTCATCATTGAAGGAAGGGAAGAAAATCTAGAATGGATGGAGGGAGAGAAGGAGAGAGAGAAAAAAAAACCAGCAGTAACTGACCTTCAGCTGTGCATATTATAAATGAAATTGTGACATTTTCTTCCCTGTACATGCTTAAAGGAATTTCAGACTGTTAACTCACCACTTTGCTATGGTGTCCACAGTTTGGAGAAAATTCTAGCAAATTTTATCAGTTAGATCAGTTAGAGTTTAACAGACCCTCCCCTCTGGTTTATCTTGATATCAAATTTTTGTATAGGCTGTTTAAATAGCAAAGGGCACTTTTTTTTTGGATAGGTCATTTTCTAATCACCATCTTCAATGAATAAGCTATTCTTATTTCTCTTAAGTTGTCTCTTTGCACTACCTCAGTTGTATCTATGGTAAAGCCACAGAAGTTTGTGAAATGCATATAATATGCGATACTATTTTCAAATGATGTTTAGCTTATATCTTACAATAATATGGTAGCTCTTAAACTTAATAGTGTTTTATTATTACAAAAAATGGTGGAACAAATTATTAATGTCAATATTTCTTACACCTAAAACCTTAGGTATTTAATCTTATAAAATAATAATTAAATTAAACTCTGTCAAAATATGCTAACAAGGTCAGCGCTGAAGGAGATGAACAAAAATGGTTTATTTTCTTACTGCTTCAGCTTTTAATAGAGAAATTTGTATAAGACTGACATGCTCACCAAGCATCAACATAGGTATAAATGTGTCAGCAGGATGCATTTCATAATTATTTTCATTAAAGAGATCTGTAACTCCCCTGAACTTTATATCTGCCCTCTACTGTAAGAGAAAGATTTATTGCAGTCATGTTTTCACACCAGGAAATAAATTTCCTGGTCATAGTCCCTGTTAGAAATGTATGATTAGCCACATTTAGAGAGAGTCCCGCCTTTAGAGGTGAGGCCACCATCTTTGTTCATGTGACAGAGCAGACTGGTGCTGCCAGGAACACAGGGAACACCCGAGTGTAAGAACACTTGGGACACTGTCCACCAGGGCCTCATCTGCACCCAGGAGCTGGGCAGCACCACAATCCACAGCTTTCTGTGCACCTATCTTGCCAGAGGACATCTGCTCTGCAGGGAGTCCTGCAGTTAGAAGTGAGGCCACCATTTTCACTCCTGCAAATCAGCAGGCTGTTACAGCCAGGAACACAGGGAATATGCAAGTGTAAAACTACTTGGGACTCAGTCTACCAGGGCTCCACCTGTACACAGGAACTGGTCAGCACAACAGAACTCTATGCCAGAGGAGAGCCAGTCACCCAGGGGTTTGATACTGGCTTGCAGGCATACAGGAGGGACAAGCACCAGCCAGAGACAGCAGGACCAATTAAAACCAGAGATAATCAGATGGCAAAAGGCAAATGTAGGAACATTACTAACATAAATCAAGGCAACATGGCACCATCCGAACCAAATTATCCCACAACAGCAAGTCCTGTATACCTCAACACACAAGAAAAGCAAGATTTAGATTTTAAATCACAGCTCATGATGCTGATAGAGGGCTTCAAGAAGGACATAAATAACTCCCTTAGAGAAATACAGGAGAACACAACTAAATAGGGAGAAGCCATTAAAGAACTACGTGAAAACACATCAAAACAGGTTAAGGAATTGAATAAAACCACCGAGGACTAAAAATGGAGGTAAAAACAATAAAGAAATCACAAAGGGAAACAACCCTGGACATAGAAAACCTAGGAAATAAGTCTGGAAGCATGGATGCAAGCATCAACAACTAAATACAAGAAACAGAAGAGAGAATCTCAGATGAAGAAGATACCATAGAAAACATTGATACAACAGTCAAAGAAAATGCAAAATTCCAAAAGCTCCTGACCCAAAACATCCAGGAAATCCAGGACACAATGAGAAGACCAAACGTAAGGTTTATAGGTATAGAAGAGAGTGAAGATTTCCAACTTAAAGGGCCAGTAAATGTCTTTAACAAAATTATAGAAGAAAACTTCGCTAATCTAAAGAAAGAGATGCTCATGAACATATAAAAAGCCTACAGAACTCAAAATAGATTTGACCAGAAAAGAAATTCCTCCTGACACATATTAATAACATACTAATGTTATTAACATATTAATAACAATGCCAAATTCACAACGAAAGAATATTTAAAAAAATAAGGGAAAACGTCAAGTAACATATAAAGGTAGACCTATCAGAATCACACCAGAATTCTCACCAGAGACTCTGAAAGCCAGAACAACCTGGGCAAATGTCATACAGACCCTAAGGGAACACAAATGCTAACACAGGCTGCTATACCCATGAAATCTCTCCATTACCATAGATGGAGAAACCAAGGTATTCCATGACAAAAACAAATTTACACAATATCTTTTCACATATACAGCCCTTCAAAGGATAATTAATGGAAAACACCAACAAAAGGAGGGAAACTACACAGTAGAAAAAGGAAGAAATTAATCTTTTAACAAACCCAAAGACTATAACCACACAAACATAAAAATTACATAAAAAATAACAGGAAGCAACAGTCACTATTCCTTAATATCTTTTAACATTAATGGATTTAATAAGACATAGACTAACAGACTGAATACATAAACAGGACTCAACATTTTGCCATATGCAGGGAAATACATCTCAGTGTCAAAGACAAACACTACCTCAGAGTAAAAGGCTGGAAAACAATTTTCCAAGCATATTGTCCCAGGAAACAAGCTGGTGTAGCCAATCTAATATCCAATAAAATAGACTTTCATCCAAAAGTCATCAAAAAAAGACATGGAAGGACACTTTATACTCATTAAGGGAAAAACCTACCAAGAAAAACTCTCAAATCTGAGCATTTATGCTCCAAATTAAAGGGCACCCTCATTCATAAAAGAAACTTTACTAAATATTAAACCATACATTGTACCTCACACAGTACTTGTGGGTGATTTCAACACCCCACTCTCCTCAATGGGCAGATCAGGGGAACACAAACTAAACAGAGACACAGGGAAACTAACAAAAGTTTTGGACCAAGTGGATTTAACAGATATCTATAAAACATTTCATCCTAAATCAAAAGAGTATGCCTTCTTAGCACCTCATGGTATCTTCTCTAAAATTGATCATATTAAAATTAAAATTGATCACAAAACAGACCTCAACAGATATAAGAAAATCAAACTAATCCCATGCCTCTATCAGATCATTGTGGAGTAAGGGTCATCTTGAATAGCAACAAACAGAGAGCCCACATATACATGGAAGCTGAGCAATGCTCTGCTCAATGATACCTTGGTCTAGGAAGAAATAAGGAAACAAATCAGAATTTAATGAAAATAAGGTACAATATACCCAAATTTATGGGACACAATGAAAGCAGTGCTAAGAGGAAAACTCATAGCTCTGAGTTCCCCCCCCCAAAAAAAAAGAAGCTGAAGTGAGAATACACTAGCAAAAAAAAGAAGCTGAAGTGAGAATACACTAGCAGCTTAACAACACACCTGAAGGCTTTAGAACTTTAGAACTTTAGAAGCTAATACACCCAAGTGGAATAGAAGGCAGGAAATCATCAAACTCAGGGCTGAAATCCACCAAGTAGAAACAGAAATCAACAAACAAACAATCAACAAGACCAGGAGCTGGTTCTTTGAGAAAATCAACAAGATAGATAAACCCTTAGCCAGACTAACCAAGGGGCACAGAGACAGTATGCAAATTAACAAAATCAGAAATAAAAAGGGTGATAAAACAACAGAAACTGAGGAAATTCAAAAAATCATTAGATCCTACTACAAAAGCCTATACTCATCACAACTGGAAAATCTCGATGAAATGGACAATTTGCTAGACAGATACCAAATACCAAAGTTAAATCAGGAACAGATAGACCATCTACACAGTCCTGTAACCCCTAAAGTAAGAAAAGCAGTCATTGAAAGATTCCCAACCAAAAAAAGCACAGGACAAAATGGTTTTAGTGCAGAATTCTATCAGACTTTCAAAGAAGACCTAACACCAATACTTTTCAAACTATTTTACAAAATATAAACAGAAGGAGCACTATCCAACTGGTTCTATCAGGCCACAGTTTCATTGATACCAAACCCACACAATGATCCAACCATAAAAGAGGACTTCAGACCAACTTCCCTTATGAATATCGATGTAAAAATACTCAATAAAATTCTTGACAACCAAATCCAAGAACACATCAAAATGATCATTTACCACAATCAAGTAAGCTTCATACCAGGGACACAGGGATGGTTAAATATATGGAAATCCGTCAATGTCGCCCACTACATAAACAAACTCAAAGAAAAAAATCACATGGTCATTTCATTAGATACTGAAAAAGCATTTGACAAAATTCAATATTCTTTTATGTTAAAAGTCTTGGAAAGAACAGGAATTCAACATGCATACTTAAACATAGTAAAAGCAATATACAGCAAACCAGTAGCCAATATCAAACTAAATGGAGAGAAACTTGAAGCAATCTCACTAAAGTCAGGGACTAGACAAGCCTGCCCTCTCTCTTCATATTTATTCAAAATAGTACTCAAAGTTTCTATCTAGAGCAATTAGACAACAAAAGCACGTCATAGGGATACAAATTGGAAAGGAAGAAGTCAAATTATCACTATTTGCATGATGTGATAGTATACTTAAGTGACCCCAGAAAACTCCACCAGAGAACTACAGCTGATGAACAACTTCAGCACAGTGGCTGGTTATAAAATCAACTCAATCAAGTCAGTAGCCTACCTATACTCAAAGGATAAACAGGGTGAGAAAGAAATTAGGGAAATGACACCCTTCACAATAGTCACAAACAATATAAAGTATAGTGGTGTGAATCTAAGCAAACAAGTAAAAGGTATATATGATAAACACTTCAAGTCGCTGAAGAAAGAAATTGAAGAAGACCTCAGAAGATGAAAGATCTCCCATGCTTGTGAAGTCACAGGATTAATATAGAAAAAAATGGTCATCTTGCCAAAAGCAATATACAGATTCAACGCAATCCTCATCAATATCCCAACTTGATTCTTCATAGAGTTAGAAAGAGGGATTCTCAAATTCTTCTGGATTAACAAAAAATCCAGGATAGCTAAAGAACTTCTGTGGGAATCAGTATCCCAAACCTCAAGCAGTACTACAGAGCAATAGTGTTAAAAACCGCAAAGTACTGGTACAGTGACATACAGGTAGATCAATGGAATAGAATTGAAGATGCAGAAATGAACCCACAAACTTATGGTCACTTGATCTTTGACAAAGTAGCTACAACCATTCAGTGGACAAAAGATAGCCTTTTCAACAAATGGTGCTGGTTCAACAGGTGGCTAGCATGCCGAAGCATGCAAATTGATCAATTTTTATCTCCTATTACTAAGACCAAGTCCAAGTGGTTCAAGGACCTCCACATAAAACCAGACACACTGAAATTAATAGTAATGAAACTGGGGAAGTCCCTTGAGTACATAGGCACAGGGGAAAATATCCTGAACACCAATAGCTTATACTCTAAGATCAAGAATTGACAAATGGGACCTCATAAAATTACACAGTTCTGTAAGGTAAAGGACACTGTCAATCAGACAAAATGGCAACCAACAAATTGGGAAAAGATCTTTACCAACCCTACATCCAAAAGAGGGCCAATATCCAAGATATATAAAGAAATCAAGAAGGTAGACTCCAAAGAGACAAATAACCCTATTAAAAATGGGGTTCAGAGCTAAACAAAGAATTTTCATCTGAGGAATATTGAATGGCTGAGAAGCACCTAAAGAAATTTTCAACATCCTTAGTCATTAGGGAAATGCAAATCAAAACAACCTTTAGATTTCACCTCACACCTGTCAGAATGGCTCAGGTCAAATACTCAGGAGACAGCAGGTGCTGGAGAGGATGTTGAGAAAGAGGAACACTACTTTATTGCTGGGATTTCAAGCTGGTACAACCACTATTGGAAATCAGTCTGGTGGTTCCTCAGAAAACTGGGCAGGATGCTACTGGAGGACACTGTTATACCACTCCTGGGCATATATCCAGAGCATTCCCCAGCATGTAATAAGGACACATGCTCCACTATGTTCATAGCAGCCCTATTTATAACAGCCTGAAGCTGGAAAGAACCCAGATGTTTCTCAAAGGAGTAATGGATACAGAAAATGTGGTATATTTACAGAATGAGATACTACTCAGCTATTAAAAACAATGAATTCATGAAATTCTCATGCAAATGTGTCGAACTGGAAAATATCATACTAAGTGAGGTAACCCAATCACAAAAGAACACACATGGCATGCACTCACTGATAAGTCGATATTAGCCCAACAACTCTAAATACTCAAGACACAATTCACATAAACGTCAATAGTATACATGGTGTTACCAATGGCTCCAGATGCATAGGCAGCAGAGGATGGCCTTCTTGGACATCAAAGGGAAGAGAGGCCTGTGGTCCTGAAACAGCTTCATGCTGCAATGTAGGGGAATACCAGGACAGGGAAGTGGAAGGGGGTTGAATAGGGAATGGGGGTGGGGTTCTGGGGGTACTGGAGATGGCTTATGGGACTTTGGGGGGGGACCAGGAAAGGGGAAATCATTTGAAATGTAAATAATGTATCTAATAAAAAAAGAAAAAATAGAAATATATGAATATACATTAGTTTTTAAGCCTAGATCAATGATGTCAATTGTTCTAGCTTTTGGACTACTTAACTCTATTTAACTCTGCCCTACTTTAAGATCTCTAAGAAATTCACCAAACCCACATCTTTCTGAAATGTTTGGATGGATGGTCAATTTCTCAGATTCAGTGTGTGTACATTTGGTTCTACTCCATTTTATTTCTTTTTAACTAGTAAGAATGGAAATTTATGAAACGCTTATGGGATCTACAGAAATTACTTTTTTATCCTCATTGTTTAGTTGAGTTATCCAGTGGTATTTTTCTTTCACATTGCAGAAAAATATTTGAACAACCACACATATCTAAGAAACTAGCAATTCTATTTTTTCAGAAATCTTTACAGTTCTCTTCCATTCTTAAACATGTTTCAAATTGTACTGATTTCAGAATCGTTTTTGATGTTCTAAAATAACCCTAAAAAACACCTGTAGGTGAATGTTAAACAGTCATATGTCTTACCACTTCAATGATATTTGAATGCAAAGATGTATATTAATGCATCTTTTATGCTTTATAAAGCTGGGTTATAATTTATATGTACTTTTGTATTGTGTCTTTTTTATGTAGAAGTCTTTGTAATTACTCCATATCACAGGGGGAAACAATATCTAATTATTTTTAAAGACTGTATATTGTTCTATTATATGAATGTACAATTAATATCCTATCTATGTGCTACTGGTAGGCTTTTAAGTTGCTCTACCTCTATGTTCTCATCAAGGATCACATAATGAAAATTTTTATACAACATTGCATAGACATATAAGTATTCCCTAATGATAAATTTTTATTAGTGGAATAGCAAATTTTGTACATATTCAAATCTTTACACGCTTCAAATTTTGAAATGCATTAAGAAATTTTTGTTTAAAGCACCATTCAGAACCTTACCAATAGCTTATATATGTACTATGACTATGTCCCTCTTAACTGAAGAGAGTATCATCAATATTTTAAAAAGTTGCTTTCGAGTTCTATAGTTTATTGTTATTTTTCCAGTCATGGGTTTTAAATTTTGGGAGAAGTTGAACACCTTGTCTTATAGCTTAAACTATCAATTTTTCTCTTTTGAAAACCTATATACTTAGAACATTTGTTCATTTTTCATTTTATTTAAAAAAAAACACTTAAAAATTAGTCATTTGAGCCTTTCAAGTTTCTTATATGTTTTGATTATATTTCTTCATCTCCCTGCTCTTCTCAGATCCACCTTCGTGCCTATCTTCCCAACATTGTATCCTTTTATTTTATAAACCTCTCAAGACCAATCTGTCCTCCCAAAATACTCTTGGATACATAGCTATTCAGTGTAGCAAGTTGACTTACAAAAAGTTAACCAAGAAAAAAAGGATAATTTTAAGATACATAGACAATTAATTTGCATCTCCTACTAGCTCATCTTCCAGGCAAAATACAGAGCTGAAGAGCCTAGTTCCATTTGATTCTTCCAAGAAGAATCAAGATGGAATGTAGGAAAAGCCTGCAGGTACTCAAAATGATTGGGGAAAAGGAGTTGGTTCTGCATCTGCTTACCATATAATCCATTACTCCTACTTACCAATTGCGATAATCATTGTAAATTGTCCACTTGGGAGACTCTAGACTCTCCTAGGAGAAGGCCTAATCCTGTGAACGATTATATTGACGGTGTTGAGGTGGACTGTCTCAATGGAGTAAAAGAACTGAACAGCTGCATTCAGTCCTCCACTTCACCTAATAACCCTCTTTATAAAAGTAAAAGCAAAAAGTGCTTGCATTGTTTTCAGAAAAATTTAAGGAGAATTTCTGAGATGAAAGAGATATATTCTATAATTTATGTTGAAGGCTAGGTCGGTTGAACAAACAACCAAAGCTAAATCTGTGATCATGCACATGTGTATAGATGTGATGTGTATGTATATGTGTATGCATATGCATATTTATATGCATTTATATTTGTTTGTGAGTTAGACAATAAAGGGAATGATGGAGAGAGACATGGACAGAGGGAAGAGATGAGGATGGAGGAGAGAAAGGGAAGGAGGAGGGAGGGAAGAAATGGAAGCACAGCAGATTCCTGTTTGTTAGTTTTCCAGTAGGGTGAACAAGGAGAAATTTTCACACTGTTGAAATAGGCTTGCATAGCAGAAAGTAATGAACACAGAAACTTGACACCTGGTAGGAGGAGAGTGAGTCATAAATTGTCATCTGAGCAATGCTATTTGGAGGGGATGCTGACAGCACACAAGCTGAAGCAATAGGCTTCCGAGGAGAGCAGAGTGCACAGACACAGGCACCCTTCCCTGTCTTTCCCAAGAGTTATGAATCAAGAGCATATGATTCCAGCGGAGCAAGTGCGCAAGTGTCCTCTGGACCTTTACCTCTGCTCATTCAATCACCCAATCCATCGACCTCTGCTCATTCAATCACCCAGCCCATCAATAAATATTTATGAATCTCCCAGACAATACATTACCTGATTGAGGTTCAGAGATTTTAAAGGGATTCAAAGTTACTGCTCAACTCCTTAAGAATATTAAAATCCCTCCCAACTATTCCCCAATCATTCCCCCTCCCAGGGAGGGGGGAACTGGGAAAGGGGAAAGCCTTTGGAATGTAAACATAGAATATAGAAAATAAAAATATATATATATATAAAGAAAAGACTTAACATGTAATAAAAAAGAATATTAAAATCTTAGAGGAAGAAAGGGGTTTTAAACACACCTGCATATCCAGTTACTATTGCTTGTAATCTCTTGGCCTTGTAAAAGCAATAACTTTTAAAATGTGCGGCTATATGTACATCTGCCCTTTAGGGAATGCAAAGGTTCCTTCACAGTGAAAAAATTATTTCTCATAAGTTTATTGACATATAAAATTACTGACTTGTGTATGTTGGTTTAAATTCTGCTACTTTGCTGAGTGTATCAGGCTTAAGAACTTTCTAGTTTAATCTTTGGGTTCTTTTAAATGTACAATCACATTATCTGACATTGAGTTATTTCCTGTCTTCTGTCTCTGGTTATACATGTCTGCTTTTCATCTTTTAATACTAATTTAGTTACGACTTGAGGCACTATATTGACTGCAAGTACTAGAATAAGACATCGGTGATTTGTTCTGGATTCCAGAGGACATGCTTCATCAATTCCCATCAAGTATAAGTACTACAGGTGTGTTGAATATATACTAGGTATATTGTGTTGTTGTGTCCCTTCTATTCATTGTTTGCTAAGGATTTTTGTTGTGAAATCATGATTAACTATTTCCTGAATCTATTGTGATGGCCACATAATTTCTGTCTCTGCGTATATTCATGCACTGTGCAATATGCATTGATTATATCAAACCACCCTTGCACAGTGAGAGTGTAAACAACTTGGCCCTGATGTTAGTTCATTTTTATTATCAAATTGAATGGATTTGGTATCACCTCTAGGGTGAGGTTGGCTTTTGTTGTTGTATTTTTTTTTTTTACAGATATTTAGCTTTAGAAGAAACATGTAGCATTCACACAGGCAGCATTATGCATACAGTTTTTTTAAAAAAATATGATTACTTTCCATTCATGATCCTTGTATTGGAGCAAGCAGCATTTCATCAAAACTCTCATCTGAACTTGAAGCTTGTAAAGATGGTCATCTGGTTCCGAGTGTAAAGCTCTTTTCACCAGAGTCCTCTGTGTTTGGGTGGAATATCTATGCAACGAGTCTTCTGCTTCCTTGTGCCCTGATATGGGTTTATGAGTTTAAGGCTGTGTTCATCTTGAATTACTGCTTTTAAATGCCTCTGAACTTGTGAATTTTCAAAGCTCCTCTTCAGTTTCTGCTTTGGGATAATTGTTTTCTTTTGCTAACTCTTCTCCATCACAGGGTGATTGACATTCATGCTTATTAGGCAGCATAACCCAAAACCCTCCCTGCCTGGTCTTAAACGTGGTTATTTAACAAATTCATGTGTTTCTCTGCTTGCCACAGTCAGTGTTGTTGCCATTACCAGGATTATAGTAGGTGGTTAGAAGAGCAAAACAATATTCTATGAATTTGTTCATTTCTTCTTGCTGTAATAGTAGGTGTTTTTTTTGCTTTTATTAATCAATCCACTGTGTTCCTTGAACTTTTACAATTTTGTCATTATCTATGACTTTCAATTTTTTTTTTGCATTTTTATTTGATATATTCTTTACTTACATTTCAAGTGCTTTTCCCTTTCCTGGATCCACCCTCCCCAAAAGTCCCCTCTTCCAATTTTTCTTGAAAACTCACTTGTGCCTAGATTTTCTTCAAATACATCCTATTTAAAAAATAATCCTTTATAAATATTGTATTTCTAGTGTGTCCACATTTTTTGAAAACTTCTAATTTCATTTTTGATCATCCCAGTTTGGATTGTCTTAATGATAATTTTGTGTTCTTCCTGAGTTATTTATTTTCTTCTCACAACCTCGTTTTCTTCTGATTGTTTTCAAGTAGAAAAATATCCAATGGTATTTATACTGCCCCCCCATCTTGTAAGTGAATCTTCACTATCACCAAACTAGTTCAAATATAATATATATGTATATTCAATGTATTCATATATATGTCAAATTCATGTATATTAATATGAAGAAATTTAGGATTATAAATTTTCCTTTTAGGTTTTCTTCACTGTATGACACAGACTCTGAAATGTTATATTTTCATTTCATTTAAATATAAACATTTAAATTTTTTTCATATTTTCTTCTGTGACCTATTCCTTACTCAATAGGACTACTGTTTAATCCACATGAGCTCACTTTTTTTAAAAAAATTTCTCTTCCTATTGATATCTAGCATTATTCCATTGTACTCAGAATACATGTGCTATTTCAGTTCTCCTGTTTCTGCTGAGGCTTTCTTTCTATCCTAATATGTGATCTATTTGAACAAAGATGTGCTTCCAAGAAGAATGTGTTTTCTTTAGTGTTTAAGGGGAATGTTATACAGATATTTTAGTTCCATTTGATTGATGATGTTTTTTTAACTCTGATGTTTCTCTGTTTTTTATGGATGTGTGTGTGTGTGTGTGTGTGTGTGTGTGTGTATTATTGAATAGTGAAATCCTTAACAATCATTGTGTTGCATTTAGCCTGTGGTTTTATATAATGTGATATAGAATTTTATGAAATTGGGAATCTATGCATCTGTGCTTGGTGAATATATTTAGAACTGTAACAATCTTGATTAATTGTTTCCTTAGATGACATGAAGAGACAGGATTCATCTATTCTAACTAGACTTTGTTTGAAGTCTAATTCATCTGATATTAGAATAGCCTGATTATTTTCTTGAGTGAAGTACTTTTCCCATCCTTTTATGCTGATATATTCTCTGCTTTGATGGTAGGTAGACATCTGGGTCTTTTATTGGTAAGTTGAGACTACTACATTTGTATCTGTTACAGAAAGACATTATATTTTGACATCTTGTTGATTTTTGTATTTTTTTCTTTTTTGGAGTTGTGCTGATTAATTCTCCTATCATTACTTATTTCTCTTTAGTGTCCTCTTGGATTGTTAAGTCCTAAAGATTCCTTCTAGTGGCCTTGCACAGTGAGCTGGCTTTGTGATCTTATCTTCCTTTAGTCTGTTTTTAACTGTAGAATTTTCATATTTATCTTTTAATTTTAATCTTCACAGTTTTGCTGACTATCATCTTCTGCATTGCATCTGCCTTATATTTGATGTGGATCTTCTCAGAAATTTCAATGCCTATTCTTAGCATGTAGATTATGTTCTTTAACTATAGGAGGTACCTTAGCTAGGGTTTCATGTTTTTAATTTTTTTATTAATCATTGCATTTGTTTGCATTTTAAATAATATATCCCTTCTTGGTTACCCCTCTACCATCCCTCCATCACATTCCCCCTTCCCATTGCCTCTATGTGGGTGCTTTTTCACCCACTCCTGCCTCACTCCACTAGCATCCCCTTACCCTGGGGCATCAATCCTCCCTAGCTTCCCATTGATATCAGATAAGGCCATCTGCTGGTATATATGTATCTGGAGTCCTTTATGAAGAGACAGCATGGCCATGGAACTCTTATAAAGGAAAACATTTAATGACTACATGCAGGTAGTTATGGTGCTGGAACTGATTAGAGTTTTACATCTTCATCCACAGGCAGCAAGAGACTGCATACCTCACTGGGCATAGCGTGAACATCAGTGAACTCAAATCCTGCCTCAACAGTATCATATTTCTTCCCACAAAGCCACACATATACCGACAAAACCATGCCTCCAAATAGTGCCATTCCTTATGGGCCAAGCATTCAAATACATGATTCTATGGGGACATTCCTATTCAAACCACTATACAATGACACAGGGAAGAACAGCAATATCAGCCAATCAGACTCCCCAAAGTTCCCAGTGACTAAACCACTAACCAAAAAGTACACAGGGAGGGACCCATGGCTCCAGCTGCATATGTAGCAATAGATTGCCTTATCTGGCATCAATGGGAAGAAAGACCCTTGGTCCTGTGGAAACTCAGTGTCAGTGTCCTAGGGTAGGGGAATGCTAGGGTGCTGAGGAGGGAGAGGGTAGGTGAGTTGGGGAGCACACTCGTAGAGGCATAGGGAAGGGGAAGGTAAAGGGAATAGGGGGTTTGTAGAGGGAATACTGGGAAGGGGATAATATTTGAATTGTAAATAAATAAAATAACCAATAGAAAAAGAGAAGACACAGGGAGTTTCTTTTCAGGTCATATTGATATGATATTTTGTGGAACTTTTATATCTGGGTAAGTTTCTCTTTTTTTTTCGATTTAGAAATTTTATTAAAACATCGACTGTGCCTTTGGTCCTAATAATTGTCACAATTCACAGGTTTGGTGTTTTCATGGGGCTCAACATTCTATATTCATTGCATTCTTTGTTTCATTTGATTGAGTGATCCAGTTCTCCTGTCTTATGTTCAGATCCTGATATTCTTATCCAGTCCATTCTGACCATGAGGCTTTCAACTGAGCTTTAGAGAAAGATTGTTTGGTTTCTCATATCCTGCTTCAGTTTGTGTTTTCTTTAGTATTTGATCTATTTATTGAATTTGAATTTCATTTCCTGAATTGTCCTCATTATTTCACGCAGCAGTTTGCTTATGTTCCTTGCACTTCAATAATTTCATTCATGTCCTCTTAAGTTTGCCCAGTGATTATCTGTGTTCTTTTTGGTTGCTTTGAAATCATTGAACATGTTTATATTTTTTCTTTTGAATTCCATGTCTTGAATTTCATAATTGTTGTTCTTCTTAGGAAAAATTTCTATGGGGTTGATTTCTGGAGGGGACATATTGTCTTGGCTTATTGTAGTGCTTGTGCTTTGTAAATGAGGTGTGGACAAAAGATATTGGTTATCTTTTAAAATATGAATTATTAGAGCACCCAGCTGGGATACCAGGCAGACTGGTGCTGAAGTGGGCCGAGTCTGATGATGCTTTCCCCTCTCCTGACTCCTCTTATATCCTTCCCCATCTCTCTATCCACTCCCATTTTCTCTCTGTATTTAAGCCCCTTATATACGCACAAGTAAAAACAAGCAGCAGCAACAACAAAAACAAGACTAAAAATGCCAAAACAAAATAAAACACAAACCCACAAAACAAAAATCAAAATAAACAAAATCAAACCAAAATCAAAACCACTGTGGAGTTCATTTTGTATTGGCCCACAGCTGGGTACAAGGACTGCCCTGGAATGATATTGATATACCCAATAAGACTCTATTTTAGAAAAATAATTGTCCATTTGCAAATGAGTATTATTTGTAAATACATTTTTGCTTGGGTTGGGATCTTGTGTCCACTTCGCTTTGCAATGATAGGAATCTCTTTGGCTTGAACCTATGAATATATATTGTGAATTCTCCCACAGTCTCTTTGAATTCATATGGGTGCCAGTCATGATGTTTCAGGAAGACAATTTCTTGGAGTCATTAATCAACTCCATTTTATTTTTTTGGGCTTCATGTTCTCCATAGATTTCTGTATGTTGAGTGGAAGAGTAGTCTGGACAACACTGTTCCATGGAGTTATTAATCACCTGTTCCTTAGAGATTTTTCTGCCTCCTATTTTGCATAGATTTCATGGTGTTAACTAAGGCATCTCATTTAGCAACAAAAGTACCAAAGTCTTGCACTCTCAGTGTAGAGAGTCTTATGGGGATGTCATGCCACCTGGCAGGAACCTGACATTTATCAAGGTAAAGTTCCTCTCCCAGCCTTTGAGCAGGAACTCTTGTGTTAGCCATAATCCCTTCCACCTAGAGTGAAGTGCTCAGACCAAGGTGAAGCTCATTGTTCTTCAAGGACCTGAAGTTTCCTGAGAAACACTAGTCACCTGCAGAGCAAACAAAAGGGTTCTGCAGAAAATTTCTAGCCTTTGGGGGAAGGGTTTTCCTCTGCCTAAATATCCTCCATTAAACCTTGAGACCTTGAGCAGCAGGTGTTGTCTTGGTCTCTATCTCTTTTTGCTGCCTTCCCATACATTCTCAGCAGCTTCCCTTCCAGGTAACCCATTCGATGTAACTGCCCGCAGTTACATCTCAGCACACTTTACAGTTGTGGATCTTTGTGTTTATTTCAATATACTGCAAGACAAAGTGTCTCAGATGAGAATGATTCATTGGTATATCAAAATGTCATTACTAGTCATTGAATGCTATATTTTTTTTTAGCAAAATAATAATAGTAGGTTTTCCTTCTTGGTTCATGACGTATCTAAACTCAGGTTCTTTCCCTCTTTAGTAGCATGCATATTGTTGCTGTGTCCCAGAGTGAGTCTTAAATCCAGTTCTTAAAAAGTGGCCAGTTATTCTCATAACATTGTGCCATTATTGCACTGTATATCTGCAGGCAGGTCTCTGTTGTGGGTCACATAACATTTGTAGCTGGATGATGTTGATGATTGCTTTTCTCCTTCAGAAGCATGCACTGTACCTTCCAGAACCATGAGTGTGTGTCAATAGCAGTGAAGTTTCTCCTTAGGCACCAGAGGGGCTCCTCTTATTGTGGTAAGCAACAATAACCTTAGCACTATCTTGTGATGTCTGTGGCATTCCATAGTACCTCATTAGCCAATGACTTAACAAGATGTGACCCATTCCTGGCACCTGAGGATTTACTTGGTGCATCTCATCTTCCCTGCTATGTGGTTTAAAATGTCATATAAAACTGGCATTTCTGTAATAAATATCCCAAGTTATAATATATAACAGCAAGTGTCCCAGTAGTTTGTGTTTTCTAGTATGTATGTAAAGACAGTTTTAAGTCTACATAGAAACGCTATTGTTCTTCATGCGTCCTTTCATGGTTTGTCTATGAAAAGGAGCACACTAGGGAGATGGAAGAGGGCCAGGCTGAAAGTGGTATGAATGAATTATGCACACGAGTGAAATTGCCAAAGAATAAATTTAATTAATAAAATAAAAATACAATAAAACATACACAAAAAGATGTTTTTATCTAAATAGAAATCAGAAACATTTGACAAAATCAAAAGTACTCAACAAAAGAAAAAGAAAGAAAAAAAGAAAAAGAAAAAGAAAAAGAGGAAGAAGAAGAAAAAGAAAAAGAAAAAGAGAAAAAGAGAAAGAGAAAGAAAAAGAAAAAGAAAAAGAAAAAGAAAAAGAAAAAGAAAAAGAAAAAGAAAAAGAAAAAGAAAAAGAAAAAGAAAAATGAATATCCAACCTAAAAGCAGTGACCTGGTGCTGAGAGGTAGCTTACAACTTGCCAAATGCTTTGGATTTGTTCTCCACCAGTGGGTGGATGGAAGTTGGAAAGAAAAATGGAGAGAGGAGAAAAAGGGAAAGGAGGAAAGGGGAACAGAAGAATGGAAGGAGGAAGAGTAACAGTAAAGGAGAAACCAGGTTATTTTTTAAGGCATACGACTATCAGAAAATGTAATGCTGAAAGTGAATATTTCTACTAAGTCAAGTACAAGGAAGGAAGGAAGGCAGGAATTGCCACATTATGCTTCTATGTCATTCCAGAATGTGTGCATACACACACACACACACACACACACACACACACACACACACACGGAGAGAGAGAATTCATATTTGATAAAAATTTAACTATTTTCATTCTCAAAGTATATTATTTGTATGTATCAAACCACAACAAATTATCTGAGAGTTACTATAATTAGAAAAGAAATTCAACATGTTAAGAATACAATTGTTAAAATACAAAATAAATAGTTTTCATGTATAAGGAATGCCATAGAAGGGGTGGAGAGTTAGCTCAGTGACTAAGACCACTTATTGATTTCTGTGCAGGACCCAAACTTTTTGCAGCACCTACATCTTTGCTTACACCCATCTGCAACCCTTGTTCCTGGTGATACAGGATCTTCTAGACTCTACTGGGACTGCATGCACATGTACATATAATCCTCTATGCTTAATCAAAAATAAAATCAGTTTTTAAAATTAAATTATAAAAATGAAAATGAATCAAAAACTCTTATTTATATTATCATCAATAAGAGTAAGATATTTGGGAATATATTTAATAAAAACGTTGTAATTCTTGTTTACTGCAAAGCCACAGAGTGTGGGATGGACATGATCAAAAATATATTATATGTGTCTATGATGTTCTCAAGGAATAAATTAAGAGCTGAAAAAAAAAGAAGTGGAGAATAATCTCATGCTTATGAATCGTGAGACTGAATGTTGTTTAAATGATTGTGTTTTTCCTTTTTGCATACTGATTCAAACCAGTTTATACCAACGTTCCAAAGGGTATTTTGAAAATATAAGCAATCTGAAGCAAAACTTACTTGGAAGTGCAGGATTCAGAATGATCTAAACGTTTGTGTTGTGTATAATGTTCCTATGGTATGAACACTTAACATGAAGTGTGTACCACTCTTGGACTATTCTTGATGGCAAACTACATTATCTTGAATGTAGGTAGAGATAGGGCAGTTGTCTGAAGTTCTATTTCTAGTTCAGTTGAAACTTCACACCAGTATATGGGGACTGATAATTTTCTCTCCCATAATCAACTTAATTTAAAATAAAACATTATGCATACATAGTCAAAATATACTTCTAGTCAGGTAATGTTATTGCTTGTAAAGTAAATCTTAGCACATATGTCTGCACAGAAAACCACCACTTGAGTCCACTTGTTAGGTGTAGAAGGGAGATATTAAATTGCCAGTTTTCAATTACATCAAGTTTCAGAGTTACAAGACTTTATTTCCCAAATGTACTCTCATAACTGCTGTTGTTGAAAGAGTTAGAAGTCTCCAGGGGCAAGAGAACAAGGACTGAGGGTTTTCTGTCACTCTGATAGATTTTCTTGACCAAAGATCCTAATTTCTATTTTTCCTGTGTGTGTGAAAGCTCATCTCAGAAGCAGGGCTTTTGTGAATGCCTGTAATAAAAAGTATAGCCTTAGGGAATTCACTAAGGCTTCTGTGTCATCTGAGCCATTTCATGATCTCAACCCAAACCAGGGCCAAGTGTGCTTGAGTTTGATAAAGAGTCTTCTTGTCACATGTCACATTCATAGATAAGGGGATTATCATTTGAGAAACAAAGTTGAGCATTCTCTCTCTCTCTTTTTCTCTCCTTTCTTCTCCAAAAGCGATAACTAATAATTAAGAAAATAACACTGATAACTAAACATATCTCTCTTCTAACCCTACTCCCCAGAAGTTTATGATAAAGGCAGCACTGGATAGAATGGATAGTAGAAAGGAACAAACAAAAATATGTATGGGACCAATATTGCTTTTCTCTCAACTGCTATTTAAGTTCCTGTGATTGCTATAGGATTTCCTTTTCAAGTGACCAGGATTCTAAGATATAGGTGTTGCAGAGCTAGACAGGATCCCATCATGGGATGATTGTCATTCAGGCCTTGGCAAACTTATAAAAGTACTCTGTGGTCACTGATAAACAGTCAACACTAAATACTGGATCTGAAATACAATCATATTTCTCCTCATAATCCAAGAAGAAATACCCAATAAAACCCACAACTTCTTAAGCAGTTATCTAACATATGCAGGTCAGCTGACATCAAATCTCAACTCAGTGTCTGTCATTATGGTGAGAACCCTGTGCAAGAAACTTGGGTTATCCTGGCCCATAGATTTTTAGTCCCTTTGTTGGAAGTTATGGCATTAGGAATGGTCCATTGATGAATGGTTGTGTAAAGGGCTGTGGTTTTTCTGCTGATATATGGCTCTACTTGGCTACTGGTTAACACTATTTTACTCCCAACTTCTGTAAGAATCACTTAAGTTTTATTCTTTTAGCTTATATATTATCTGTTTTTTCCATTTTAGCATATCACTTCATTTTTTTGTGCAGACTGGCAAAAAATATTCTCTAGTAAATGTTCCTAGGAGGGAAAATACTTGTGGTGAATACAAAGTGAGTGATAGAGACCAATCAAAAAGATCAAGAGCATTGCAATGTTAGCTACAGAAGAGCAGAGGAGTGTGGATGGCCCTTGGCCTGAAAACTTGGACTGATTATCTCTCCAGGAAAGGGGATGGGAAACATTCTAGCAATGAGGGGCCTGGTTGAATACCATCAGATTCAAAGCCCTAACTGAGAAAAGAGATTGAAATTCTAGGAGGTAATATGATATACTTGTGTTTGCATTAATATTTATTCGTCTATCTCAGAAACATGCCAAGATACTAATTCTCTCAAGTTGTCCCCCTGTTGGGTGATGAAGATGGGATAAGCCCTCAACTAGGGCAGGCAGATGCTATTCATCTTTCCTTTTTTTCATCTGGGTCATGGTATGTCCCTTTGCGCACAGAGAAGACCCAAGTACCTTAAGCACACTCATACACCAGGACACAAGTCAGCATTTACTCAGAATGCATCATTTCTACCTAGGGCTGATCATCTCAGTGGTTGGTTGAAGGAAGGTAGGAAGGTTTTCCTTTTTATTTTTTCTTTCATTTTTACAAAAAGAGAAATATGAGAATGGAACACTTATGAGGGAGACTAGGGTAATGTAAAAAGAATCAATGGACTGGCCTGCTTTTATCTCAGGATAGCATGAGAAAATTATTGACTACATATCTCATGACAAATCTTTTTGCTTTGTGGTTAATAAGAATATCTTTCTGGGATTTTGAAAGATAACTCTTAATATTCAATGTTGCTATAATTTCCTCTCCTTCTGTTTCTTTATAAATTTGTCATTACCAAACTAAATATACTCCTGTGTTAGAGTTGTAAGTCAGATGTCATTTGTTTCAGAGATTCAGAATAGACTGTTCAAAAGTGATAGTTCCATGGTTAGTATGCATATCCTTGTACTATATCTCGATGTCCACTAAATTGAGGACACTGGTTAACTCAAACACAAGATAAAGATCTCAATTATGAAATAATAAAACCTGACTCCTGAAAACTCTTCCTGATGAAAATTGCATTAAAGGACCTAATGTCATGTTTGTTAGAGTTTATCTGTTTCTATGGAAACAAGAAAGTACAAAAAAACTTCTGGGAATTCTGGTGGATAAGGTAACCTCCCTCTGTCCTTCTCTGTAGATTATTCATTTTATATCTGTAGGAACCCCTGAGTACACTGTATAAATTCACATTTTAAATAGTAATAATGTTCATGGAATAATTAACTTTTTGCAGTGAATTTCCAATTGTCATATTGTAGATTGATCTTTCTTTCCTTCTCCCATTCCCCTCATTCTCTCCTGTTTTTACAGTTTTCAAATTGGGCAAAGCAAACTCTATACTCTGGTGACAAAATAACAAGGTTTGTACTAAAGAAAACATCTAGCAGTCACATGTGAAATAAAACCCACATTCTCAACAGATGAAGTAGTTCACAAAGCATAATGGTACCCAATATGGAGGTATGGAAAAATACAAAAGCAATGCCTGAGTTTTACTGCTGCCTGACTTCATATAGATGTGGCATTATCTCAGGAGAAATCGAGGGTGAGAATCAAGTTTTGTAGGATTGGCAATCTTTTTGAATTGCATATTTTATTTATTTACATTTCAAATGTTGTTCGCTTTCCCAGTTTCCCTTCTGGAAACCACCTATCCCATCCTCCCTCCCCCAGTTTTTATGAGGGTGCTCCCTCAACCACCAACCCACTCCTGTCTCCCCTCCCTGGCATTCCCCTACACTGGGGCATTAGGCCTTCAAAGGACCAAGGTCGTCTCTTTCCAGTGACATCCAACAATGCCATCCTCTGCTACCTGTGTGGCTGAAGCCATGGGTCCTCCATGTGTACTCCATGTGTACTCTTTGGTTGATGATTTAGTCCCTGGGAGTTCTGGGGGCTCTGGTTGGTTGATATTGTTGTTCCTCATATGGGACTGCAAACCCCTCCAACTCCTTCAATCCTTTCTCTAAAAACTCCATCGGGAACACCATGATTTCCAATGGTTGGCTGTGAGCATCCACCTGTGTATTTGCCAGGCTCTGGCAGAGCCTTTCAGGAGACAGCTATATCAGGCTCCTGTCAGCAAACAATTGTTGGAATACACAATAGTGTCTGGGTTTGGTAACTATATATTGGATGGATCCCTACATGGGAAAATCTCTGGATGGCCTTTCCTTAAGTCTCAACTCCCCACTTTATCTCTGTATTTCCTCCCATGGTTATTTTCTTCCCCCTTTTAAGAAGAACAGAAGTATCCACACTTTGCAGCTTCTGGCTATTATATATAAGGCTGCTATGAACATAGTGGAGCATGTATCCTTATTGCATGCTGGGGAATCTTCTGGGTATATTCCCAGGAGTGGTATGGCTGGGTCCTCCGGAAGTATCATGTCCAGTTTTCTGAGGAATCGCCAGACTGATTTCGAGAGTGGTTGTACCAGCTTGCAGTCCTACCAGCAGTGGAGGAGTGTTCCTCTTTCTCCACATCCTCTCCAACACCTGATGTTTTCTGAGTTTTTAATCTTAGTCATTCTGACTGGTGTGAGGTGAAATCTCAGGGTTGTTTTGATTTGCATTTCTCTAATGACTAATGATGTTGAACATTTTTTAAGGTGAAGCTGGAAAGAACCCAGATGTCCCTCAACGGAGGAATGGATACAAAAAATGTGGTATATATACACAATGGAGTACTATTCAGCCATTAGAAACAATGAATTCATGAAATTCTTAGAGAAATGGATGGAGCTGGAGAACATTATACTAAGTGAGGTAACCCAGTCTCAAAATAATACCCATGGTATGCACTCACTGATAAGTGGATATTAGCCTAGAATCTTGGAACACCAAAGACACAATTCACATACCAAATGATGTCTGACAAGAAGAAAGGAGTGGACACTGGTGCTGGAAAGAATCAAAGCATCAGTGTAGGGGAATACAAGAACAGGGAAATGGGAAGGGGTGGATTAGGGAGCAGGGGGAGGGAAAAGGGCATGGGGGACCTTTGGGGGGGCGGGGAACCAGAAAAAGGGAAATGAAATATAAATATAGAATATATCCAATAATAAATAAATAAATAAATAAATAAATAAATAAATAAATAAAAGAAAAAAAGAAGTATCCACTTTGGTCTTCTTTCTTGATATACATGTGGTCTGTGAATTGTATTTTGGGAATTCTGAGCTATTGGGCTAATATTCATTTATCAGTGACTGTACTCCATGTATATTCCTTTGTGACTGGCTTACCTCACTCAGGATAATATTTTCTAGTTTCATCCATTAGCCTAAGAATTTTATGAAGTCATTGCTTTTAATAGTTGAGTAGTACTCCATTGTGTAAATGTACCACATTTTCTGTATCCATTCCTTTGTTGAAGGACATATGGGTTCTTTCCATCTTCTTGCTATTATAAATAAGACTGCTATGAATATTGTGGAGCGTCTATCCTTGTTTTACGTTGGAACATCTTTTGGATATATACCCAGGAGTGGTATAACACGGTCCTCAGCTATGTCTAATCTTCGGAGAAACCAGCAGACTGACAGAGTGGTTATACTAGCTTGCAATCACACCAATAGTGGAGGAGTGTTCCGCTTTCTCCACATCCTCACCAGCATCTGCTGTCTCCTAAGTCTAATGTTAGCCATTCTGACTGGTAAGAGGTGAAATCTTAGGGTTGTTTTGATTTGCATTTCCTTGATTACTAAGGATGTTGAATAAATAAATAAATAAAAAAGAAAAAAAGAAGTATCCACACTTTGGTCTTCCTTCTTGAGATACATGTGGTCTGTGAATTGTATTTTGGGAATTCTGAGCTATTGGGCTAATATTCATTTATCAGTGACTATACGCCATGGGTGCTTCCCAGCTATTCTATTTTCCTCAGCTGAGATTTCTTGGTTTAGGTCTGTACCCCATTTTTAATAGATTTATTTGGTTCTCTGGTGTCTAACTTCTTAATTTCTTTGTATATATTGGATATAAGCCCTCTATCAGATGTAGAGTTGGTAAAGATGTTTTCCCAATCTGTTGGTTTATGTTTTGTCTTTCACCTTACAGCAGCTTTGAAATTTTATGAGGTCTCAATTCATCAATTCTTGATATTAGAGCATAACCTATTGGTATTCTGTTCAGGAAAACTTCCCCTGTGCCCATGTGTTCTAGGATCTTCAGCACTTTTTCTTCAGTTAGGTTCAGTGTGTCTGGTTTTATATAGAGGTCCTTGATCCACTTGGAGATGAGCCTTGTACAAGGAGATAAGAATGGATTGATTTGCAGTCTTTTACATGCTGACTGCCAGTTGAACCAGCATCATTTGTTGGAAATGCTGTCTTTTTCCCACTGGATGGTTTTTGCTCCTTTGTCAAAGATCAAGTGATCATAGGTGTATGGGTTCATATCTGGGTCTTCAATTCTGTTCCATCGATCTACCTGCCTGTATGTCCCAATACCATATAGTTTTTATCACTATTGCTCTGTAGTATAGCTTGAGGTCAGGGATGGTGATTAGCCCAGAAGTTCTTTTATGGTTGAGAATAGTTTTAGCTATCCTGGCTTTTTTGTTATTCCAGATGAATTTGCAAATTTCTCTTTCTAACTATGAAGAATTTAGTTGGAAATTTTATTGTTATTGCATTGAATCTATAGATTGCTTTTAGCAAGATGACCATTTTTTTCTGTACTAACCCTGCCAATCCATGAGCATGGGAGATCTTTCTATCTTCTGAGATCTTAAATTTCTTTCTTCAGAGACTTGAAGTTCTTGTTATACAGATCTTTCATTTGCTTGGTTAAACTCACACCAAGGTATTTTATATTATTTGTGACTATTGTGAAAGCTGTCATTTCCCTAATTTTTTTTCACAGCTTGCTTATCTTTTGAGTAGACAAAGGCGGCTCTTTTGTTTGAGTTAATATTATATCCAGGCTCTTTGCTGAAGTTGTTTATCAGGCTTAAGAGTTTTATGCTGGAATTTATGGGGTCACTTATGTACAATATCATATCATCTGCAAATAGTGATACTTTGAGTTCTTCCTTTCCAGTTTATATCCCTTTGACATCCTTTTGTGGTATAATTTCTGTGGCAAGGACTTCGAGAACTATATTTAATAGGTAGGGAGAGAGTTGGAAGCCTTGTCTTGTCTCTAATTTTAGTGTGATAGCTTCAAGTTTTCTCCATTTAGTTTGATGTTGGCTACTGGTTTGCTGTATATTTATTTTACTATGTTTAGGTATAGGTTTTGAATTCCTGGTCTTTCCATGTCTTTTATCATGAAGGGCTGTTGAATTTTGTCAAATAACTTCTCAGCATCTAATGAAATGATCATGTTTTTTTTTCTTTGAATTTGTTTACATAGCAGGTTGTGCTGATGGATTTGATGGATTTTTTTTCATTTTTTATTGGATATATACTATATTAACATTTCATTTCCCTTTTTATGGTTCCCCGACCCCCAAAAGTCCCACATGCCCTTTTCCCTCCCCCTGCTCCCTCATCCACCCCTTCCCACTTCCCTGTTCTGGTATTCCTCTACACTGATGCATTGATCCTTTCCAGCACCAGTGTCCACTCCTTTCTTCTTGTCAGACATCATTTGGTATGTGAATTGTGTCTTTGGTGTTCCAAGATTCTAGGCTAATATCCACTTATCAGTGAGTGCATACCAAGGGTATTATTTTGAGACTGGGTTACCTCACTTAGTATGATGTTCTCCAGCTCCATCCATTTCTCTAAGAATTTCATGAATTCATTGTTTCTAATGGCTGAATAGTACTCCAATGTGTATATATACCACATTTTTTTTGTATCCATTCCTCCGTTGAGGGATATCTGGTTTCTTTACAGCTTCTGGCTATTATAAATAAGGCTGCTATGATCATAGTGGAGCATGTATCCTTATTGCATGCTGGAGAATCTTCTGGGTATATTTCCAGGAGTGGTATGGCTTGGTCCTCTGGAAGTATCATGTCCAGTTTTCTGAGGAACCGCCAGACTGATTTCCAGAGTGGTTGTACCAGCTTGCAGTCCCACCAGCAGTGGAGGAGTGTTCCTCTTTCTCCACATCCTTGCCAACACCTGATGTCTCCTGAGTTTTTAATCCTAGACATTCTAACAGGTGTGAGGTGAAATCTCAGGGTTGTTTTGGCTTGCATTTCTCTAATGACTATTTATGTTGAACATTTTTTAAGGTGTTTCTCAGCCATCTGAATTACTTCAGGTGAAAATTCTTTGTTTAGCTCTGTACCCCATTTTTGGATGGGGTTATTTGGTTTTCTGGTGTCTAACTTCTTGAGTTCTTTGTATACATTGGATATTAGCCCTCTGTCAGATGTAGGGTTGGTGAAGATCTTTTCCCAATTTATTGGTTGCCTGTTTGTCCTTTTGACAGTGTCTTTTGCCTTACAGAAACTTTAGAATTTTATGAGGTCCCATTTGTCTATTCTTGATATTAGAGCATAAGCAATTGGTGTTCTGTTTAGGAACTTTCCCCCTGAGTCA
Source organism: Apodemus agrarius (assembly GCA_964023405.1). NCBI lineage: Eukaryota > Metazoa > Chordata > Mammalia > Rodentia > Muridae > Apodemus > Apodemus agrarius. Next base: position 82,924,128 of record OZ030016.1, on the reverse strand, counting down.
ATGTTCTCAAGGGTCTTCCCCAGTTCCTTTTCTATTAATTTTTGTGTGTCTGGTTTTATGTGGAGGTCTTTGATATACTTAGAGTTGAGCTTAGTACAAGGAGATAAGAGTGGATCAATTCTCATTCTTCTGCATGTTGACCTCCTATATACTGAACAATCCCTGCATCTCTGGGATGAAGCCTAATTGATCTGTATAGATGATTGTTTTGATATGTTCTTGCCTTCAGATTGGAAGCGTTTTATTGAGTATTTTTCATCTATATTCAAAAGAGAAATTGTTTTGAAGTTCTCTTTGGTTTTTTTTTTTGTTTTAGGCATGAGCATAATTGTGGCTTCATAGAACAAATTGGATAGTATTCCTTCTGTTTCAATTTTGTGAAATAGTTTGAAATGTATTGGTATAAGGTCTTTGAAGATCTGAAAGAATTCTGCACTAAACCCATCTAGTTCTGGACATTTTTTTGGTTGTGAGACTATTAATGACTGCTTCTGCTTCTTTAAGGATCACAGATCTGTCTAGATGGTTCATCTGATCCTTATTTAACTTTGGTATTTGGTATAGGTCTATAAAATTGTCCATTTCATTCAGCTTTTCTAGTTGTGTTAAGTACAGGATTTTGTAGCAGGATCTGATTGTTTTTGGATTTTCTCTGATTCTATTGCTGTATCTCCCTTTTCATTTCTGATTTTATTAATTTGGATGCTGTCTCTGTGCGCTCTGCTTAGTCTGGCTAAGGATTTATCTATCTTGTTGATTTTTCTCAAAGAATGAGCTCCTGGTTTGGTTGATTCTTTGTATAGTTTTTTTTGTTTCTGTTTGGTTGATTTCAGTTCTGAGTTTGATTATTTCCTGCCATCTACTCCTCTTGGGTGTATTTGCTTCTCTTTGTTCTAGAGCTTTCAGGTGTGCTGTTTAGCTGCTAGTGTATGCTAGCTCCATTTGCTTTTTGGAAGCTCTCAAAGCTTTCAGTATTCCTCTTAGCACTGCTTTCTTTGTGTCCTATAATTTTGGGTATGATGTGTCTTCATATTCATTAAATTCTTAAAAGGTTTTGATTTCTTTCTGTATTTCTTCCTTGACCAAGTTATCATTGAGCAAAACATTGTTCAGCTTCCATTTGAATATGAACTTTTTGTTGATAATTTTTGTTATTAAAGAGCAGTCTTAGTCTTTCCTGATCTGATAAAATTCATGGGATTATTTCAATCTTGTTATATTAATTGAAGACTGTTTTGTGACAATTGTGGTCAATTTTGGAGAACATACCATGAGGTGATAAGAAGAAGTTACATTCTTTTGTTTTAGGATGAAATGTTCTATAGATATCTATTAAATACATTTGATTCATAATTGTTATTTTCACTCTGTCTCTTAGTTTGTTTCTATGATATGTCCATTGATGAGAGTGCCTTATTGAAGTCTCCCACTACTATTATGTGAGTTGCAATATGTACTTGAGCTTTTTTTTTTTTAGTTATTTTTATTTTCTATATTCTATGTTTACATTTCAAAGGCTTTCCCCTTTCCCAGTTCCCACCCACCATAGTTCCCATAGTTCTTCTCCCCCCCAACTATTCCCCAATCATTCCCCCTCCCCCCTCGGTTTCTTTACTAAACTGGATGCAGTCTTTACGTGCCCAGGGTCCTCTCCTTTCTTCTTCTTGGGAATCATTTGACTTGCTATTTGTGTCTTGAGTATTTAGTGCTTCTGGGCTCATTAATATCCACTTATCAGTGATTGCATTTCATGTGCATTCTTTTGTGATTGGGTTAGCTCACTCAGGATGATATTTTCCAGGTCTAACCATTTACCTACAAATTGCATGAATTCATTATTTTTAATTGCTGAGTAGTATTCCATTGTATAAATATACCACATTTTCTGTATCCATTCCTCCTTTGAGGGACATCTGGGCTCCTTCCAATTTCTGGCTATTATAAACAAGGCTGCTATAAACATAGTGGAGCATGTGTCTTTATTGCATGCAGGGGAATCCTCTGGGTATATGCCCAGGAGTGGTATGCCAGGGTCCTCTGGGAGTGCCATGCCCAATTTTCTGAGGATCCACCAAACTGATTTCCAGAGTGGTTTTACCATTTTGCAATCCCACCAACAGTGGAGGAGTGTTCCTCTTTCTCCACATCCACGCCAGCACTTGTTGTCTCTTGAGTTTTTAATCTTAGCCATTCTGACTGGTGTGAGGTAGAATCTCAGGGTTGTTTTGATTTGCATTTCCCTGATGACTAATGATGTTGAACATCTTTTAAGGTGTTTCTCGGCCATCCGAATTTCTTCTGGTGAAAATTCTTTGTTTAGCTCTGTGCCCCATTTTTTGATAGGGTTATTTGGTTCTTTGCGGTCTAACTTCTTGAGTTCTTTGTATATATTGGATATTAGCCCTCTGTCAGATGTGGGGTTGGTGAAGATCTTTTCCCACTTTGTTGGTTGCCGTTTTGTCCTTCTGACAGTGTCCTTTGCTTTGCAGAAACTTTGTAATTTTATGAGGTCCCATTTGTCGATTCTTGATCTTAGTGCGTACGCTATTGGTGTTCTGTTCAGGAACTTTTCCCCTGTGCCCAAGTCCTCCAGGGTCTTCCCAAGTTTCTTTTCTAATAGTTTCAGTGTGTCTGGTTTTATGTGGAGGTCCTTGATCCACTTGGAGTTGATCTTAGAGCAAAGAGATAAGAGTGGGTCAATTCGCATTCTTCTGCATGTTGACCTCCAGTTGAACCAGCACCATTTGTTGAAAAGGCTATCTTTATTCCATCGGATGGTTGTGGCTCCTTTATCAAAGATCAAGTGACCATAAGTCTGTGGGTTAATTTCTGGGTCTTAAATCCTGTTCCATTGATCTGTTTGCCTGTTGCTATACCAATACCATGCAGTTTTTAACACAATTGCTCTGTAGTACTGCTTGAGATCAGGGATATTGATTCCCCCAGAAGTCCTTTTATTGTTGAGAATAGTTTTAGCTATCCTGGGTTTTTTGTTGCTCCAGATGAATTTGAGAATTGCTCTTTCTAGATGTATGAAGAATTGAGTTGGGATTTTGATGGGGATTGCATTGAATCTGTATATTGCTTTTGGCAAGATGGCCATTTTTACTATATTGATCCTGCCAATCCAGGAGCAAGCTTTTTTATAAATTAGGTATATTCTTTATTTACACTTCAAATGTTGTCCCCTTTCCTGGTTCCCCCTTCCCCCGAAAATCCCATAAGCCATCTCCCCTTCCCCAATCAACCCACCCCCATTTCCCTGTCCTGGTATTTATCTACACTAAGGTATCAAGTCTTTCCAAGACCAAAGGCCCCATTTGGTGTCCAACAAGATCATCTTCTGCTCCTGATGTATCTGGGGCCAAGGGTAACTCCAAGTGTACTATTTCGTTGATGGTTTTGTCCCTCGGAGCTCTGGGAGTAATTGGTGACTTATATTGTTGTTCCTCCTATGGTGCTGCAAATCCCTTCAGTTCCTTTGGTCCTTTCTCTATCTCATCCATTGTTTAAGGGATTTTTGTGTTTTCTCTTTAAGGGTCTCTGCCTGTTTGCCCTTGGAGCTTGTCTCTCCAGTGGGCCTGTGAACTTGTGATCTTATGTGTGTGTCATCACCACTTCTCATGAGACTAGCTCTCTCCAGGCAGGATTTGGGTATGGAGGGCTGTTGGACAGCCTGGGGCATAGATGGTGCCTAGAAGGATTCTGTCTTCAGCTGCTTTGCAGTTCCTGTGGCCTGTGAGCTCCTGGCTGGTCCTTCTTTGGATAGTTATTGGGTTGAAAGTGGCTCTAACACATCTGGTCTTAGGAGTGAGAGCAGTTTTAGGAGCACAGGCTTCTCTGGGTGGAATTTGGGTACTGAGCGATCTGGGAGAGCCTTAGCTCTGGTGTTCAGATTGAAACCAGGAGGCAAAAACATCAACATTTATGTTTTACTTTGTCACCAGATAATTGAGTAAGCATGCTACTTTTACTTATTGCACTTCCATTTCCTTCCTTCATAACTGAGGTTGGGAATTCTAGCAGTACTACACTTAGCATCTAAGTGTCAGACAGCAGAGAAACAGACTCTTGACATGAAGGAGTCTGAGAGTGGTTTCTCCTCTGCAGGATCTGGATTTTTATATTTGTTGGATGGGATGAATTCTTTTCCTTCCTCTAAATTAAATAACTTGGACAAAGTTGAGATGGCTGACTGGCTCCTTCCAAACAAGCCTTCTAAAGGGTAGAAAAACATCCCTCCAAAGAGAACTCACCAGCAAAAAACCAACCAACCAACCAACAAACAAACAAACAAACAAAAATGCCTGTTTAGTGCAAATTATTCATTTTTGGGGAGGAGGATTCAAAACTCTTAATGAAAACACTCATCTCATCTGCCTAAGGCTTCTGTCCTGCCTCTGTGCCTGCTGGAGAACTCTTTGACTTCCAAGGCATCTCACTACTACATGTCCTACTGAGTGTGCAAAGACTTTATGGGACAGAACATGGAATGAGGAATTGGCTGGCTTCTGTATGGCATATATATGTTAGATGGTACTGCCTACCCAACACACACACACACACACACACACACACACACACACACACATTATTCTATTCTCTGATTCCTAGAGTTACATTACATTTTGGGTTTTGCCTTAATTTTTTTTGGACTCACAATATTTGTAAATTTAATAATAGGAGAAACATGGGCTTCTGTAATAATTTATAGACCAATTTTGCAACAAGAGTTTGAATAAATGCAAACCTTTTACATATTTATGAAAACTTTGCTCTATTTTTACGCTTTTATTATTAAACTATACATTAAATATTATCATAAAAACTCAATAATTCTCATAAGTGGATTTCTCGCAGTTCAGAGATAAATTTAAGCAACATTAGACACAGAAAATTAATGTCATATGGAAGCAATATATTCGAAATTAACAATATGAAATATAACAAGATAGCACAACTATTAATAAAGAAATATTGTGTCCTACTCTAATAGCTCAGTAAAACTGTTGAAGTGAAGAAAAACATGGGCTGATGCTTCATCTGTTTTTCTCCTTTGGATTTGATTGAGGTGGGATGCAACAGTAGGACCAGAAGTATTTCCAGGGGCTTGTGTCTGAAGGATTTGAAAACAAGGAAAGCATTTTCATGTTGAAGCTTATAAAGTATTAGATTTATTCAAGACAAAACTAAAACATATTTGGCAAAACAGAAGCATCTTGATCCTTTGCTTGGCTACAGAATGAAGAATTTCTACTTGGCAGTGTTAGTGACCATTCCCCACATAGTAGGTGGTCACTTGAAAGACATATTAATCTCTATAGTTAAGGAAGCAATTTAGCCCTTCAAGTTTGTATTGACATACTATACAGAGCAGAACAGGTGACTGATAGTGGCTAGGCACAGCATTTTGGATATTTACAATATAAAGTTTCAGAGTGCAAAGCCCCACAGGTACACACAGTGTCGATGGGACGATAATGGCAAAAGCTGTGGAGATCTTCTACATTACTGCCATAGTAGACAGTCACTTACTTGTCAGGTAGAGTTTTTACATCTGTTACCTCCTTGAGGTATGTGTTCAGCTGAAGATAAGAGGCTAAGTCTTCATGAAGCTGAGGGACACCAGCTCTCAGAGAGTGAGAAGGACCAAGAGACAAATGTCTATTTTCTTTGAGGGTTACATGACTCAGCTAGAAGCGAACACTTATTCTTCTCTTAGGCATTTTGCACTCTCAAGTATTTCCAATTCAGCTTGTATGTTACACAAAATTCAAAGTTTTCAGCAATGGCTTTTAATGTCTGCATCAATCTAAGAGAAGTAAGCTCATTATCTACAGGGAGCACCATGGAGTCTCCCTTTCCACAGTGTTTGCTTTCATGAACTACCTTGTAAACTTACATTTTGCTATCAGTAATGATTTAGGTAATTCCTTTTTAAGACAAAATAAACGAGAACCCTCCAGAACCAGAAAATAAGCCTTGGCAGTTTATTATTTAGCTTTAAATTAATACAAGCATGGTATTTTTTTTCTTGGTTTTTCGAGACAGGGTTTCTCTGAATAGTTCCGGCTGTCCTGGAACTCACTCTGTAGACCAGGCTGGCCTCGAACTCAGAAATCCGCCTGTCTCTGCCTCCCAAGTGCTGGGATTAAAGGTGTGCGCCACCACCGCCCGGCTCAAGCATGGTATTTTTGTATTAATTTACAGACTTCCAAACACACTTGTGTGCTTTAAAACTTCATCTGTCTCAGAATTGTGTTTAAGGAGAATTTTCACACCAGAAGAATACAAATTACATTACAGAGACAATCATGTTTACATGTATTTTTCACATAATTCACATATCACTTATGTTTATGCTAAAATATTTAACTCATCCGTAATGCATTCTACTTTGATTCTTAAAGTATTATCTGCACTAGATTTTATCGATGCCCACAAGTACTCGCTGACAAGAACCAGATATAGCTGTCACTTGGGAGGCTCTGCAAGTATATGGAAAATACAGAGGTGGATACTCTCAGTCAGCCATTGAACTGAGCACAGGGTCTCCAATTGGGGAGCTAGAGAAAGGACCCAAGGAGCTGAAGGAGTTTGCATTGCTATAAGAGGAAAAATAATATGAGCCACCTAGTACTTCCAGAGTTCCCAGGGACAAAAACATCAACCAGATAGTACACATGGTGTTACCCATGGCTCCAGATGCATATGCAGCAGAGGATGGTCTTGTTGGACATCAAAGAGAGGAGAGGCCCCTGGTTCTGGAAAGGTTCAAGGCAGCAGTGTAAGGGAATACCAGGACAGGGAAATGGGAAGGGGTTGATTGGGGAACAGGGGGACGGGAGATGGTTTATGGGATTTTTGGGGAGGACCAGGAAAGGGGAAATCATTTGAAATGTAAATAAAGAATATATCTAATAAGAATATCTAATAAGATAATATCTAATAAGATATCTAATAAGAATATCTAATAAGATAAGAATATCTAATAAGAAAAAGATTTCTTTTTCTCCGGTCCACAAAGCTCTAACACCAGTGCAGAAATAGTTAAGCCTAACCAGGAAGCTTTTTCTCCCAAATTTTCCAATTTCTGACCAAATTTTGAATAAAGCTATTTTTCTCTATCAATTTTTCTCCCATTTTATTTAAAGAAGATGTATATACAAGTACCCCAGATGAAATATATACATGACTATAGTGTGAATATATTAAAAACTCATAGATGTGTATTTTCTGAGTATAACAAGATTCTTGGAGGTCTCTAGAACACATATGTATATACAAGATGACCAACACTAATTCATGCCATTTATATGCATTCACTGACTCCAAGTTATGACATGCTCTTGAAGTGTGTCTAAAGTATATTTATATTACATTTATATGTAGTTTACATATTTATATTTTGATTATGGTTCATCATTGAGGGAAGTTGAATAGGAAGTCAGGGCAGAACACAGAGGCAGAAACTGAAAAAGAAGTAATGGAGGAAGGTTCCTTATGGCTTGTACCATTTGGTTTTCTCAGACTGCTTTCTTATATGACCCAGGGTCATCTGGCCAGAGATGACACTGCCTACAGTAAACTGGCTTCTTGCACACTAATCATTGATCAAGATACTACTCCACAGACTTTATTACAAGCAACAAAAGGTTGCCTCTTCCCAGATATATCTAGGCTCTGTTAAGCTGACAAAAAACAATCAGCACACGGTTCTTGTATAGAACACATGTTTAATTCCCAACACCTATATCACGCTTCTCACAGTGGCCTGGACTTTGCCTTCACTATCCTCGGGAATTGACATTTATGTGTACATGCTCCCACATAGACATATACACATAATTAAAAAGCAATCTAAAAACAAAAATTGAGTAACTTGCTTTAAAAATTAACTCTGACATATTTAGGTTGCAGTAATTATATTTCAAGTCTGGAAATATATTGAGAAATAGAATTTGGCTATACTTTATAAAGACCTGAGAAGAAAGCAAAACTAAGTTTTTGTATCCGATGGGACAGATGTTGTATAGAAGGATCAACACTGTGATTTCCTGAAGTGATAATAGTACAGAATAGGTATTCAAGAAAGTGATGGATGGAACTTCTGCTTCTTTTTTTCCCTAGAACTGCAGTAGTGGCCATTGAGAAAGGTTTATAAGATGTTACTAGAATCACTTTTACCATTATCAAGATAGGGTGTGGTCAAGGGAGGACAATTTTAGTGAACTCTTGAGAGGTATGCTCTTGCATACAGACAGCTGCAGCCAATGTGACAGACAGCTAAGGACAACATGTTTGTTTCTTTTCTCATTATTTTGATGTCTTTCTTCCTACTTTTATGTGAAAAAAAAAACTAAAAATAACCTAAAATTCTGAACATATTATTTTCTGTGAAGTTTCCATTGTATCCAGAATCAAGAAGATAGAGGAACAACTGTGTGTGTGTGTGTGTGTGTGTGTGTGTGTGTGTGTGTGCATGTGTATGTGTTTTGGCCATGTTTATCATGCATTCAGTTCAGTCAGGTAGTCCTCAGGGCTGCTTGGTGTACTCCCACTCTGTGCATATTTGACATGGGTCCCTCCATGTGTATTCTTTGGTTGGTGGTTAGGTCCCTGGGAGTTCTGAGGTGTCTGGTTGGTTGATTTTGTTGTTCTTTCTATGGGGTTGCAATCCTCTTCAGCTCCTTTAGTCCTTCCCCACCTCCTCTATTGGGGTCCACATGCTCAGTCCAATGGTTGGCTGTGAGCATCTGCATCTGTATTGGTCAGTCTCTGGCTGAGCCTCTCTAGGGACTGTTATACCAGGCTCCTGTCAGCAAGTGCTTCTTGGCATCAGCAAAAGTGTCTGGGTTTAGTGTCTGCAGATGGGATGGATCCGTAGGTGGGGCAGTAATGGGTGCTTCCTTAGCACAGTAGGCAGCATGTCAGTCTCATAATCTGAAGGGTTTTACTCTTTTCTAACACCACATAATCCTCCTGGATTATTTGTTTTTGCTGTATGGAGAGGGAAATGTACTGACAATATTTAAAACTGAGTGTACAACCCAACTTGCAAGATGGCATTTTACAGTTCAATTTACAAATTTTGTTGAAGAAAATCAATTTGTACTTTTATAAATAAATGATATAAATCTATCTCTATAAAATCCCCTCTCTCTATAAAAACATAAAATTTATTGAGATTGTTTCAAAAATCCAACACTAATAATAGCATTTGTATTTCCTACTATAACACTTCAGCCACATTATGCAAAAACTAAGTGATAGCTATTTTTTCTATTATGGTGGGCAAGAAAATAAATAGTGTGCTGTGCATTTTAAGAGAATTGTTTGAAGACTGGAATAATGCCTCAGCAGGTAAGAGCATTGGCTGTTCTTGCAGAGGACAGGTTTTGGTTTTCAGCACCAACATAGAAATTTGCGACCATACAGTCCCAGGGAAATTTGACACTCTCTTGTGGCCTTCTTGGGCACCAGGCACACTCACACACACACACACACACACACACACACACACACACACATATAGATAGACACACACACTGTACATTTACATAGGCAGGTAAAACACCTATATGTATAAAACATTTTTTAAATGATGTGAATTGCACTTCTACTTTTACCTGGTGATTTAGCCACTCTCCCCTGAATCTGGATACAGGTGAGACTGCAGTAGACTTAAATTGTGCTTCTGTGTACTTTTTGAGCAAGTACAGTGTGAGAAAATTGAGGGTTTAGCTTGATTATGCTTATTACATACCTTTAGCATTAAGCTAGATGGTCTGGCATAGCGTCTTACAAGTTTCCACACATCCTGATTAATGTAAACTAGATAATAGCGCCATGTGGGCTGTAGTATGACAGATAGTAACAGAGCTGGAAATTGTTTACATACATATGAGGGAGATGACACAGAAAACATCTCGATTGCAAGGCCTTGAATTTCATAGGGGACCGAAGCTCCTCTCTTCAGGCTGCTGCATCTCAGTACTGCTAATATCACACTAGCTAATGTTCTGACTATGTCTTCTCCATGAAAGTTTGTGAGCTCTAAAAAATGAAACCCGTGGGTGGGAAAATTACTATCAGTCTCAAAATGCCTTTATATCCTTCAGTCATATGTTTCTCTAACCATGAATTATCAAGGAACTATGTAATATTGCAATAATATTTAGCGTTCAGTAAATTAACTTCAGTCTCAAAATAAATTCCCTTGAAAAGCACTTATTATTGACTGCCCTATAGGAAATGCAAGACGCACCTGCCAGTCATATCTTCAATATTCCTACACTCCATTCCATCAGAACACAGAGCTTGTAGGTGGGAATCTTCATCTGGCCAGATGGACATACCAAGAAATCATTTCTACAGTTGTGATAGTGACATTTTGAAATGATGAAGGGCCACCATGTGACATGTACACATTTGCTTTGTCATATATGCATGAAGAAACAAAGAACATAGTTATTCAAAATGGTCTGAGTCCCACTAACAGGAATATAGCAGTGTTGTAAGAGTAGGAGTACCAGGGCCTTCCCTGCCTTTAGAGGAAATGGTACGAGTCTAAACACAGCATCAGATGACGGTCAAAGACTGTTGATATCTGGCCTTATAACTCTCTCTTACTATTTTGTGCTACTAAGTGCTGTTTTCTTACTATTTTGTGACTAAATGCTGCTGGTTTCTGGTACTAGAATCCTGCTGGCAGCAACAGGGGTTAAAAAGAAAAATTTCTAGGGCTCTTTTTCTGTGGCTTAAGCACCTTTCTTTTGGTCAGGTGAGGGGCTTGGGACTTATTAGCTCTTCATGAACCTAAGAGAAAATAAAGCAAAAGATAGAAAATTATTTACAAAAACAGCATTTACACACACACACACACACACACACACACACACACACTGACACTGGTAGGGCCTGATCACCTATCTCATAAACTCCACAAGTGTTTATGCATAACATGTATACAAAACATATACCTATACATTCATGTATGTACATTCATATCGACAAACAGGCATATACATATACACATTTAGTGGATGGAGTTGAGCCCCAAAAGCCACACTTTGTTTCCTCTCTCTATCCTTCTTATACCTTCTTAGACAAAATGTTCTTTAGAAAATTACCTCATAGATGAAATGTTACACAAAGGGGGAGTTATGGAAGGATGTGGATAGAAGGTTCAAAGCAGTGTTTTACTCTAAACTCGTTATAAGTTCAAAGCAATAGTTTCACATGGTCTTCATTTATCATAGTGTGCACATATGGTTTCATCTTTGGACCTCATGTAGAATGAATATTTTTCCTTGATCACAAATTTGTCCCAAGTCTATATCTCCTTTTAGTGTAAATGTAAAAAGCTCACTGTATTTCTTCTTATGCAACCTTTACTTACTATTGTATGAGGAGTGGCCACATACTATTCTTGATCCTAACTTTATTTTTCTGGCACAACAACTAAAACTATCTCCTAAAACTTTCTTCATAAATATTTTAAGTAAATTAGGAATTCTATAAAATTATTAATTTATCTAAACAGCATTAATTCAGGAAAGCTTATCTTCATGTTGATCTGCAGGAAATTTGCTCAATAGGGTGGGCTGATGCCCAGGAATCATTAAGCTATGTAATCATGACAGGAAAGGCATATCAGCAGCAAGGAGCAATTTGGGATGAATTGTCTAAGGATCCTGCATCCTAAAGCTCACCCATCACAGGCCATGAAAAAATGGTGTGCAATCTCCAGAAAATGTATTTCATGCCTTAGTCTTTTCTAGATGGCTTCTGAAATAGGAGCAAGTAGGACCCCCTCCCCAACACTATTTTTCACAGACACTACTTATCCAGTGTGCAGAAGACTGAGCTACATGATTCTAGGGTTTTGCAAAGTGTGCACATTTGGGTAAATCTGAATCCAAAGCTCTACCTGGATGTAAAATGTGTTGATGTGATGATGAATGTGCTCTTTAGTCAAAAATGAAGTTAAGGCCCAGAGAAGGCTCAGTGGGTCACTGTGCTGTCACTTAAATTTAAACCCAAGATCCCACTTTGGAAGGAGAGATTAGACTCCCAGAAATTTTTCCCCTTTGTCTGTCTCTCCATCTCTGTCTATCTGTCTGTCTCACACACATACTCACATTCACACACACATTAAAACTTTAAAAAATGAAAGCCGGGCGTGGTGGCGCACGCCTGTAATCCCAGCACTTGGGAGGCAGAGGCAGGCGGATTTCTGAGTTCGAGGCCAGCCTGGTCTACAGAGTGAGTTCCAGGACAGCCAGGACTACACAGAGAAACCCTGTCTCGAAAAACCAAAAAAAAAAAAAAAAAAAAAAAAAAACTTTAAAAAATGAAGTTAATCATATTACTATACACTTCCATGCAACTTGAATAGAAAAATACAACAAAATGAAGAGTATGTGAATTTATTTTGTCTAATGGTTTGTGGAAAAGGCACAACCTCAGGAGCAAGAATTTGTGAACCAGCAGCTCATTTTAAACTTTCTGGCTTTCAATTTCATTATTATTCACCTGCAAAATAGGAAAAATTATAGTATTCTCTTAGAGGCTGTGACAAATATCGAAGCCTGCCCGAATGTGGTGGCAGTGGTGGCATACAATCAGCTGTACTATGACTCTCTCTGATAAATTACAAATATTCCTAGAAATATGCTAGTGAGATACAAGAAAGTAGAAAGTTTGGAGGTGATTTTGAAGAACAAATTCACATAAAAGTAGTGAGTGACTGAGTGAGACACATATTAATGGAGTTGGAAAATGTAAACTCATTGCTTTTCTGTACCAAAGTCAAGGATGTGAACGAATGCAAGACCACATGGTGTCCAGAATCTGTCTGGAAAAGAAGACATGGAAAGATCTGTGGAGAGTAGGTAGTTGACCAAATGGCTCTACCTTCATTTAATGAATAAATTAGCTTCAGGCAATAACGTGGAAGCGCTGCCAAATTGTCTCTTAGGGAATTCAAGGTCAGAACTCACTGTAATATCGGTGAAGGAAATGCTTTTACAGATAACCCAATAATACTAGGGTATCGGCCACAGGAGCATGATGGATTAATTTTATTAAGCCACATGAAGGTTATTTGTTTCATGCTGAAATTTTTCAGAGACTTGGGATATCTTAATAAATATTCTACACACCAGAAATCATCTTAACTCAGCATCTTAATAATTGTGTGTTGCAAACTGTGAAAGTCGGGTTTGTCATCTTGGGAATGTGGTTATTTAATGCAAGTATCAGAAGAGACAGCTAATAAATGCAGATTATGAAGGCACACAGAGGCAGCCTTTGCTTATGGAAAATGCTAGAAGGTGGATGACAAGTGCATTAACCTGGAAATAGTTTTCAGTAAAAAGGAACAAGTAGCTACTAATCCAGTGTTTTAAATGAATCAAATAAAAATTACTGTTTCTAATTGATAATTTGGGACAGCAACACGTACACATTAACTGGTTTCTGAAATACTTTCACAGTCTAGAAAGGGCTTGTTTCTACCTTGAAGTTTGCCAATTAACATGATCAGGACTCCACACTTGTTCTTTCAGATGCAAATGAAACATGTCCAGATCTGTATCTCTTGAGATGTTTTCAGTAAACTTATAAAATATATGTTCACATCAGCTTTTGCCTCTGAGCTCTCCTGCTCCCAGATTTAATTTTATTAGTATGCCACTCATACTCTTATGGTCTAGAGATGCCATAGTTGTTAATTGTGCCCCTTCCCCTGAAATTAAAAAATCAATACAAAGACCAACTGTTGCTTCTTCTCCATGTACATGATTAGTCAAACAGACTGACTTATTATTCACTAAACATAGTTTTTGTCTTTATATTTTTGTACCTGAGATAGATACAGTGTGATTTTTAAGTACTGTGAAAAAGGGTTTTTTTTTCTGCTGTGGCTAAGACCAATAAAAAGTCACTGAAACATATTAATCAGAGTAGACGTTGTTTTGTGTTATGATGAATAATGGAAAGCAAGATAAAAAGAAAGAAGAAATGCAAGTTTTCAAGGTGAACAAAGCAATGTTATTGATTTAAATTCTTCAGTCACTCAATAAAGGAATGTTTAATCAAACTAGTTTTATACAATAACAGATATAAACATGCCAGGTATAAAGTCTGTATTGGTTAGTATGTGAGGTCCAGACAAAGGAGCATACTTGTCAGTACTTATATGAGAAATCAGGGAACATGACAAAGGAAAGGATGGTACAGATGACTTTGGCAAGTTTAAGTGAAAAGCAGCTATTCCCATCTACCCACACAAGGCTAACAAAATCGACCTTTTTATAGATATCAGAAGTCAACAAAAAATCAGGAACAAATATGATGAATTTTGGTAGGGACAGTTTCATGTAGCCTAGATTTATCTTGAACTCTATGAAGCTGAAGATGACCATGAACTTTTGATCCTTCTCTCTCTCCCTTATTAGTTTCAGGTGTGTATCATTGTTTCTAGTTTATGCTATATTGGTATTTATACCATACTTGCTATGGAAATACTCCCCTAACTGAGCTATACCCTCAAGTTAGTAACTTTTCAAGACATAATATTCTATTCTAAATGCTTTATATGTCAAACTAATTTGATCCTCATAACTCCTCTAAGTACTTTGACGTTGCCTAATTTACAGAAGAGACCATGGTAGGGCAGATTTTATAGCGTTGTGTGTGTGTGTGTGTGTGTGTGTGTGTGTGTGTGTTAAAATCAGGTTGTATAATACTTTTGAATAAACTTACTGGGTGTGTCCTTTTTTATTCTCAGGTCCAAGTCACTTATTTTTAATCTGAGCTAATTAAGTTCTTTCTGACTGATGTCATGGGTCCACTCAGGGGATACAATGTACCTAATCCCTCAAAAGGAAGTAAAACCAGCTTGTAAAATGAACTCTCTTAGGGTAAGGGACAATCTAAAACCTATGATAAACCCAACTTTTTATTTCTTTTTTTTAAAGGAATACATGTCCTCCTGCCTTTGCTTCTTTAGCATATACAACCAGCATGCACCACCCCACAACCTGAAAAACATTCCCACATTACGAACACTTCTCTTTATGGCAAATGGAGATCATCATGGGAAACCACAATAGTACAAAATGTAGAGATTAATAATTTGTGGGGAGTCCATTCCTGATCCTGCATCCATGACTCAAAAAACATCATGGAAAGATTGCAAGATCTAGAGTACCAGCAAGCATGATGTGAAATGGTCTCTTCTAGAAATGGTGGCATAAACAAGGACATAAACTTGACAGGATCAATACATATGTTAATGTAAAGGGAGAAAAGGAAAGAAACAGTTAAATAGCCCTGTCCTGCTATAACACCCATGGACCATAATAATCACCAGCATGGCAAGTCATGTATAAAGGAGAGATGAATGGTTCATGTTCCAGTGGAAACCAATAGCTACTAGTTGGACTTAGGGCCTACTCTATAGGAGAAAAATCATGCCTGGTACTGAAAACCTAGTCAGCTTCCTGCAAATAACAATGTCATGGACCTTAGAAAATAATCTATTACTGCCACATTGCTAGACCATCAAGCTTTTTAACTGCATTCTAAATCTTATCCTGATACCACAGATAAGCACATCTTCTACCTTTAATCAAAGACATCTTTCTTTACTAAGAATCGAACACAACTGGATACAATGAAGAGATTAACAAATAGTAGAGAGGCTAGCCTCAGGTGATGTATTACATTATAGCTCCTCCATCTATAGCTCTGGGGAAATGTTTTATAACTAGAGGACTAGGCAGTCTGCTGTGAAGCAGTCCTAGAAATGGTTGTATCTACATCAGGAAAATATCAGCTGGGCGGTGGTGGCGCACACCTTTATTCCCAGCACTTGGGAGGCAGAGACAGGCGGATTCCTGAGTTCGAGGCCAGCCTGGTCTACAAAGTGAGCTCCAGGACAGCCACGGCTACACAGGGAAACCCTGTCTCAAAAAAAAAAACAAAAAAAAAGTCAAGATAAATACACATTAATGTGAAAGAAATTTTCATGGGGCTTGCTTGATGCCTTTTGCCCAAACAACATGGTTGTAGAGGCAGGGAGCATATCCATTTATGGCCACTATTCCTTTTAGTATTTACCTAGTTTTACCATTACCTTCTACAACATATAGTCACACCAATTCCCCACAGAGCCTCATTGCTTTTATCTTGTATTGTTTGTAGCTTAACTATTTCTCTTTATATTGGGAAGCTGATTTTAAAGACAGTTTAAGTAATAGTCATGTTAATCCCTATGTAGCTCTTCTTGTATTAAATCTGTCCTACCTCTGTCTGCTCTCCCTTTAAAATACACCAAGTCATACATATTCCTGCTAAAACTAAATTATTTTCTTTGATTTGTGCATCTTCATAAACTGACCTTGCATATTTTCTCCTGTCTTTTCTTGTCTTCAAGAACAAGTAAACCTCATTGCACACTTTGCGTTGAAGGTTTTCTGTGACCTTGGCCAAAAGCCAAATACAAATAGAATTAATATTAATTTGTTTACTGTTCTGGTCTGCTTCTAATCATTTGCTTTTGGTTATTGGTCCTAGTTTGTTTTGCTCTGGTAAACTGATCTTGAGGAAGGAAGAGTTAATTCGGTTTTCATGTCCAGGTTCATCCCTGAAGGAAGCCCTCACAGGAATTAGAGCTGTTCCAAGAACAAGAATTGAAGCAGAATCCATGGAATAATGCTGCTTATTGGCTAAGTCTATGTCTCAGTCATTGGCTTATTGTCAACTAGCCCCATTAGACAATCTAGTCCTATTTGTAGGGACTGGTTCTGCTGCTGAGGTCCTTTTCCCTAATTGGTCCTTAATTGATCAACAAAGATGTCAGCAGCCAATTAGTGGGCATAAGGAAAGAGATGGGAATTCTGGGTCTCTGCAGGCAGGCTAAGAAATGCAGGAAGAGAAAGGGAGAAAGGTGACCAGCCATATAAGATTTTGTGCAGATTAGCATAGGCTGCTTCCCCAGACAGGAGATTAGAAATGCGACTAAGTCTAGAACAGTTTTGGGTTGCTGAACAAGGAGAAAGTAGCTGAGCAACCAGAGTTGAGAGTAGATTTAGGTTGCTGAGCTAAGAGTACACAAGCTGTGGGAGCTTAAAAGTGCCCAGGAATTGAGCCAATAAGGCAGGTTGAAAAATAAGCTATAGTGTGTTTGTTTCTGTGTGTGTGTGTGTGTGTGTGTGTGTGTGTGTGTGTGTGTGTGTTTCATCTGTGGATCTGAGAGAACTGGGTAAGGCTGGTAGCATGATCTATCTGGAACTTAAAACATGTTAGTAAAAACTACATGGTACACCCATCTGCCTAGGTATGGAGTTATCCACAGTGGTCTGGGTCCTATTACATTAATCACCAACCAAGACAATGTCCTATGGACATGCCAATAGGACAGTATTTTCTAGATATTTCTTCTGCTGAGGTTCCCCTTTCCTAGGTGATTCTAGGTTTTGTTAAGTTGACAACTTAGACTAATCAGATGTCATTTGAAGACATTAGGGTCTGCCTTCTCTTGGAAACTAATGTTGCTATCACATCATCATTACAGTTTATATATCACCAACCTGGTATTATCTATTAATCATATCTTATACACAACCTCTTCTGTCCTTCCTTTATTCAAATAACCATCAAGATTAAAGTAAGAATCAAAAAATAGAAACAGAAATATTTTGTTTCTGTGTTCCCTTCCTCAGGGAGAAATTCTATCTGGTTGTTTTTCACATGCATTACATCTCAGAGCAATATCACCAGGTGAAAAAGAAGAAAAACTAGAAGCAGCATGAGCCTTGAAGACACATAGAGGTGTGTGTTGGGGCAGGGTTCACAGCAAGTTTGATGCAAGGGGAAAATGTAAAAACAAACCTGCTTATCTATGATGTCCTCTCTTAGATGTTTATATAACATTCTTTGAATTTTACAAATATTTACTACTTGTAGGGTGCTTACATATTCTGCATTGTTATTACAAATCTCAAAAGTACATAGAGTATTTGCCATTAGACATAACTTGAAAATGTAGAAAGACGGAGGTCCTGGCAGCTACTTTTCTCTGACTAGAAATGTTGCTTTTTTTCATATTTGTCTCCTGTTGGCCTGCAAAACTTAGCGTCATGATACACAGTACACTCCTGTTTTGGAAAGGCTGTTCTAATCTACAGAAAGTGAATGTTTTAGGATCCTGACAATGTAAAAAGAAATATTGAAAGTAAGAATGATTGTATCGTCAATCCACTGATTTCATGCCTAATGTTATGATAACTAGGCATTTTGGTAATATTACCATTTAGCTAAAAATTAGATATTTGTTTGATTTTTGTCTCTCCCTATTGTAAAGAAAAGGCTATGACTGGGAGAACAAAACAGAAGCATATCCCGTGGAAGCCTGGGTCAGGAAGTGTTCTTGTGATAGCTAATCTTGCTTATCAATTTGATATTCCTGGGCAGAAGAAACCACAACTGAAGAATTTTCTACATCAGATTGGCCTATGGAAATGTCTGTGGGGATATTTTCTTGGCTGCTAATTGATGAGGATAGCCTAGCCTGCTGTGTACTGTACCATCTTTTAGGTAGTCCTTGGATGTATTAGTATGTTAGATTAATATATGCCTAGTCAACCAGTAAAAAGCCAGTAAGAACCATTCCTTCATGGCTCATGCTTCAGTTTTTACCTTTAGATTCCAGTCTTGACCTTTGTCACCTACTTCCTTCAGTGAGAGACTGTTAAAAGGAAGTATGTGACAGAATTAATTCTCTCCTCCCCACATTCCTTTTTAATCATGATTTTTAACATGGTGATATAAAAGCAAACAGAAATAGTCCTTAAGAACACAACAACAAAATGTGAGTGTATGGCCTTGAGAGATGATTCAGTAGTTATGAGCACTTTGGTTCCGAGCATCCAAGTGGAAGCTCCCAATTGCCTATACTCCCAGCCAGGTTAATAAATCATCACCCACAATCCAAATAACCCAAGAGAATCAATGGCCTTTGAGGGCCTAATTTGTGAATATTCATGTTTCACATTCATGCATGTAGGCAAAACACCCAACCATAAAAATAAATTCTTTGGAAAAAAAATCACATTACCAACAAGAACCAATGAGTTCCTTTTAGGCCAGGCTATGAGTGACTACCAGGCTACTGGAAGACTTTGGGTCTATTCCAAATCAGAGAAATTCTATAGGAACATGTGACTGACAACATCTTGTCAAGATTAACCAGTCAGTAACCCCAAGTTTTTAAAACTTGCCCTGTAGCCATGAATGGCCTTAAACTTCTGATCTTCTTGCCTCTACCACATAAGTACTGGGATGACAGACATGTACCACCTTGTCTGTTTTATGTCATGGTAGAACTGAACTTTGGATTTTGTGTGTAAAGCAAAGCAATATACCATGTGAGCTACACACTAGTCCCTTACCTGTTTTTGAGGCAGGATCTTACTACGCTATTCAGGGTGGCCTGGAGTCTCATTTTGTAAGTCTCCAAATTTTCTGCAGTGGTTAGGGTTGGGAAATGAGCTCTGGATCCTACTGTTTTTAGACTAAGCCAACCTTATCTAAATATAATAGCTCTAATAGAAATATATACAAATGAGGAAGCCTTTATTTATAGCCTTTTTGTTCTTGTAATGCCTCTACCTCACCTCCCTTGAAACATCCTCTATCTTATTTTATTGCTATGCTTTCCCTGGTGTCTTCTGCATTCCTGTACTTTATTTTGCAACATTCTTTAAAAATCTTTTCTCTTTGTATTGCTTGAATCAGTTCAGTCCTATTGTGTTCCATCTAATCCAAAGTGTTTGCACTCCTTTCCTTCACGTTTTTCATGTTTCCTGCATATTATGTGTGCATTCATGAAATTATTAAAGACTCAAGCAGGTTTGCTTTCTGTTTCCCCACAATGACATCTAATACCTGTGACAGAAGAGCCTTTCTCACTAGTATAACACCCAGGCCATGGCTTTGAAACGCAGTAACATTTGTAAAATTTAATTAAATCTAAATGGATAACTATGTTCTATGACTTCAAATACAGAGCACACGATTGAATCTTGTTATCAAGAATAAAAATAAGCAGAGGTTATCAGCACTGACTCTGATCATGCTGCAAAGTTTTAGATGCAGAATTGGAAGTATGTTACTCAGGCAAAAGCAGAAAGCTTGAGGAGTTGTTCTGTTTCAATAACTTCCGATATAGTAATGGTAAGTTCCCATGTTTCAAGCATAGGCATCACCAGTCAGTGTGACTGATATTTCACTGAGACTACTAAAGTGAAACACAGCACAGATGTACCCCCAAAATGCAATGGAAACATGAGATTTTGTAAGGGATGAGTCTATGGAGCAATACTACCGCCTACAAATCGACTCCTTAATCATTTCACTTGTGGTGAGTTTTGCCTCACTGGATGACCTCATGCAAGTTAGTTGGTATCTTGAGAAAACATGCTTTTCGATCATTAAATTTGGGGATTAGGATTTGAAAATCCTCCAATGCTTAAATTCAGTACTTTGTAGGTTTTGCAATTACACCCACGGAGAAGTTTCATTAATCCTCAATTACAGTCAGGAAGCCCTGAAAAAAATGTCTTCTCCTAACAGAGTATTTGGTGAGCTAAATGGTGAGGTTGAATATAATGATCTGTAACTTCTCCATGTGGCCAGGAATCCACAGATAAATACCACTGAAAAGTTGAACTTGTCTTCACTTTATAAGTAATCAAGGATGTCAAAATGAATGGCAAAATTTATTTTAGCTATTTCATTCATAAAAAATATTTGAGAGAATATATGGGGAAAATCTATATTCCAAATGCAACAAAGAAATGTTTTCTATGTTACTTATTTTCCCAGCACTATTGACCTTAACAATAATGGCTACAATATAACCCGTGACCCTGGATAGGTACACTTTGAAATCATGATGTTGATTTACTGCAGGAAAGCATTGAAGGAGGAGCTTATTACATGCTAGTCAATGGATGTGTTTCTAGTTTTTTCACTGCAAGCATTTTTTGATGTGTGTATCTCCATCACCCATTGAAAAAGTTGAACTTAACTGGCTCTCAGATTTTTTTATCTGTGAACTGGAATGGCTCAATTAATGGCTCAATTCAATCTTGTCTTGAAGATTTCTCCTAATTGGTATGTTAACATATTTGCATATTAATTATAGTTCCATTACTCTCCTCAAGGGCAGCAGATTTTGTTATTCTGTCTGCAATTTTGAAGAGGGTATTCCTACTCATTTGCAAAACTATAGATAAAATTGTTTATAGAGCTTATATACCTAATGTTTATAATTTTATGATAGCTTTTAATAGCTGCACATTTATATACCCCCAGTCAATATACAAAAGAATGTTTAAGAAACACCCTTAATTTTTAAACATTCATTTATTTGTTCATTGATTTATTTTGTGTCTCTTGTCTTGTATTTTTGTCTCTATGTGTTGTGATGTGTGTGTGTGTGTGTGTGTGTGTGTGTGTGTGTGTGTGTCAGATGCCATCCCTCAGTAGTCAATTTGTTCTCTTTCCAACATAAGTCCTAGAGATTTAAATTCAGGTAGACAGGTTTGGCATCAAGTACCTCCACCCACTCAGCCATAATCTGACACCAGTTTAATATGGGCAAGCTAACAGGGTTAAATTTAATAGGATTGAAATCTACAGATTACCAGCAGTTCTCAAACTAACTTGGGACTGTGACCCCTTTGGCAAAACTCCAAAAATACTTACATTATTATTCATAACAGTAGCAAAATTACAGTTACAAAGTAGCAACAAAAATAATTATGTGATTAGGGATCACCACAACATGACTAACTGTATTAGTATGTCACAGCATTAGGAAGGTTGAGAACTGCTGGATTAGCATAAAATTTACACAATAGAAAAATAAATAGGGAAACAGCATAAAAAGTATGTTCTATTGTTAGTTAGTTTTTATTTATTAATCATTTTTTGTTTACATTTCAAATGTTATCCCCCTTTCCGGTTGGTCTCTCCTCCACCATCCTTTTACACCATTCCAAGTTTCTCCACTTTGCCTTTAAGAATGTGTTCCCCACCCATCCATTCTCTCCTCTTCCCCATTCCTCTAGTATCCCCTTTCTCTGAGACATCAATCCACCACAGGACCAAGCACCTTCCTTCCTATTGATGCTGGATGAGAGAGTCCACCGCTACCTATGTAGTGGGAGCCATGAACTGGCCCATGTATGAGCCACTTTGGTTTGAGGTTTGGTCCTTGGGAGCTTTGAGAGGTCTGGTTAATTTATACTGTTGCTCTTCCTATGGTGTTGCAATCCCCTTCTGCTCCTTCAACCCATCCCCTAACTTCCATTGGGGTCTCTGAGCTCAGATCTATGGTTAACTGTGAGTATCTGCTGTCTTAGTCAGGGGCTTGCAGATCCTCTCAGAGGATAGCCACACCAGGCTCCTGTCTGTAAGCACATCCTGGCATCAACCACAGGGCTGGGATTTGGTGTCTGCAGATGGAATGGATCCCTAGGTGGTGTGGTTTCTGGGTGGCCATTCCTTCAGCCATGATCCATTTTTGTCCCTGCATTTCCTTTGGACAGGGACAATTCTGGATTCAAAATTTTAATTCTGGATTAAAAATTCCCTTCAGTCTTCAGTCTTTTCTCTTCATAAATGCTAGATTTGACAATCAAGGAAACAGAAATTATGTTTTTTAACATATAAAAAATACTTTATTTCATCTTACAATTTATATTTAAAGATTGAAGGAAGTCTAATCAGGAACTAAAGGTAGAATTATGGAAGAAGAAAATGAAGTAGATAGCACAGAGAAATGCTTATTTCTAGCTTTTTTACCAGGGTTGATCCAGGGTTGAGTTTCTTTCTTTCTTTTTTTATATTATTTTTCTATTGGATATATTCTATATTTACATTTCATTTCCTTTTTTCTGGTTCCCTGTTCCCCAAGGGTCCCACATGCCCTTTTCCCTTCCCGTGTTCCCCCATCCACCCTTTCCCACTTCTCTGTTCTGGTATTCTCCTACACTGATACTTTGAGCCTTTCTTGAACCAGGGTCCACTCCTTCCTTCTTGTTGGACATCATTTGGTATGTGGATTGTGTCTTTGGTGTCCTAAGATTCTAGGCTAATATCCACTTATCCATGCTTGCATATCATGGGTATTCTTTTGAGACTGGGTTACCTCACTTAGTATGATGTTCTCCAGCTCCAACAATTTCGCTAAGAATTTCATGAATTCATTGTTTCTAATGGCTGAATAGTACTCCATTGTGTATATATACCACATTTTCTGTATCCATTCTTCTGTTGAGGGACATCTGGGTTCTTTCCAGCTTCTGGCTATTATAACTAAGGCTGCTATGAACATAGTGGAACATGTATCTTTATTGCATGCTGGGGAATTTTCTGGGTATATGCCCAAGAGTGGTATGGCTGGGTCCTCTGGAAGTATCGTGTTTTATATATTAAGTGTGCATAGTACCAAAGCTGATTTACAGAGTAAACAGCAATGGAGAACAGGCTTGACACTTCTTACTTTCCTAATCTCCATTCTGCCTCTTCAGGGTCTCCTTGCCTTCCTCCTCTCTAAGTACAGGAAAAGCTTCCGAATTGCCTCATTAAAGTCTATTTTAACATTATTCGGTAGTTAGCATTTGTGGCAATTTGTTAATTTATACACACACACACACACACACACACACACACACACACTCCCACTACTCCTCAGGAAATAAAGAAATAGTACATTTTTTCTGAAACCAGCATAGGAGGCTTCAGTTTATCCTTTGCTAAATGTCCAATTTCTTTTAAAATCCCTTTCTTCCTTATGTTTTCAACTCTACCTTTCCAAATATTATTGACATAAATTGGTTACATGTTCATTGTTTTGTTGGGGCCTGCTTGTGTAAGCTCATGAGAGATGATTGCTGATTTTTCGAAAATTTATGATTGAATTTCAAGCATAATACTACTTAGAAACTAAATTATATAAACTCACAAGAATGGTAAGAAATAGTTATCGCTGCTTGCCACCCATTACTTTTGGTTAATTTTTACACTTTGTTATTTTGTATTCTTCAAGTATCTGAAGGACAGAAATATTGTTAGATATTTAATACCAACTCTATATTTAGAGAAATCCAAACTAAATTTTCTTTCATGGGATAGTTGGGATATGGATAATGACAAATTCTATAAATTAGATCTTTCCATCAGAAAGACAACTTCTGAAAGCCTAGCCCTGCCCATCTTGCTCCTGCCCATCTCTTCCCCAGGGACTGATGTTCTTAACCTGCAGGTCATCACAGATATCCTGTATATCAGATATTTACATTATGATTCATACCAGTGGAAAATTACAGTTATGAAGTAGCAACAAAATAATTTTGTGGTTGGGGGTTACCATAATATGAGGACCTGTATTAAAGGGCTGCAGCATTAGGAAGGTTGAGAACCACTGCTCTAGGGAAATATATTTTTAATTTCAGGATATGATATTAATCATTTATCTTTTCTGTATTTAACATTTATCATCTAGATGTGTACACAGCTGCTGTAGTGTGGAAGGTTTGGGATAGAAGATGTAGTTAGAGAAATGAGAAAGAAATGCCAAAGGTGAATCACTCCTTCATACCTCTGGTCCTGTTAGCCTTAAGAATTCTGCACTAGGATGAATGTGGTCTTTTAGGAAAAGGATACATTATTTTCAGGTGATGGTTCTGCTGGAAATTTTATTGATATAATCTATTATTAATAAAAGATGGCTGATGGCTGTATTTCAACTGAGTAAGAAAAGAACATTAATTTTTATTGCATGTCCACATTTTGAAATAATAAATGACAGGTGAAGTCAAGAGGTTTAAGAAGAAAACAATCATCACTCACAATCCAAATAACCCAAGAGAATCTATGTTCAAATAATAGTTTATTACCTGTCATTTTGCATACTTGAATTTATATAATATATTCAACTTTAATCATAAACATTTTGAAACATGAGCTTTAGTTTTTCAAACTGAAAGGCTTTTAGGATATGTGTCGATGTAGAACTCAATCATATATAGTTAGAGTGGGGTTTTCCAACAATTACTAATATCTTTATATAGTATTCCAATGTTTCATCACTATAAACAGTATTTTAGTGCACAAATTTTAACATGGAGCTGTGATAGTATGATAAAAGTTGTAATAAAGAATTTTAAACATCATTAGTCATCAGGGAAATGCAAATCAAAACAACCCTGAGATTCCACCTCACACCAGTCAGAATGGCTAAGATTAAAAACTCAAGAGACAACAAGTACTGGCGAGGATGTGGAGAAAGAGGAACACTCCTCCACTGTTGGTGGGATTGCAAAATGGTAAAACCGCTCTCGAAATCAGTTTGGCGGTTCCTCAGAAAATTGGGCATATCACTTCCAGAGGACCCTGGCATACCACTCCTGGGCATATATCCAGAGGATTCCCCTGCATACAATAAAGACACATGCTCCACTATGTTTATAGCAGCCTTGTTTATAATAGCCAGAAATTGGAAGGAGCCCAAATATCCCTCAAAGGAGGAATGGATACAGAAAATGTGGTATATTTATACAATGGAATACTACTCAGCAATTAAAAATAATGAATTCATGCAATTTGTAGGTAAATGGTTAGACCTGGAAAATATCATCCTGTGTGAGTTAACCCAATCACAAAAGAATACACATGAAATGCAATCAC
Organism: Apodemus agrarius; assembly: GCA_964023405.1. Lineage (NCBI taxonomy): Eukaryota > Metazoa > Chordata > Mammalia > Rodentia > Muridae > Apodemus > Apodemus agrarius. Next base: position 82,898,361 of record OZ030016.1, on the reverse strand, counting down.
TGATAAGTGGATATGAATGAGCCCAGAATCCCTAAATACTCAAGGCACAATTAGCAAGTCAAATGATTCCCAAGAAGAAGAAAGGAGAGGACCCTGGGCCTGTAAAGATTGGATCCAGTTTTGTAGAGAAACTGTGGGGGCAGGGGGAATGATTGGGGAATAGTTGGAGGGGGAGAGGAATTATGGGACATATGGTGGGGGGGGAACTGGGAAAAGGGAAAGCCTTTGGAATGTAAACATAGAATATTGAAAATAAAAATGAAAAAAAAATAAAGAATTTTAAAGATAAATTATGTAAATTACTAAATATTTTAATTTAAATTTTATATTGATTTTCAAATACCCTGTAACTGTTCATAGCAATGTTTGTAATAGTTCTTAATCATTTAATGGTTTTTATAATTTAAGGCAATGGGAGCATATTGATCAATATGTTTTCCTAGCCAGGTGTGTCTTATGAGCTACTTGCACATACATTTCACTATTATTTTCACTGTTATTAAAACTTATTCATATTTTTATAGCTCCTTTCATTGTCTTCAAATATTTTTTAATAGTTTATGTTTGTAAAACAGTTGGGAAGGTATTGTTTTCCATACCTAATATCACCCAACATTGGAATCTGTTGTTTTGACACATTTCTCAATGAGCACAAAATTAACATTATTCACCGAAGTCAATGCTTTATTTTATAATTCTTTATTTTTACTGAATTCCACATAGTGTTCTACAATCTCATCAGGAAACTTTTTACACACATTGCCACGTTTGTGCAGGCTCTTCCTGGCTGTGGACATCCCTTCTTTCACTCCTCCCTCCTTATTTTGTGACTGTGACAGTTTTGAGGAATATCACTCAGACATTATTCACACCTTAGTTGAAATGGCTTTTTCACTTCACAATTAGATGAGGGTAGTCATTCAGAAACATTTAGAAGTCTTCTCCATGAAAAATGCGCGAATTGTCTATTGCCTGCTTCATTTTAGAGTAGACTTATGGATGTTTATTTTCTATTTTGTGGTAATCCATTGCATGTCCACTATGTTCTTAGTGAAATTGTTTCAGTTTGGGCCATTAAGAGCCTTTCCATTTTCCCCACATCTGTCTCTTAATATGTGGATATATCTTTTTAAGTCTGAATTTTGTTTAGTTTTGCATTGTCTTCTTTTTAAGACTTTCTCATGGCACTGTAGGTTATTGTGGATTCAGCTTTTAAATTTCCTGGAAGGATCATTTTGCCATAGAGTCCTGCTTTTTGTGATTGGAAAACAGTTCTTAAACCTGGATATCACAGTTTTCAGTGTGCTGGCTGTTTTAGAAAGCAATTATTTCTGGTTTTTCAACTCACAAAGCATCCTATGAGTATCAGATGGCTTGAGTGTAATATTCTCCCTGGGCCATTGTGCCCCTTCCCTCCCCTTGTACCAATCATAACAAACCCAGCCTCAGGCATTCAGCTTTCCTTTAAGTAATTGGTCAATACCATCAGACCTCAATGGCAACCTTTGCATTGTTTACCATACTCCTAGGGAAAATAGTCGAATCAACTAGATTATATAGCATTATATCCATTTCTCTTTTGGCCTTAGTCTTTCAAACTCCATTCATTTCCAGAGTGGCCTTGTTCAACACCTCCCCCCACGTCCTTCCCTGAGATTATTTCATACATGTTGAATACAATGATATTACTTTCCACAATCCTTTCATTTTTAAAAACATTATGCATTGTATAACCTTTCACTCCTTACGTGGTAAAATTCTAAATGTTTTGACATTATAGTAATGGTTTGTTTCCATGGTTATAATATGTACATAGTTATTCCCTGAGTTACAACATTCTCAATGCTTTATTGTGATCACTGAGAATAGACTCATGAAGTACATGGCTTTTTTTTACACTGTCTTCTTATATTTAGTGATGTGTTTTTAAGCAGTCTCCATTACTCTCTTTGGGAAGAATGCTAACTTATATATGTGGCTGAGTGGTATACTGTTTAGGATTGCCCATTAACAGTTTGTATATACTCATGCATAAAAAGACACCAAGGTGCCAGGTCCCATGCAATCACATTAGGGTCTCTTTATTCAAGCTCAACCTTGGGATAGCATTACCATCTCTGATGCAGCAAATTGGGACTAGTATCTCTAAGCTTAGTTTCAGGTAAGCATTTATAGAGACAAGTAGAGGGTAACTAGCCTGGCACACATCTCATTGTGGGAGCATTATGGCCTTTAACATAACTGGTTGGTGCTGGGAGCCAAACCAGAAACTTAACTTCTGCTTTCCTTATGATTATTGGTTGTTAGGAAGTGAAGTGCAGAGGCAGGTTTGTAACCTGGAGGTGCAGATTTATTGGGGAATAACCTGGAAACTAGTGCTAGATACAGGTCTTGTTGAGGGATATCCTGGAAATTGTTGCTAGGTACCAGCCTTTAAGTTAACTCAAGTTCAACTTTAGATCATATTCTCTAATATGGAGTCTGAACCCCAAAGATATGGTCTCTCACTGTAAGTACTTATGTGCCAGTCATTTGTACGTGTTTTATATGTTTGGATATACAGTGAGTTAGATTGCTAGATTCTCAGTTAGACAATATGTAGCTTTTTACATTAGGACAACTTGCTGAATGGGCTATGCCATTTTATATCCCTAATACAAATTAATGGGATCAAAATTGGAATTGTCAGTTTTATAGATTTCAGTCATTCTAATACATGTGAAGCATTTTCTCTTTCTATGATATGGTGGGTAATATTTGCAAGGCTTTGACAAGATGCCAGGCAGAGTCAGTTTAAAGGAGAAAGGCTTATTTAGGATTTTGGTTTGAGTGGATGTAACAATAAATGCATATGATGACTGGAGTCATCATGTCAGCAGGAGAGAGAGAGGAGGGCAGGGGAAGGAGAGAGAGGAATATTGACACTGTCTGTTGCTCCTCTTTGTATTCAGTATGGGAACCCAGTCTGAGGGATAGCGTCATCTACATACACAGTGGTCTCTACTCCTCAGTTAAACTAAATCTCTAGAAACTCCCCTAAAGATATATACAGTCTATATATGTCCTGGGTAATTTCAAATCACATGGTACTAATTTCTAATTTCCTTATAGTAAGTAAACTAGAGCAACTAATAAAAAACCTATTGTCCAATCGTGTGTCTTCTTTTCTGATGCAGCTTCTATTTTATCTATTTCAAATCGTTTTTCTTAATCTTGACTTGAATTTTAATATTTGTTTTAGGTGTAAGGTTTACAAAGTTCTCTTCTTAATTTTTTTGTTTTTTTTGTTTTTTGTTTTCCTAATTATCTTTCTTACTAATGTATTTTCTATCTTTAAATTTCAATGAACTCCAATTTGTCAGTGTTTGCACTCTGTGATCCCACTTAAGGTCACATAAACTCTCTGGAGTGCTTTCTATTACAAGAATTAGATGTTTCCCTTTATACTTAGGAAGATGACACAGGTTGGTAATATTCTTTTTGCCCATGAATGCTGGATGTTCCCAACAATTGGAGAAAAGAGGATCTGCTGAGACAGCTGTGATTGAAGACTTGCTTCTCAAAATTGATGAGCTGAGTTCAAATCACCAGCCTGAGGGTGGCTATGTTTATTTCTAACCCCAGCATTGTAGGGTAAAGATAGAATGAGCCTGAAAGCTTGATGTCCAGGAAGCCTAGCCACAACAGTGAGCTAGAGATGAGCTCTTTTAGAAGTCAATAAGGCAGAATGTGACTGTAGATGACACAAAAGATTCTGCTGTGGCTTTTTCTATATGGGTATGTATAAATGCACCTGTACGTTCAAATACACCACACACACACACACACACACACACACACACACACACACAAAGGAAAAAATCAATTTATTTATTTTGAAGCTTCTTTGATTCATTTATTGTCTTATTTACTTCACCAAACCATGATAATAAGCCATGGACTAGATGTGGGGCAGGGGATCCTTTGATATGATACTTCTGCTGTTTTGGCTATTGCAAATTCTCAGTTTTAGCATATAACTATAAATTAACTGCTGATATCTACCAAATACTCTGCTAGGAGTTTGGGTTCTATTATTAAAAGTGTACGCAAGATGAGAGGAGTGGACATCTTAACAAGGTTAAGTCTTACCAATTTGTAAATATTCTACAATTTATTCATTCCTTCTTCCATTGTTTATCTGCTTTCATTTGATGTGGACCCTGTATATATGTTGTTTGGTTTTTACATAGTTACTTCTTTTCAAATTTCATTACGTTTTAAGTTAAAATTCTAATTTCATTACCATTATATAGAAACATAATTCCTTGCTTACTACTTTCTTTAAAATTTGCCTGGTTGTTATTAATTGCTTTCCCTAATTGCTTTATGTATGATTGGCTGTCCTTTATCTTCTTCCTAATCTAGAAAACTAGGCTGTCATTTGGAGCTGTTTCAAAAAAAGATTTTTATTTGACCTCCATCCTATCTTTGTATAGCTGAGTATCCTATCTATAGTATTCTCCTTATGCTTAAAAATATGTTAATGATCCTTACAGTTGTTCTATTTAATTTTAGCAAATGAAATATTTATTTGTTCTCACTTTTTATTTTTGAATTGTAATTCTGGATACAGAATTTGTGTAGACAGTCTCTCTTCTTTGACTTCTAAAAATTTTATACTTCACCATGTAAACTGTAATTTAAGAATTGTTACAAGTAGGATATATATATATATATATATATATATATATATGTATATATATATATATATATCCTACCTTCCATGTTTTCTGTTGAAAAGGAGCTTATTTGTCATGAGGAAGACAGAATATTGAAAATAAGGTTTTAATCTCACCTATCTCCCAATGGGATTGTATAAGGCAATCCTATTTCAAAAACTGATGTTTTATTTAAGAAACAAAAGTCTTCAAGGAAAGCAAAAACTGTAATACTACTTGGAAAAGTAAAGATGATTATTTGCTGTTGTAGAAAACCATGTGCAATAGTTTTCCAATTATTTCACTTCAATAATGATGATAGAAAAATTCCAAAACAAATGCGCGAAACCAAACTCAAGTATTTTTCCAATAAATGTCAACCAAATACAATAATGATGTTGCATGAGTGAATCTGTCATTGAAGAACTGCACATGATACATTTATTCAAGGGATCAGAAATCTGATTGAACCTGGGATATAAGTAAAGACTAATCTCTGTGTCCACATTTATTCCCTCTTCCATGATAGCATGAGAGCATTGATTTAGTGTTACAACATAATAAAATTGGCAAATACATGTGACTTAACTGATGGATATTTGAGATAACATATAACTGGTACAATGACTTTATGTCCAAATCCCAGGATGTTTTTGTACCATATTGTTCAATGCATATTTTTATCAATGTGCTTTGACCTTTTATGTGAAAATAGACTAGATGCTTATGACTAATACTTCAACTGTATAGAAAGCAATCTGAAAAAGAAAAATTATTCACAACCATTTTTTTTTTAACCACCAAACATGGATTCTGGGAAACTCACTGTCACCTTGATCCTTGTTTCTCTTTGAAGCTTTCCCTTATCTTGACTCTAGGTACTTTAAACATTTTCATTTTGACTTTGATTTTCTATAGTTCAAAGTGATCTGCTTGGGTTTTCACTTTGTACTGACTATTTATATTGCTGTACAATCTCAGACTTACCTGAACTTGTGTTTTTATCTATTATTAATTTTGGTAATTTCAAAGGCATACTTTCTTCCTATACTACCTTTATTTTGTATTTTCTTTATTTTTCCAGGATTTGGGGATCAAAGCATGATACCTTGTTTGAATGACAATAGCGCCCATAAGCTCCTGTGGTTGAGTACTTGGTACACAGTTGGAGGCTTTGTTTGGGGAGGATTTGAAGGTGTGGCCTTTTGATGAAGAATTGTCACTGTGGGTAGGCTTGGAGCTTTCCAGAGCTCACACTATTTGAACTGGGGCTCTCTATCTCTCTTTCTCTATGTTCTGGTTGTTGTCTCAACATGTAAGCTCTCAATTACTGTTCTAATGTCATGCCTGCCTGCAGTCATGCTTCCAGCAAGGAAGTCATAAACTCTAGTACACTCCGAAACTGTGAGCCTACCAATTAACTAGTTTCTGTTATGAATTGCTTTTGTCATTGTAATTTTATAATTTTTTATGGTAATAGGAAAGTAGTGGAGACATATCCTAAATCCAGTATTGCAGTGGACAGCCTGAGAAATCTGGCCCACAGGAGATTAGAAAGCCAAATCATATATATATGCAAAATCAGAGCTAAGGTCTTTTTGACTCTGAGCTGTTGTTTTATCTCTTAGAACAGACAGATTGACTTCTGCAGAGTTCCTCTGTCTGCTGTAAATCAGGACATATCAAAGAAAAAGAAGAAAAAACAAAAACCAACCAACCAAACAAACAAAAACAACAAAAAACCAGACCTAGTTTCCTGGTTTGTGTTTAGTGAACACAGTTTGTATTTCTAGAAGGACTGAAGCCTCATAAGACACCTGGACAGGCTTTACAATTTCATTAAATAAAAGTTTGCTTATTGAATACTTGTTATGTACCAGATGTTGAAGGAATAGAGCAAAGGAGGTGACATTTCACTTTGTTAAATTTCAATGAAAAGCATAAGGTTACTGTCAATCAGTGTGGTGTTGATGGCAAGTGATGTTTTAAAATAAAGAAATAACAGAGACATACATAGTCACCAATTCAAGGAAAAAATGGAAATAAAAATATTAATTTAATACATGTTAGTGTATTAGTAAAATCAATCATCAAAAACCAGGCAGAGATGGAGAAGTTAGTTTGATGATTATATAAACATGAGCAAATTAATTATATTATAATCCAACATTCTCTTTTGGTAAATGAGTATAAAACATGTTTACATTTTATACTTACATAAGAAATTGTACATGAATGGAAATTGGAGACTTTAACATTTTAAAGTCTATAGTTAGTTGTATAGATCAGTATGCATGAAATTTACAGCACTTTGTGTTTTCTACATTGGAGTTGATGTTAGAAGGATTCATATGGCACACCTAGATCTGAGGAGAGTAAACTAGATAATCCACATAGCTCACACTGTGTACTAATTATGAGAAGCCAGATGAAATCTCACACTGTCTTTATATTTCCCATCCATGATACTGCGAGCTGTTAAGTTTCTTAGTTATTGCAGGCTATCAGATTACTATCAAAGTACTGCTCAGGTACTTTTTCTTTTATTTTTATTGGATATATTCTTTATTTACATTTCAGATGATTTCCCCTTTCCTGGCTCTCCGCCCCCACAAAGGTCCCATATGCTCTTTTCCCTCCCCCTATTCCCCCATCCTCCCCTTCCCGCTTCCCTGGTTTGGTATTATTTCAGTTGGCAATAGTCCTCAAACAGGAAAGTCAGGAAGCAACTTTAGTATGGTTTACTGCACTAATTTTTCTACTGTTTTGCTAGGTATTCTTATCCTTTACTATGTCCAATTTATAAGCAAAATTACAGTACATATGTATAACAGAAGCAATCTGTGTGGAGCCTTGTCCAATCTGTGGTTCTAGGCTTCCACTGAAATTTAGTGCTAGTCTTTATGGAAAGAGGTACATATGTTTCTGTACCTATCTCTCTTACAATCCTATTGAATGCTAGATATTTTTTCTTGAGATCTGAGTTCTAAGGTCAATGATATCCCCTTCTTAGCTGAGACAAAGTTCTGGAAGATACTGTCTTTTTGGTGCTTCAGTCTTCATTTTCAAGAAACCCCTGAGTTCATTTTATCATAGATTTTCCTTCCTTTGTCCTGAAGATCCATAAGAAGATGCACTTTGGAAACTTTTGTAAAGCATATTAGAATGTAACCCAAATACTGGAGCCCTCAGAGTGTCTCACCATCATAGCTATTAATATATACTATCCTGTAATTTAATATGTTTGCAATCTGATGAGGAAATGTGCCAACCAGTTTGTCTCTGTTGTCTTCTGTTTACAGGAAGCAGAATGCTTGAAGTTTTTAAAACCCCACCTTTCCAGATTTGGAAATCATACTCATTTGTTTCATGAATCCAAGAAATGATTTAGCTCCTTTTTATTTGTAGAGATGAGAACAATGACTTTAAGATTCTTATGTATCAGAGCTGAAATGTGAAAAGTCGTACAAAACAGCTTATGAATTTAAACTGCTTTATTGGGACTTAATTATGGGCTGTAAAATTCACCTGCTTTTAGGGTAGAATTCAATCAATTCCTTCACTGCAAAGCTGTTTTAGGATATTTTATTCCTCTCAAAGCATTCTAGCTGCCTGGCTGCACCCAATCCTTTATCTGCCTCCAGGTCCGGGAGGGCTGACCTCGATCTCTGGGCTTGGATACTTGTATATTCCATTGAGTCTTATGTACAATGTCTTGCTCATCTGAAAATCAGAGTACCCATAGTTTGCCTAAATGTAAAGGAAATTTTCTTTTCTCTAACATTTTAGCTTTCCTTTAATCTCTTTTTTTGAGCTATCAAAGGCAATCAAGTTTTTAGACAAACATTATTCTGGATTAAATACTAATTTGTAAATTAAGAATGCATAGATATAATTATAAAGCATTTTATTAGAGTTACAATTATTTCTATAACCTTTAAAACAAAATGAGGATTACCCTGTTAAATGCAAATATTTTTCTTAAATAATTACTCAGCACCAATTTTAAATTATTTTAATAAAATGTGTTTATATAAACACGTTTTATCATGCTCTCAAACAATGAATGAAATTGATTCTATGAAATTGTATGGCAGAAATAAAATAAGCAGCATATTTCTCTAGTGAGGGATGCACCCATAATGTTTCCTTAGTATGACTTTCCAAATGAGCTAAAAAAGGAAACCAGTATAGACAGGGCCAAGTGGATGTAGGAAATTCAAGAGGCCTCAAACCTATACAAAGAGCTAGAGGCAACTGAGGAAAGCTAAGAGTAGAAGAACTTCTCCAGGGGCACACCAGTGGGTTATACCTTACCAAATATTCAGCCCTGAATATGTGCATATGAGTATCACTCAGTAACATTTTAGAGGAAATTATATTTAGTAATATATGTGCATGCATGTATGCATGGCATAACAATAAATAGCAGACTACAAGTTTGAAAGATAACAAGGAGGGATACATGGGAGTGATTGGAGAATTGAAAAGGGATGGAGAAATGTAATTATAATCTCAGAGGTCAAAAGGAAAAATGGATTTGCTACATAGAATATTGCACATTTTCATAGCACAAAATAGTTTGTTTTTACATCTTTTTTGGGGGGATCAGCTCAGATTTTTTTCTTTTCTTTTCTTTTCCATATTCTTTGTTTACATTCCAAAAGCTTTCACCTTTCCCAGTTCCCCCTCACCATATGTCCCAAAAGTCCTCTCCCCCCCACGCCCATTCCCCATTCACCTCCCCAACCCTTTCTCTGTTCTGGTACTCTCCTGCAAAACTGCAACCAGTCTTTTCTGGACCAGTGTCCTCTCCTTCCTTCTTCTTGGGAATCTTTTGATTTGCTAATTGTACCTTGAGTATTCAGAGCTTCCGGGCTCATTAATATCCACTAATCAGTGATTGCAATTCATGTGTATTCTTTTGTGATTGGGTTAATTCACTTAGGATGATATTTTCCAAATCCAACCATTTGCCTACAAACTGTATGAATTCATTATTTTTAATTGCTGAGTAGTAGTTCATTGTATAAATATACCACATTTTCTGAATTCATTCCTCCTTTGAGGGACATCTGGGCTCCTTCCAGCTTCTGGCTATTATAAATAAGGCTGCTATGAACATAGTGGAGCATGTGTCTTTATTGTATGCAGGGGAATCATCTGGGTATATGCCCAGGAGTGGAATGACAGGGTACTCTGGAAGTATCATACCCAATTTTCTGAGGAACCTCCAGACTGATTTCCAGAGCATTTGTACCATCTTGCAATCCTACCAACAATGGAGGAGTGTTCCTCTTTCTCCACATCCTTGCCAGCACCTGTTTTCTCTTGAGTTTTTAAATCTTAGCAATTCTGACTGATATGAGGTGGAATCTCAGGGTTGTTTTGATTTGCATTTCCCTGATGACTAATGATGTTGAACATCTCTTAAGGTGCTTTTCAGCCACCTGAATTTCTTCTGGTGAAAATTCTTTGTTTAGCTCTGTACCCCATTTTTGATAGGGTTATTTGGTTCTTTGGGTTCTAACTTCTTGAGTTCTTTGTATATATTGGATATTAGCCCTCTGTCAGATGTGGGGTTGGTGAAGATCCTTTCCCAATTTGTTGGTTTCTGTTTTGTCCTTCTGACAGTGTCCTTTGCCTTATAGAAACTTTGTAATTTTATGAGGTCCCATTTGTCAATTTTTGATCTTAGAGCACAAGCTATTGGTGTTCTGTTCAGGAACTTTCCCCCTGAGCCCATGTCCTCCAGCTCAGATTTTATGTTTACTGTCAAGCATGGCTAAGTGGTCAGGTCACAGTGTACTTATCTCTGTCTCCCAAGTTCTAGAGGATACTGGATGTAGGTACTGAGCTGCATGTGGGATACTGGGAGCGAGATACTGAACCACACATGAAATACTTGGAAAGCAGACCCTGACCCACACATGGATACTGTTGGCGTCTTCAGAAATACCAAGGCTTTCTTGGTAAGCACCTCATTATCCTATAAGCAGACTCAGGTAGAATTCTGACATGTGAAGCTTGTTCCTATGAGAGCTAATATTGGGTAAATATATTCATGCTACTTAGAGACCAGAGTAGAATCCATAGTTGCAAGGTATAGTGGACTGGGAGAGGGCAATTTTGTACATAAACATGGAAGAGAATAGAATCACATCATGTTAACTTTTATCACCTAAAGTCTTATTTCTAAGAAGAGTCTAAATGCATTTGCTGGGTAAGGTTACACTCTTCAAAGTTAACTGAATTGTCATTGTTTCTTTACATCTTTACTTAATGAGAACTTAAATATAAGCCAAATGTGTCATAGCTATGCAAAGTGAAAAACTAAATAGCACAGAGAGATATTAAATATAAGAGCCTCCTTAGTCACTTTTAGTCTAACACTGAAAAGTAAACACTTTGTATTATTTGTTATTCATTTATTATTCCTTATATAACAGTTAGATTTCAAGTATTGTGACTCTACTGGTTCATTTGTCAGATGGTACAAGAACCCACTACTATTGGGAGTTCGAATTTCACTACCATCAGTCTGAATCATTTTTCATACAAAAATGTGGGTTTTAATTTTTATGTTCACATTTATTGTGCATAAAACAGAGAAGCAGCATGAAACAAATAAAAAGCAGTAGGTGACTATGGCATGCAGGCTGTGTAACAGAAGGCTACAGTCTTTTTGTTCCCTGATCAGTGGCTGCCACACTACTGATAATAGCTATTAAATTATATTTGATCTAAAGTTGCCCTAGTGCTCGTTGTACCTAATTAGCTTACTAACCTAAGCTACTATGTAATGATCTACAGCCTAACTTGCGATTATATCTTTGCAATCAATAGCTAAAATTCAGTCAATCATATACACAGAAACTAAGTGTCTTATTGTCTTGTTATGTCTATAAATGCTTCATGACCTATAATGGTACTCTAAAACTTTACTGGCCCGTAGTCTTACGTGATCCAAGAATCTTTGTTCAAATAAGCTCAACTATTAAAATGACTATCCTAAATTTGGTCACAATTATATATCTGCTTTTAGTTTTATTAGTTTGCATTGTTCAAAATTGAACCCAGGAACATGTACAGGTTAAGTACACACTCATGCTGAACTTCAGGGCGTATAATCAGTGTTATCATTTTAGAACAACTGTGTGTGCCTGACCATGTCAGGATATAGTAGATTCATAGCTTCTTTCCTTATATTGAAAGAACTCCAGTATATCCTATCATTTCATGCAAACATTCTTAATCTGCCTTGTAAACCTAAGGGCATTGCTTATGGAACTAGAACCTTATTTCATACTTTATAGAACTGTTAGCTATTTCCTAGAATCATGCCACACTACATTCAAAGTTAACTAAATTTTTCAAACATGGCTTCTTCTCTTGGTTAATTATAAAAGAAAGAACACTTTGTAAGCTGCATTTGGTTTATTCTGAGAGGATTAATCAGTAGGCTCCTTTAACAATGGTGTGGTTCTACAATTACACATTTCCTTGTCTATTTTAATGCTGCATCTGTTATTGATGGATGTCTACCTCACTGATTACATTGAGACTCACAAACTGCTTTTTGTTTATGGGTTTCTTTGTTTTTCACCTGTATTGATTGTAAAGATTCTGTAAAAACAGGCTTTCTCTTATCAACTAACTCTATACTGAAAATTAATGTTCTTTTCTGAAATATGAAGAAATTTCCTTATTCTTTTTCAGTATAATTATATGAGTAAGGCTTAAGCTATTACAATTAGGTCTTCATTTATGTTTTTGTGTACCAGCTTTCTCCAGAACATAAGTGCTTACACAGGAAATATTTATTAGGTCACATAATTTCCAGGTACAGATGAAGGCTTTATATCAGGACATCTCATGAGGTTGTATGAAGCTGTAAAGAGTCATCCATCCCATTGGATCATCATGGCCTAAGGCTGGTCTTCAATAACAGAAAAACAACAGAAAGCCCACATACATATGTAAACTGAACAACTCTCTACTTAATGATAACTTGGTCAGGGTAGAAATAAAGAAATAGATTAAAGACTACCTGAAATGTAATGAAAATGCTGACACATCATATCCAAACTTATGGGACACAATGAAAGCAGTGTTAAGGAGGAAAATTCATATAACTAAGTGCCCTGGTAAAGAAACTGGAGAAATCTTGCACTAATAACTTAACAGCACACCTGTGAGCTCTAGAACAAAAAAGAAACAAACTCACTCAAGAGCAGTAGATGGCAGGAAATAGTCAAACTCAGGGCTGAAATCAACCAAATAGAAACAAAGAGAACAATACTAAGAATCAATAAAACCAAAAGCTGTTTCTTTGAGAACATCAACTAGATAGATAAACTCCTAGAAAAACTAACTAAAGGGCCCAGAGGCAGTATTCAAATTAACAAAATCAGAAATGAAAAGGTAGACATAACAATAGAAAAGAAAATTCAAAAATTTATCAGATCCTACTATAAAAGCTTATACTCAACAAAACTGGAAAATATAGATGAAATGGATAGTTTTGTAGACAGAAACAAGATACCAAAGTTAAATCAAGAGCAGGCAAACTATCTAAAGAAGCCCATAACCCCTAAAGAAATAGAAGCAGTCATTAATAATCTCCCAACCAAAAATAGCCCAGGACTGAATGGGTTTAGTGCAGAATTCTATTAGACCTTCAAAGAAGACCTAATACCATTACTCTTCAAACTATTTCACAAAAGAGAAACAGAAGGAACACTACTCCATTCACTCTATGAAGCCACAATTATGCTTAAACCTAAACCACACAAAGACCCAAAAAAGAAAGAGAACTTCAAAACAATCTAGCTTATGAATATTGATGCAAAAATGCTCAAAAAATTCTTGCAAACCACATCCAAGAACACATGAAAACATCACTCACTATGATCATGTAGTCTTCAGCCCAAGGATTCAAGGTTGGTTCAATATATGAAAATCTATCACCGTATTCCACTATATAAAGAAACTATATAATAAAAAAATTGCTGTATCATCATCTTAGATGTAGAAAAAGCATTTGACAAAAAACAACACCCCTTCATGTTAAAAGTATTGGAGAGACCAGGACATCAAGTCCCATACCTAAACATAATAAAAGCAACATACAGCAAACCCACAGCCAATATCAATTTAAATGGAGACATCTTGAAACAATTGCACTAAAATCAGGGACAAGACAAGAATATCTACTCTCCCTATGTATATTTAGGATAGTATTTGAAGTGAAAGCTAGAAAAATAAGACAACAAAAAGAGATCAAGGAGATACAAGTTGATAAAGAAGAAATAAAAGTATCACTACTTGCAGATGATATGATAGTAAACATAAATGACCCAAAAGCTTCTCCTGCTGATAAATAACCTCAGCAAAGTGGCAAAATAGAAAATTAACTCAAATAAATCAGTAGCCTTTCTTTGTGCAAATGATAAACAGGCTGAGAAAGAAATTAGGGAAAAACTCCCTTCATAATAGTCACAAATAATATAAAATATCTTGTGGTAATTTTAACCAAACATGTGAAAGACCTGTATGACAATAACTTCAATTCTCTCAAGAAATAAACTAAGGAAGATCTCAAAAAATAGATTTTTTGCCTTTCTGGATAAATTTGAGAATTGTTCTTTCCATGTCTTTGAAAAATTTTGTTGGAATTTTGGTGGGTACTGCATTGATTCTGTTGATTGTCTTTGGTAGAATGGCCATTTTTCCTTATTCTTTTTCTCTTTCTTTCTTTTCTTTCTTTCTTTCTTTCTTTCTTTCTTTCTTTCTTTCTTTCTTTCTAGATATTTTCTTTATTTACGTTTAAAATGTTATCTCCTTTCTACATTTCCTTTCTGAAAACCACCTATCCCATCCCCCCCCTCGCCCTGCTCACCCACCCACCTACTCCTGCTTCTCTGTCCTGGTATGCCACAATATTAGTGCATTGGGCCTTCACAGGATAGCTGGTTTTTACTATATTAATTCTTCCAATCCATGAGCACACCACTCCATTGCTGGTAGGATTGCAAACTGGTACAATCACTCTGGAAATCAATCTGGAGGTTCCTCAGAAAATTGGAAATAGACCTAAAGACTCAGCAACATCACTCTTGGGAATATATACAAAAGATGCCCCACTGTGTCACAGGGGCATGTGTTCACAGTGGCCTTATTTGTGATAGTCAGAAGCTGGAAACAATCCAGATATCCCATGACAGAAGAATGGATATGGAAAATGTGGTTCATTTACAAAATGGAATACAACTCAGTTATTAAAACTGAGGACATCCTGAGTTTTTCAAGTAAATGGAAAGAATTAGAAAATATCATCCTGAGTGAGGCAACTCAGACCCAAAATTACATGCATGGTATTTACTCACTAATAAGTGGATATTGGCCAAAAAAAGAAAGTTCAGAACATGCAAGAACTCAAAAAAGATCAACAAGCTGAAGGACCCAAGTAAGGACACCTCAGTCTGTCTTGGAAGGGAGAAGAAAGCAATCACATGTGGGGAGGGGGGAGGGGCCTGGGATGGAAAGGGGATGGGGGATTGCAGGAAGGGGGGAAGGAGGGAACCTGAATTGGAATTGGGTAAGGGAAAAGATTGAAGCCCTGAGGGCCAGCAGAAAGATTGGAAACAGGCAACCTCAGGAGGTAGGAGGTTGTGAGGATACTCCAGAATGCACCAGAGACCTGGGAGGTGAGAGACTCTCAGGATTCAAAGGGGGGACCTTAGATAAAATGACAGATAGTAGAGAGAGGGAACTTGTAGAGCACAGCCCCAGCAGGAAGACATGGCATCAAACTGACCCATAATTGCTCCTGTCTGAAAGAACTTCAAGAATGGAAATGGAGATGGGTCTGTAGAAATAAAAGGTCCAGCGACAGGCCCAAAGTGGGACCCAGCTCAAGGGGAAGTCCCAAGGCCCAACCCTATTACTGAGGCTATGGAGTGCTCATAAAAAGGGACCTATCAGACTGCACTCAAGAGGATCCAACAAGCAGCTGAAAGCATCAGATGCAGATATTTGCATGCAACCAATGGACAGAAGTTGCTGAGCCTTGTGGTTGAATTAGGGAAAAGCTGGAAGAAACTGAGGAGCATGGCAAACCTGGAGGAATATCAGCAGTCTCAATTAGCCTGGACCTCTAGATCTCTGAAACACTGGACCAACAGCCAGGCAGCATAGACCAGCTGATATGAAGTCCCTAACATATATACAGCAGAAGATTGCAGGGTCTGGGTTCAGTCAGAGAAGATATACCAAATCCTCAAGGGCTTGGAGGCCCCAGGGAGTTTAGAGGTCTGGTTGGGAGGAAGATGGGGAGTGGGGACATCCTTATGGAGACAGTGGGGAGGGACATGGAACAGTTGTAGGGAAGAATGGGGGGCCATAAAATCTGGAGTGTAAATAAATAAATAAATGACAGAAAAGGGCAAAAAAAAAAAAAAAAGAAGAGTCACAAAGAAAGTCATCAGTTAAGTTGACTGAGAAACTTTCCAGAAAATTCATGGGAATGCGGGGATCTTTCTGAATGTTGGCAGGAGACTGGATTTCCTTGTCACATGACCTTTTCTATATAGTTAGTTACTTCCTTCAGAGAAAAGAATCCAAATGAGGACACAACATGTTTAAGGAGGAAGTAACTGGATTGTAAACTAGTCTACTAAATCACACACAAAACATTTTAGCTTTACAGTATTCAATAGAAATTAGTCATTGAGGGAAGGGCCATCATGATACTTCCCCACCTGGGGTTCTGTCCTATGTGCAGCCACCAAACCCAGACACTTGCTGATCCTGGGAGGTGCTTGATGACAGGGACCTGATTTAGATATCTTCTGAGAGGGTCTGTCAGAGCCTTATAGATGCAGGATGTGGATGCTTTCAGCCAAACATCGGACTGAGCAGAGGAATCCCAATACAAGAGTTGGGGGGAAGGACTGAAGGAGCTGAAGTGGTTTAGAACCGCATGAGAGGAACAACTATATCAGCTGACCAGATCCTCCAGAGCTCCCAGGAACTAAACTAGCAACCAAAGAATACACATGGAGGAACCCATGACTCCAGATGTATATGTGGAGCAGGATGGCTTTGTTTTGCATCAATAGGAGGGGAAGCCCTGAATCTTGTGAAAGCTTGAGGCCCCAGCACCCCAGAATAGGGGAATGATAGGGAGGTGGAATAGGAGTGGGTGGGGGAGCACCCTCAAGGAGACAGGGGAGGAGAGATGGAGTGGGGATTTTAGGGGGGGCACTGGGAGGAGAGATAACATTTGAAATATAAATGAATAAAATAACCAATAAAACAGAAAAGAAAAGAAAATTAGTCACTAACTCTAGCCAATGCTCAGAGTAGAAGAGTGGACCTTATTCCTTGAAGGAAGCATGAAAAAACCTATGAGCAAGATTTAAAACCAACATTGTATCCAGCACATCTAAGTCACTTTTTTATTTTTCCTTCCTTCCTTCCTTCCTTCCTTCCTTCCTTCCTTCCTTTCTTCCTTCTTCCCCCTCTGCTCTTTATCCCCTTTCTTACTTTCTGTTTATTTTTGCAATATATTATTATATTTTATATTTTAATTTCCTTATGGTTATGCATGTATTACTTTTAAGGTTTTTAAGAGATTCATTAGTATTAATATATGAATATATTTTCCCTACTAGTTGTATATTCTATTCATTCTTGAGTGATTTTTGTATGACCTTATTGGGATTTGAAGCTTTCTTGCTATCTGGCAACAAGGAAATCACAGTACACATCATGTATTCCTGTCCTCAGATAAGAATTCAGCCTTTATCCAAAGCACTCTGCTGCCTTTTAACCAGAAAAGATGCTATTTAGAAGCTATTAATTTGTCACTGGGTATGGCTTTTGTTGTAAAACTGTCATGGCCTTTAGATAGTCCTGCATGCATTTCTAGAGTTTACGTAATTTCAAGGAACAATAAAAGTAAACAGTAATGTTTTTAACTCAAAATTTACATATGCAGTTTCATTTGTTTTGTTTTCTCATTCCTCTTTTAAAAATTGTATCAAGACAATAATAGTATATTAGCTATGAACAATTTTCTACCACTTCAAATAAATTAGTACTGCATACAAATATATTAATGGAAGCTGAGAATATATTTTTATGCCTAGACCTTATTTTGTAAAATAGAATAAAATTCATGTTGTCCTCTAGCATTGTGGTTATGATATTATATAAATATGTATGTAGATACATTTTGAGACTAAATAGATAGAAACTTATCTATGGCAAAATTATGAAGATCTTTAACTGTACATTCATAGGCATGTCTTTTAATAGTTAAAAACAAAAATGCCGTCATAGTGAATTTTCCCTGAAGCTGCAGTTTAAGTATCCTTGAAGTTACAGTTAGATTTTTCTCACTATATCAAAAGCTAAGCTTCAAGGACAGACGATCAATTGTTTATATGTACCCCGACAAAGAGTAGCATCCCCTCAAAATCTATCACTTTTTTATAATACCATTTGTATCATGCTTGTGAGCTTCTTTGCAAGCTTTAAGGAATATCATGGGGAGACATATCTTGAAAGATCTACTCCACTCCCACTTGGGTAATGCAAAAAGGTCAACTTTTCCCAGTGAATATGCTATCCACCTCATACTAGTCATTAAATCTCCTCAAAGTCCACAGTTTAGAAGCCAATGGGATGTAATTTTCCTTTCTGGTCAGACTACTTCAAACTCTGTGTCTCTGGAGTGTTCTATCCCTTTGCATTGATGCCTAAACTTCTAGATCAATTACCTCTGTTTTGTGGCTCGATTCTCTCGTTCAAGAAAACAGGAACTAAAGTGAAGCCTTTCACCTGCTTATTAATTAATTAATTAATTAATTAATTAATTTAATGCTTACCTGATGTAGTCAGTTCTGCGCGTCCTTGAATTCTATATCCATATTTAAGATATTTGGGGAAAATTTACAACAGAACTGTAATTGACAATCTTTTCATATAATCAGTTCTAGAATAATACAGCTAAAAATGCCCTTCTTAGTGTTTATACAGCATTATGCACTATGTGTCATTGAGCAATGGCTTGACACCTGAGGAGAAGTAAGTAAGTAATGTGTAAATGTGACTCCATTTCATGCAAGAGATTTGAAAATCTGTAGAGTGTGGTATCTGTAGGTGTGTGTGTGTGTGTGTGTGTGTGTGTGTGTGTGTGTGTGTGATGAGTTTCTGGGCAACTCCGTGTTTGATGATTTCTTATATTTTACTGTTCATAATTTTTAAAATATTTTACAGCCAATAGAAAATGTCAAAACTGACTTATACTCTTTTTCCCAGGGCTCCTTTAATTCTGATATTAACTATTGTTCTAGTTTATATATTCTGGATTCTCTGTAGAAATATATAAACTACATCTCCCCTCATCTTCTTTTTCATGCAGAGTTTCAGACCATATTATGCCAGCTACAGAGTCCTGTGTTTTGAATATTTCAGTGTGTTCTAGTGATGACCAAAGATCCATCTTATCCCTTCTTGCAGGTGCAGAATATGATTGTATGGATGTCTCTACCCCTAAAGGCATCCATAGTTTTGGACATTTTGCATATTTCTATTTCTTGCTATTATAGGTAAAATTGTACAGTGAAATTTTTCCCTTAGACAATAATTTGTGATTTTTTTTCTAAACTAAGAGTGAGAAATAAAGTTGTAAACAAATAAATTATACCTCCAGGAATTACTGTATATATATATCTCCCACACAGTGTCTAATTTCACATTTATACAATAAAGTGTTTTGCACAGTTTGAGCTGACAGAGTGTGCTTTTATTTTATGTTTGACAGTTGATAGATGGTTAATGCTATTTCAATGCAACTTTAACATAATTTTTCTATAATAGCTGAGTCTGGAAAATATTTCTTATATTAAAGATGATTATTTTAACTTATTTTTGAAGTTTTCTTTTAGAATTAAATATAAGTTCTAAAGAAAGAGTGAAAGTATAACTTCCATCAACATCCATATAATGTTAGGTAACATAATATGCTGCTTTGTTATGGTTTACTATGTTGCTGATAATTAAGAGGCAGACACTGTTTCCAAATTGTTTTCTGAGAGTCTCCACCCAGAAGCTGACATGGACAGATACAGATACCCAAATAGTGGATGGAGCTTGGTAGAAATAGGAGGAAGGATTGCAGGCCCCAAAGGGAATATGAAGTCCACAGGAAGACCAACAGAGTCAACTCACCAGGAACCTTGGTATTCTCAGAGTCTGAACCACCAACCAAAGAGCATCCATGGGCTGGCCTCCTTGCATGTATGTAACAAATATTCACCTTGGTCTTCATGTGGGTCCCAAACAACCAGAATGGAGCTATTTCAAAAGCTGCTGCCTGTGCAAGGCATATGTTCTTCCAGCTGGACCGCCTTATCTGGCCTTAATGGGAAAGAATGCCTAGCCTCACAGAGGCTTTAAGTACTAGGGTGGATCTAGGTTCCACTCACTCAGAAGGGAAGGGGAGGGGGCAGGGGGAAAACTTTGGGAGGGGGTGACCAGAAAGGAGGTCAGTTAGCAGGATGTAAGTGAATAAGTAAAGGAAATAAGTAAAAATAAAATTTTAAAGCAACTACCACAATTTCCTCTGAAATCATTCAAATCGTATCTCTATCACAGGATGCCCATTACATTTGGTCTTGCTGATAACTGAACATTTCTGTAACTGGAAACATGTTTTCATCTTGTAGTTGTTTAGTGTAGGCTGGGACTTTTGAATAAAGTATTATATAGAGTATACTTTGGGTTTCTCTAACTACTATTCTGATTAAATTGTGTTTGCAGGTAGAAGAAAAGATGATATCTGAGGAATGACTTTCTTATTAGGATACATGGGGTCAGTATAACATGATGGGAGTAATCATATACACTCAGTAAAGGCTCTGCTTTCACAGGCATGTCTTGACTCTAAAGCTCCTGTTTCTAGGTAGTCTATCTTATGAATTGAAAATGGTCATGAGCCAACCTGTCCATCTAGAAGAGGATTGTGATGGCTCTCTGGAGCATCAAGCCTTGGTGTGTGGTACACAGAAAATTCACATTCACTACCTCTGGACACGTTGAGCAATTCACTCACTGACCTCCAGTCACAGATTCTTACACAGTATCTGTCAGTCATACTCACAGGTTTTCTTACCTATCATCACCTGTCTTCACCTGTCATTATCCCATCTCTTCCTGAGCTGCCCATTGCCTCTAGATTTGGAATGTTTTTCCTTCCCAAGTAGTCTGAGTAACGCAGGTTAAGTTTTAGTTTCTATCTTTTTTCTTGTCATCAACCTGGGGCTGATACTTCCTCAAGTTCTACAACTGTAATTTGAAGCCTAGGAAATGAAAATCTGCTTATGTTTCTACTCAATATTTACCTGATGCATTAGGCTGTAATTATAGAACGTATCCCATTTAGTTAAACTATGGTGGTTTAAAATTGCTATTGGATTGTGTTTGATAATCTTTTATTTGTCTCATCTTTTGCATTGCTACTTAAACATGGGCCATATCTAAGCATCATTTTAAAATAGAGCTTATAGGTTTTCAATAATGTTATATTAGCTTCAGCAAATAGTTGCAAAGATTTTAAGTTTTTTTCTGTGATAATGATCAGATTTGTGACACTGGGAATTTTATTTTGGGAGAGATAAGTTTTTCACATTTGCTTCCATGAAAATTATTTTGTTTGAGACTTCATAACCACTAATCATAGTTTGAATAATATGTAAAATTTTGAGTTGCAGTTTGGGGTAAGTATAAGTTTTGCCTTAATATATTTATTTTAAAATTATTTTTATTTAAAGCTTTTATCTTTTTTAAAAAACAAGCAAACTTTCCCTTTTATTAACATTTTTCAGTGAATAGAATTGAATCAATCACTTATCCTGCCCCTTTTTCTCCCTTCAACTCTTTCCAACTGCTTTACTTTAACCCTACCCATGCCATTCTGTTTTCAAGTTATAGCCTCGTTTTCTTTGATTATATTTGGTGCATACATACATATATATGTACTTGTGTGTACAAATATATAAAAAATAGCCTGCTGATTCTGTCTGCTGTTTGTGTGATTATGGTTTAGAGACTGACCATTCTATATTAGAAAAAACAATAACAGGACTCTTCCATGGGAGACTAAATCTCCCAGCAGACATTAACTTTCTATAGTTCTTTATCTAGAGGTGGGATCCCAAGAAAATTTCCCTTTTCCTCGTTAACTTGTTCCTTGATAATGCTTTTGTTCTAGTCTTGCTTATATGGGCATTCCTAAGAAAGACTGTTTCAAAGCAGAATTCCTGGTATTCTGGTTTCTACAGTCTTTCCACCTCTTCTGAGATGTTCCCTGAGCCATGAATGATGGAGCTATGGTGGATATGGCTGGAATTTCCATGAACTATTGATTACAGCATTGTGTCCAGTTATGGTTTTCTGTGAAAATTTATACAGCATTGTTGTTGTTGTTGTTGTTGTTGTTGTTGTTGTTATTATTGAGTAGTAGTAGTAGTAGTAGTAGTAGTAGTAGTAGTAGTAGTAGCAGCAGCAGCAGTAGCAACAATACTAGTTGTTATAGTTGTAGGAGTAGTATGTGTGGATGGGTTATACTTGTTATTATGTGTGTATATGTGCATACATTTGAAGGTATTTGCACATAGTTGCTTTTGAGTTGGTGCAGTTGCATATGAGGTTCCAAAATGAGCATCATATCTTCCTCCTCCATAGCTCTCTACATTTACTTTTTGAGATAGGGTCTCTCGCTGAAACTGAAGCTCACTAATTATGTTGGGGTGGCTGGACAATATCCCCACATTCTACCATTTTGTTTATAGAACATGCTGTCAACCCCTGATTTTTTATTTTTCTTTTGCAATTATAATATAGAAAAATTTCCTTTGCCACCCAGACCACAACAGAAAATCATAACCAATCAAAATGCAGTTCTAGAGCCCTGTCACAATGAATACATCTATGTAATATTCTTGTACCCAAGTCCCAGGGAACATTGGAAGAGGAGCTGAAAAGACTGTGAGAGCCCAGGGATTAGGGAGTTTTCTGTGAAAGTGTCTCCTAGTACTGTCAGAAGATACACCCATAAAGCCTCACCAATGTGACTGCCTAAACATGAGATGAACAACAATGACATGCCAGAGTGGGAAGTAATAAAGTCCTGCTTTTTTTTCTTTGAGACAGGGGTCTCTGTATAGCCCTTGCTGTCCTGGAACTCACTCTGTACACCATGATGGCCTTGAACTCAGAAATCTGCCTGCCTCTGCCTCCCAAGTGCTGAGATTAAAGGTCTGCATCATCACTGCCTGGTTAGTCCTGCTTTTTCTTATCCAGCCATTGGGAATCTAAACTCAATGGAAGTCATCCCCTTCCCCAAACCTAATTATAAGCTTTGTATAGTTTTTCTATGGTTTTCCACTTATTATTTTATATTCTTTGTGAGACACATAAGCTGTAGTATATGTCCAATTCATTGTTCTTTGGTGCATTATTTCTATTTTGTTAATTTTCTCAAAAATAAACGTAATGCTTCCTCATTTATTAGTTATGTTCTTTTTGTTTGCAGCTTAATATTTTCTGGTTATATTTCCAGGTACTATTTTACTTTATTCATGTTGTCATTGAATGGAAATTTTGAGGAATGTACATTGGAAAACTTTCCTTTTTTCTCTTTCTTTTTATAATTAGATATTTTCATTATTTACATTTCAAATGTTATCCCCTTTCCTCATTTCCCCTCTGAAAATAACCTATCTTATCCCCTCATTCCCCTACTCACCAACCCAACCACTCCTGCTTCCCTGTCCTGGCATTCCTCTCTACACAGTGGCATTGAGCCTTCATAGGACCAAGGGCCTCTCCTCTCATTGATTTCCTACAAGGCCATCCTCTGCTACGTATGCTACATGAGCCATGTGTCCACCATGTGTACTCTTTGGTTGGTGGTTTAATCCCTGGGAACTCTGGGGATACTCCTTGGTTCATATTGTTGTTCCTCCTATGGGGCTGCAAAGACCTTCAGCTCTTTGAATCTTTTCACTAGCTCATCCATTGGGGACCCTGTACTCAGTTCAATGGTAGGCAGAAAGCATCCACCCCTGTATTTGTCAGGCAAAGGCAGAGGCTCTCAGAAGACAGCTATATCAGTGTCCTGTTAGCAAGGATTTGTTGGCATCCATGATAGTGTCTATATATGGGACAGAGACCCAGGTTAGGCAGTCTCTGGATGGTCTTTCCATCAGTCTCTGCTGCACACTTTGTTTCTGTATCTCCTCTCACCCCCTTCTAAGAAAAAAATAAATTGTCTATTGTTTAGTCTTCCTTCTTCTTGAGCTTTATTTGGTTTGTGAATTATATCTTGGGTCTTCTAAGCTTCTGGGCTAATATCCACTTATGAGTGAGTGCATATCATGTGTGTTACTTTGTGATTGGGTTACCTCACTCAGGATGATATTTTTCAGTTCTATACACTTGCCTAAGAATTTTATGAATTCATTGTTTTTAATAGCTGAGTGGTATTCCATAGTATAAATATATCACATTTTCTGTATCCATTCCTCCGTTGAGGGACATCTGGGTTCTTGCCAGCTTCTGGCTATTATAAATAGGGCTACTATCAACATAGTGGAGCATGTGTCATTACATGTTGGAGAATCCTCTGGGCATATTCCCAGGAGTGGTATAGCAGGGTCTTTCTGTAGTATTATGCTCTGATTTCTGAGGAACCACCAAACTGATTTCCAGAGTAGTTGTACCAGCTTGTATTCTCACCAGCAGTGGAGGAGTGTTCCTCTTTCTCTACATTCATGCCAGCATCTGCTGTCCCCTGAGTATTTCATCTTAGCCTTTCTGACTGGTGGGAGGTGGAATCTCAGGGTTGTTTTGATATGCATATCCCTGATAACTAATGATGCTGAACATTTCTTTAGGTGCTTCTTGGCCATTTGGTATTCCTCGGTTGAAAATTCTTTGTTTAGCTCTGTATTCCATTTTACTAGGGTTATTTGATTCGCTGAAGTATAACTTCATGAGTTCTTCGTATTCATTGGCTAATAGCCATCTATTGGATGCAGGATTGGTATAGATCTTCCCTCAATCTGTTGGTTGCCATTTTGTCCTATTGGCAGTGTCATTTGCCTTACAGAATATTTGGAATTTTATGAGGTCCCATTTGTCAATTCTTGATTTTATAGGATAAGCTATTGGTGTTATGTTCAGGAAATTTTCCTGGTGTCCATGTGTTTCAGGCTCTTCCCATTTTCTCAAATAGTTTCAGTGTATCCAGTTTTATATGGAGATCCTTGATCCACTTGAACTTGAGCTTTGTACAAGGAGATAAGAATGGATCATTTGCATTTTTCTACATGTCAACCACCAGTTGAATTATCACCATTTGTTGAAAATGCTGTCTTTATTCCACTGGATGGTTTTATGCTTTTGTCAAAGATCAAGTGACCATAGGTGTAAGGGTAAAATTCTCGGTCTTCAATTCTATTTCATTGATTTACCTGCCTGTCACTGTACTAATAGTATGCAGTTTTTATCACTATTGCTTTGTAGTATAGGTTGAAGTCAGGGATGGTGATTCCATGAGAAGTTCTTCCATTGTTGAGAATAGATTTTGCTAGCCTGGGTTTTTTGTTATTCCCGGTAATTTTGCAAATTGCTCTTTCTAACTCTATGAAGAATTGTGCTGGATTTTTGATGGAGATTGCATTGAATCTGTAGATTGCTTTCAGCAAGATGTCCAGTTTTACTATATTAACCCTGCCAATCCATGAGCATGGACGATCTGTCCATTCTTTGAGATCTTCAATTTCTGTCTCCAGAGACTTGAAGTTCTTGTCATACAGATCTTTTACTTGCTTGGTTAGAGATACACCAAGGTATTTTATATTATTTCTGACTATTGGAAAGCTTTTTCTTCCCCTAATTTCTTTCTCAGCCCATTTACTCTTTGAGTAGAAGGCCACTGATTTGTTCGAGCTAATTTTATATCCACCCACTTTGCTAAAGTTGTTTATCAGTTTCATCAGGTTTGGTTGGTGGAATTTTTGGGGTCACTTAAGTATACTATCATATCTTCTGCCAATAGTGATATTTTAACTTCTTTCTTTCCAATTTGTATCACTTTGACCTCCTATTTTTGTCTAATTACTCTGGCTAGTACTTCCAGTACTATAATGAATAGGTATGAAGAGAGTAAGCAGCCTTGTCTAGTCCCTGGTTTCAGTGGGATTGCTTCAAGTTTCTCTCCATTTAGTTTGATGTTGGCTACTGGTTTGTTGCATATTGCTTTTACTATGATTATGCACAGACCTAGAGTTCCTGATCTTTTCAAGAGTTTTATCATGAAGAGGTGTCAGATTTATGAAATGATTTTTCAACACCTAATGAAATAATCATTTTTCTTTGAGTTTGTTTATAAAGTGGATTACACTGATGGATTGCCTTATATTAAACTACCCATGCATTCCTGTGATGAAGCCTACTTGATCATGTTAAATAATCATTTTAATGTGTTCTTGCATTTGTTTTGTGCATTTGTTTTTTCTTTGATATTTATAAGGGAAATTGGTCTGAAGTTCTCTTTTTTTCTTAGATCATTTTGTGGTTTAGGTATCAGAGTTTAATTGTGGCTTCATAGAACAAATTGGGTAGTGTTCCTCTGTTTCTATTTTGTGGAATAGTTTGAAGAGTATTAGTATTTGGTCATCTTTGAATGTGTGATATAACTGCACTAAACTCATCTGGTCCTGGGCCTTTTTTGTTGGGAGACTATTAATTACTGCTTCTACTTATTTAGGGGTTATGGGACTGTTTATATCATTTGTCTGATCCTGATTTAACTTTGGTAGCTGGTATCTGTCTAGAAAATTGTCGATTTCATCTAGATTTTCCAGTTTTGTTGAGTATAGGCTTTTGTACTGCTATCTAATGACTTTTTGTATTTCCTAGGTTTCTGTTATGTTTCCCTTTTCACTTATGATTTTGTTGATTCCTACACTGTCTCTGTGCCATTTGGTTAGTCTGGCTTAGGGTTTATCTATCTTGTTGACTTTCTCAAAGTACCAGCTCCTGGTTTGGTTGATTCTTTGTATAGTTCTTTTTGTTTCTACTTGGTTGATTTCAGTCCTGAGTTTGATTATTTCCTGCTGTATACTACTCTTGGGTGTACTTTCTTCTTCTCCTTCTCCTTCTCCTTCTTCTCCTTCTCCTCCTTCTCCTTCTCCTTCTCCTCCTCCTCCTCCTCCTCCTCCTCCTCCTCCTCCTTCTCCTCCTTCTTCTTCTGTAGTACTTTCAGATGTGCTGTCAAACTGCTAATGTATGCCCTGTTCAGTTTCTTTTTGAAGGCACTCAGAGCTATGAGCTTTCCTAGCAGAACTGCTTTCACTGTGTACCATAAATTTGGGTATGTTGTGGCTTCATTTTCATTAAATTTTAAACGTCTTTAATTTCTTCCTTTATTTCTTCCTTAACCATGTTATCATTGAGTAGAGTGTTGTTCAGCCACATGTATCTGTGGTTTCCATTATTTTTGTTGTTATTGAAGACCAGCCTTAGCATGTGATGATCTAACAGGATGCATGGGATTATTTCATTCTTCTTGTATCTGTTGAGGCCTGTTTTGTGACTGATTACATGGTCAATTTTGGAGAAGGTACTGTGAGGTGCTGAGAAGATAGTATATTCTTTTGTTTTAGGATAAAATGTTCTACATATATCTGCTAAATATCTATAGATATCTGTTAAACCTATTTGATTCATAACTTCTGTTAGTTTCACTGTGTTTTTGTTTAATTTATGTTTCTATGATCTGTTCATTGTTGAGAGTGGGGTGTTGAAGTCTCTTACTATTATTGTGTGAGGTACAATGTGTACTTTGAGCTTTTGTAATTTTTTTTTTAATAAATGTAGGTGCCCTTGCATTTTTGAGCACAGATATTCAGAAATGAAAGTTTATCTTGGTAGATATTTCCTTTGATTATTGTGAAGTGTCTTTCCTAATCTTTTTTATTACTTTT
This sequence comes from Apodemus agrarius, assembly GCA_964023405.1. NCBI lineage: Eukaryota > Metazoa > Chordata > Mammalia > Rodentia > Muridae > Apodemus > Apodemus agrarius. The sequence continues at coordinate 82,870,598 of OZ030016.1, read as the reverse complement.
GATTCGACATTAGAATGGCTACACCAGCTTTTTTCTTGGGACCATTAGCTTGGAAAATTATTCTCCAGCCTTTTACTCTGAGATAGTGTCTGTCTTTGTCTCTGAGGTAGGTTTCCTATATGCAGCAAAATGTTGGGTCCTGTTTATGTCTTTTTTTAGTCTATGTCTTTTTATTGGGAAATTGAGTCTATTGAATTTTAGAGATATTAAGGAAAAGTGATTTTTGCTTCATGTTATTTTTGTTGTTAGGGGTTGAATTATGTTTAACTGCTATTTTCTTTTTAGTTTGTTTAAAGAAGATTATTTTCTTGGTTTTTTATAGGGTTTAGCTTCACTTTTTGTGCTGGAGTTATCCATTTATTATCCTTTGAAGGCCTGATTTGTGGAAAGATATTGTGTACACATTTTTTTTTTGGCATGGAATACCTTAGTTTCTTCAACTGTGATAATTGAGAGTTTTGCTGGGAATAGTATCCTGGGCTGGCATTTATGTTTTCTTAGGGTCTGTATGACATCTGCACAGGATTTTCTGGATTTTATAGTCTCTGAAAAGAAATCTGGTGTAAGTCTTATAAGTCTGCCTTTATATTTTACTTCAACTCTTTTACTTACTGATTTTAATATTCTTTGTTTTGTTCATTTGATGTTTTGACTATTATATGATAGGTGGAATCTTTTCTGCTCCAGTCTATTTGGAGTTCGGTAGGCCTCTTGTATGTTTATGGTTATTTCTTTCTTTAGGTTAGGGGAGTTTTCTTCTATAAGTTTGTTGAAGATATTTATTATCCCTTTAATTTGGGGATCTTCACTCTCTTCTATACCTTTTATCCTTAGGTTTGGCCTTCTCATTATGTCCTGGATTTCCTGGATGTTTTGGGCTAGGAGCTTTTTGCATTTTGCATTTTCTTTGACTCTTGTATCAATATTTTCTATGGTATCGTCTGCACCTGAGATTCTCTCTTCTATCTCTTGTAGTCTGTTAGTGATGCTTGCATCTATGACTCTTGATCTCTTGCCTAGGTTTTCTATCTCCAAGATTGTCTCTCTTTGTGGTTTCTTTATTGTTTCTACTTCCATTTTTAGATCCTGCATGGTCTTGTTCAATTCCTTCACCTGTTTGTGTTTTCCTGTAATTCTTTAAGGAATTGTTGTTCTTTTTCAAGGGCTTTTACTTGTTTACCTGTGTTCTGTATTTCTTTAAGGGCGTTATTTATGACCTTCTTAAAGTCCTCTAACCACTTAAATGCAAATCTTGCTTTTCTGGTGTGTTGGGTTTTCCAGAACTTGCTGTGGTAAGAGAATTGGGTTTTGATGATGCCAAGTACCCTTCTCTTGGTAAGGTTCTTGTATTTGCCTTTTGCCATCTGGTTATCTCTGATGTTAGTTGGTCTTGCTGTCTCTGGCTGAAGCTTGTCCCTTGTGTAGGCCTGTAAGCCTGTGTCAGCATTCTTGGGAAATCAGCTCTCTCTGCCTAGACCTGTGTACAGAGGCCTGTGGAATAGCCACAGCTCCTGGGTACAGATGGAGACCGAAAGGATCCTGTCCCAGCTTCTCCATTGTTCCTGTGCCCTGTGTGCTCCTGACAGTTCCCACTTTGTCCAATTATTGGCGAGAAACTAGAGATCTCTCCTCTGAGTCAGGGAGTGTGAGCACTCTGGGGAGATCAGCTCTGTCCTGGAGAAATAAACTATTGCATAACCCTAGCTCCTGGGTGCAGATGGAGACTGGAAGCTGGAAAAGTTTTCTATAGCTTGTTTTGCTGTAACTGACAGATGTTACTGTATATTTAAAATAGGGGAAGATGCAGGTATTTCATGTGGACTTTAGGAAGGTCCGATAGCAAAAGCTTACTTGGAGTTTTTTCTAAAATATTCCTGCAATTAGCACACTAACATATAGGTAGGTTTTGTTCATGTTTGAGAGCAAAGGGTTCTGAGACTCCTTTTCTATAAGTTAACCCCAAATTCTGTAGTCTTTCCTTACTAAATATACATGTATTAAATGCTTTGTAGTTGGCTATGGCTATCACTTGAATTTTGTCTGCTTTCTAAAAAATACAAGGCAATAAGAAGCATAGCTACAGATATTTGTGCTACCAGCATTCAGGTTCAAGATTCTTCATGTTTTAGTGTGCCTTTATCCAAAAGAATTAATAATTAGTAAAGAAAAATTAATTTTCTGAGACTGTAGTTAAACTAGTGAAAAATGTGTAATTTCTTCTTCAAATTACCTCTGGCAAGCTAAAAGTTTATGGAAACCCATTAGAGAAAGGTCAACAGATGAGTAGATTTATTTGTGACGTAGTTTATCTAGTCCTGTTCTATGGGTGTCTTCTGTGTAGAGAATCAATAAAGCACAAGTTACCTCTGCCTTTTTTATTTAAAAGATGGAGGGATGCAAGTATATCTATTTAGAAATTAGAATGCTTCCTCTATTCTGCTGGAGTCCAGCAGAGTTTCTGTGGTGTGGCTTCATATTTAAATTCAGCAATAGAAACTCACTTAGGAACACTTATACATGAACACAGTCAGGCTTTCACATCATGCTCTAACTGTCATAATAACATGCAATATAATCTAGTTAAAAGTGTTTCAAAATGTCTTGGGAAACAAGACAGCCCATACACTTTTATTAAAAGAACCCAAAATGTCAAAATAGGAATGCATATATTAAAACAGGATTGCAAAATTTTACCAGTTCTCTATGTAGGTAATGGTGATCTCTAGCACAAAATATTATCATAATATGGAAAAAAGCATAGCTAGTGAATATTGAATATATATAATATGGTTATAATAAAGGCAAATAATGAGGCCTGGATTATTTCACAGGAACAACTGGAGATAACTTCCAAGGCAAATAATATCTAAATAAATTGGAAATGTTAGCTGTTAACTGTTGGGATTCATTCTCAAAGATGAATTGTTGGGTGATTCTATCATTGTATAAGTGTGAAAATATCTCTTTACACTAGCTAAGATAGTTGAGTCTATCACACACCTAGGCTTTTCTGTGGGATAGAGTTTTGTCACTAGGCTGAAAATCTGTGAAATTTCATATATATATATATATATATATATATATATATATATATATATCCTCTATGGTGCTTACTCTTAATGGAACTTAAAAATGGAAGGTGGGTTTGTATGTGCGCAAGTAAGTTCATGAAGACTAAGATACCTGTGCATGTTGCTTTGGATTTCATAATAGGGTACACTAGTTGTGCTGAACTTACTTTAGAAGATATTTCCCTAATGGAAGATTTACTTTGGTTTATGGTAACAGTTTCACTTTTGGAACTTTTGTGCTTTTAACTTTTTCATTTGCCTTTACAATTACAAGTTGTAATGTAACCACATTGAAACACTATACAAACCTATTTACATGTCCTTATTCTATATAAGTTTTCTATGAAAACAATGTAACTAAAAGCAAAATGCATTTTCTGAAGGAAGGTGAGAAAAAAAGGAGTGGCAGTGTAGAGAGACTTATTGAGGTGCCAGGCCACCTGGCAGGAACTTGACATTGACCAATGTGAGGTTCCTCTCCCAGCCTTTGAGTGGGACCTCCTATGTTTGCCATATCCCCTCCACCTAAGGTGGAGTGCTCAGACCAAAGTGAAGCATATTTTTCTTCAAGGACCTGCAGTTTCCTGAGAAACACTAGCCACTTGTGGAACAACTGAACTGATTCTGCTGAGAAGCTTCTAGTCTTTTCCCCTGCCTATATATTTAGCGTTCTTTATTAAACTTTGAGACCCTGAATAGCAGGTGCTGTATTGGTCTCCATCTCTTTTTGCTGCCTTCTCATACATTCCCAGCTTCCCTTCCAGGTAACCCATTTGATGTAACTGCAGACAGTTAGAGGGGAGGAATAGATGTTGGAAGAGACAGGAGAGTACAGAGGGTCAGGAAGTTGAATAGAAACATATAGCAGTGGGGGATGGGAAATTGGGGATTAGCCACTAGAAAGTCCCAGACTCCAAGGATGGGAGAGGATTCCAGGAGCCAATAGTAATGACTTTAGCTGAAATTCCCAACAAAGCAGAGATACAACTTATAGGGACTACCTCCAGAAGATAGGCATGACCCTCAGTTGAGGGATGGAGTCACCCACACATCTCAAAATTTAAAAGAGAGAAATGTTCTTGTCCAAAGGAAAGACAGGAACAAAATCGGAACAGAGACTGAAGGAAATGCCATTCAGAGACTGCCCCACTAGGGCTTCATCCCATCTGCAGATTCCAACCCCCACACTATTGCTGATTCGAAATAGCACTTGCTGATAGGAGTTTGATATGGCTCTTCCCTGAGAGGTTCTACCAGCATCTAATCAATTCCACCAACCATTGTACTGAGCAATCTGGACCTGGGGACCCCATTGGAAGAGCTAGAGGAGGGACTGAAAGAGCTGATGGGGATAGCAACTCCATAAAAGGAACAATATTACCTCACTGGACAACCAGGACTTTCCAGGGACTAAACCACCCACCAAAGAGTATATAAGAGGAGGGAGCTAGGACTCCAGATACATATGTAGCAGAGAATGACCTTGTCTGACACCAGTGGGAGGGATTGGAGGCTTGATGCCCCATCATAGGGGAATGCTAGAGAAGTGAGGTTGGAGTGAATGGGTGGAGGAGCTTCCTCATCTAGGCAAAAGGAAAAGGAGGGGAGGGAGGATGGATGGGGGAGTTTGTGGAGGGGTAACTCAGGAAGAGGGCATTATCTGAAATGTAAACAATAAAATGATGAATTGAAAGAAGATGTTTTTGGTGTATAGATAGGTATATGTCCTTGTGATGCATATAAACCTGTGTGTGGAGGTCAGAGGTTGACCTTGGCTATCCAACATTCTTCATCTTATCTTTTGAGACAAGGTCTCTTACTGAATCACAGGATCACTGCTTTGTCTAAGCCAGTTTCCCAGCTTGCCCCAGGGAATCCTCCTAACTATACCTCTCCAACTCTATGATTATAGACTTTTATGTGGAAGTGGGGGCATCCAAACACAGGCACTCATGCTTGTGGGAGAAATATATTACCAACTGAACCATCTGTCATATTGTCTTCAAATATAATTAGTACAGTAATTGTAGATACTGTACATTTGTATGACTGGCAGCATAGTAGGTTTCTTTACAGACATGTATGATGCATTATGTTTACATTGATGTGACATCGCTAGCAATGTTTTAGATCTATTATGATCCTGTGAGATTATTGATGCATATTCGGTTCATCACTTGCAACAGCATAGCCCCTGATTGCATCGCAAGGGCAAATTTCAGCTTTGAGTTTAGCTGTGATTTCTCTTTTCCTCTTATCACTGAACTCTTTCTGTTTTCACTGACAATCTCCAAGTTGGGCCCAATGTCTTCCATGAATTCTTTTTGAAATTCATCCTCCTGTCTAGAAAATAGTCCAATCCTATTCCCTACTTTGGATGATGTATGCATTCTCATTTCTCATTCACGTATACAGCCTTGGCTCCAGTTAGATTTCTCTGGAAGCCACACTTTAGTCTTTATGTGAGTTGAACATTTGGTAGTGATAATCATAGCCCCTACAGTGAAAAAGTCTGTATCCTATGACTTAATCACCTGGCCATCATGCCATCATACTTGCTAGCACAATAACTTCAAGCTCATATTTTTAGTTGAAGAACATAGATCATTTACATTGAATTCAATGACTACAACCCAGTGCATTGCTCGTCCACACTCATCCATCTGTAACATGTCTTTTTTGCTAAAGGTATTGAGCCTGAAGGTATCTCAGAACTGCTATCTGGCCTGGAGGAAGATCTGGTCCTGTGGGTAGGAGGTGAATTATATAGAAACTTAAGACAGAAGTGTGAAGTTCAGGCAAAGTCCATATTCATTTCCCCAAACAGGTTTTTCTATCACAGAAGTTGGCATCATGAGAAGGATCTGATGATGTGTGGTGCCATTTTACTCAGGTCTCCTGAGAAAGGGGACTTCTTCAAGCTTCTGCACTTTCTTCTCCTTGCTCAAGGCAAGGATATGTCTCAAAGTCTCTGAGCAAGTTGATTGATTTCTCTCTGAAAATATTTTACTGGTACTACAGAAGTGCTCAGTTGTAGCTTCATATTTTACTTGAAAAACAAATAGAATTTTTATGCCCTTAGGGATTTTAGCTTCAATCATTGAATATTATCAACTTTGATTTTTACAAATTCATCATTCTAGCCATCATATTAAATACATTTTAAAAGTCTTCTATTTTCTTTATTTAGTTTAAACTTAGACAATAAATTCTCATATTCTCTCTCTTCCTCTCCCTCTCCCTCTCTCAGCATATCTGTATCTGTATATATATATATATATATATATATATATATGTATATATAGATATAGATATAGATATAGATATAGATATAGATATAGATATAGATATAGATATAGATATAGATATAGATATAGATATAATCAGCCTGACATAAACTATTTAGCACTTATAGACTTATAGGGTTTCAATACTCCTTTATTGACATTCTCTCATAATTTATTATATAAAAATGATAGAGCTGACATCAACCCATATCCAGACACCTTCTCAGTGTGTCAGCCTGGGAGCTATTTTAGAGGAATATAAGGCCACTTCCTGTCTCCAACATAGACCTTTGTATAGTTCATGAGATGTACTATTTGTGTTTAGAATCATTGAATTCTGTATTGAGGCAGTTATTTCTTCATATTAAATGCACAGTCATTTATAACTCATATTCCCTGTCCAGGGCAGTGTTGTTATTTATTATTCATGAATAGGTTTACAGTTCTGGGAATATCATGAAATTGTATGCCAAAACTTATGCTTATGAGAATATGTATTTTATTGAGTCCATAATTTTAACCAGTCTTAAAGATTCTATGGTTTTAAACAATAAAGTACTTTTAAACAAGAAAAGCCAATGTCCACACTTGCTTGACTCAAAAGCTCACTTTTTGAAAGGAAAAAAAATGTGGCAATGAGTTACACATTTAGATCCAGAGGCTTCTGGGCCTTGTATTTATACTTTGAGCTTCTCTGCTTGGTGGATGTAGTCTCATTATGGTGCTGCTTACTGATCCTTTCCTAGTGTGCGCATAGCCAAGACCTTCAGGTCCCTTTGCTGGGCATGGCCAGATTGGGGACAATAAAAAGGCTTTCCTGAATATCAGTGGTGAAGAAGGAAAATAAACAGGCAGGGTATTTAACTAGCTGACCTTGCTCAGAAAGTATATGTCCATCCCACCAGAATGCATTCTCTATGGAGATTGTCCTTTGCCATTTTCCTGTCAATCAAGAAAATATACTTTGGTATGTAAAATGGAAGCTCACATTGGGAGTTCAAGCAGGGGCCCTTAAATTCTCAAGATGTCTGTTGTCAAGGGATGGGTTTTCCCAATGCTTGGCACTGGGAATGAGTTGCTCACTTTCATGCTTCTCCTTCAGATTCACTTCCCCTGGAAATTGGTCTTTAATTCCTTCCAGCTCTCTACAATGCATTTTCCTTCCTCACTGTCTCCCTCCCTCCCCTTCTCTCTTTCTTTCTCTCTCTCTTTCTTTTCTTTCTTTCTTTCTTTCTTTCTTTCTTTCTTTCTTTCTTCCTTTCTTCCTTTCTTTCTTTGTTGTAGTTAACTTCAAATCTGCAAAGACTCCCTCAGGCAGAAACATAGGCAGTCCATTAACTAAATGTGAATGTTCTATTCAACTGGGAGACTAGTTTGCAAGATTCAACATGGCAACTGGGCAGTGGTGGCACATGTCTTTAATCCCCGCTCTTGGAAGATAGAGGCAGGCACATTTCTGAGTTTAAGGTCAGCCTGATCTATAGAGTGAGTTCTGGGACACCAAGGACTACACAGTGAAACCCTGTCTTGAAAAACAGCAGCAATAACAACAACAAAAACCCAAACAAACAAACAACAACAAAAAACAAAAAGCAAAGATTCACCATGGCAGTAATGGTTCCTGCCATAGATAGCAAAGCCATCAGTTTGTCCCTTAAAGGAAGGCTATCCATTATTCACAACTGCTATGTCTTAGAGTCTTAGTGATATGATATTTCTATAAGTACCTTCTTTTTATCTTACTGCTAGAGATGTCAGGAGCAAATTTATCTGATGACATTTGTTTGGTTGCATTGCTTCTTTTCTGGACACTCATGAATTTCTGAAAGGAATAAATAGCTAAATAACTAAATTTCTTAGAACTATTAAGAAAGGCTATGGATCATGTCCTTGGAGAGAGATTTGGGGTATAGAAGAGAAAGAAGTCCCTCATTATATGAAGCAGAGAGGACAGATGTTGGAAGCCAAAGCTATGACTGAAGAAGGAGACTTCTCTGTGTGTAGGTGAGAGGTACAAATGATATATGTGGTAGGCATATCTAAAAGGTCATTTCAGAGCACCACCTGCTCCTTCCAAAATCAAGCTAACCTTTAAGATTGGAAGAAAAGAATACAACTTTAATACTAGCATTTTTTCCTTAGACAATAAGAATGACATTTAGTAATGTGTAGCACTTCACACATAGCAACAAAGTAGAGCAGAATTATCCATTCCCCAATGACTGAGGCATCAAATATTCAATGCATCTGCTGTGTTCTTATCATATTCTATTTACTCCTGCAGGGAAAATGATGAATATTTCTAATTTGATAACTCCAAGAGAGAATTATTATAGTGAATGCAAAAGTAAAGTCAATATTAAACTAGAGGCTTAACTTTAATGATTATTAAAATAAATTGATTGTTCTAATTAAATCCAGATTCATTAATTTGCACACACACATACACATATAATCACACACACTTTTTCAGACATAGATGGAGCACAAGCAATTCTACAAAACTGAAACATTTCAAACACATTCAACCTGACTTAATTTAAATACCCGACAAGCCTTCCTCTCTCACCCTGAATGTTTTTTAATTACTGCTGAATCCTAAAGTTTTGTGAAGATTCAGTATGATCAAAGAATAATGTTAAGATTTAGGAGAAATATTGTCTTAAGAGAAAAATATATAAATGTATCTGCACAGAATATGTTCATACCAACTATACTCAATGCACTGCGAAGTACCTAATTTATGTTGGAGAAAATTTTAAATTCTTCATGAAGAGGTACCCATTGCATTCTGCTCACTGCTTTGGTTATGTTAGGAGAGGGTGTTCAGGTTCACTTCAAATTTTCAACTTGACATTGCTTAGAGGCACCTGAGAGGGAAATCTCAATTGAGGGACTGCCAGATCACCTTGGCCTGTTAATATGTTTGTAGAGCTGTCAGAGATCGACTTGGTTATTATTTAATAAAGGAGTGTCCAACAATTTGGGTAGTACAATTCCTAGGCAGGTAGGCCTGGGTTGTATAAAAATCTTACATAAGAATGAGCCTTCAAATAAACCAACAAGTAATATTCCTTTATGATTTATGCATTGGTTCCTGTCATAATTTCCCCCAATGATGAATTGTGACCTGGATGCATAAGCTAAATAGGCTCTTTCCTCCACTAAATGATCTTGGTGAGATTGCTGTATCACAACAAGAGAATGGAGATAGTTATATGAAGTGGGAAAAAGAAATTAGGGAGAAGGCTCCAATTGATGAGGAGGGAAGTCAATACAGAAGTAGGAATGAAAGGTATGTAACACCAATGTTGTTTAATAAAGTTCTAGAAATCATTATTTTATAGTTACCTAAAATTATATATCATATGGAAGAACCATAGTGAAACCAAAAAATTTTCCTACCAGGCATGAGAAACCTCTTTTCCAACGCTTGGTTAGGTCAGTCCATGTGATCACAAAACAATAAAGATTATTGATGTTGCCCTCTCTTTGCTTCTCAGGGGTTGTGAATGGAATTCTATTACTCAGGAACTCACACATTTAGTACACAAGATTCAGATAATGTAAGGTAGATCTGACTGGAAAGCTTCTTTTCTGCAGTCTAGCTACCATGCTTCCAGAAAATATTATGCAAACTCCAAATGAAGGAAGCAATCAAGCAACCCAAGCCAGCTCAAACACTGAACCACAGTAATTGCAGCCTGGCATGTTATACATAAAAGTACAATAAGTGGCATTCATATTTCAGTGGTAAACAATAGCCATCTAAGACTTAAGGCCTATTCAAAAGGAGAAATAGAAAAGTTATACCTAGGACTAAAACGTAGCCAGCATCCTGGGACAGCAAGGTCATGGTCATGTATCATAAAAAAGAATCTACTATTCCCTCTTTGCTGGACCACCATGTTTATTACTTTGAAAATCTTATTCTCTCCCTGCAACCTCTGCCATCTTCCCAGCTATTTTGAACCAGAAGGCAGAACCAGCAGGAAGAACCAGGTACCCGAGATATCCAGAGTTTAAGACCTCTGGGGACTCAGGCCTTGAGCAGGAGCCCTGCACAGAGCAGCAGTTCGGGGACCCCAGCCAGGCGTGGGCTCTGTGACCTGAAGGCAGATCCCACACTCCCTGCAGCCTCCACCATCTTCCCCGCTGTTTCGTCCCAGCAGGAGGAACCACCAGGCAGAACCAGGTACCAGAGATATCCTGAGTTTAAGACCTCTGGGAACTCAGGCTGGGAGCAGGAGCTGCATGCAGAGCAGTGGTCTGGGGGGGGGGGCAGCCAGGCATTGGCTCTGTGCCCTGAAGAGGGACCCTGCACTTCCTGAAGCCTCAGCCATCTTACCTGCTGTTTCGACCTAGCAGGCAGAACCAGGTACCAGAGATAGAGTTTAAGACCTCTGGGGACTCAGGCCACCTGTCAGCAATCTGTGAGTAGGAGCCCCTCAGGGCAGTGGTTCAGGTGTCCCAGTCTTGGGGAAATAGCCTTACAAGCCCACAGGAGGTTCAAGCACCAGCTAGTAACTACAGGACCAACTAACACCAACTAACACAGATCACTATGGAGTAAAAGTGGTCTTCAATAGCAAGAAGAACAACAGAAAGCCCACATACACATGGAAACTGAATAATACTCTACTCAATGACACCTTGGTCAAGGAAGAAATAAAGAATGAAATCAAAGACATTTTAGAATTCAATGAAAATGAAGGTACGATCTACCCAAATCTATGGGACACAATGAAAGCAGTGCTAAGAAGAAAACTCATAGCCCTGAGTGCCTCCAAAAAGAAACTGGAGAGACCATACACTAGCAACTTAACAGCACACCTGAAGGCCATGGAACAAAAAGAAGCTAATTCATCCAGGAGGAGTAGAAGAGAGGAAATCATCAAACTAAGGGCTGAAATCAATCAAGTAGAAAGAAAGAGAACCATACAAAGAATCAACAAAGTTAAGAGCTGGTTCTTTGAGAAAATCAACAAGATAGATAAATCCTTAGCCAGACTAACCAAAGGGCACAGAGACAGTACTCAAATTAACAAAATTAGAAATTAAAAGGGGGATATAACAACAGAAACTGAGGAAATTCAAAAAATTAGATCCTACTACAAAAGCACAACTGGATCAACACAGATCAACACAACTGGAGAATCTGGAGGAAATGGACAATTTCCTAGACAGATACCAAATACCAAAATTAAATCAGGATCAATTAGATCAGCTAAACAGTCCCATAACCCCTAGGGAAATAAAAGGGGTTATAGAAAGTCTCCCAACCAAAAAAAGTACAGGACCAGATGGTTTTAGTGCAAAATTATACCAGACAGTCAAAGAAGACCTAACACCAATACTCTTCAAACTATTCCACAAAATTGAAATAGAAGGAACACTGTCCAACTCGTTCTATGAAGCCACAATTACACTGACACCAAAAACAAAGATCCTACAAAGAAAGAGAACTACAGGTCAAATTCCCTTATGAATATCGATGCAAAAATACTAAATAAAATTCTTGCCAACCAAATCCAAGAGTACATCAAAACAATCATTCACCATGATGAAGTAGGCTTCATCCCAGGGATGCAGGGATGGTTCAATATATGAAAATCCATCAATGTAATCCACTACATAAACAAACTAAAAGAAAAACCTCATGGTTATCTCATTAGATGCTGAAAAAGCATTTGACAAAATTCAGCATCTTTTCATGCTAAAAGTTCTGGAAAGAACAGGAATTCAAGGCCCATGCCTAAATATAGTAAAAGCAATATACAGCAAACCAGTAGCCAACATCAAAATAAATGGAGAGAAACTTGAAGCAATCCCACTAAACAATGCTGCCCTCTCTCTCAAAATCTCTTCAATATAGTACTTGAAGTTCCAGCGAGAGCAATTAGACAACATAAGGAAATCAAAGGGATACAAATTAGAAAGGAAGAAGTCCAACTGTCACTTTTTGGAGATGATATGATAGTATAAGTAAGTGACCCAAAAAACTCCACCAGAGAACTTCTACAGCTGATAAACAACTTCAGCAAAGTGGCTGGTTATATAATCAACTCCACCAAATCAGTATCCTTCCTGTACTCAAAGGACAAGCAGGCTGAGGAAGAAATTAGGGAAATAACACCCTTCACAATAGCCACAAACATTATAAAGTATCTTGGCATGACTTTAACCAAACAAGTGAAAGATCTGTAGGACAGGAACTTCAAGTCCTTGAAGAAAGAAATAGAAGAAGACCTCAGGAGATGGAAAAATACTCCATGCTCTTGGATTGGTAGGATCAATAAAGTAAAAATGGCCATCTAGCCAAAAGCAATCTAAAGATTCAATGCAATCCTCATCAAAATCCCAAATCAAATATTCGTAGATCTAGAAAGAACAACTCTCAAATTCATCTGGAATAACAAAAAACCCAGGATTGCTAAAACTATTTTCAACAATAAAAGGACTTCTTTGGGAATCAATATCCCTGAACTCAAGCAGTACTACAGAGCAATTGTGCTAAAAACTGCATGGTATTGTTACAGCAACAGGCAAGTAGATCAATGGAATAAAATTGAAGACCCAGAAATGAACCCACAGACTTATGGTCACTTGATCTTTGATAAAGGAGCTACAACCATCCAGTGGAAAAAAGATAGCCTTTTCAAGAAATGGTGCTGGTTCAACTGCAGAAGAATGCGAATTGACCCATTCTTATCTCCTTGTACCAAGATGAACTCCAAGTAGATCAAGGACCTCCACAAAAAACAAGACACACTGAAACTAATAGAAAAGAAACTGGGGAAGACCCTGGAAGACATGGGCACAAGGGCAAAGTTTCTGAACAGAACACCAATAGCTTATGCTCTAAGATCAAGAATTGACAAATAGAACCTCTTAAAATTACAAAGTTTCTGTAAGGCAAAGGACAATGTCAGAAGGACAAAACAGAAATCAACAAATTGGAAAAAGATCTTCAACAACCCCACATCTGACAGAGGGCTAATATCCAATATATATAAAGAACTCAAGAAGTTAGACCCCAAAGAACCAAATAACCCTATCAAAAATGGGGTACAGAGCTAAACAAAGAATTTTCACCAGAAGAAATTCGGATGACTGAGAAGCACTTTAAGAGATGTTCAACATCATTAGTTATCAGGGAAATGCACATCAAAATAACTCTGAGATTCTGCCTCACACCAGTCATAATGGCTAAGATTAAAAACTCAAGGGACAACAGGTGCTAGCGAGGATGTGGAGAAAAAGGAACATTCCTACAGTGTTGGTGGGATTGCAAGATGGTATAACTGCTCAGGAAATCAGTCTGGTGGTTCCTCAGACAATTGAGCATGACACTTCCAGAGGACCCTGTCATACCACTACTGGGCATATACCCAGAGGATTCCCCTCCATACAATAAAGACACATGATCCACTATGTTCATAGCAGCCTTATTTATAATATCCAGAAGTTGGAAGGAGCCCAGATGTCCCTCAAAAGAGGAATGGATACAGGTGGTATATTTATACAATGGTATACTACTCAGCAATTAAAAATAATGAATTCATGCCATTTGTAGGCAAATGTTTGGATCTGGAAAATATCATCGTAAGTGAGTTAACCCAATCACAGAAGAATTCACATGAAATGCAATCACTGATAAGTGGATAATATTGAGCCTCAATGCTCTGAATACTCAAGGCACAATTAGCAAATCAAAAGATTCCCAAGAAGACGGAAGGAGAGGACCCTGGTCCTGAAAAGACTGTATCCAATTTTGTAGGAGGGTGTCAGAACAGAAAAATGGGGGGTGTGATTGGAGAATGTGTGTAAGGAAAAGGACTTATGGGACATATGGTGAGGGGGGAACTGGGAAAGGGGAAAGCCTTTGGAATGTAAACAAAGAATATAGAAAATAAAAAGAATATTATCATTAAGAAGAAAAAAAAAGAAAATCTTATTCCTATGATCATATATCAGTACTTTTTCTACGCTTAGTCAAAGAAGCCTCTCTTTACAGCAAATGTACCAAAACTGGATGCAGTCCAGAGATTCACAAATAATGGGGAGCCCATTCTTAATGTTTATATTTACATCACAGCTCCTGTATCCATGGCTTCAGCAGGAAGATTCTATGAGTTAGTGTACTGAGAAGTCTACTGTGAAACAGTCTTTCCTAGAAATGGTTGTATAGACAAGACCAGAATGATGGCAAGATCAATACACAGGGTACAGTAGAGGGGGAAATTTTTGTGGGAAATTTAATGACTGCAGGGAGGAGAATATAGTTGTCTCAAGAATAAGCCAATTTATTCGTTGTCCAATGCAGAGTGATCAGCTTTGAAATTATATGTATATGAATAAGGACTCATCAAGTTGTATATACATACATTATGTATCTTTGAACATACACATATACATGTAACAATAATGACAATGATAATAATAATGATAATAATAATAGTAATAGTAATAATAATAGAGCTATCAATCTGACAGTGGGGAAAATTAAAGGGGTTTGAGGAAAAGTAGCTGTGAGGGGCTAGATGGAGGATAGTAAAGGGGAAAGGGATATAATTCTGTTTCAAATATGAAAGTAGAACAGAGGGTCAGGAGTTGAAATAGGTCTGCTAATACTGAATGGTCAATACTTGCTGTTACATACACTACACTGGCATCTTTTTTATGTTGATAACTTGGCAAATGCTTGTATATCACTGTCATATTGAAGTGTCATATTTTGGCAAAAACTTTGGTAATATCATGAAATCTGATATCATGAAGATTTTTTAAAACATGAATTATGAGTAGCAGTGCATTATTAATCCTTGTTTACCTGCTTTTTCCCCCTTTTTAACCTTTAACAAAAAAACCATACATCACTGGAGCATTGGTTAAAAGTTAATGCTTTTTGGTAGGGCATGGGTCCTTTGGCTTTGGGAATTGACAGGATTAATAGTCAGATTTGGCACTTCTAGTTACCCAGTAGACAATGAATTGATTGCAAGAAAATATGCCAGTACTCATGGAATAACCTAGATGACTCAATGGAAACTGACTCAAAAAGAGACTATAACACAATTGGAGAATTGAAAATCTGCAAAAGCAAGACATTAATGATAGGTAAGAATAGGTAGCAAAGATCACTATCATCTCAGTTTAACCAATTTGAATATAAAAGAATTAATAGAGGTCCTTGATCCTCTTGGACTAGAGCTTCCTACAAATAGATAAGAATGGCTTGATTTGCATTCTTCTACATGCTGACTGCCAGTTGAACCAGCATTTGTTGAAAATGCTATTCCCCCTCACACACCCCCACTGGACGATTTTAGCTCCTTTGTCAAAGATGAAGTGACCATAGGTGTGTGGGTTCATTACTAGATCTGCAATTCTGTTCCACTGATCTAACTGCCTATCCCTGTACCAATGCCAAACAGTTTTAATCAATATTGCTCAGCAGTACAGCTTGATGTCAGGGATGGTAATTCCCCCAGAAGTTCTTTTGTTGTTGAGTTTTCTTGCTATCCTGGGTTCTTTGTTATTCCAAATGAATTTGCAAATTTTTCTTTCTAACACTATGAAGAATTCAGTAGCAGTTTTGATGGGGATTGCAATGAATCTGTGGATTACTTTCAGAAAGATGGTCAGTTTCACTATTATTAATCCTGTCAATCCATGCACATTGGAAGTCTTTCCATCTTCATCTTCTTCAGTTTCTTTATTCAGGGACTAGAAGTTCTTTCATAAAGATCTTTCACTTGCTTGATTAGAGTCATACTAAGGTATTTTATATTATTTGTGACTATTTTAAAAGGTGTCATTTCCTTAATTTCTTTCTCAGCCTGTTCATCCTTTCAGTAGGGGAAGACCACTGATTTGTTTGAGTTAATTTTATACCCAGCAACCTTGCTGAAGTTCTTTATCTGGGTTAGGAGTTCTCTAGTGCAGGTTTTGGGGTCACATAAGTATACTATCATATCATCTGTAAATAGTGATATTTTGACTTCTTTCTTTCCAAATTGAATCCCTTTGACCTCATTTTGTTATCTAATTTCTCTTGCTAGGACTTTGAGTACTGTATTGAATAGGTATGTAGAGAGTGGGCAGCCTTGTCTACTCCCTGATTTTAGTGGGATTGCTTCAAGTTTCTCTCCATTTATTTTGATGTTGGCTACTGGTTTGCTATATATTGCTTTTGCTATGTTTATGTATGAACTTTGAAATCTTGATCTTTCTGAGTTTTATCATGAAGGGGTGTTAGACTTTGACAAATGTTTTCTCACCATGTAATGAAATGATTATATGCTTTTTTTTTCTTTGAGGTTGTTTATATTTTTACAGTAATTTTTTGATTTTTTATTGTATATATTCTATATTTACAATTCATTTCCCTTTTTCTGGTTCCCCACCCCCAAAGGTCCCACATGTCCTTTTCCCTCCCCCTGCTCCCGCATCCACCCCCTCCCACTTTACTGTTCTTGTACTCTCCCACAATGATGTTTTGGTCCATTCTAGCACCAGTGTCCACTCCTTTCTTCTTGTGAGACATCACTTGATATGTGATTTGTGTCTTTGGTGTTCCAAGCTTCTAGGCTAATATCCACTTATCAGTGACTGTATACCATGGGTATTCTTTTGAGACTGGGTCACCTCACTTAGTATGACATTCTCCAGCTCCATCCATTTCTCTAAGAATTTCATGAATTCATTGTTTCTAATGGCTGAATAGTACTCCATTGTGTATATATACCACATTTTTTGTATCCATTCCTCTGTTGAGGGACATCTGGGTTCTTTCCAGCTTCTGGCTATTATATATAAAGCTGCTATGAACATAGTGGAGCATGTATCCTTATTACATGCTGGTGAATCTTCTGGGTATATTCCCAGGAGTGGTATGGCTGGGTCCTCCGGAAGTATCACGCCCAGTTTTCTGAGGAACCGCCATACTGATGTCCAGAGTGGTTGTACCAGCTTGCATTCCCACCAGCAGTGGAGGAGTGTTCCTCTTTCTCCACATCCTTGCCAACACCTGATGTCTTCTGAGTTTTTAATCTTAGCCATTCTGACTGGTGTGAGGTGAAATCTCAGGGTTGTTTTAATTTGCATTTCCCTAATGACTAGTGATGTTGAACATTTTTTAAGGTGTTTCTCAGCCATCCGAATTTCTTCACGTGAAAAGTCTCTGTTTAGCTCTGTACCCCATTTTTGTATAGGGTTATTTGGTATTCTGGGGTCTAACCTCTTGAGTTCTTTGTATACATTGGAGATTAGCCCTCTGTCGGATGTGGGGTTGGTGAAGATTTTTTCCCAATTTGTTGGTTGCTGATTTATCCTTTTGACAGTGTCTTTTGCCTTACAGAAACTTTGTAGTTTTATGAGGTCCAATTTGTCTATTCTTGCTCTTAGAGCATAAGCAATTGGTGTTCTGTTCAGGAATTTTTCCCCTGAGCCAATGTCCTCAAGGGTCTTCCCCAGTTTCTTTTCTATTAGTTTTAGTGTGTCTGGTTTTATGTGGAGGTCTTTGATCCACTTGGAGTTGAGCTTAGTGCAAGGAGATAAGAGTGGATCAATTCTCATTCTTCTGCATGTTGACCTCCAGTTGAGCCAGCACCATCTGTTGAAAAGGCTATCTTTTTTCCACTGGATGTTTTCAGCTCCTTTGTCGAAGATCAATTGGCCATAGATGTGTGGGTTCAATTCTGGGTCTTCGATCCTATTCCATTGATCCGCTTCCCTGTCACTGAACCAATACCATGCAGTTTTTAATACCACTGCTCTGTAATATTGCTTGAGGTCCGGGATATTGATTCCCCCAGAAGTTCTTTTGCTGTTGATGATAGTTTTAGCTATCCTGGGTTTTTTGTTATTCCAGATGAATTTGAGAATTGCTCTTTCTAGCTCTATGAAGAACTGAGTTAGGATTTTGATGGGAATTGCATTGAATCTGTATATTGCTTTGGGCAAGATTGCCATTTTGACTATATTAGTCCTGCCAACCCACGAGCATGGAAGATTTTCCCATTTTCTGATGTCTTCTTCAATTTCCCTCTTCAGAGACCTGAAGTTTTTGTCGTATAAATCTTTCACATGTTTGGTTAGCGTCACTCCAAGATACTTTATATCATTTGTGGCTATTGTGAAGGGTTTCATTTCCCTAATTTCTTTCTCGGCCTGCTTATCCTTCGTTTATAGGAAGGCTACTGATTTACTTGAGTTGATGTTATAGCCAGCCACTTTGCTGAAGTTGTTTATCAGTTGCAGGAGTTCTCTGGTGGAGGTTTTTGGGTCACTTAAGTAAACTATCATATCATCTGCAAATAGTGATAGTTTGACTTCTTCCTTTCCGATTTGTATCCCTTTGACTTCCCTCTGTTGTCGAATTGCTCTAGCTAGTACCTCAAGTACTATATTGAAGAGATATGGCGAGAGGGGACAGCCTTGTCTAGTCCCTGATTTTAGAGGGATTGCTTCGAGTTTTTCTCCGTTTACCTTGATGTTGGCTACTGGTCTGCTGTATATTGCTTTTACTATGTTTAGATATGGGCCTTGAATTCCTGTTCTTTCTAGGACCTTTAGCATGAAAGGATGCTGAATTTTGTCAAATGCTTTTTCAGCATCCAATGAGATGACCATGTGGTTTTTTTCTTTGAGTTTGTTTATGTAGTGGATTACGTTGATGGATTTCCGTATATTGAACCATCCCTGCATCCCTGGGATGAAGCCAACTTGATCATGGTGAATGATCATTTTGATGTGTTCTTGCATTCTGTTGGCAAGTATTTTGTTTAGTATTTTTGCATCGATATTCATAAGAGAAATTGGCCTGTAGTTTTCTTTCTTAGTTGGATCTTTGTGTGGTTTTGGTATCAGGGTAATTGTGGCTTCATAGAATGAGTTGGGTAGTGTTCCTTCTGTTTCTATTTTGTGGAATAATTTGAAGAGTATCGGTATCAGGACTTCTTTGAAGGTCTGATAGAAGTCTGCACTAAAACCATCTGGTCCTGTGCTCTTTTTGGTTGGAAGACTGTCTATGACCCCTTCTATTTCTTTGGGGGTTATGGGTCTGTTTAGACGATCTATTTGATCCTGGTTTAATTTTGGTATTTGGTAACTGTCGAGGAAATTGTCCATTTCCTCCAGATTCTCCAGTTGTGTTGAGTATAGGTTTTTGTAGTACGATCTGATGATTTTTTGAATTTCCTCAGTTTCTGTTGTTATATCTCCCTTTTCATTTCTAATTTTGTTAATTTGAATACTGTCTCTGTGCCCTTTAGTAAGTCTGGCTAGGGGTTTATCTATCTTGTTGATCTTCTCAAAGAACCAGCTCCTGGTTTTGTTGATTCTTTGTATGGTTCTCTTTGTTTCAACTTGATTGATTTCAGCCCTGAGTTTGATGATTTCCTGTCTTCTACTCCTCCTGGGTGAAATTGCTTCTTTTTGTTCCAGAGCTTTCAAGTGTGCCATTAAGTTGCTAGTATATGCACTCTCCTGTTTCTCTTTGGAGACACTCAGGGCTATGAGTTTTCCTCTAAGCACTGCTTTCATTGTGTCCCATAGATTTGGGTATGTTGTGCCTTCATTTTCATTAAGTTCTAAGAATTCTTTGATTTCTTTCTTTATTTCTTCCTGGACTAAGGTATCATTGAGTAGAATATTGTTCAGCCTCCAAGCGTATGGGGATTTTCTGTTGTTTTTGTTGCTATTGAAGAACACTCTTACTCCATGGTGATCTGATAAGAGGCATTAGTTCGATCTTTTTATATTTGTTGAGATCTGTCTTGTGTCCAATTATATGGTTGATTTTGGAGAAGGTACAATGAGGGGCTGAGAAAAAGGTATAGTCTTTTGCTTTAGGGTGAAATGTTCTATATATATATATATCTGTTAAATCCAATTGCTCCAAAGTTTCGATGAGTTTCTCCGTGTCTCTGTTTAGTTTCTGTTTTTCTGGTCGGTCCACTGTAGATAGTGGAGTAGTGAGGTCCCCCACAATCATTGTGTTAGGTGCAATGTGTGCTTTGAGCTTTAGTAAGGTTTCTTTTACAAATGAGGGTGCCCTTACATTTGGAGCGTAGATGTTTAGAATTGTGAGTTCCTCTTGGTGGATTCTTCCTTTGACTAGCAGGAAGTGACCTTCTGTGTCTCTTTTGATGACTTTGGGTTGAAAGTCAATTTTATCTGATATTAAAATGGCTACTCCAGCTTGATTCCTGTGACCATTTGCTTGCAAAATTGTCTTCCATCCTTTTATTCTAAGGTAGTGTTTGTCTTTGACTCTGAGGTGTGTTTCCTGTAAGCAGCAAACTGTAGGGTCCTGTTTCCGTATCCAGTCTGTTAGTCTATGTCTTTTTATTGGGGAGTTGAGTCCATTGATGTTAAGAGATATTAAGGAATAGAGATTATTACTTCCTGACATTTTTGATGTTATTTTTGTTTTTGTGTAGTTATCTTCCTTTGAGTTTGATGGAAGAAGTTTACTGTCTTGCTTTTTGTTGGGTGCAATTTCCTTCCTTGTGTTGGAGTTTTCCTCCTATTATCCTTTGTAGAGCTGGGTTAGTGGAAAGATATTGTGTAAATTTGGTCCTGTCATGGAATATTTTGATTTCTCCATCTATGTTGATTGAGAGTTTTGCTGGGTATAGTAGTCTTGGCTGACATTTGTTTTCTCTTAGGGTCTGCATGAGGTCTGCCCAGGATCTTCTAGCTTTCATGGTTTCTGGAGAGAAGTCTGGTGTGATTCTGATAGGTCTTCCTTTATATGTTACTTGGCCCTTTTCTCTTACTGCCTTTAATATTCTTTCTTTGTTTAGTACATTTGGGGTTTTGATTATTATGTGACGGGAGGTGTTTCTGTTCTGGTCCAGTCTGTTTGGAGTTCTGTAGGCTTCTTGTACATTCATGGGCATCTCTCTCTTTAAGTTAGGAAAGTTTTCTTCCATAATTTTGTTAAAGATATTTGCTGGCCCTTTAAGTTGTAGATCTTCACTCTCATCTATCCCTATAATCCTTAGGTTTGGTCTTCTCATTGTGTCCTGGATTTCCTGGATGTTTTGGGTTACAAGCCTTTTGGATTTTGCGTTTTCTTTGACTGTGGAGTCAATGGTTACTATGTTATCTTCAGCATCAGAGATTCTTATTTCTATCTCTTGTATTCTGTTGTTTATGTTTGCATCTACGACCCCTGATTTCTTCCCAAGGTTTTCTATCTCCAAGGTTGCCTCCTTTCGTGATTTCTTAGTTGTTTCTACCTCTGTGTTCAGATCTTGGATGGTTTTGCTCAGTTCCATCATTTGTTTGTTTGTGTTTTCATGTAATTATTTAATATATTTTTGTGCTCCCTCTTTCATGACTTCTGCCTGTTGTTTCAAGTTCTCCTGCATTTCTTTAACTGATTTTCTCATTTCCTCTTTATTGGTTTCTGTCTGATGGCCCATATTCTCCTGGAGTTCTTTAAGTGTTTTTTGTGTTTGGATTGTAAGAGCTTCTACCCTATTGATGTTCCCCTGCATTTCTTTAAGAGATTTGTTTATGTCTTTTTTGTGTTCCTCTAGGAGCATCATGACCTGTGCTTTTATATCTAACTCTTGTTTTTCTGGTGTGCTGGGGTATCCTGGACTTGCTGTGGTTGGCGAATTGGGTTCAGATGGTGCCATATTGCCTTGATTTCTGTTAATAACGTTCCTATGTTTGCCTTTTGCCATCTCTTTATCTCTGGCGTTAGTTGGTCTTATTGTAGATGGCGCCCTGCTGAAAGCACAGCATGCCTGTCCCCAGGAGACAGATCCCTTCTGGCAGCTTGTCTGTGCTGGACTATGCTCGCTCTGAGTCCAGCCCCCTGACTCCAGCTGCTAGAGTTCCGAGCTGTGCCCCGAGGCGGCCTGGTGGCCCCTCACTGCTAGTCCGCTCAGCGAGCTGGTCCTGGCCGGTAGTCTGCACCCGCAGCTGAGCTTTCTGTGCCCGGATCTCCTGCAGAGCTAAGCTAAGCTATAACTCTGGCCATGCACCTGATTCCAGCTGCTCACTGCGTCCAGTGTGCCTGCTGTTTGTGCGCGGGGGTCTGGGGCAAGATGGCTGCCCCTGCTGAAAGCACCGAGTGGCCTTGGCTGAGCTGCTCGTACCCGGCTCTGCTGCTCCCTTCTGGCTGCGTTGACTGTGCTGGACTATGCTTGCTCTGAGTCCAGGCCCCTGACTCCAGCTGCTAGAGTGCCGAGCTGTGCCCTGAGGCGGCCCGGTGGCCCCTAGCTGCTAGTCTGCTCAGAGAGCTGGTCCCGGCTGGTAGTCTGCACCTGCAGCTGAGCTTTCTGTGCCCGGATCTCCTGCTGAGCTAAGCTAAGCTATAACTCTGGCCACACACCTGATTCCAGCAGCTCACTGCGTCCAGTGTGCCCGCTGTTTTGAGGTTGTTTATATAGTGGATTAAGTTGATGGATTTCCATATATTAAACTATCCCTATATCTATGGCATGAGGCCTACTTGATCATGATGATCATTTTGATGTGTTTTTGGATTTGGTTTGCAAGGATTTTATAGAGTATTTTTATATCTATATTCATAAGAGAAATTGGTCTGAAGTTCTCTTTCTTTTCTGGGTATTTGTGTGTTTTAGGTATAAACATAATTGTGGGTTCATAGAATGAATTGGGCAGTGTTTCTTCTGTTTCTGTTTTGTAGGATAGTTTGAAGAATATTGGCATTAGTTCTTCTTTGAAGGTCTGATAGAATTCTGCATTAATCCCATCTGGTCCTGGGCTTTTTTGTTGTTGTTGTTGTTGGTAGGCTTTTATTGACTGCTGCTATTTCTTTAGGGGATATATGGAACTGTTTAGATGTTTTATCTAATCCTGATAAATTTGGCACCTGGTATCTGTTAGTAAATTGACTTCCACAAAATAACAGATACATTGAAACTAATAGAAGAGAAAGTAGGGAAGAGCCTCGAACACATGGGCACAAGAGAAATTTCCTAAAAAAAAATACCAATGGCTTACACACTAAGATCAATAGAGAAATGGGACCTCATGAAATTGCAAACCTTCTGTAAGGCAAAGGACACTTTCAATAGAATGGAAAGGCAACCAATGGATTGGGAAAAGATCTTTACCAATCCTACATCTGATAGAGGGCTAATATCCAATACATACAAAAAACTCAAGAAGTTAGACTCCAGCGAAACAAATAACCCTATTAAAAATGGGGTACAGAAATAAAAACAAAGAACTCTCAACTGAGGAATACAGGATGGCTGAGAAGCACCTAATGAAATGTTTAACATCTTTAGACATCAGAGAAATGAAAATCAAAACAACCCTGGGACTCTACCTCACACCAGTCAGAATGAGTAACATCAAAAAATCAGGTGCCAGCAGATGCTGGCAAGGATGTAGAGAAAGAGCAACACCTCTTAATTGTTGGTGGAATTGCAAGCTGGTACAACCACTCTGGAAACCAGTCTGGCAGTTCCTCAGAAAATTGGACAAAGTACTACCTGAGGACCCAGTTGTACCATTCCTGAGCATATACCCAAAAGATGTTCCAACATATCACAAGAACAAATGCTACACTATGTTCAAAGCAGCCTTATTTTTAATAGCTGAAAATAACCCAGATGTCTTTACACAGAGGAATGGATACAGAAAATGTGGTACATTTATACATTAGAATACTATTCAGCTATTAAAAACAATGAATTCATGAAATTCTTAGGCAAATGGGTAGAACTAGAAAATATCCTGAGTGAGGTAACCCAATCACAGAACACACATGGTATGCACTCACTAGCCCCAAAGCTTGGAACATCCAGACCACATGAATCTCAAGAAGAAGGAAGGCCAAAGTTCTTCAGTCCTTCTTTGAAGATGAAACAAAATACTCACAGGAGCAAATACGGAGAAAAAGTATGCAGCAAAGACCGAAGAAAGGCCATCCAGAAACTGCCAGACCTGGTGATCCATCCCATATATAGTTACCAAACCCAGACACTATTGTGAATGCCAATAAGTGCTTGCATAATAGGGGCCTGATATATCTATCTCCTGAGCAACTCTGCCAGAGCTTGACAAACAGAGATGGAAGCTTGCATCCAACCATTGGAATGTGCAAGGGCCCCCAATGGAGGAGTTAGAGAAAGGAATGGGTCATTTGCACCAGGGAGCCATGAGACTCCATAGCCTTCTGTGCACAACCCACCAGGTTCTCCCAGCAGTGCTTTCATTTTTGAGCAGAGGTGAGAACTCCACCTTCTCTCTGGAGGGACTTGCTAGGAGCACACAGGGCCTCAGATCAGTGGAGCAGCTGGGATGGAAGTCTTCCAGCCACCATTGGTACCAGGGAGCAGGAGACTTCACATCCTTCTGTGTGTAGACTGCCAAGAGAGAGTGATCTCCCAGCAGAGCTTTCACTTCTGAGCACAGAGGTGAGATCTCCACCTTCTCTCTAGAGGGGACCTGCTAGGAGCATACAGGGCTTATGATCAGAGGAGCAGCTGGGATGGAGGTCTTCCTGCCACCATTTGCACTAGGGAGCCAGGAAGCTCCACAGCCTTATGTGCATGGCCTTCCAGGACAGAGATCTCCCAGCAGTGCTTTCACTTTGAACTCAGAGGAGTAAGGACACAGGCTTACAAGCCCACAGGGGGATCAAACTCCAGCCAGAGACAACAATACCAACTAGCATCAGAGATAACCAGATGGTGAAAGGCAAGCACAAGAACTCTACCAACAGAAACCAAGACCACATGGCAACATCAGAACCTAGTTCTCCAACCACAGCAAGTTCTGGATACCCTAGCACACCGGAAAAGAAAGAGTTGGATTTAAAATCGTATCTCATGATGCTGATAGAGGGCTTCAAGAAAGACTTAAATAACTCCCTTAATGAAATACAGAACATTATTTGACAGATAAAAGCCCTTAAAGAGGAAACACAAAAATCCCTTAAAGAATTACAGGAAAACACAAACAATCAAGTGAAGGAACTGAACAAAACCATCCAGGATCTAAAAGTGGAAGTAGAAACAGTAAAGAAATCACAAAGTGATACATCTCTGGAGATAGAAAAGCTTGGAAAGAATTCAGGTGTCATAGATGCAAGCATCAACAACAGACTATAAGAGATAGAAGAAAGAACCTCAGGTACTGAAGATACCATAGAAAATGTTGACTCAACAGTCAAAGAAAATGCAAATTGCATAAAGCTGGTTACCCAAAGCATCCAGGAACTCCAGGACACAATAAGAAGACCAAACCTAAGGATTATAGTTATAGATGAGAGCAAGGATTTACATCTTAAAGGCCCAGTAAATATCTTCAACAAAATTGTAGAAAACTTCCTCAACCTAGAGAAAGAGATGCCTGTGAACATATAAGAAGCCTTCAGAACTCTAAATGGACTGGACCAGAACAAATAGTCCTCCTAGCATATAATAATTAAAACACCAAATTCACTAAACAAAGAAAGAATAAAGCAGTAAGGGAAAAGGAGCCAGTAACTTATAAAGGCAGACCTATCAGAATCACACAAGACTTCTCACCAGAGACAATGAAAGCTAGAAGATCCTGGGAAGACCTCATACAGACCCTAAGAAAATAAAAATGCCAGCCCAGGCTACTATACCCAGCAAAACTTTCAATCATCATATATGGAGAAACCAAGATATTCCATGATAAAACCAAATTTACACAATATCTGTCCATAAATCCAGCCCTACAAAGGATAAATGATGGAAAATGCCAGCCCAAGAAGGGAAACTACACCCTAGAAAAAGCAAGAAAGTGATCTTCTTTCAATAAACCCAAAATAAGATACCCACAGAAACATAAAAAATAACATCAAAAATAGCAGGAATCAACAATCACTATCTCTTAACAACAATGGTCTCAACTACCCAATAAAAGGACATAGACAAACAAAATATTTCTCATGTAAATCTTCAGTTTTATCAGAAAATGTCTATAATTCCCCTTTTGATTAATTTCGTAATGTTATTTTAAGTCTACGATTTTATCTGCATTATTTTTCATATTCTTCAATTTTGATATGTCTTTCTATATACTTCCTCTATTTTATCATAAATGTTTTCAATGCAAATCTTTGATTTAATCACAAATGTTTCTAATTACACCTTCATTTAATTTAGAAAGTTTTTATATCTATCATTTTATATGTAAAATTTTCCATGAAATAGTCAAATTTAACGTGTTTGTCTATTTCTTGAATTTTACCAAATATTTTCCATGTAAATCTTCAGTGTTATATGAAAATGTTTATAATTCCACCTTCAATCAACTTAGAATTATCTTTATGCCTATCATTTTATCTAAATAATTTCCATGATAATCTTTAATTTTAACATGTTTTTCTATATATTTCTACAATTTTATCAGAAATATTTTCCATGTAAATCTTCAAGTTTATAAGAAAATGTTTATAATTCCACTTTCAATCAATTTAGAAATACTTCTATACCTACCTTTATTATATCTATATAAAATTTTCCATGATAATCTTCAATTCTAACATGCTTTTCTACATTTTTCTATAATTTTATCAGAAATATTTTCAACGTAAATCTGTAATTCTATCATAAAATATTTCTATCACATACTTCAATTAATTTAGCAGTATTCTACATGTCTACCACTTTACTCTTTAATTTTCCATCAAAATTGTTGATTTTAATGTGTTTATCTGAAATATTTTTCATGTAGATCATTAATTTTATCACAAAGTGCTTTTATTTCCCTTTACTTCTCTTTTCTATAAAAAAAAAAGAGAGAGGGATAAAGGACTCAAGGAACTGATGGGGTTTGCAACCCCATAGGAAGAACAAAAATACCAACCAGCCAGACATCCCCCCTCTCCTGAGAGCTCCCAGGGACTAAATCATGAACCAAAGAGTACACGTGGAGAGATCCATGCCTTCAGACCCATATTGAGCTGAGGATTTCCTTGTGGGGAATCAATGGGAGAAGAGGCTCTTAGTCTTGGGAAGGCTCTATTCCCAAGTGCAGTGGAATGTGAGGGTGTGGAGGCAGGAGTGGGTGGGTTGGTGAGGAAACACCCTCATAGTAGCAGGGGCAGGGGCATGAGATAGGGGTTTTCCTGAGCTAGGGAGGGAACCTGGATAGGGGATAACATTTGTAATGTAAATAAAGAAAATAGCCAATAAAAGAAAACATAAAAAAGAATTCACATATACATGTAAAATCACACACACACACACACACACACACACAAATAATGGGAAAACTGGATAAATGGGAACACTGTATAATATCTGAACTTTTCTGTACATCTAAATCTTTTTAAAAATAAAGACCAATAAACATATAAAAGAACTATTAGATGTTGGAATGTATGTATATTTTGTAATAATTCATACTAGGTCTCAATTTAGTTTGTAATGCAGATTGTTTGCTCAATTGTGATATTGTTAATTGCTCTAAGGTTGGTTACACAGCACATTTCTCTCTTAGACGTTGAAGCACATAGTAACATACATAGACACTGGGGCACATGTAATACCTGCAGCATTACATTGAGGAAGAAGGAATATGGGTATGGGTTGATTGATTTGGGCTCAATTCATTTTCCTTACCTTTAAACAACAGATGTGCTTCTGAGATTTTTCAGATTAAATTGCTTCTGAATTGCAGGGATAGCATCTCTGAACTATACATTTTCCACAGTAATTGAATGCTTTATCCCTAGACTTCCTTAAAGAAAGCAGACACCTATATTATCAACACAAGGAAACTTAATGAAATAGGTAACATTGAGCCCAGTACAATAACAAACATGTGAAATCATATCATGTCTTAATGAATATCATTATTTTATATACTAATTCAATAAAAGCATCTTTAAAAATATAAAAACAATACGAAGCAAAATTTGCTTATTCTGTGTCTCATTTAATATCAGACATTTTAAATGTATGGTAATAAATACATTCCATATTTCAGAGCATGGTTTAATAGCCAGGCATGTATGTATCTGTTTGTATTGGCAATTTATCCAGTTCCATGTTGAAGAATGTGATAATGAGTAGATGCAGAACATTTTTTTATAATTAACTCATTGTTTCTAAATGAGCTATTCCATTTCAACAATATATCTTGAGATATGAAAATGACATCACTAACTTCCCCAGGCTATACCACTCCTGGGCATATACACAGAGGATTTCCTGGCATGCAATAAGGACACATGCTCCACTATGTTTATAACAGCCTTATTTATAATAGCCAGAAGCTGGAAAGAACCAGATGGAACAATGGATACAGAAAATGTGTTATATTTACACAATGGAATACTACTCAGCAATTAAAAACAGCAAATTCATGAAATTCTTAGGCAAATGATTGGAACTGGAAAATATCATCTTAAGCAAGGTAACCCAATCACAAAAGAACACACATGGAATACAATCACTGATAAGTGGATATGAGCCCAGAAGCTCTGATTATCCAAGACACAATTAACATATCAAATGGTTCCCAAGAAGAAGGAAGGAGAGGGCCCTGGTCTTGGAAAGGCTTGATGTAGCAATGCAAGGGATTACCAGGACAGAGAAGTGGGAGGGGGTTGATTGGGGAATGGGAGGTGGGAAAATGGCTTATGGGACTCATGAGGAGGGGAGAACCAGGAAAGGGGAAATCATTTGGAATGTAAACAAAGAATATAGAAAAAAAGAGAAGCTATATATAACAAACCTAGAGCTAACATCATGCTAAACAAACAAACAAACAAACAAACAAAAAACTCAAAAAATTTCCACTACAATCAATGGCAGAGAAGGTTATCTACTCTTTCCAGGGAAGATGAACACAATAATTGAAATCTTAGAGCAGTAAGTCAAAAGTGAATATAAGGATTGCAAAGAGGAAAGGAAAAATGCAATGCTTCTCCATTTGCTGATGATATAAAATTCTATATACAAGATCTTAGAAACTCAATGGGAAAACTTATAGAGCTGGTAATAACCACTATCAGCATATTTTCATGATACAAAATTAACAGAAAACACAATCCACAGCCTTTCTATTCAAAACATGACAAACATACTGAGAGAGCTGTAAGTAATCTCATTCACTAAGGCCACCAAAAAAATAAAAATAAAATACCTAGCAGTAAATCTAACCAAGGAAATGGAAAACTTCTACAATGAAAACAGATACTACAAAAAGAAATTGAGGAAGACATTAGTAGATGAACAGATTCCCATGTTCATTGATCAGAATAATTCATATTGTGAAAATGGCCAGCTTAACAAAATCAATCTACAGATTCAATATAATCCCAATAAAAATTCCAAAATTATTTCTCAGAGATATAAGAAACTAATTATAATTTCATATGGGATCACAAAATATAGAAGACAGATATAATAATCCTGAATAAAAAGAATGCTGCTGAATATATAACCATACCTGGCATCTAGTTATACTGCATATTATATATTAGTAAAAAAATATAGCATGGTCCTGGTACATAGATCAATAGACACACAGATTAACGAAATATAATAGAAAACTCAAGTGTAAATCCATACAACTATAGTCTCTGATTTTTGACAAAAATGGTAAAGGTATACATTGGAAAAAAGACAATTTCCAACAAATGGTGCTAGAAAAACTAAATATCTACATAGACAAGAATGATACTAGGTTTTTATTTCTCTCCTTGAGTAAAACATCTCTAGGTGAAATAAGGACCCCTAAGTATAAAATGAGGACCTCTGACAATATATGAAAAATTGAGGGGGTTCAGATTAAGGTATAGGAATATGTAATGGTACAGTGGAAATTTCCGGTTGCTTTGGAAGCTCAGGTGTGTCACATGATGTTTTTCTGGAAGTTGTCTTTTGAGAGGACATTTTGCTGAAGTGAAAAAATGGGAAGGCATATGATGTTTTGTTGTAATGGAGGCTTGAGAGGGCATGTAAATTTTGGAAAGAGTATAAATGGGACCCCATAAAAAGGGAGAAGGTGCACTTGCATTGAGATACCATGCAACAATTAAATGGACTTCCCATTGGGTTTCACTTGGCGTTGCTTGCCATGCAATGCTTTGCTGGTCTTCAATTTGTAGAGAGAAATGTGCCAAATAATTTCTCATGATATTTTGGCTGATTCTGGCCACTTCTTCTAACATGTACAGATTTGGCAGAACCATGCAGTTTCTGCTGAATTATGCCACTGCTACTGATTTTTGCTTGGTGATTATTGTTGGACTGGACTACTGGTATCCTGACAACCAAGAGTGGAATCATTCCAGAGAACTACTTCTAAACAGGTCCACAAAACCCTTGTCTTGTTAACCTTCTTTAACCTCAACCTTTGGTTGGTGGCCTGGAAGGGAGGTTGAAGCACTTAATAACCCTAAATAATATAAAGTAGGCTTTGAAAAATTCAGGCCTACACAAGGGCCTTATAAGCAGGTCTTTGGTTACCCAGAAAATAGGGTCAATAATTAACAAGTGTGATATCATGAAACTAAAATTTTACACAACAAAGAAAGAGCAAGCGATAGAGGTTTATAGAATTTGAGAAAATGTTTTGCCCTCTATAGACTTCACATTAAGTGTGTATCTGGATTATACAAATAACTCAAAACTAAATATCAAGAAAGCGAAGATGCCAGTTTAAAAGCAGGTCTGCCCAGCCTTGATATGAGTGAGGGCTTGTGCATAACCTTATTTCATCTTCTTATTTCATATTTGGTAAATATTCCCGGGAGGCCTTCTTTTTTCTGAAAGAAAATGAAAGAGTACATCTGAGTATCGGGCTGGGAGGAGTAGAAGGAAGAGAAACTGCAGTTGGGATGTATTGAAAACAAATTTAAATAAAATAAAAAATAACTGGGATATAAAATAGAAAGACATTTTCAAAAGAAGAAATACCAGGAATAATAAATATTTTAAGAAGTATTTCTCATACTTAGATAATAGAAAATATAGATTAAATATACTTTAAGATTTCATTGCACCCAAATCAGAATGGCTGTCATGAAGGAAACAACTGATATCAAATATGGTGAGGATGTGGTTAGTAGGTTTAGAAACTGGTGCATCCACTTTGGCAATAAGTCTTGAAGTTTCTCAATGAAAAATCAGAGCTACTGTGTGATTGTGCTATACCGCTTCTGGCTATATACCCATAGAACTCTGTATCCTATACCAGAGATATTTGTACATCTATCTTCACTTATATTCTATTATAATAGTTAAGTAAGGGAACTGATCTCAATGTCTACCAACTGATAAAGAGAGTGAAGTATTTAGCTATAAAGAAATGAAATTACAAAATTTGTGAGAATATAGATGAAAATAGAATATATAGCGTTAGCTCACTAGGCCAAAAAATGGAAATTCTACATGATTTCTCATATATGTATATATCTTTTAATATTTAGGTCAATGTTTACATTTAAATTCCTGTATAGACAATGGAGACAGAAAGGAACA
The DNA here is from genome assembly GCA_964023405.1 of Apodemus agrarius. Taxonomy (NCBI): domain Eukaryota; kingdom Metazoa; phylum Chordata; class Mammalia; order Rodentia; family Muridae; genus Apodemus; species Apodemus agrarius. The sequence continues at coordinate 82,838,771 of OZ030016.1, read as the reverse complement.
ACAACAACAACAACAACAGCAACATACACATACACACACACACACACACACACACACACCAAACTTAAATTATTTTCTTGCAACTTCGTAATTTTGCTACTATTAATTATAACCTAAATATCTAATATGCTACATATCTTATATGTGACTCCAAAGCAGGTTTCCAATCACAGGTTGAGAAACAATGGGGTAAGGGAAAGTACTGGTAAAAGAGGGGTTTAACGAAAATGAATGATGTATGAAGACGTGATATACCACATAGAAACATGTGTATATGTATGTATATGGAGAGTGTGTGTGGAGAGATGTACTCTGCTGGATAACAAGTCACAGAACCAGAGGTAATCCTATGAATTGTTGGTCAGGAAGACCTCATAGTTCTTAGATTACAGGCTACAGAAGACTATTTTCTTTGCTTTTAGTGACTTATCTGAACTAGATATAATCTCTACCACTAAAACAGCACACACTTTGGTTGCAGGACATAGAAAAAATACATCTGATACTGACCTGGAAAGTCCTTGGTGCCTAATTATAGGCTTATATTTTTATCAAAACCCTTCTTCATTTAGGGTTCATAAATGCTTCAACCTCCCTCATAGCCCACCAACTAGAGGTAGGGGAGGAAGAAGATAAATGGGGTTGTGGACCTGTTTTATAGTAGTTCTTTGGCCTCAATTCCAGTCTTAGTTGTCAGGATATCAGTAATCCAGTCCCATAGCAAACACTAAACAGGAATTAGTAGTAGCAGCAGGATCCAGTAGAAGTAGCAAGGCTCCTCTGAATAGGAATGAGTCAGTGGAAATGGCCAGAATCAGCCTGAATACAAGCAGAAGACCTTTAGCACATTCCTCTTTATGAAGTGAAGACTAGCAAAGACCAGTGAAGATGTGAAGTGTTGCATAGTATGGCAATGCAAGAGCATCCTCTCACTGTGTGTGTGGTTCTATTTATATTCTTCCTAAATATCACACGCCCCCTCACATGTCTATTTTCAGGAAAATATTGAATGACCTCATATAGGAGAACTTCCAGAAAAAAAAATCACATGACAGAGATTTCATGGAAAATGTCACATGACACAGCTGAGTAGTTAAAGAAACCAGAAATTTCCACTTCAGCTAACTTTCATAATTTCAGGAAGTACTCTGGAGGTTGAATTAGGGGGAAGAATTATTAATGGTTTTATCCTGTATGCTATAATGAGTCTGCTAGGTACAACAGTAAAATAACTATTCCATAATAGTTTCTCATTGAATTTGAGGCCCATTCATAGGAAATAATTCAAACTTTGTTCTGTAAACCTAAAATCCCATGGCTAGGTACCTTCTAGGTCATACAGGTGAACATAATACTATTGTTTTGCTGAGTAGACATAATATTTTACATAGAAAAGTATTACTCAGAGAAGCTTATTTTTTCAATTAATGGTAGTGATATGGGAATTCTTCGTAGTGAATGACAAGATTCTTGGCAGCTCAAGATGTTTATAATATGTGATTACTAAGTATGTAATCCTAAACATGGTATACGTATCAGCTTCTCCTAGGCTCAGGGAACATCTTGGGAAGGAGGAAAAGATTATTGGAGACAGGTGATGGGAAGAAGGGTATACAATACTCTTCTAAATATGAAATGGCTCTTTTAATTTATAGCAACTGAGGTTGACTGTATAAGTGTAGGTCTTTCATTTTCTATAATGGATAGGAGTGAGATGTGAAAAAGGTTCATGGGTCCCTACCTCTCCATGGGGAATCATGTTTTAGTGATTGTTGGGTCCCTCATAACTCAACACTCATTTCCATACTAAATATTCAGTATAAACTGAAGAGATCACAAAACAAAAACAAAAGCAAGGCATGCATGTGAGAAGAAACTTTTAGAGGAGGAGGACTGATGGGGTAGGAGGGGAGAAAATGGGGTGAAATGAGTGTGATTAGCATGTATTATTTTAATTATGACCTTGATGAATAATAATTTAATTAGGAAAAACCCCTTCAATGATTTAAATTCTTTAAAATAAAATAAAACAAAATAAAATAAACTTAAGAGACAACATGGGGCTCAGGTAATCTTTCCACCAAGCAAGGACCAATTAGTCTATCTTGCTTAAATTTAAAGTGATTCTAGCCTTTGTCTCATGGATTTCTTTATATTGTAGGATAATCACAGGCTACAGTCTTGGTGGAGAGCCTATCTGTATTCCTTTCCCTTCGTGTTTACTCAAACTATAAATCAATTTTCCTCATCAATTTCTGCCTCCCAAATTAGCTTTAAAACCAGGGAAACTCTACAGTGAGTTTAAGAACTGAAAAACCTAGTATCACTAACATTTTTGAAGATAATTATATTGTCTTACAGAGGTTTCAGAAAGTATTTTCAAGCACAAGTATGTAATAGGAACTAGACAAAGCAGGAAAACAAATAATTGGAAAGAAACACTTCTCCTCAACTTCAGTCCAGAGGGACTGAATTGGAGTTATAACTTTCCAAACTGAAAAGAATTTGCTTGCTTCTGTTAAAACAATATTTCATTTTTTGAGATTATAATATACGTGTACAACTTCTCCTTTTATTTTCCTCCTTCCAGACTCTTCTATGTGACTTCCCTTGCTGTCTTCCACGTTCAAAGAGTCTGTTCATTAAGTGTTACATATGTACCAGGAGGCCTTATCCTTACAGAAAGAACTATTAAAAAATAAGAAATGCTGAGGACAGGAGAAATAGTCTTCCCAGTGCAAGAGCACATCAATTCCTTATCCAATGCCAAATAAACTTGCTTTGTTTTTCTTCACTATTTGAAGAACTTTGTTATGGAAGCATTGGAAAGTAAATCTACATGGACTTCAAAGAAATAAAAATATGGAGGAATAAAGGGAATGTCTGTGGTAGAGGGGAAACAGATTTCTAAAGATGACAAGAGGCAATTCTGTAAACCAGAGAATACACCACACACAGGCAGAAAAAAACAGAACATATGCTACTCAAGATAAAATATTATTTTCTTGGGGTTAGAAAATATGGGGCCAAAGCAGATTTAAAATCTATACTTTTAACTAAGAGATATAGTCAATGAAAATATAATGAAGGTGAGGCAAGGATGGGAATATTTTGAACTTACTAGAAGTGAAAGCTGACTAGATAAAGTCCACATATGTTTGAAATGTAATTTCCTTAGTCCAATGTGTTTTTCATTTCAATTATAAAAATCAAGTGCAACTCTTAAAAATTAAATAAGCAGTAAACAAATTCAACCACGATGTGTGTTGGACACATAAGAAATAGGATCTTGTCAACATCAATGAGGTATGGAGCAAGAGACACATGCCACTCCATCAGCTGTAAAAGCCTGTAGAGCCCATTCAGAGATTGCTACTCATGGAAGGCAGGTTCTAGGCTTCACTGCAGAGAATAAATTCAAGACATGTCATTAGGAATTTATTAATATTTCCCTATTGTAAAAGCATCTTTTATTTGCTTCTCAAAGGCTTATTGCTGAATGAACTTATACTTTCTAGTTCTTTCTAAACTCTGTCTGGCTGGTTCAATTCAGCTGTTCTGATACAAAATGCCTCTCCAAGCTGGCTGGATGAAAGTGGCATCTCTTGGCTTTTGATTGAATTACATTACTTGGCCTCAAACTAACTCTGACAATTGCATTTAATTTTCTGGCTCTTTCTCATTCTCTGGCTTATTTTGTCTTCACCTGCAACCTGTCTCTGTAAAAACTGTCTCTGTAAAACTGTAAAACTGACTCATCTCACTCTCCAATCTCTCTCTCCAATCTCTCTCTTCCTTCTCTCTCTCTCTCTCTCTCTCTCTCTCTCTCTCTCTCTCTCTCTCTTCTCTCATTGGTCACATTGTCTGCCACTCAATTAGATGTCATTTTCAAACATGACTGTATACTTTTACAAATTAACTTTATCTTCATTGTATTGTATTAAAGTTGGGTAGGAATGCCATGTTCGCATTTCAGCCAAAAGGAAAAAATGGTGTGTCATTCCAGATGGATCACAAAGACATAGAATAGAGGTCTTTGAACATTATGAGAGAGAGGTCATGTTGCTGCGTTAAAAAATATTCTAAACCTATCAATAATAAGATAGCTCTCATTTCAAAGGGAGATAGATTATTCTGGATCAGATATACAAGTGAGTGCTAAAATGCCCATTAAAGGATGAAGGGCCAAAATTAGACAAAACTAAGTTACTTTAGATTCTTTATCTATAATATTCCAATTATTCATAATTAAGGAATTAAGTCTTATAATATTGGTCATAGGTGAGGGTTTACAAGAAAATCCAGTTCACAATTTTAAGCATGGAGAGAAAGAGAGAGAGAGAGAGAGAGAGAGAGATCTTAGGAAGAAATGATGCTGTATACCCAAGACATGGATTGAAGCTTGTCCATAGAAAGAGTTGTGCTAAGTTTCCTATTAGTCACATTTATAGTTTTAGAGGCCTCTGAAGTTCTATTGTTCAAATGGTTTATTTTTTATTAGATATTTTCTTTATTTACATTTCAAATGTTATCTCTTTTTTTCATTTCACCCCTGGAAACCTCCTATTCCATCCCCACTTCCTCTGCTCACCAACCCACCCACTACCACTTTCCTGTCCTAACATTTCCGTATACTGGGGCATTGAGCCTTCAGGATCAAGGGCCTCTCATCTGATTGATATCCAACAAGGCCATCCTCTGTTACATATGCAGCTGGAGCAATGGGTCCCTCCATGTGTACTCTTTGGTTGGTGGTTTAGTCCCTGGAATAGCTGGAGGTACTGGTTGGTATATATTGTTCTTCCTATGGGGCAGCAAATCCCTTCAGCTCCTTTAGTCCTTTCTCTAGCTCCTCCATTGGGACCCTCTGCTCACTGTATTTGTTGGCTATGAGCATCCACTTCTTTATTTGGTAGGCACTGGAAGAACCTCTCAGTAGACACCTATATCAGGCTTCTGGCAGCAAACACTTGTTGGCATCAACAATAGTGTCTGGGTTTGGTAACTGTGTATGGGAGAGATCCCCATGAGGATTAGTCTCTAAATGGCCTTTTCTTCAGTCTCTGCTCCACACTTTGTCCCATGGGTATTTTAAACCCCCTTTTAAGAAGGACTGAAGTATTCACACTTTGTTCTTTGTTCTTCTTGAGCTTCATATGGCCTGTGAATTTTTCTACCAAAGGTTATTTTTCTTTTGGTATATTAAATCAAAAGGCAGATTCTGAAGAGCATGTGAAAAGATCATGGGCTAACAAAAAAGAACAAAATAGCTAGATATAAGAAGGTTTATAAACAAAGAACGTGAACTGAAGCACCCTGATTAATAATCAGATGAATGGGACCCTAGGTCAGATCCTTGTTCCTGATAGGAGATTTGATATCCTAAATTGCCCAGAAGATCATTAGTAGATGACTATTTTAATCGGAGTCCTATGTCCAATTTAAAATTATAGTCAATGATGCTTTCTGCCAAAGAACCATATCATCAATGACTGAGTCAAGCAAACATATGTTCCAACCACCTATACAGGACAATGTCCCTCATAGAAATAACATTAATCCAATCTAAGTTCTTGATTGATGCCATGATCCTTTTGTACTCTGTCCACTCTTACTGATTGATCATATGCTATGCTCTCTCTTGAACTCTACTTATCTTCTTCTTCAACTGTGGGTTGAAGAAGATATTCAGTAGATAAAAACATTTACCATGCAATCATGTCAGCCTAAGTTTCCTTCCCAAATGTCCCGGTGGAAAGAGCAAACTGACTCCAGAAAATTTTCTTATAGCTTCCCATGGTTTTGTGGCATTCCCACAACCCTCACATCATACTTATACACACCATACACACACACACACACACACACACACACACACATATATATATATATATATATGTATATATATATATATGCAACAGTAATAAACAAAATTTGAAAAAAATAAATTCAAGTTCAAGCACAGGCGATTGATCAAACTAAGGTGTTTCTGACATTGTTTGCCTTATGTAGCATGAGGCAGCTTCTCTGCTTTGCTAAACACATTACACATATACATGCATTGTAACAGCAGTGATACTAATGAATATAATGTGAAATGGCTTCAGTCGGATTAAAGACTAGCATTTGGTATGATGCAGTGACTTTACTGTCCAACAAGAGTTTTATGTCCTTAGGGGAAAACAATGGTTTAGTTACAAAAAAATTAAAAGAAAAAAAAAGAAAAAAGAGAAGACATGTCTAATATTTTCTAAGTGTTATTTTTCAGCATGTAATTAATTACTGCATCTCCAGGTTTTATTCTCTTTACTGTCTAATTTGAAAAAATTGCACTTTCAGTCAATGATGCCAGTTTTTATTTTATTGGATATATTCTTTATTTACATTTCATTTCCATTTTCCTTGTTCCCTGAACCCCAAAGGTCCCATATGCCCTTTGCCCTCCCCCTATTCCCCCATCCACCCCTTCCCACTTCCCTGTTCTGGTATTCCCCTACACTGATGCATTGAACCTTTTCAGAGCAAGGGTCCACTCCTTCCTTCTTCTCAGACATCATTTGGTATGTGGATTGTGTCTTTGGTATTCCAAGATTATAGGCTAATATCCACTTATCAGTGAGTGCATACCATGGGTATTCTTTTGAGACTGGGTTGCCTCACTTAGTATGATGTTTTCCAGCTCCATCCATTTCTCTAAAAATTTCATGAATTCATTGTTTCTAATGGCTGAATAGTACTCCATTGTGTATATATACCACATTTTTTTGTATTCATTCTTCTGTTGAGGGACATCTGGGTTCTTTCCAGCCTCTGGCTATTATAAATAAGGCTGCTATGAACATAGTAGAGCATGTATCCTTATTACATGCTGGGGAATCCTCTGGGTATATGCCCAAGAGTTGTATGGCAGGGTCCCTGGAAGTATCATGTCCAGTTTTCTGAGGAACTGCCAGACTGACTTCCAGAGTGGTTGTACCAGGTTGCAATCCCACCAGCAGTGGAGGTATGTTCCTCTTTTTCCACATCCTCGCCGACACCTGCTGTTTCCTGAGTTTTTAACCTTAGCCACTCTGACTGGTGTGAGGTGAAATCTCAGGGTTGTTTTGATTTGCATTTCCCTAGTGATTAATGATGCTGAACATTTCTTAAGGTGTTTATCATCCATCCAAAGTTCTTCAGGTCTTTGTTTAGCTCTGTACCCCATTTTTGATAGGGTTATTTGGTTTTTTTGGGTTCGAACTTCTTGAGTTCTTTGTATACATTGGATATTAGCCCTCTGTCAGATGTAGGGTTGGTGAAGATCTTTTCCCAATTTGTTGGTTGCCAATTTGTCCTTTTGACAGTGTCTTTTGCCTTACAGTAGCTTTGTAATTTTATGAGGTCCCATTTGTCTATTCTTGATCATAGAGCATAAGCTATTGGTGTTCTGTTCAGGAACTTTCCCCCTGAGCCAATGTCCTCATGGGTCTTCCCCAGTTTCTTTTCTATTAGTTTTAGTGTGTCTGGTTTTATGTGGAGGTCCTTGATCCACTTGATTGGTACAGTGACAGAGAGGTGGATCAATGGAATAGGATTGAAGACCCAGAATTGAACCCACACATCTATGGCCAATTGTTCTTCGACAAGGGAGCTGAAAACATCCAGTGGAAAAAAGATAGCCTTTTCAACAAATGGTACTGGCTCAACTGGAGGTCAACATGCAGAAGAATTAGAATTGATCCACTCTTATCTCCTTGTACTAAGCTCAACTCCAAGTGGATCAAGAACCTCCAGGATGCCAGTTTATTTTAAAAATAACATCACTAAATGGAAATTGGTTTAAGATTAAGGTTGAAGAATTTCCAATAATTTTGAAATGTTTCTAAACATATATTTGCCATTTAGTACTTCATGTTTATTCAGAGCAATCTTCTATTGATTTAGCTATTTTCAAAATACTTGAAAATAACTTGTATTCCAAAGTATTAAATATTTATTCAAGAGTTAATTCTTTATATACAAAAAGCCATATCCATCTCATTAGTATGTACTGTTTTTTTATTTAATAAATGGTGAAATCGAATGTATACTGAGGTTATTTTGAAATATTTTTTTATGATTTATTACCTAGAAAGAGTCACTATACTTATTTATGCATCTGTATAACTGAGTTAATGTAAGTATTTCTCAGATCAAATGGGCAAAAAACAAGAAGTATTAATCTTCTTTACAGCTTCCTGTGTCTTTTTTGAATTCTTTTGGTGGATATCAAAAAGACTTGGCATCCCAGAGGAGGCCAGAAAAATGAAGTCATAGAAATCATGACTATGTAAAAGGTTGCAAGGTAGTGAAGACATGTGTTTGATTTTAAACAATTGCTGTAATGTTCTTCATGAAATGATCAGAAAATAAGAAAATAAAAAAAATAAAAATAAAAGTAACAGTTTATATCTGTGAAAAGAGTAAGGTTAAAACCAATGATCATGTACACTTATGACTTAGTCATTGCTTATTCTTATTTGAAATATTTTTTGTAGTTAGGTCATAGTCAGATCAAAATTTTGAGAGTTATTTTGAGATCCCAGCCTCTTTCTATGGAGGAAAGCTATGATTTTGAGATGTGAAAGAAAGAGGGTTTCCAAGACAAATCTGATCTAGAGAGTTTTCCCAAGTAGAAAACTGTTATAGGTCACAATGATGTGATTGTATCGAATTGGAATTGACTATCATAACTGTCACAGAGTCAATGCCCTTTAAATGCAGCCTCTGATCAGCACAAATATTAACCTGTCAGGATTTTCTTCATTTGTATAACTGGAACTGACTGAGTGCAATTGCATACATAAATGGTTTATCTTAAATAAATGAGGATTGCTCTACGAAACTATCATCATTAAATTCCATAGGCATGTTTTCCTTTGATGCCACGATCACCTAATATAGTTCTATAATATAATATAGATCTTCAATATAGTTACTAAACATCTTTGTTCTCTTTTTTATTTAAAAAATGATGCTTTACCCTCTGCCCAAATCATCCTCTACTCAGTTTGTAAGAAACTTGACCAAACACAGTTGTGAGGGGTTTCTTTCCTTTCTGTTGCCCCATTATTTTCCTTCTCTTTCTATTCTAGTTTGGTCCTGTTAATAAGTGTGAAAAGTTATTTCACAATATATAACACTTACTCTGTGAAAATATTGAGAAATTAGAAACAGAAGAGAAGAGTTAATTTTTTGACTTAACTCTACCTGCAGCTAATATCATATCTAATGATAACACGCTGGATATTTTTCAACCAAATTTGTACAAAGAAAACTTGCAGCTGCTCTCATTCTTATTCAACATTTCCCTGGAGTGATAGTAAAGAATATATCAAAGGAAAGGAAGCAACAAGAATGTAGACTGGGAAGGGAAACTTAAGACACATAAAGTAGAGAAAGATGAGAGGGAGTGCTTTTAGTTAGTGCTGTAAATTCTTCACAGACATGATATACTTTTTGAGAAAAGCTGTCCCCAAAGGAGCCCTGTAGATTGTTTTAGACTGACTTAAATAGGTTTTGTAACTGTTAAGGCTCTGAAATAGAGGGTTGCAAATTTATAAGAAGGCTTGATAGAACTGATAAATAGAATAAGATTGCACACATTTTAGGAAAAGAAAGCAAGAATGATCATTTAAAAATATTTTATACGGTGCCTCAGAGTACCAGGAGAGCCTCCAAACAGTTTAAATAATAGGATTATTTTTCATGTGAATATTTTCCTTACTGATAGCATTGAGAATATCAGAATTCTCTTCAACAGTCTCAAACAAAGATTCAATGTATGGATAAGCAGCTTTTCAACAATATCATAGGAATACTTTGATTTAGAAATTTAACTTTTCTATTGTAGTGTATCCATTCCTTGTAGTTGCAACCAGTCTATAAGCTCTCTGTCAGTTCCCACTCCAACAGGGTGTAGTGGGTTCACTATACCACCTACAATGATTCTAATTTTGTTTTATTGTATAGTACTGTATAACCATAAAATGCTTAAAAAGTAACAAGTGGATGTAATGATGTATCCAAACAGAAATGTAAATGTAATGTAAAATGGAAATTAATTAAACTTGTTTGATTCAAAAAATATTTTATTAGTTTCACACATATACATAATACATACTAACAATTCTCACTCCCCAACTTCTTTTCCCTCCCTTCTATACTATCCAATCCCTTCTTCTCTACCAGTATCTTTTTCACATACTTGTCTATTAATTTTGTTTTGTGACCCACTAAATTTACCTAATTTATGTGTGTGGCATGGGTTCAATGTTATCTGCTGGAATCTGGCAGGCCTAGCAGTGGCTACACAACTGAAAATAATAATTACATCTCTCCTAGAATCTTTTAATAGCCAATCAATAATTCAGCAGTAAGGAACAAGGTTTGTTAGACACTTCCTTGTTGTATTACTAATCATTGATGGAACAGGTTTCTGCAGTGGCAGTTCAGGTAACTACAATTGTTAGTTCATGTTTGCCACTATTTAAAGAATAGCCTTCACCAGCCCTTCATGCTGTCACCTGGCTCCTAGGTATTTCCTACTTTCTCTGCTACAACATTCCTTGAAATTTAGGCAGAAAGGGATTTTTTTAATTTTTTTTTTATTTTCTATATTCTATGTTTACATTCCAAAGGCTTTCCCCTTTCCAGTTCCAACCCACCATAGTTCCCATAGTTCCTCTCCCCCACCCAACTGTTCCCCAATCATTCCCACTCCCCCCTCGGTTTCTTTACTAAACTGGATGCAATCTTTACAGGCCCAGGGTCCTCTCCTTTCTTCTTCTTGGGAATCATTTGACTTGCTATTAGTGTCTTGAGTATTTAGGGCTTCTGGGCTCATTAATATCCACTTATCAGTGATTGCATTTCATGTGCATTCTTTTGTGATTGGGTTAATTCACTCAGGATGATATTTTCCAGGTCTAACCATTTACCTACAAATTGCATGAATTCATTATTTTTAATTGCTGAGTAGTATTCCATTGTATAAATATACCACATTTTCTGTATCCATTCCTCCTTTGAGGGATATTTGGGGTCCTTCCAATTTCTGGCTATTATAAACAAGGCTGCTATAAACATAGTGGAGCATGTGTCCTTATTGCATGCAGGGGAATCCTCTGGGTATATGCCCAGGAGTGGTATGCCAGGGTCCTCTGGAAGTGACATGCCCAATTTTCTGAGGAACCGCCAAACTGATTTCCAGAGCGGTTTTACCATTTTGCAATCCCACCAACAGTGGAGGAGTGTTCCTCTTTCTCCACATCCTTGCCAGCACTTGTTGTCTCTTGAGTTTTTAATCTTAGCCATTCTGACTGGTGTGAGGTGGAATCTCAGGGTTGTTTTGATTTGCATTTCCCTGATGACTAACGATGTTGAACATCTCTTAAGGTGTTTCTCGGCCATCCGAATTTCTTCTGGTGAAAATTCTTTGTTTAGCTCTGTGCCCCATTTTTTGATAGGGTTATTTGTTTCTTTGTGGTCTAACTTCTTGAGTTCTTTGTATATATTGGATATTAGCCCTCTGTCAGATGTGGAGTTGGTGAAGATCTTTTCCCACTTTGTTGGTTGCCGTTTTGTCCTTCTGACAGTGTCCTTTGCTTTGCAGAAACTTTGTAATTTTATGAGGTCCCATTTGTCGATTCTTGATCTTAGAGCATAAGCTATTGGTGTTCTGTTCAGGAACTTTTCCCCTGTGCCCAAGTCCTCCAGGGTCTTCCCAAGTTTCTTTTCTAATAGTTTCAGTGTGTCTGGTTTTATGTGGAGGTCTTTGATCCACTTGGAGTTGATCTTACTGCAAAGAGATAAGAGTGGGTCAATTTGCATTCTTCTGCATGTTGACTTCCAGTTGAAACAGCACCATTTGTTGAAAAGGCTATCTTTATTCCACCGGGTGGTTGTGGCTCCTTTATCAAAGATCAAGTGACCATAAGTCTGTGGGTTCATTTCTGGGTCTTCAATCCTGTTCCATTGATCTGCTTGCCTGTTGCTATACCAATACCATGCAGTTTTTAACACAATTGCTCTGTAGTACTGCTTGAGGTCAGGGATATTGATTCCCCCAGAAGTCCTTTTATTGTTGAGAATAGTTTTAGCTATCCTGGGTTTTTTGTTGCTCCAGATGAATTTGAGAATTGCTCTTTCTAGATCTATGAAGAATTGAGTTGGGATTTTGATGGGGATCGCATTGAATCTGTATATTGCTTTTGGCAAGATGGCCATTTTTACTATATTGATCCTGCCAATCCAGGAGCAAGAAATATTTTTCCATCTTCTGAGGTCTTCTTCGATTTCTTTCTTCAAGGACTTGAAGTTCCTGTTGTACAGATCTTTCGCTTGTTTGGTTAGAGTTAAGCCAAGATACTTTATGTTGTTTGTGGCTATTGTGAAGGGTGTTATTTCCCTAATTTCTTTCTCTGCCTGCTTGTCCTTTGAGTACAAGAAGGCCACTGACTTGCTTGAGTTAATTTTATAGCCTGCCACTTTGCTGAAGTTGTTTATCAGCTGTAGAAGTTCTCTGGTGGAGTTTTTTGGGTCGCTTAAGTAAACTATCATATCGTCTGCAAATAATGATAGTTTCACTTCTTCCTTTCCAATTTGTATCCCTTTGACTTCCTTATGTTGTCTAATTGCTCTTGCTATAACTTCAAGTACTATATTGAAAAGATATGGAGAGAGAGGGCAGCCTTGTCTAGTCCCTGATTTTAGTGGGAATGCTTCAAGTTTCTCTCCATTTATTTTGATGTTGGCTACTGGTTTGCTGTAGATTGCTTTTACTATGTTTAGGTATGGGCCTTGAATTCCTGCTCTTTCCAAGACTTTTAGCATGAAAGGATGCTGAATTTTGTCGAATGCTTTTTCAGCATCTAATGAGATGACCATGTGGTTTTTTTCTTTCAGTTTGTTTATGTAGTGGATTACATTGATGGATTTCCGTATATTGAACCATCCCTGCATCCCTGGGATGAAGCCTACTTGATCATGGTGGATGATCGTTTTGATGTGCTCTTGGATTCGGTTAGCAAGAATTTTATTTAGTATTTTTGCATCTATATTCATAAGAGAAATTGGCCTGTAGTTCTCTTTCTTTGTTGGATCTTTTTGTGGTTTAGGTATTAGCGTAATTGTGGTTTCGAAGAATGAGTTGGGCAGTGTCCCTTCTGTCTCTATTTTGTGGAATAGTTTGAAAAGTATTGGTGTTAAGTCTTCTTTGAAGGTCTGGTAGAATTCTGCACTAAAACCATCTGGTCCCGTATTTTTTTTGGTTGGGAGGCTTTCTATAACCCCTTCTATTTCTTTAGGGGTTATGGGACAATTTAGCTGATCTACTTGATGCTGATACTAAAGCTAAAGAATATACCTTTTTCTCAGCTCCACATGGTACCTTCTCCAAAATAGACCATATAATTGGTCACAAGACAGATGTCAACAAATACAAGAAGATCGAGCTAATCCCATGCCTCCTATCAGATCACCATGGAGTAAGAGTGGTCTTCAATAACAACAGAAACAACAGAAAGCCCACATACACATGGAAACTGAACAATACTCTACTCAATGACACCTTGGTCAAGGAAGAAATAAAAAAAGAAATCAAAGACTTTTTAGAATTCAATGAAAATGAAGGTACAACCTACCCAAATCTATGGGACACAATGAAAGCAGTGCTAAGAGGAAAACTCATAGCTCTAAGTGCATCCAAAAAGAAACTGGAGAGAGCATATACTAGCAGCTTAATGGCACACCTTAAAGCCCTGGAAGAAAAACAAGTTAATTCACCCAGGAGGAGTAGAAGACAAGAAATCATCAAACTCAGGGCTGAAATCAATCAAATAGAAACAAAGAGAACCATACAAAGAATCAACAAGACCAGGAGCTGGTTCTTTGAGAAAATCAACAAGATAGATAAACCCTTAGCCAGACTAACCAAAGGACACAGAGACAGTATACAAATTAACAAAATTAGAAATGAAAAGGAAGACATAACAACAGAAACTGAGGAAATTCAAAAGATCATCAGATCCTACTACAAAGGTCTATACTCAAAACAACTGGAGAATCTGGAGGAAATGGACAATTTCCTAGACAGATATCAAATACCAGAAAGGGATTTTAAACCACATATTCAATTGTCACGTATTCTAAGCATCTTGTGTAGCTATAGCTTATGAATTCACTTTTCTTGTTTTTTTAATTCGATATATTAATTTACATTTCATATGATTTCCCCTTTTCCAGGCTCCCCTTCCCCACAAGTCCCATAAGCCCTCTTACCTCCACTTGTTCCCCCATTCACCCCTTCTTTAATCCTTTTCTCGTATTTCCCTACACTGCTGCATTAAGCCTTTCCAGAGTCATTGGCCCTCCCTTCCTTCTTGGACAATGTGGAGTGTATCTTAGGTATTCCAGTCTTCTAGGCTAATATCGCTTATCAGTGAGTGCACACCACGAGTGTTCTTTTGAGATTGGGTTACCTCACTTAGGGTGATGTTCTCCAGCTCCATCCATTTGTCTAAGAAGTTCATGGAATTTACCACTTTTCATATAGCCAGGATCAGATAGGTAGTCTCAATGGAGCTGTTATGTTGCTCTTTTAGCAATATTTAAGAAAGAAATTCTCTGCAATTTTTGTAAAACAGCAACAAACAAACAAAGAAACAAACAAACAAACAAAAATAGGAGCTTGTGAATAAAGCTGATCCCAAAGACACATGTTGAGTTATACAATTGTTTATGAGTTGCCCAAGTTCTGGAAATGACAATTGTTCACCCATGCATGCTAACCTGAGCAACCCTAATTAACCTCATTAGGTTAGTGAAATAATAAACTATTAAATAAATAAATAAACACACAATGGTGATAGTTTTCTGAGGAAAAAAAATAACTAGTTCCTGAGATCTTGGGTTGTTTTTTTTTTCCTCATTTATTTTTTCTGTTTCCGTTTTGACTTGAATTAGTTTTTGTTTCCTTTTCCATTTTTATAATGAAGATAATAGGTTATAATGGTGGGTGGGAAGTGGGAAAGGGGAAAGCCTTTGGAATGTAAACATAGAATATAGAAAATAAAAATTAAAAAAAATAATTGTGAAGTACTCTCTAATACACAAAAAAGAGTTATTTATTCACTTCTCTAGTGCAGTTCCACTCAAGCTCTGTTGGGAAACAGCTTCTTGGTATTGATATCTCTGAAATTTGGTGAACCTTTCCATCCAACCTTTGAGAATCAACTCCAAGGCTTCTGCTATATAAACCATGAATAGATCCCATCAACACCTTACTTACTCACTGACATAATTAAAAGAATAGCATTTCAGTCTATCATCAAAATGATTTTTATTAATGTTGCTCCCCAACCAGTCCCTCTTTCACCAAGTCCCTACCCCCATCCTCCTTACTTTCTCCATTGAGAGCGTGGAATTACACCCCCTCCCCACTGGGTATCCTCCACCATAGTACATCAAGTCTCTGCCAGATTAGGCACATATCCTCTGCCTCGGAAGCCAGACTGGGCAGCCATGAAGACTGAGTTGGCTGCCTGGTATGTATGTATAGGTGGCAGGGGCAGGGCGGGATGATTGTTCCAGGTTGTGTATCTTCTTTGGTTGGTGGCACAGATCCTGAGAGCTCCCTGGTACCCAGGTTTGTTGACTCTGTTGGTCTTCATGTGGGGTTCACAAGTACTTCTGGGCCTTCAGTTCTTCCCCCAAACTCTTCCATTAAGTGTTCCTGACCTCAGTCTAATGATAGCTGTCAGTATCTGCTTCTGTTTCAGTCCACTGCTGGGTAGAGCCTCTCAGGGGACAGTTATATTAGGTTCTTGTCTGCAAGCACAACAGAGGATCATTAATAATGTCAGGGATTGGTGCTTGCCCATGTGATGGGTTTTAGGTTGGGCCAGTTATTGGATGGCCTTTCCTTTGGTCTCTGCTTCATCCCTGCATTTCTTTTATACAGCACTAATTTTGGGTCAAAAGTTTTGTGGGTGGGTTGGTGTCCTTATCATTCCACTGGGAGTCCTACTTGGCTACAGTAGGTGGTCTCTTCAGCTTCAATGTCTCCATTGTTAGGCACCTCCACTTAAGTCACCCATTTGGGAGCTTCCCTTTTTCTAGGTCTCCATTTTTTTTTGTCTCCGTTCTTCTTTTAGACAAAATAATTTCAGGTTAAAAACTTTAAGATGTGTGTGTATGTGGCCCCATCCCTCATCCAGGGACCATTTCTATCTCCTAGAGATCTCTACAGGATCTATCTCCCCTTCTCTGCATATTTCTGCTATAGTCATCCCTGTTGGGTCTTGGGAGCTTCTCATTTTCCTGGTTTCTGGTACCCTTCAGTGGCTATCCCCTGTTCCTCATCCCCTATTTTTGAATTGAGTTATTTGGTTTGTTGGAGTTCTTGCATTCTTTAGATATCTTGGATATTAGCCTTGTGTCAGACTGTGTAGCTTTTATTACTGTTATTCTGAGGCTTGAGGTCAAGGATGATTACTCCTTCAGAAGTTCTTTTATTGTTCAGAAATGTTTTTCCATATGAAGTTGAGAATTGCTGGTTCAAGATCAGTAACAGAACTGTGTTGAAATTTAGTGGGAATTGCACTGAATCTATAGGTTGATTATGGTAAGATGGCCATTTTCACTGTTAATCCTAGTGATTCATAAGCATGTAGATCTTTCCATCTTCTAATATTTTCTTCAATTTCTTTCTTCAGGGACTCGAAGTTCTTGTTTTACAGATCTTTTGCTTGTTTGGTCTTTAATGTCTTTTTTCATTTCTTCTCTGAGTAAGTTCACACTGAATTGAAAAAGTTGTTTCATTTTATAAACATGTGGGTCTTCAGTTGTCCTTAATTGTTGAATTCTAGCCTTAATCTATGGTGATCTGACAGGATGCAAGTGGTTATTTCAATCTTTTTGTGTCTGTTGAAGCTTTCTTTGTTTCTTGATTATATGTTCAATTTTGGAGAAGGTACCATAATATTCTAAGAAAAGGAAATATTTTTTCTTTTGGAATGAAATATTCTGTAGATATCTGCTAAATCCATTTGTTTCATAATATGTTAGTTACATTGTTTCTCTTTTTATTTTCTGTTTAGAAAGCCTATCAGTTGGTGAAAGTAGGATGGTAAAATCCTCCACTATTTTTGTGTGTGGGGTTCAATGTATGATTTTTGCTTTAGTAAAGCTTCTTGTATGAATGTGTGTGCTATTACTTTTGAGGCATAGATTTTTCAAATTGAGATATCATCATTGTGAATTTTTTCTTTGATGAATATGAAGTTTTCTTCCCCATGTCTTTTGATAATGTTTGTCTAAATGTCTATTTTATTAGAATGGCTACTTCAGCTTGTTTCTTGGGGATTTTTACTTGAAAAGCCTTTTTCCAACCATTTACTCAGAGGTAGTTTCTTTTTTATTTTATTTTCTATATTCTTTGTTTACATTCCAAATGATTTCCCTTTTCCCGGTTCCCCCCTCCCCATAAGTACCATAAGCCCTCTTCCCTCCACCCATTCCCCAATCAATCCCCTCCCTCTTCTCTGTCCTGGTAATCCCCTACATTGCTGCATCAAGCCTTTCTAGAACCAGGGCCCTCTCCTTCCTTCTTCTTGGGAATCATTTGATATGTGAATTGTGTCTTTGGTATTCAGAGCTTCTGGGCTAATATCCACTTATCAGTCACTGCATTCCATGTATGTTCTTTTGTGATTGAATTACCTCACTTAGGATGATATTTTTCCAGTTCTAACCATTTGCCTAAGAATTTCATGAATTCATTGTTTTTAATTGCTGAGTAGCATTCCATTGTGTAAATAAACCACATTTTCTGTACCCATTCCTCCATTGAGGGACATCTGGGTTCTTTCCAGCATCTTGCTATTATAAATAAGGCTGTAATGAACATAGTGGAACATGTGTTATTTTCCTAATTTCTTTCTCAGCCTAGTTTATTCTTTGAGTATAGGTAGACTAGTGATTTGTTTGAGTTAATTTTATATCCAGCCACTTTGCTGAAATTGTTTATCAGATTTAGGAGTTCTCTGGTAGAATTTTGGGGGTCACTTAAATATATTGTCATATCATCTGCAAATAGTGATAATTTGACTTATTTCTTCAACTTTGAATCCCTTTGACCTCCTGTTGTTGTCTAATTGCTCTGGCTAGGACTTTAGTACTATAGTGAATTTAATTTCTTTCTTTATTTCTTCCTTGACCAAGTTATCTTTGAGTAGAATGTTGTTCAGTTTCCATGCATACAGGCTTTCTGTTGTTTTTATTGTTATTAAAGACCAGCCTTAGTCCATCGTGATCTGATAGGGTGCATGGAATTATTTCAGTCTTCTTATATCTGCTGAGGTCTGTTTTGTGACCGAGAATATGGTCAATTCATTTTGAGAATGTACCATGAGTTGCTGAGTAGAAGGCATATTCTTTTGTTTTAGGATAAAATGTTCTATAGACATTTGTTAAAACCATTTGGTTCTGTTAGTTTCACTGTTTCTCTGTTTAGCTGTGTTTCCCTGATCTGTCCAGAGTGGCCTGTTGAAGTATCCACTATTATTGTGTGGGGAGCAATGTGTGCTTTGAGTTTTACTAAAGTTTCTTTTATGAATGTGGGTGCCCTTGTATTTGGACCATATATGTTCAGAATTTAGAGTTCATCTTGGTAGGCTTTTCCTTTGATGAGTATGAAGTGTCCTTCCTTATGTTTTTTGATTACTTTAGGTTGAAAGTTGATTTTATTTGATACTAGGATGGCTACATTAGCTTGTTTGGGGGGCATTTGCTTGGAAAATTGTTTTCTAGCCTTTTACTCTG
Source organism: Apodemus agrarius (assembly GCA_964023405.1). Lineage (NCBI taxonomy): Eukaryota > Metazoa > Chordata > Mammalia > Rodentia > Muridae > Apodemus > Apodemus agrarius. The sequence goes on along the minus strand of OZ030016.1, from coordinate 82,819,931 downwards.
AGGTAGTGTTTCTCTCTTTGTGCCTGCACTGGGTTTCCTGTATGCAGCAAAATGTTTGGTCCTGCATTTTTTATCCAGTCTGTTAGTCTATGTCTTTTTATTGGAGAATTGAGTCCTTTGATATTAAGAGATATTAAGAAGTGATTTTTGCTTCCTGATATTTTTGTTATTTGAGGTGGAGTTATGTTTGTGTGATTCTCTTCTTTTTGGTTGTTAAAAGAACATTAATTGCTTGCTTTATCTCGTGTGTAGTTTCCCTCCTTTTGTTGTTGTTTTCCATTCATTATACTTGGAAGGGCTGGATTTGTGGAAAGATATTGTGTAAATTCGCCTTTGTCATGGAACACCTGGGTTCTCCATTTATGGTAATTGAGAATTTTGCTGGGTGTAGTAGCCTGGATTGGCATTTCTGTTCCCTTAGGTTCTGTATGACATCTCTCTAGGATCTTCTGGCTTTTACAGTCTCTGGTGAGAAGTCTGGTGTAATTCTGATAGGTCTGCCTTTATACGTTACTTGACCATTTACCCTCACTACTTTTAATATTCTTTCTTTGTTTAGTGCATTTGGTGTTTTAATTATTATATGACAGGAGGAATTTCTTTTCTTGACCAATGTATTTGGAGTTTTCTAGGCTTCTTGTATGTTCATGGGCATCTCTTTCTTGAAGTTAGGGAAGTTATGATTTTGTTGAAGATATTTATTGACCCTTTAAATTGGAAATCTTTACTGTCTTCTATAACTATAATCATTAGGTTTGGTCTTCTCATTTTGTCCTGGATTTCCTGGATGTTTTGGGTTACAAGCTTTTTGCATTTTGCATTTTCTTTGACTGTTGTATTAGTGACATCTATGGTATCTTCTGCATCTGAGATTCTCTCTTCTATCTCTTCCATTTTGTTATTGATGCTTGCATCCATGCCTCCTGACTTCTTTCCTAGATTTTTTTATTCTCAGTTTTGTTTCCATTTGTGATTTTGTTACTATTTCTATCTCCATTTTTAGATCCTGGATGGTTTTGTTCAATTCTTTCACCTGTTCAATTGTCCTTTCCTGTAATTCTTTAAGGGCTTCTGCATGTTTACGTGTTCTCTCTTGTATTTGTTTAAAGGAGTTATTTATATCCTTCTTGAAGCCCTCTATCAGCATCATGAGGTGTGATTTTAAATACAAATCTTCTTTTTCTGGTGTTTTGGGGTATCCAGGACTTATTGTTGTGGGAGAATTGGGTTCGGATGGTGCCATGTTGCCTTGATTTCTGCTGGTTATCTCTGGTGTTAGTTTGTCCTGCTATTTCTGGCTGGTGCTTGTCCCTCCTGTGGGCCTGCAAGCCTGTCTCAGCACCCTTAGGTGACTGGACCTCCCCTGTCACAGAGTGCTGTGGCACTTCCCAGCTCCTGGAGCCAGGAGGAGCCTAGATGTACCCTGTCCAGCTGCTCTACCACTCCAGTGTTTACTGTACTCCTGGCTGTACCCGCCTGCTCAGTTACTGGAGAGAGGATGGGGGCCTAACCTCTAAAGCCAGGCAGGCTTCCTCTTTTCATTGTTCCCCACATTTTCTGGATGTTTTGTGCTAGAAACTTTTTACATTTTGTATTTTATTTGACCAGTGTTTGATATCTTATATGGTATTTTGTATACATGAGATTCTTTCTTCTGCCTATTGTATTCTGTTGGTGATGCTTGCATCTGTAGCTCCAGATTTTTCTAGGTTTCCATCTCCAGGGTTGCCTTCTTTCCTGATTTCTTCATTGTTTCTCTTTCCTCTTTTAGGTCTTCATTTTTTTGTACAATTCCTTCATCTGCTTGATTATATTTTCCTGTATTTCTTTAAGAGATTTATTTCTTCTTTAAGGACTTCTTGTTCGCCTATGTTTTCCTACATTTCTTTAAGGGAGTTATTTATAAAGGACATGATTTGTACATACTCATGGATACATTGATATTATCCAAAAAAAAAACAACTGGATTTTCAGGATACACCCCACAGACTGTAAGAAGTTTAACAAGAAGGAAGGCTCAAGTGCAGATGCTTCAATCCCATGTAGAATGGTGGAGAAAATAATCATGGGGCAGAGGGCACAAGGGACCTCGGTGGGCGGAGGAGGAGAAGAAAAAGGGGCAAGATTAGGTATGGGGGAGACAGGAGAGAAGCAAAGAAGGCCAGGAGAATGAATGGACATATGCAATTTATCGGGGTTTTGAGTGGGTGTACCCTCTAGAAGTTCCAGAGACCTGGGATGTGAGAGATTCCCAGGACTCAATGGGAGTGAACTTAGCTGAAATGCCTAACAGTTGGTAGATGGAAACTGAAGAGACAACCTCAAGTAGATAGAATACAGGAATGGGGTCACTAACCTACCTTCAATTTTTTTTGACCCACTGTTGTTTTATATGAAAGAAATGCAGGTAGAAAATGGAGCAGAGATTGAAGGAAAGGCCATTCAGTGACCAGCCCAACTTTGGATCCATCCTATGGGTAGGCCCCAATCCTGAAACTATTATTGATGCTATGTTGCTTGCTACAGGATCCTAAGATGGCTCTTCTCTGAGATACTCTACCAGCACCTGACTGATACAGATGCAGATATTTACTGCCAACAATTGGACTGAGGTCCAAGACTCATAAGAGACCCATATGAAAGAGTATTGGTATTAGGTCTACTTAGAAGGTCTGATAGAATTTGGCACTAAACCCATCTGGTCCTGGGCTTTTTTTGTTTGGGAGACTTTTAGTGAGTGCTCAGATTTCTTTAGTAGTGATTGGACTGTGTAGATGGTTTATTTGACCCTAATTTAACTTTGGTATTTGGTATCTGTTTAGGAAATTGTCCATTTCATCCAGATTTTCCAGTTGTGTTGAATATAGACTTTTTTAGTAGGATCTGATAAGTTTTTTGGATTTCCACATTTCTGTTGTTATATCTTCCTTTTCATTTCTAATTTTGTTAATTTGGGTACTGTCTCTGTGCTCTCTGATTACTCTGGCTAAAGGTTTATCTATCTTGTTGATTTTCTCAAATAACCAGCTCATGGCTTTGTTTATTCTTTGCAAAGTTCTTTTTGTTTCTACTTGGTTGATTTCAGCCATGAGCTTGATTATTTCCTGCTGTGCATTCCTCTTAGGTGTGTTTTCTTCTTTTTCTTCTAGAGTTTTCAGGTGTGCTGATAAGTTGGTAGTATATACTCTGCAGTTTATTTTTGGAGGCACTCCAAGTTGACTTTTCCTCTTAGCATTGCTTTCATTGTGTCCCATTAAGTTTGACTATGCTGTACCTTCATTTTCATTAAATTCTAAAACGTTTTAAATATCTTGCTCTGTTTCTTCCTTAACCAAGTTATCATTGAGTAGAGCACTGTTCAGTTTGCATGTGTATGTGAACTTTCCATTACTTTTGCTGTTATTGGAGACCAGCCTTAGTCTATAGTGATCTGATTGGATGCATGGGATTATTCTAATTTTCTTGTATTTGTTGAGGCCTGTTAAAAAAGGTACCATGAGAAGAAGGTATATTCTTTTGTTTTAGGATGAAAAGTTCTATAGATATCTGTGAAAATCCTTTGGTGCATAACTTCTGTTAGTTTCAATGCATCTCTGTTTAGTCTGTGTTTATCTGATCTGTCCATTGATGACAGTGGGGTGTTGAAGTCATCCACTGTTATGGTATGAGGCACAATGTGTGCTTTGAGCTTTAGCAGAGTTTCTTTTACGAATGTGGATGCCCTTACATTTGGAACATAGATGTTCACAATTGAGAGTTTTTCTTGGTAGAGAGTTTTTCCTTTGATTAGTATGAAGTGTCCTTCTTTACCCTTTTTGAAAAAATTTGTTTGAAAGTTGCTTTTAATCTATATTAGGATTGCTACTCCAGCATGTTTCTTGGCATCATTTGCTGGGAAAATTGTTCTCCAACCCTTAACTCTAAGGTAGTGTCTTTCTTTGCCACTGAGGTAAATTTTCTGTATGCAGCAAAATATGAGTCCTCCTTATGTATCCAGTCTGTTAGTATGTCTTTCTATTGAGAAATTCAGTCCACTGATGTTGAGATCTTTAGGGATAGTGATTGTTGCTTCCTTTTATTTTTAATGTTATCTTTATGTTTGTGTGATTATCTTCTTTTGGAGTTGTTGAAAGAAGATAGTTTCTTGCTTGTTCTAGGGTGTATTTTCCCTCCTTGTGTTTGTGTTTTCCATCTACTATCAGTTGTAGGGTTGGATTTGTAGAAACATATTGTATAAATTTGTTTCTATCATGGAATATCTTGGTTTCTCCTTCTATGGTAATTGAGAGTTTTGATGGATATCGTAGCCTGGGTTGGCATGTGTGTTCTCTTTGGGTATGTATAACATCTACCCAGGACTTCATACTTTCTGGTGAGAAGTTTGGTATAATTCTGATAGGTCTGCCTTTATATGTTACTTGACCATTTGCCCTTATTACTTTTTGTTTTTGTTTTTGTTTTTTGTTTTTTGAGACAGGGTTTCTCTGTGTAGTCCTGGCTGTCCTAGAACTCACTCTGTAGACCAGGCTGGCCTCGAATTCAGAAATCTGCCTGCCTCTGCCTTCGAAGTGCTGGGATTACAGGCGTGCACCACCACACCTGGCTGCCCTTATTACTTCTAATATTCTTTCTTTGTTTTGTGCATTTGGTGTTTTGAGTATTATGTAATGGGAGGAATTTCTTTTTTGATCCAATCTATTTGGAGTTTTGTTGGCCCCTCGTTTCTTTATGGGCATCTCTTTCTTTAGGTTAGGGAAGTTTTCTTCTATAATTGTGTTGAAGATATTTACTGGCCCTTTAAGTTGGGAATTTTTGCTCTCTTCTCTACCTATTATCTTTGGGTTTGATCTTCTCAGTGTGTCCTGGATTTACTGGATGTTTTGGGTTAGGAGCTTTTTGGATTTTGCATTTTCTTTGACTATTGTGTCAATGTTTTCTATGGTATCTTCTGCACCTGAGATTTTCTCTTCTATCTCTTGTATTCTGTGGGTGATGCTTGCATCTATGACAACTGATCTCTTGCCCAGGATTTTTATCTCTAGGGTTGTCTACTTTTATGATTTCTTCATTGTTTCTACTTCCATTTTTAGATCCTGGATGGTTTTGTTCAATTCCTTTACTGTTTCTTTGTGTTTTCCTATAAACCTTTAACACATTTTTTGAGTTTTCTATTTAAGGGCTTCAAGCTGTTTACCTGTATTCTCCTGTACTTCCTTAGGGGAGTTATTTATGTCCTTCTTAAAGTCCTCCATCAGCATCATGAGATATGATTTTAAATCTGAGTCTTGCTTTTCTGGTATGTTGGTGTATCCAGGATTTGCTGTGGTTGGAGAACTGGGATCTGATGATGTCAAGTAGCCTTGGTTTCTGTTGGTAAGGTTTTTTCATTTGCCCCTAGCCATCTGCTTATCTCTTGTGTTAGCTGGTCTTGCTGTCTCTGACTGTGGCTTTTCCCTTCTGAAAGCCTGTGTGTCAGTTCTCCTGGTAGACCAGCCCTCTCCTGGTGGTATTTGTGTAAAGAGCACTGTGACAAAGGATCAGTTCCAGGTGCAGATGGAAACTGGAAGGATCCTGTCGACAACACTACTTTATAGCTCAGTGTTTGGTATTGAAAACCAATAGCTGTCCAATAAAATACAAAATAAAATAATGACCTCTACTGCCTCCTAATGAATTCTTGCTATACCCATAGGTTGGAGCATTTCTCAACCCCCATGGCAGACACTTCTATTTGAAGTAAATGATCATTAATACAGACATCCATAACCAGCCAAAGAACAGAGAATACATGACTAGAATTCTCAGACATAAATACAACACCTGTATAAGGACTGTTCCTCCCAAGACTCAGGGATCACGGAGGAAATGGGTGAGAAAGATGCAAAGAGCCACAGGTGATGGATAAGAACATAGAGACAATATCTTTCAGATATAACAAGATCATTCATTTTTATTTTTATTGAGTTGTACTCTAATCAGCTGCTTTAGTCATTATTTTAACTATATCTATATATTTATATATATTTAAATAACAAACTTTTATTACCTAGTTACTGAAAATATAGTAATTGTAAGTGAATACAAATCTCATGTATATATATATATATACACATACATATACATATATATATATATACATACATATACATACATATATATCACAGGCACACATTGCCACATTCTCTAAAATAGACTGTTTACTAGTCTCTGTCATAAGGGTTTATTTTGTAATACATGTTTCTATTAAAAAATAGAAATAAAAATTTCACACATAAAAAGTAACCAAACCCCAAATATACTCATTTCAATGACCTCAACAGTGATTCTGAAGTCATGGATATTTTACACTTTTACTATCAAAATTGTTTTTATACATTCATGTCTCAAAATTCCACGAGAGAATTATTGATAGAAAAACAATTATCTTTAGGTCTTTTTTTCTTAACTCACAGGTATTATCTGCTCAAATGTTTACTTATCCCCTAGTATTTAGCCTTTCTTATATTTCTGCGTGTTAACTTTATCCCATATCCATGTACATCTATTTGCATATATACATATGTTGTCAGCTAGATTCCTCATGTAAGGGAAAACATTCATTTTTTTTCTTTCTTCAGTTTTGTGATCTCCCTTAATGCTATATGTTCTAGGCTCACTCAATTTTTCCTGAATATTTTTTTGTTTCTTTCACATTAGACCTGTATAGTATGTGTAGGTACACTTCAATATTTGCATGTGTTTTTACTGTTATTTCAGTTGGTGATGGGCAGCTGAGTTCATTCTAATTTCCTGCTGTAGAAAATAAAGCAGCAATAAACATGGGCTGCAAAATCTTTATTGTAGGTATCGAGTCCTCTGGAGTACTCAGGAGTAAAATAACAAATTCTACATGGGAGAAGTCAATTCTTTATTCTTGGTTATATTAAATGAGCCAATCTTTTCTCTGAAACAGAGACAACAGGCTAAATTTAAAAATCCGTGTTATATCTGATTGCCTACTACAATGGGCTCAATTTAATATAAATATGCAGAGATCAAAAGTAAAATTATTTTACTCAACCATTAACACAAAGAGCTACACTGACTATATTCGTTTTAAATGAAGTAGATTGTAATAGTAAAAATCCAAATGTACCAAAGGGAAGTTATGTTTTGATGAGGTTTCTGAACAGAAAAAGGACACAAGAGTTATAATCATACACTGTTATAGAGGAGACCTAAAATATATGAAGAAAACTTGACATAATTGAAAGATGATATGCACAGCAATCAAATAATAGTTTAATCTTGAGCATCCTGTTTCAGAGATTGTTATGACTGATGTAAAATCGTTAAGACAATGCAGGTCTTGAATAAACTAAAAATGAAACTATAATGGACATATAAGATGTACTACTCTACAGGAAAATAGTGCATAATTTCAATAACCTAAATGAATCATTCCTCAGGAAGACAGCATTTTAAACAAGTATTAATGTGTTTAATGTGATTGAAATTATGTAGACTCTTTTAGGATAACATATATTTACCAATATATAAGTTAGAATGAAAATTAGAAAATCAAGAAAATAGAAATAACTCAAATAAAAATTCTCAGTGAATAAAATTCCAGGATTATATAGCATAGCTGGTAAGTTGTACAAAACATTTAAGAGAAACTAACATTATTTCCCTCAAATTCTTCTAAAGAAACTAGGAAGAAGGGAATAACCCCAACCTCTTAGATCAAAGCAACTCTAATAGGGCTCAAAAGAGAAACTCAAGAATGGCAATCTTGCAAAAAGCAATATACAGATTCAACACAATCCCCATCAAAATCCCAACTCAGTTCTTCATAGAATTAGAAAGAGCAATTCTCAAATTCATCTGGAATAACAAAAAACCCAGGATAGCTAAAACTATCATCAACAGCAAAAGAACTTCTGGGGGAATCAATATCCCGGACCTCAAGCAATATTACAGAGCAGTAGTATTAAAAACTGCATGGTATTGGTTCAGTGACAGGGAGGCGGATCAGTGGAATAGGATCGAAGACCCAGAATTGAACCCACACATCTATGGCCAATTGATCTTCAACAAAGGAGCTGAAAACATCCAGTGGAAAAAAGATAGCCTTTTCAACAGATGGTGATGGCTCAACTGGAGGTCAACATGCAGAAGAATGAGAATTGATCCACTCTTATCTCCTTACACTAAGCTCAACTCCAAGTGGATCAAGGACCTCCACATAAAACCAGACACACTAAAACTAATAGAAAAGAAACTGAGGAAGACCCTTGAGGACATTGGCTCAGGGGAAAAATTCCTGAACAGAACACCAATTGCTTATGCTCTAAGAGCAAGAATAGACAAATGGGACCTCATAAAATTAGAAAGTTTCTGTAAGGCAAAAGACACTGTCAAAAGGATAAATCGGCAACCAACAAATTGGGAAAAGATCTTCACCAACCCCACATCCGACAGAGGGCTAATATCCAATGTATACAAGAACTCAAGAGGTTAGACCCCAGAAAACCAAATAACCCTATCCAAAAATGGGGTACAGAGCTAAACAGAGACTTTTCACCTGAAGAAATTCGGATGGCTGAGAAACACCTTAAAAAATGTTCAACATCATTAGTCATTAGGGAAATGCAAATCAAAACAACCCTGAGATTTCACCTCACACCAGTCAGAATGGCTAAGATTAAAAACTCAGAAGACATCAGGTGTTGGCGAGGATGTGGAGAAAGAGGAACACTCCTCCACTGCTGGTGGGAATGCAAGCTGGTACAACCACTTTGTAAATCAGTATGGCGGTTCCTCAGAAAACTGGGCGTGATACTTCCGGAGGACCCAGCCATACCACTCCTGGGAATATACCCAGAAGATTCACCAGCATGCAATAAGGATACATGCTCCACTATGTTCATAGCAGCCTTATATATAATAGCCAGAAGCAGGAAAGAACCCAAATGTCCTTCAACAGAGGAACAGATACAAAAAATGTGGTATACATACACAATGGAGTACTATTCAGCCATTAGAAACAATGAATTCATGAAATTCTTAGAGAAATGGATGGAGCTGGAGAATGTCATACTAAGTGAGGTGACCCAGTCTCAAAAGAATACCCATGGTATACAGTCACTGATAAGTGGATATTAGCCTAGAAGCTTGGAACACCAAAGACATAAATCACATACCAAGTGATGTCTGACAAGAAGAAAGGAGTGGACACAGGTGCTAGAATGGACCAAAGCATCATTGTGGGGGAGTACAAGAACAGTGAGGTGGGAGGGGGTGGATAAGGGAGCAGAGGGAGGGAAAAGAACATGTGGGACCTTTGGGGGTGGGGAACCAGAAAAACGGAAATGAATTGTAAATATAGAATATATCCAATAAAAAAGAAAAAAGAAAACACAGAACACAGAATCCTTTACAAATAATGAGCAGCATCCTTGCTCATTCAGAAAGTGCACAGTGAAACTATGTTGAGGAAATGTTTCATGTTCTGTACTATTTTATTACCAAAACAAACAAACAAGCAAACAAACAATAATAGGTGTTGTAAAAGCTGTCTAATTTTAGTACTGAGAGGCTGAGGCAGATGAAGGGGAACTTAAGGCTAATTATTTCTTGAAATGGGTATCATAAATCTCTCTCTTCCCTTCTTCTTTCCTTCCTTTCTTCTTTTTCTCTTTCTTTGTGTATGTCTATAAACCAATAAAAGGTTTTTCTATCAAGTATACCCTTTTATTGTAACAAATTAGAAATCTGACTGATAGTAGGAAGGTTTATTTTTCTTTCTCTTTTGTCAATGAGGCCTTAACTCCAGGCTAGCTTGACATACAGGAGGCACTATCTCAAACAAACAAATAAAAACATAAAGAGTCAAAGGGAATTGAGGATGGGAAGAAACTATAACCAGATTCACTACTGGTTGGCCCCCGGAATGTTCCATCACCTTGAAAACACTTTCACAGTTAGTCAAAAAGGTGAATCTGTATTGGTCTTGTCCTTTACAAAGAGATGTTTCTTTAATGTGGTATGAAATTATACTAATCTGTAGGTATGAAGATATGTATTTAGCATGTTATTAGGAATTATGCTGGTTAACTAAAATGGTGGTGGTATGTTGTCCAAGATCTGTGACTGTATTAGTCCAAGCTAGCTAGCTATGCTTCCAGTTTCAGGTATTCACTCTTTCGGAGTGGAATTTAAATCCAATTAAAGAACTTTTGGTTCTTGCCAAAGTGTGCATGGCACTGTCAAAATCTAAGTGTATCATTCTTGTCTTCCTTGTAGATAGTCTTTACAGCTAGGTAAGACTAGTAGGTACTTCTCTCTCTTCAAAACTTTTATAACAACTTCAAGTACTATGAAATCTGAGCCTCAGAGAGGAGGTTTTCAAGGAAGATCTAGGTTGGTTTCTCCAGGTCTTATGTCCAAAGCAGATGGTGACTTTAGCAATAGGGTCTTATCATCTACCTCTGAGAGACAACAAGGGGCAACAGTAACAGCTAGTATTGTTTTAGCAGTCTCTTAGATTCTGATGAGCAACAACTCGAAAGGGATTCTTATGGTTTTTGCTGTTGTTATATAGCCTATAGTTCTTGTGTGGGGGCATGGCCCTGCCAGCCCAAGTGTGATATTGGATACCTTATTTAAACTTTGTCTAAATATATCTTTATTTAAATATTATGTATTTACACCACTAGTCAAAATGCAGAGTACAAGTGATTGTGGCATTTCTGATTGATACATCTACTGTACAACTCCTGTACCTAAGGCTCAGGAAAATGACAAAGAAGAGGCTGAAAACATTTTAAGAACCAGGAGACCAGGAAAATTGCTCTGAGATAGTCTTCTAGAAATGGTAGGAACACTACACTCATGATAGTTTATGGCACCTAAAAGTGAACTGAAGAACTACACCACTATCACTTATAAAATGAAAAGGGGAAACCTCAACTGGCCCCCATCAGTACAGAAAACTAAGTAATGCTTTGAAAGATGTAGTCTTCCCCAGTGAGATGCATTTCTAGTTGGATATCAAATAGTAAGTGGTCAGCTACAGTCATATACACATGTAAGCAAAATTGAATGGACTGAGCAGGTTGTATTTATGTGTAAGGTACTTTGGACTAGAAAAGCAGTTGAAAAGCTGGGCTTAATGGGCCATACTTGTAGTACCATAGAAGAAAGTGGTGCTTAAGAGGGTTCAGAGGGAAAAATATCAGTTAAGTGGCATAGAGACTTTTTAAAATAGAATTTTGGCAATAAATGTGGCATCTTTCTGCCCTTGTCCAAAAAAAAATCTGCAGGAAGCTAAATTAAAGAATTTTGGATTAATGGAATTAGCAGAGGAGATTTCAAAACAGTGTAGTATTTATTGTATCCTCTGGTTGTTAGTGTCCACTTTTATGCAGAATAATAATGAAAATGAGAAAGGAAAATAAAAAAAAATGTGCAGTGAGGAGAAAAGGAGCACCAGAAAGTGTAATGGAGTTAAGTCCAGTTTTCAAGGAAATAAAATATTTAAAGAAAAGCATGCTGCTAAATGGAATAGACAGTGGTGAACTCAGAACAAAACCCCACCCAGCTAAGCTTCTAACTTATAAAAATGAATTAAAGAAAAAGGAAGTCACAGAAAACAGTTGGCTAGCGAGGATGTAAATGAAGAGGTGTCATGTTCCAGCCCCAGAATGCAGAAGAATTCGGCAAGTGTGGCCATTTGGTCCTGGATTTAGAGGCAAAGATCTAAGAGAGAGGTTGTAGAATCTCCCTCAGAGGCCAGCCAACCCCATGTTAGGGGTTCATGGAGGCCCAGAGAGGACCATACATAGAGCTGTGAAAGTGAAGTATGAATTTGGTTGAAAATCCCAAGATCTTGGAGATGCCACAGTCATGTAAGACCTGGTGAAGAGCTGGTAACAGGGTATAGAACCAGGCCAAGAGAGAAAAATGTGTTGCAGTCAAGAAAGTTGAGAGGGAGTTGGAGATCAGAATTAAAATTTGACATCAGACATGCAGATGCAGATTTTGGAGTTTGCCTGGTTGGTTTTTTTTTTTTTTTTTTTTTTTTTTTTTTATCTTTTCCCCCAGTCTTTCATTATGCTTCATTTTCTCTCTTTGGAAATGATAATGTACAACCTGTGCCATTGTATGTTAGAATATGTAATCTATTTCTTGATTTTGATTTTACAGGAGGTTGAGATTACCATGAGTTTTGGTAGAGATTTTGGACTTTGAACTTTTAAACAGTGCTAATTATGAGGACATGAAGTCATATGAAAAGCACTTTGCATTATGATATGTCTGCAAGTCTATGGGGGCCTGGGAGAGGAATGCGGTTGTTTAGATGAGAATGTATCCCAAAAGCTCATAGATGTGAATGCTTGGTCATTAGGGAGTGGTGATACTTGAGAGGGATTAAGAGGTGTGGTTTGTTGGAGTGGGTGTGGCCTTGTTTGTATGGCACTAGAAGAAGGCTTTGGAATTTCATAAGCTCGAGCCAATTCTAGTATGTCTACCTTCCTGCTGCTCTTGGATCTCAATGAGGAACTCCCAGAAACTATGTCTGCCTCCATTCTCCCTTCTATGAGGATAATAGAGTGAACCTCTGAAACTGTAAGCAAGCCCAATTAAATACGTTCTCTTGTAAGAGTTGATATGGTCATAGTGTTTGTTCACTGCAGAAGAACACTAAGATAGAGAAACACACACACATGCATATAACAATAATATGTGCATATATAGCAATTATAGGTTGTGTATACCTGCACATAAATAATAAGTAACACTAGTAAAGAAAGAAAGGCCATAATTTCAAGAGGGAGCAAGCAAGGTATACAGGGGAAGAACAAGAGTTGGAAAGAGGAAAAGGGAAGGTATAAATGATGTAATTATGGTTTAACCTAAAAAATGTTAAAAGCATATTCTAGAGATGCAGTCTTACATAGCCTCTACACTTAGAACACTTAAAGTATTTAAAGAGTTATTTTACTTTTAATTACTCATATGTACCTATGAGCATGCACACACACACATGCAAGTGCCCTCAGAGGACAGGAAAGTTTCAGATCCTCTGCAGCTGGAGTTAAAAGTGCTTGCATGCAGGTTAGCTAATATAGGTGGGAACCAGCCTATAGGCTCAGGTTGTCCATAACAGCAGCAAATGCTTTTAACTGCTGAGCCATCTCTCCAGTCCCTGCTCAAAGGACATAAAAGCAAAGACTTGGACAGATGCTCTCATGCTAATATATACTAAATTAGCACAAGACACAACCATTAAGAAGATAAAACAGAGGATTTCCCTGCATGCAATAAAGACACATGCTCCACTATGTTTATAGCAGCCTTGTTTATAATAGCCAGAAATTGGAAGGACCCCAAATATCCCTCAAAGGAGGAATGGATACAGAAAATGTGGTATATTTATACAATGGAATACTACTCAGCAATTAAAAATAATGAATTCATGCAATTTGTAGGTAAATGGTTAGACCTGGAAAATATCATCCTGAGTGAATTAACCCAATCACAAAAGAATGCACATGAAATGCAATCACTGATAAGTGGATATTAATGAGCCCAGAAGCCCTAAATACTCAAGACACTAATAGCAAGTCAAATGATTCCCAAGAAGAAGAAAGGAGAGGACCCTGGGCCTGTAAAGATTGCATCCAGTTTAGTAAAGAAACCGAGGGGGGAGGGGGAATGATTGGGGAATAGTTGGGGGGGGAGAGGAACTATGGGAACTATGGTGGGAACTGGGAAAGAGGAAAGCCTTTGGAATGTAAACATAGAATAGAGAAAATAAAAATTTTAAAAAAAAGAAGATAAAACAGGGGAAGCATACAACAACCAATGATAGAAATAAGCAGATTACTGTTTGCACTTACAAAAAGGAATAAAATTCTGACACATGTGATGTGATGAAGTAAATTGAAAATATGCTCAATGAAATAGGCCTGATCTGCAAAGATAAGTGCTATGTGGTTTCAGTTACATGAAGTAATTACATAGGACAATTCTAGGACATAGTAAACGTTACTATGATAATGGCAGTTACCTGCAAATAGTTGCAAGAATTACTTTTCAGGTAATGAAAAGATTTAAGAAAAAAAGCTGATAGATGCATTGCCTTGAGAATTGAAAGAATGGCCACTGAAGTGTGCACCTAAAAATGACTAAATTGACAAATTCTATGTTTTACAATTATATATTGTGTATATTTTGCCACAGTCTTTAAAAGTTAATTATTGAATTTATCCGAACCAATTAAATTATATACTTAAATCAGGGAAGTAATATGTTATGTGAATTGATTTCAATAAATTTGTTAAAATGAGGAAATTATATGAATAGGCTCTTAACTCAAGAGGAAAAGTGAATGGCAATATGCACATGAAAAGACACTCAATATTATTAGTCGTCAGGGAAATGCAAATCAAAATTACAGAAGGATTCCATGTCTCACCCACTAGGATGGCTATAATAAAAAAGACAGATGTTAACAATTGGATAGCATTGAAGAAATGAAGCCACCATACATTACCAGTGGGGCCATACAGTGATCTCCATTATAGATAATGACTTGGAAATTCTTCAAAATATTAAACGCAGCACCTCCAGATGATCAAATCTCTGATAGAGAAATGAAGACATATCTGCATATAATAAATTACACATGACTGTTGGCCACAGTATTATTGTGTGGCTATAAAGTGAGAACAACACACATTTCTGCCTATAATCTAATGGATTAAAAGAAAAAAAACAAAAGTACTTCCATTTGATATATGATCAAGTGTTGGGGTGGCTGGACTTACTTTTACATAGTATCACACTAGAAAAGAATCATTTAAACATGCTAAATGAAGACTATTACCAAAAAAAATCACATATATTGTTTCTATTATAGAAAATTCACAGAATAAAAAAAAACAGGGAAAAGAAGTGATTTATGCATGGGATGGGGGTGTAGATAACATGGCTCTATTAGAGGAACCTCAAAGCCATTATTTTCACTTCTGAAAAAAAAATCAAAAGCAGGAGCGAAAACAAAAACAACAAAAACTGGAAGACAGAAGCTTATGGAAGGAAGTAGGAAGTAGATTTATTCCAAGTCATCCTTAGGGCCTGTAAAGATTGGATCCAGTTTTGTAAAGAAATCGTGGGGGGAGGGGGAATGATTGGGGAATAGTTGGGGGGGGAGAGGAACTATGGGACGTACAGTGGGGGGGGACTGGGAAAGGGGAAAGCCTTTGGAATGTAAACAGAGAATATAGAAAATAAAAATTAAAAAAAAAGAAGACAGAGGAAGCACAAAACTGTCTTAGGAGGGTTCTGATTTCAAAGAGCTTTTAAAGTAAGATAATGGGCAGGATATGATGTGGGGTCTTTCACACCCATCCTTTATATTTACTCTTTCCTGGGGTATAATGTAGCTATTTCCTCCAAACCAAGGTGTTTGCCTCTGGAAGGCAGAGAAAGGCTCCTATATTCATTATGCTACAGAGACTTACAGGATTACCAGACTTCTTTCCAAGGTGGTAGAAGAACTATGTGAGTACTGGGTGAGGGTGCTTCAGCACCTATAAGTCAGTTGAGTTTTAGGGTGTAACTTTCTTAAGTGATCACTCAAGCTGGGATGAGCCCTTTAGTGACAAGGTAGCCTTTTAGTCACTCATAAACAAAACAACAAAAACTGAAACAAATAAACCCATTTATTTGTTTCATCAAGCCAGACACCGTCCTTTTTGTCTTTTCTTGGTGCCTTCTCTGGAGTAAATAGGCACAGTTTCATGTCTCTCTAGAAAAAGTCACAGCAATGGAAACCTTACAGTAGGCTTTGAACAGCCAAGAAAATTTCTAGTTCAGTAAAAAGAAGTATGGAGTAGCAGAAGATGGTTTTAAATGAAGTCCTGTCAAGAGAGGAAAAAGCACTAAGAAGAAGGAAGCTACCATTAGGAAGTAGTTCTCTATGGGGTAGTGGACCAGGAGAGGTAGCTTGGTCCTGGGTTGGGCTAAAGACTTTGAAGCCCTGGTGCCCTTGAAGGTATGGTAGGAGTTTTGCTTATTCCTGGACACCAGTCCCTATCACTAGCCACAGCCCACCATAGATTTATGGCCATCAGTACCTCCACAAGTAGATGAGGCATCCCTGACATCTCAGTCCAAGACAATAGGGAAAGAGAGGTGAGGTCACATAGGCTTAAGAAGAGAACTCCGGAAACTTTGAAATTTTAAGAGGTCCCATTTGTCAATTCTTGATCTTAGAGCATAAGCTATTGGTGTTCTGTTTAGGAAATTTCCCCCGTGTCCATGTCCTCCAGGGTCTTCCCAAGTTTCTTTTCTAATAGTTTCAGTGTGTCTGGTTTTATGTGGAGGTCCTTGATCCACTTGGAGTTGATATTAGTACAAGAAGATAAGAGTGGGTCAATTCGCATTCTTCTGCATGTTGACCTCCAGTTGAACCAGCACCATTTGTTGAAAAGGCTATCTTTTTTCCACCGGATGGTTGTGGCTCCTTTATCAAAGATCAAGTGACCATAAGTCTGTGGGTTAATTTCTGGGTCTTCAATCCTATTCCATTGGTCTACTTGCCTGTTGCTGTACCAATACCATGCAGTTTTTAACACAATTGTTCTGTAGTACTGCTTGAGGTCAGGGATATTGATTCCCCCAGAAGTCCTTTTATTGTTGAGAATAGTTTTAGCTATCCTCAAGCAGTACTACAGAGCAATTGTGTTAAAAACTGCATGGTATTGGTACAGCAACAGGCAGGTAGATCAATGGAATAGGATTGAAGACCCAGAAATGAACCCACAGACTTATGGTCACTTGATCTTTGATAAAGGAGCCACAACCATCCAGTGGAAAAAAGATAGCCTTTTCAACAAATGGTGCTGGTTCAACTGGAGGTCATCATGCAGAAGAATGCGAATTGACCCACTCTTATCTCTTTGCACTAAGATCAACTCCAAGTGGATCAAGGACCTCCACATAAAACCAGACACACTGAAACTATTAGAAAAGAAACTTGGGAAGACCCTGGAGGACATCGGCACAGGGGGAAAGTTCCTGAACAGAACACCAATAGCTTATGCTCTAAGATCAAGAATTGACAAATGGGAACTCATAAAATTACAAAGTTTCTGTAAGGCAAAGGACACTGTCAGAAGGACAAAACGGCAACCAACAAAGTGGGAAAAGATCTTCACCAACCCCACTTCCGGCAGAGGGCTAATATCCAATATATACAAAGAACTCAAGAAGTTAGACCCCAAAGAACCAAATAACCCTATCAAAAAATGTGGTACAAAGCTAAACAAAGAATTTTCACCAGAAGAAATTTGGATGGCCGAGAAACACCTTAAAAGATGTTCAACATCATTAGTCATCAGGGAAATGCAAATCAAAACAACCCTGAGATTCCACCTCACTCCAGTCAGAATGGCTAAGATTAAAAACTCGAGAGACAACAAGTGCTGGCGAGTATGTGGAGAAAGAGGAACACTCCTCCACTGTTGGTGGGATTGCAAAATGGTAAAACCGCTCTGGAAATCAGTGTGGCGGTTCCTTAGAAAATTGGGCATGCCACTCCCAGAGGACCCTGGCATACCACTCCTGGGCATATACCCAGAGGATTCCTCTGCATATAACAAAGACACATGCTCCACTATGTTTATAGCAGCCTTGTTTATAATAGTCAGAAATTGGAAGGAGCCCAGATATCCCTCAAAAGAGGAATGGATACAGAAAATGTGGTATATTTATACAATGGAGTACTACTCAGCAATTAAAAATAATGAACTCATGCAATTTGTAGGTAAATGGTTAGATCTGGAAACTATCATCCTAAGTGAGCTAACCCAATCACAAAAGAATACACATGAAATGGAATCACTGATATGTGGATATTAATGAGCCCAGAAGCCCTAAATACTCAAGGCACAATTAGCAAGTCAAATGACTCTCAAGAAAAAAAAAAAAGGAGAGGACCCTGGGCCTGTAAAAATTGGATCCAGTATTGTAGACCCAGAACAGAGAAATCGTGGGGGGGGAATGAGTGGGGAATAGCATGGGGGGCAGAGGAATTATGGGACATATGGTGGGGGGTAACTGGGAAAGGGGAAAGCCTTTGGAATGTAAACATAGAATATAGAAAATAAAAATTAAAAAAAAAAGCACAGTCAAACTCCTTGCACCCTGCCTCCCCAAGTACAATGCCCTCTGGTGGAATGGATGTGGGACTCACAACCCTACAGCTCTCTGTGTCGCACTAGATATGACTTAATTATTCATTGTGAATGGAAGATTTTTGCAATTGTCATGTATATCTCTGAAAAGATTGCTAGCAGCATACCGAAACACAATATCAAATTAAATGGAGAGAAACTTAAAGCTGTTTAACTAAAATGAAGGACATGACAATGTTGTCCACTATCTCATTATTTACTCAACAGAGTACTTGAAGTTCTAGCCAGAACAATAAAACAACTTTTAAAGGAGATTAAGGGGTTGCAATTGGGAAAAAATGTCAAAGTATCCCTAGTCTCCAATGATATGATAGTTTACATAAATGACAACAAAATTCTACCAGTGAACTCCTATAGCTGCAAAAGACCTTCAGAGAAGTGGATGGATACAAATTAGCTGAAGGAAATCAGTAGCCCTCCTTTATACAAATGAGAAGTGGGCTGGGAAAGAAGGGAGGGAGAAAATACTCTTCACAACAGCTATGAATAATATAAAATATCTTGGTGTAACTTTAACCAAGCAAGTGAAAGACCTGGATTACAATAACTTTAGGACTTTGAAGAAGATATCAGAAGATGGAAAGATTCCCCATGCTCATGGATTGATAGGATTAACATAGTAAAAATGGCCATCTTACCAAAAGCAATCAACAGTTTCAATGCAACCCCCATTAAAATTCCAATACAATTTTTACAGACATTGAAAGAACAATTCTCAACTTTACATGGAAAAGCAAAAGCCCAGGAAAGCTACAACAATCCTGAACAATAAAAGAAGTTCTAGTGGTATCACCGTTCTTGCCTTCAAGCTATATTATAGAGCAATAATAATAACAAATGCATGGTGTTGGTATAGAAACAGACAGGGTGACTAATGTAATTGAATCAAAGACCTAGAAATAAACCCAAATACCTATGAAGACTTGATTTTTGACAAAGAAGCCAAAACCACACAATGGAAAAGGGAGAACACTTTTAACAGATGGTAATGGTTGCCTGCATGCAGAAGAATGTAAATAGATCCATATCTATCCACCTGCATAAAACACCGGTTCAAGTGGATTAAACAACTCAACATATAACCAGATACACTAAATCTAGAAGAAGAAAAAGTAGAAAATACCCTTGAACTAATTGTTACAGGACACAATTTCCTGAGGAGAACAACAATGGCTCAGACTCTAAAATCAACAATTAATAAATGGAGCCTCATGAAACTGAAAAGGCTGTGTAAGGCAAAGGACGTTGTCAATAGGACAATAGCATAACAGCATACAGATAAAAAGATCTTCATCAACCATATATCTGACAGAGGGTCAAAAAAGAACCCAAGAAGTTAGACACCAACAACTAAAATAAAACAATTAAAAAATGGGATATAGAGCTAACCAGAGGATTCTCAACAGAAGAATCTCAAAACACTTAAAGGAATATTCAATATCCTTAGTCATCAGGGAAATGCAAAGCAAAATGACTCTGAGATTTCAACTTATACCCTACAGAATGGCTAAGATCAAAAACTCAAAAAACAACATATGTTGCTGTGGATGTGGAGAAAGGGGGAACATTCCCCCATTGGTAGCAAGAAGGCCAACTTGTATAACCACTCTGGAAATCACTCTGGCATTTCTCAGAAAATTGGGAATAGTTCTACATCAAGACCCAGCTATACCACTTCTGGTCATGTACTCAAAAGATGCTCTACCATGACACAAGATTACTTGCTCAATTATGTTCATGGCAGATTTATTTGTAATAGCTAGAAAGTAGAAACAACCTAGATAACTCTCAACTAAAGAAAATGTGGTTTATTTGCACAATGGAATACCATTCAGTTGTTAATAACAAAAACATCATGAATGTTGTAGGCAAATGGTAACCCAGACTCAAAATAACACGCATGGTATATACTCACTTATAAATGGATATTAGCCATAAAGTACAGGATAAGCACACTAAAATCCTGGGACCCAAAGAAGCTAAATAACAAGGAGGACAGTTGAATCTTTCTTAGAAGGAGGAAATTATCTATCTGTCTATCTATCTATCTATCTATCTATCTATCTATCTACCTACCTATCTATCTATCATCTATCTATCTATCTATCTATCTATCTATCTATCTATCTATAATGTCAGATAGAAGGAGGGAACTGGTGCAAGAAGGGATGTGGGAGGACAGCAGGACAGCATGGTGGGGGGGAATTAGGTGTATGGAAAGCTGGGGAAAGAGAATGAAAATCAGTGCTGGTCTATGGGTGCGGTTGAGGGGTAATCTCTAAATTGTGACAGAGACCTGAGATGGGGGAGACCCTATGGTGTATATGGGTGCAACTCTAGCTTAGATTCCTGCCACTGGGGGAATATAGATCCTGAAGTGGCCACTTCCTGTAGCAAGGCAGCACTCCCAGAAAAGGAATATGCCAACCGTACCTCCCACTGCTCCAATCTTTCAACCCTAAATATGTCATGCCTACAAGATGTGCAGGGACAAATAGAGCAGAGACTGAGAGAATGGACAACCACTGACTACCCCTAGTTAATACCAATCTCATGGGCAAGAACCAATCTCTGACAGTATTCGTTATATACTATTATCCTTGCAGACAAGAGCCTGGCACAACTGTCCTCTGAGAGACTCCACTCAGTGGCCAATGGGAAGAAATTCAGAGATCTACAACCAAACATTAGATTGAGCTTGGGAAGTCTTACAGAAAAGTTGGAGGAAGGATTTACCACTCCAAAGAGGACAGAGACTCTACAGAAAGACCAACAGTGTCAACTAACCTGGACCCTGGGGAACTCCCAGATACTGAACCACCAATCAAAAATCAAGCATGGGCTGGACCTAGACCTCTCACTATGCAAATTTGTAGCAGATGTGCAGCTTGGTCTTCATTTGGGCTTCCCAGCAACTGGAGCGTGGGCTGTCCCTGAGTCTATCTGCCTGTAGATCCTGTTTCCCTAACTGGGCTGTCTTTTCCAGTCTCAGTGGAAAGGATGAGACTAGTGCTTGGAGCAGGCATGCAGGGGCAGGAGCAGGGGGCTCTTGGAGAAGAGGATGAGAGAATGAGGAAAGATCTGCATGAAGGGTAACTGGGAGGAAAGGGGGAACTAATATTTGTATTTAAGGTAAATAAATAATTTATTAAAAGGTGATTGGAAGCCAGTTACAAAGTATGACATTGAAAGATCAAAGACAACAACATTCATTCTGTGTTTTTATGTCTGTAAGTTAAATAGTGGAAAATGATTGTCAAATTAAGCCAATGAAAGCAATGTATTTACTAAGAGGCCAGAAGTTCTTCTGCTCCTTCAATCTTTTAAATCCTCATACAAAATTGAGTCTAAACATATTTTACTCAGTAAAGAGTTTCCATTTAACCCTCAGAATTGACCCAGAAGTCTAATTTATCACCTATCTTTAGGCAGCAGAAGAGAATGATTGATGCACCATTGTAAAGCTTCTTTAATTTAAATGTATTCATTTAAGTAAGATCTGTAGTGGGCTTATTTTGTAGCTCAGGATGAACCTGAACTTTCTTGATCTTCCTGGTCAAGCACTGGAATTACAAGGCTACAAAGTTCTTTGGCTTTTAAAGCCCTGCATATGTTTTCCCTTTTCTGTATATTCGATCTCTTTGTTTGCCTCCTAATTTTAGGTCCTTTTAGTCCTTGGAGTGGGGTCTAACTCATGCAAAGCAATCTTATAGCTTCTGTCAGTGCTTTTCTAGAGACTGAGTCTGAAGGTGAAGGTGTAGTCAGGTTCCCATGCTAATCATCCTGACACTCTCAGGGTGTTAGCATTCTGTTAGGTGTGAATTGGAACATCAACACCTGTTTTAGCATGTAACGGGGTAGAAATGATTAAGATGTTATTAGACTCCTTGAAGTATTCTATGGAATTGGTCATTCGTGCACTTCAGTCCTGGAACAATATGACCAACTCCAAAGAAAATTAGCAGCTATTGCCACTTGTGTCTATATTTTTCAAGCAATTAGGCAAAGGAAACAGTTTAAAAATTCATCTTAGATGACAAAAATTAATTAGAGGCCTTGATGGTAAAATACTTAGTCTGACAAGATAAATATCCAAACCTAATTTTAAAACAGCCAGAGGGGAGCCAATGGGTCTTTGCTGCTACCCATTTCCAAGATGGATTTTATTTACAAAACTAAGACTGCCTCTTGCTTTGAAACCTTGGTCATTTATAGTCCGTGGACATATTACTATGAGGGATTAGTGATAAAAGGAATCTATCACTGAGGACAATTTTAGACTTAAGGCTTCATTCAAAACAGGGAAAGGAAAATAAACCTTCCCAGTTCTCAGCCATCCAGGTTTTGAATTGGCTACAATGAAAAAGCTGGACTTGCTAGAAAAATGATTTATTTGTTTGTAGACACAAAAAGAAAAGAAATGTATGAAAACCCTCGAACAACACCCATTTTAAGAAATTACTAGAAAACATTGCTGCCTCCGGGACTAAAATGTTAAATATTTAAAATATTCTAGCACACACACAGTTCTTTGTTGGAATATGTGCTTGCTGGGTACTTTTATGGTATGTGAAAGGGCATTTTGTTTCTTTGGTTAAATCCTATAACTAGAAAGTTAGATAAAGGCCACTGGGGTCATTATTACCTTCTTAGGTCCTGTATACTGTAGAGGTCTATAAATTTACCTGCTTTTCACTGTTCCTTCTAAAGAACTCCTAAAGCCATAAGCTATTTCTTCTATTTCTGAAAACAACCTCTCAGAAGTTAGCCCTGAGAGAATAGCTGAGGCTGCCACCAAAGGCAAGGAACTTGAGTCTGATAGATTAGTGTTCAGCTAACACTTTCAAGACTTGGAAGAATGAAGTTATAAATCTACTTTGTTCATAACTCTTCTCAGTCACAGGGTAATTATAATAATAAAACAGACGAGCCTCTGAGGAAACCAAGTCTTTTCTCATTAAAATCTTGACATGGAATAGTGTCTCCAAAAAATCAGGATGGATTTCAAAGTATAAGCTGAGACAACTTTTCAGAAGAAATTAGATGATATTAGTAAGTATTTAGATTCAGAACTCTGAATCCTATCAGCAGTGCCTCCTATGTCTGAGCAGGGTCACATGAATCAGTAAAGAGCTTGTGGAAGCCTAGGCAGACATACCACTCTGAGTGTGACACACAACACTAAGGCAAATGTGGAAAAATTGTGCTGGCTATTTGTTCTTTCTCTCTTTTAGAAGAGAGAAAGATTTCTCTCTTTTTGTCTTATGTATACAGGTATTTTGTCTGCATGCACATCTGTACGCAATATATATGTGCAGTGCCCAAGAAGGCCAGAAGAAAACCTTGCATTCCTTGGAACTGGAGTTACAGACTGCTGTAAGCTTCCATGTAGGTGCTGGGAATTTAACATGGGACCTCTGGAAGAGCAGCCAGAGCTCATAACTGCTGATCTACCTTTACAGCCCATGTTTGCCATTTCTAAAACAACTTTTTACTATATGTTTTATCTTTTTCCCAGTTAGTTAAAAGTGGTAGGATTAACAGTCCCAAATGTCCAGGGGTGGGAGCACTGATTTAGAATTCATGCCAGTTCATGAGTTATAAATTTTCACTTGGT
Organism: Apodemus agrarius; assembly: GCA_964023405.1. NCBI lineage: Eukaryota > Metazoa > Chordata > Mammalia > Rodentia > Muridae > Apodemus > Apodemus agrarius. Next base: position 82,796,066 of record OZ030016.1, on the reverse strand, counting down.
GTTTGAAGTTTTCACACCGAGACTTGTACTTTTCTTGTATGTCAGCTCACTTTCTGCTATTTTAGCAAATACCCACAATGAGTGGATGGAGGGTTGTCTGACTCACCATTTCAAGGTTGCAGTACATCGTCCATTGGTTCATTTGGTTTGGATCTCTGGTAAAGTGAAACAGGAAGCTTTATCTCATATAGGCCACTGGGAAAAAATGAAAGAGAGAGATCCAGGACATCAATGTCCTCTTGAAAAATGCACCCCAGGAAACCTAACCCCCTACTATTAGTTCCACATATTCAGAGATCACAGTCTTAACATAATACCAGGACTGGGTACCAAGCCTTAAATGCTCAGGTCACACTTCACACAGGAAATATTCCAAATCCAAACAATAGCAACTTGTGACATCGCATCTCCTATACCAAATGTCAGGTTGCTGTTTGCTCTACTTCTGTGATTTAATCATCATTACTGATTTTCTTATATCTGTACAAGAGATAGTTCTATTTACAGTTAAGCCATTTGAACCCCAAAATAGAATATAGAAGTCAATTTCTAGTTGTACCTCAATAGTTGAGCAGTTAAGTGATCCACATTAACCTATAAATTAATATGGATAGCTCCCAGTCATGACACCAATATATTTGCTTCTTAGTATTGGTTTGGCTTTTTAGGTTTCAGGTATGTTTCCATTGTTTCTGTCCGGATCCCTTTCTTGTGTTTCCAATTCCTCCATCCCTGGAAGATCTGAAACTCTATTTCTTTCTCTCCTCCCCATGGCTGGTGGAAGCATCTACCTTATTCTCTCTTCTACCCTTCCATTGGGTGATCAGCATTTATTGATAAGGCAGAGAATAAATGCTAAGAATTGTTTATACAAACTTAAAACAGGAGATTGTTGGTATAAGCATTACAATGCCATGTCTGGTTTGAAACAAAATATGGGGGAAGAGAAATCTGAGGTTACAAAGGGAAAACTTTACACCATATACAAAATCATTATGACTACAGCTGTTACCAGTAAATAAAATAGGACAATAAAGAATACAGAAATTTACATATGACCATAAAATTGCACACAAATACAATATATAAACTTATTTGTATCCTAAAAGATTTACTATTGAGTGAAGACTATTGAATTATTATGTTTTGGTCTTGTAAGGGAATTAAAATTATATTAAACATATGCCCCTTGAGGAAACTACTTTTAAGTATTTCTTCTTTGATTGCCTGGTGGATCTCTAAGCTTTATTTCATAATTACCAGCTGTACATGTGCAAGTGTGAAGATAGTTTTGAGGAAGTGAGCTAAGATGGAGAAGGAACATGAGGAATAAATGGAAGTGAATGTCTAATCATAGTGATGGATTAGTGTAGATCTTCAATGCCATGTGATAAAAATGTCTAGATTAGACAGTTTTCATATAAATGAAGTGGGATGTTTTAAAGCTGCAGTTCACTGGGACAGTCTTGCACTAGTTGGCCAGTAGAATGATCAACTTTTAGTGATGTGATATACTTGATTTGAATCTGAGTATATCAAATTCTCCTGGCGACTATAGGTCTTTGTTTCATTTGCCTGTAGTTAAAGGAGTGTGAGCTTGGTTTGAATCTCTCACACAGTAAACATGTTTTTTTTTTTTTTATTTTATTTTCTATATTCTTTGTTTACATTCCAAAGGCTTTCCCCTTTCCCAGTTACCCCCCACCATATGTCCCATAATTCATCTCCCCCCCCATGATATTCCCCACTCTTTCCCCCCCCCCACGATTTCTCTGTTCTGGGTCTACAATACTGGATCCAATCTTTACAGGCCCAGGGTCCTCTCCTTTTTTTCTTCTTGAGAGTCATTTGACTTGCTAATTGTGCCTTGAGTATTTAGGGCTTCTGGGCTCATTAATATCCACTTATCAGTGATTGCATTTCATGTGTATTCTTTTGTGATTGGGTTAGCTCACTTAGGATGATAGTTTCCAGATCTAACCATTTACCTACAAATTGCATGAATTCATTATTTTTAATTGCTGAGTAGTACTCCATTGTATAAATATACCACATTTTCTGTATCCATTCCTCTTTTGAGGGATATCTGGGCTCCTTCCAATTTCTGGCTATTATAAACAAGGCTGCTATAAACATAGTGGAGCATGTGTCTTTGTTGTATGCAGAGGAATCCTCTGGGTATATGCCCAGGAGTGGTATGCCAGGGTCCTCTGGGAGTGGCATGCCCAATTTTCTGAGGAACCGCCACACTGATTTCCAGAGTGGTTTTACCATTTTGCAATCCCACCAACAGTGGAGGAGTGTTCCTCTTTCTCCACATCCTCGCCAGCACTTGTTGTCTCTCGAGTTTTTAATCTTAGCCATTCTGACTGGAGTGAGGTGGAATCTCAGGGTTGTTTTGATTTGCATTTCCCTGATGAATAATGATGTTGAACATCTCTTAAGGTGTTTCTCGGCCATTCGAATTTCTTCTGGTGAAAATTCTTTGTTTAGCTCTGTACCCCATTTTTTGATAGGGTTATTTGGTTCTTTGGGGTCTAACTTCTTGAGTTCTTTGTATATATTGGATATTAGCCCTCTGTCGAATGTGGGGTTGGTGAAGATCATTTCCCACGTTGTTGGTTGTCGTTTTGTCCTTCTGACAGTGTCCTTTGCCTTACAGAAACTTTGTAATTTGATGAGGTCCCATTTGTCAATTCTTGATCTTAGAGCATAAGCTATTGGCATTCTGTTCAGGAACTTTACCCCTGTGCCCATGTCCTCCAGGGTCTTCCCAAGTTTCTTTTCTAATAGTTTCAGTGTGTCTGGTTTTATGTGGAGGTCCTTGATCCACTTGGAGTTGATATTAGTACAAGAAGATAAGAGTGGGTCAATTCGCATTCTTCTGCATGTTGACCTCCAGTTGAACCAGCACCATTTGTTGAAAAGGCTATCTTTTTTCCACCGGATGGTTGTGGCTCCTTTATCAAAGATCAAGTGACCATAAGTCTGTGGGTTAATTTCTGGGTCTTCAATCCTATTCCATTGATCTACCTGCCTGTTGCTGTACCAATACCATGCAGTTTTTAACACAATTGCTCTGTAGTACTGCTTGAGGTCAGGGATATTGATTCCCCCAGAAGTCCTTTTATTGTTGAGAATAGTTTTAGCTATCCTGGGTTTTTTGTTGCTCCAGATGAATTTGAGAATTGCTCTTTCTAGATCTATGAAGAATTGATTTGGGATTTTGATGGGGATTGCATTGAATCTGTAGATTGCTTTTGGCAAGATGGCCATTTTTACTATATTGATCCTGCCAATCCAGGAGCAAGAAATATTTTTCCATCTTCTGAGGTCTTCTTCGATTTCTTTCTTCAAGGACTTGAAGTTCCTGTCATACAGATCTTTCACTTGTTTGGTTAGAGTTACGCCAAGGTACTTTATGTTGTTTGTGGCTATTGTGAAGGGTGTTATTTCCCTAACTTCTTTCTCAGCCTGCTTGTCCTTTGAGTACAAGAAGGCTAGTGATTTGCTTGAGTTAATTTTATAACCAGTCACGTTGCTGAAGTTGTTTATCAGCTGTAGAAGTTCTCTGGTGGAGTTTTTTGGATCGCTTAAGTAGACTATCATATTATCTGCAAATAATGATACTTTGACTTCTTCCTTTCCAATTTGTATCCCTTTGACTTCCTTATGTTGTCTGATTGCTCTCGCTAGAACTTCAAGTACTATATTGAAAAGATATGGAGAGAGAGGACAGCCTTGTCTAGTCCCTGATTTTAGTGGGATTGCTTCAAGTTTCTCTCCATTTATTTTGATGTTGGCTACTGGTTTGCTGTAGATTGCTTTTACTATGTTTAGGTATGGGCCTTGAATTCCTGCTCTTTCCAAGACTTTTAGCATGAAAGGATGCTGAATTTTGTCAAATGCTTTTTCAGCATCTAATGAGATGACCATGTGGTTTTTTTCTTTTAGTTTGTTTATGTAGTGGATTACATTGATGGATTTCCGTATATTGAACCATCCCTGCATTCCTGGAATGAAGCCTACTTGATCATGGTGAATGATCGTTTTGATATGCTCTTGGATTCGGTTGGCAAGAATTTTATTTAGTATTTTTGCATCTATATTCATAAGAGAAATTGGACTGTAGTTCTCTTTCTTTGTTGGATCTTTTTGTGGTTTAGGTATCAGCGTAATTGTGGTTTCGAAGAACGAGTTGGGCAGTGTCCCTTCTGTCTCTATTTTGTGGAATAGTTTGAAGAGTATTGGTGTTAAGTCTTCTTTGAAGGTCTGGTAGAATTCTGCACTAAAACCATCTGGTCCCGTACTTTTATTGGTTGGGAGGCTTTCTATAACCCCTTCTATTTCTTTAAGGGTTATGGGACTGTTTAGCTGGTCTACTTGATGCTGATTTAATTTTGGTATTTGGTATCTGTCTAGGAAATTGTCCATTTCCTCCAGATTCTCCAGTTGTTTTGAGTATAGGCCTTTGTAGTAGGATCTGATGATTTTTTGAATTTCCTCTGTTTCTGTTGTTATATCCCCCTTTTCATTTTTAATTTTGTTAATTTGGATACTATCTCTGTGCCCTTTGGTTAGTCTAGCTAAGGGTTTATCTATCTTGTTGATTTTCTTAAAGAACCAGCTCTTGGTTTTGTTGATTCTTTGTATGGTTCTCTTTGTTTCTGCTTGATTGATTTCAGCCCTTAGTTTGATGATTTCCTCTCTTCTACTCCTCCTGGGTGAGTTAGCTTCTTTTTGTTCCAGGGCCTTCAGGTGTGCTGTTAAGTTGCTAGTGTATGCTCTTTCCAGTTTCTTTTTGGAGGCACTCAGGGCTATGAGTTTTCCTCTTAGCACTGCTTTCATTGTATCCCAGAGATTTGGTTAGGTCGTACCTTCATTTTCATTGAAGTCTAAAAAGTCTTTGATTTCTTTCTTTATTTCTTCCTTGACCAGGGTGTCATTGAGTAGAGTATTGTTCAGTTTCCATGTGTATGTGGGCTTTCTGTTGTTCTTCTTGCTATTGAAGACCACTTTTACTCCATAGTGATCCGATAGGAGACATGGGATTAGTTCGGTCTTCTTGTATTTGTTGAGGTCTGTCTTGTGGCCAATTATATGATCAATTTTTGAGAAGGTACCGTGCGGTGCTGAGAAAAAGGTATACTCTTTTGTTTTAGGATGGAATGTTCTATATATATCTGTTAAATCCAATTGGTCCAAAGCTTCAATTAGTTTCACTGTGTCCCTGTTTAGTTTCTGCTTTCCTGATCGGTCCATTGAGGAGAGTGTAGTGTTGAAGTCACCTACAATCATTGTGTTAGGTGCGATGTGTGCTTTAAGCTTTAGTAAAGTTTCTTTTACGAATGAGGGTGCCCTTGCATTTGGCGCATAGATGTTCAGTATTGAGAATTCTTCTTGTTGGATTTTCCCTTTGACAAGCAGGAAGTGACCTTCTGTGTCTCTTTTGATGACTTTAGGTTGAAAGTCGATTTTATCTGATATTAGAATGGCTACTCCAGCTTGTTTCCTGGGACCATTTGCTTGTAGAACTGTCTTCCAGCCTTTTACTCTAAGGTGGTGTTTGTCTTTGACACTGAGATGTGTTTCCTGTATGCAGCAAAATGTAGGGTCCTGTTTCTGTATCCAGTCTGTTAGTCTGTGTCTTTTGATTGGGGAATTGAGTCCATTGATATTAAGAGATATTAAGGAATAGTAATTATTACTTCCTGACATTTTGGGAATTGTTATTATTATTTGTATTTGAGTGGTTCTCTTCTTTTGGGTTGGATGAGATGGGGTTTCTATCTTGTTTCTTCTGGGGTGTTGTTTCCCCCCTTGTGTTGGTATTTTTCCCCTATTATCCTTTGTAGGGCTGGGTTTATAGATAAGTATCTTGCAAATTTGGTTTTGTCGTGGAATATCTTGGTTTCCCCATCTATGGCAATTGAGAGTTTTGCTGGGTATAGTAGTCTTGGCTGAAGTTTGTGTTCTCTTAGGGTCTGCATGAGGTCTGCCCAGGGTCTTCTAGCTTTCATGGTCTCAGGTGAGAAGTCTGGTGTAATTCTGATAGGTCTTCCTTTATATGTTACTTGTCCTTTTTCTCTTACTGCCTTTAATATTCTTTCTTTGTTTAGTACATTTGGGGTTTTGATTATTATGTGATGGGAAGTATTTCTGTTCTGGTCCAGTCTATTTGGGGTTCTATAGGCTTCTTGTATATTCATGGGCATCTCTCTCTTTAGGTTGGGGAAATTTTCTTCCATAATTTTGTAGAAGATATTTGCTGGCCCTTTAAGTTGTAGATCTTCATTCTCATCTATCCCTATAATCCTTAGGTTTGGTCTTCTCATTGTGTCCTGGATTTCCTGAATGTTTTGGGTTACCAGCTTTTTGCATTTTGCATTTTCTTTAATTGTTGAATCCATGGTTCCTATGGTATCTTCAGCATCTGAGATTCTGTCTTCTATCTCTTGTATTCTATTGTTGATATTTGCATCTATGACTCCTGATTTCTTCCCAAGGTTTTCTATCTCCAACATTGTCTCCCTTTGCGATTGCTTAGTTGTTTCTACTTCTGTTTTTAGATTTTGTATGGTTTTGCTCAGATCTTTCAGTTGCTTGTTTGTGTTTTCCTGTAATTCTTTAAGGGATTTTTGTGTTTCCTCTTTTATGACTTCTACTCGTTGACCCATGTTCTCTTGTATTTCTTTAGGTGATTTTTGTTTCTCCCCCTTATTGGGATTCATTTTTTGCTCTATATTCTCCTGGATTTCTTTAAGTGATTTTTGTGTCTGCCTTGCATGGGCTTCTAGTTTTTGATCTATTTTCTCCTCTATTACTTTAAGAAATTTATCTAAGTGATCCTCAATCTGCATCTTTACCAGTGATTTTAGATCTGAGTCTTGTTTTTCTGGTGTGTTGAGATATCTGGGATTTAATTGTGTTTGTCTTGCAATGGCTTCTAGCTTTTGATCTATTTTCTCATTTATTACTTTAAGAGATTTATCTAAGTGTTCCTCTATCAGCATCCTGACCAGTGATTTTAGATCTGAGTCTTGTTTTTCTGGTGTTTCGGGGTATCCAATATTTATTGCTGTTGGGGAACTGGGTTCGGATGCCGCCATATTGCCTTGATTTTTGTTAGTAGCGATCTTACGTTTGCCTTTTGCCATCTGGTTAACTCTGGTGTTAGTTGGTCCTGTAGATACTAGCTGGTGCTTGACCCTCCTGTGGGGTTGTAAGGCTATTTCCCAGCGACTGGGATACCTGAATCACTGTCTTGCGGGGATCTTGCTCACAGATTGCTGACAGGTGGCCTGAGTCCCCCGGGGTCTTAAACTCAGGATATCCCAGGTATTTGGTTCAGCCTGTTGGGTGGCTGCTCTGCACTGCTCCTGCTCAGGGTTTGCTGTCTGATATCCTGTTTCCCCAGGGGTCTTAAAGTTGGGATATCTCAGTTTTCTGGTTCCGCCTGCTGGTCCCAAGCTGCTGGGAAGCTGGCTGGGTCCGGTTTCCAGCTTCCCTGCCACTGGCTGGATGGGAGGCTGGTTTGGCCTCCAGCTGGGTCTGGGCACCTGGCACACTGGCTGACTCCGGCTTCCTCACCACCAGCTGGACAGGAAGCTGCAGGCAATATGGCAGCTGCCTGTAGGGAGCTCGGGGTTCTGCTCGCGATTGCAGAGTGCAGCCGCTATTCTGTGCCCAACTCCCACTCCAGGCCTGAGTCCCCGAAGGTCTTAAGCTCGGGCTGTCTCGGGTACCTGGTTCCGCCGCCGCCGGATGGTTCTGAGTACCTGACACGCTGGGTGACACTCCGGCTTCCCCACCACCAGCTGGGTGCGAAGCTGCAGGCAATATGACAGCTGCCTGCAGGGAGCTCGGGGTCCGCGCCAAACATGTTTTTTTTGTTTGTTTGTTTGTTTTGTTTTTGTTTTTGTTTTTGTTTTGTTTTATCTACATTATATTTTAAGTATTTTAAGTGATGCAAATTTTATGAGAACATTTCCTTTACCTTTGATTTCTGCTCATACAAGAGAAAGTGGTTTGCCCCATATAAGCTAAAGACCTCATGCTGTCTAGTGAAATCTGATGACTTTCAGAGAAAGATTCTGCTGTACATTAAAATTGACTTTTCTAAAGCAAACCTAAATAATTCACTAGTGTTGACTTCACTTAGTTATTTTGTTTTCATTTAGTTGGAACACTTTTTAACTGTAACAAACTGCTTTTCTGCTCACAGATTGAAGGACAAATGCATCAAATCTTTTGTTCTTTCATTTATTACTTTTAACTATTAGCATTAAAAAATGACTCAGGGTATAAAACCCTATTTAATTCCAACAAATTATTTTTCTTTAATTTTTTAATCTAGATACCTGTTTGTTTTCTAATGAGAGAAGAAATGGTTTGAATTTAGATGGGTGTAGGGGTGGAGGATCTGTGAGAAATTGGAGGGAATGTGGTTAGAATATATTTTATGAAAAATCTATTTCCATACAACGCAAATTACAGCAACACTTGAGTAAAAGAATAGAGTATCATTATTATTATAAAAACATAAATTAATCATTTAATTTACACTTTGCTTATTTTCAGCACACTTTACAAGAGTGTTAGATAATTATTATCATTAGTTACTGAAAGAAGAGAAATTATTTCTAAAACTTTCATGCCCTGTGTAAGATCATCCTGATGCTAAGGAACCAGAGCTGTCTTAATCTTCATTGATACTTTAGTGGCACAGGGCAAGAGTAAAGGATAGCAGGAAAGGAAAGGGATGACTTCTTTTTACAATGGATAGACTTTTGTGATAATATCATTAATACTATACATGGTCAGGGTCTTCATGAAATTTAGCTTATTCTAAATCTTGCATCCTTTTGATTATATCAATCTTTTTGATACCTGTATCAAATTTACTTATGCCAGGTATCTCAACAAGCAAGTTTTCCAGAAGCTCATTAAACATTTTATTTCTATATAATGAGTCATGATTTTATTTGTCCTGAATTATCATTTGGAATTCTTTCTGTCTTTGCAAGATATAGAGAAACAATGTAAGTGATTGAGAACTAACTCTGTTAGAAACTGAAGAAACAGTCAACACTGCACAACCAAGCAAATGATGAACCTAGAAAATGAGTTAATCAATTAATATAAAATACAATGCAAGGTGCATGACATTCTCACTCTGTCCCCTGGTATATCTAGTTTCAAACACTGATATCAACAACAGCCTGTACTCTGAAATGGGACATTTGTCTTTTCCTGACTTCCAGAGGAAGAGTAGTTGGGGACTCTATATGTCAATTCTAATCCATCTGTGGGATGCTGAAAGGATGAACATGCAGTGATTTTCTCTGTTTTGTTATCTAGGATAACTTCTAGGAAGTTACACAGACCTGATAAACAGTGGGCATTATTCAAAAAGAAGTACAATGCACAAGAAAAACTGAAGATGCTTAGGTCAGAAGATTACAGATGAAAAGAAACTGCACTGTGTAAATTCAGATAAGTCGACTTGAGGGGAGAGAATAGGGGTATTCAACAGTATCTATGTATAAGAGAGAATTATGAAAGTCATTAACAAACTCAGGCAAAATACACTCCAAGCAAAGACGTAAGGTGATGCTAATTTCCCCATATGTCTGGTCTATAGAGCCTGTGTAGGCTTATGGCATTATACCACCAAGAAGAACCCAGGATATAGTATCTGCACAGATTAATAGTGTTTGCTTCCCCTTTCTTTTACTTGTTCTCTTACTCCCTCTCTGCATTAAATGAAATTTCTATTAAAGAAACAAACATGGGGCTGATAAGATGGCTCATGGATGACAATTACATTTGTTATTCATAAAGGATTTCCTGAATTCCATTCCTAATACCACATCAGGTAGGTTAGAACCTCCAGTCCCAGAAAATTTTTTTCTAGTCTCCAAAGGCACCAGAATTAACATGGCACACACACATACATAGGTGCAGGTATACACATAGATACATAAAATAAAAATAACTATTGAAAACAAATAAAAATTCTACCCAAATATAAACACGTGAGCTCCATAACATTCAATAATTCACACACACACACACACACACACACACACACACACAGTGAATTTGACTTCTAGAATTATAACAATCAAATGAGCATACTTCAAAAAAGTCAAAATCAATAAATTTTTAATTAACAGAGAACAAAGAAATATGTTATTCAAAGGGACAAAATGAATAAAGAGAAGCTAGTCTCAGTGTTTCTAAAATAGGTCTTTTAAAGACTAGAATATGTGATCAAATAAGCTGGAAGTGCTAAAGGCAAATATGAGCCCAAACTGAGGAAAATGACAAAGTGATATCTAAATGAAATGAAAATGCCACCAATATTTCTGCAACACCTTTTAAGGTGGAATCCTGCTTCCACTCAATTTCCCCAGAAGAGACTTAGGAGTCATTTACAAGGGAAGATATGGCACAGTCCTAGTGTCCACAAAAGGAGTCTATTTGACCAGGCTTCCCAAGGCCAAGGAGTGCTTTTAGCAGTCAAGCATAATACACTATCACTTGCCCCTCAAATGGTCTAGCTACCCACCCATCTCTCTGTGAACACAGATGCAGCCTATTTTCTACTAATCCTGCCACTTGCGGTGGTTATCAAGGGACCTAAGACTAATCCTGTAACCTGAGCCTCAGATAATCACAGGTCCACAAACCTTGATTCCAGCCTTGAACCTTGACATAGTCCACAACTCATTCATTCTAAAATGGAAACTGTATCCCAAAGTTTACTGCGTCAAAGATGATCTGAAAATGTTTGCATCAATAAATGCTGGCATTTAAAAGGAAGTATGTCAAGCAAATACCTGAACTATGAAATATTTAAAAAGGCACACCAAACCAAGAGTTGGTCTTTTGAAAGGACTCCACTTCCTGTCTTTTATTTCAGTCTCTCTATGCTGAATTCAGTCAGTCAGACACCCTGTGGCTAACATGGCTTTAAAAAAAAAGTTGGAATCATCTTGTAATTTCCCCTTTAATCAGCATTTGCAGCATTCCATCTGGAAAATCAATTGATTTTACCTTCCAAAATACACACTTTATCCATGCACTTCTCTCGGTGTCTGCTGCCAACCTCCTAGCTGAAGCCAGCCTTACCTCCTGGCAGGATGATGGTGGTAATTTCCCAGCTGCTCTTCCTGCATCCAAACGCATTGCCAGCAATCTATTCATAACTGAAGCAATCTCTCAAAACATATTCTGGCATATTTCAGACCTATCAATGATTTTAAATCATTATTTAACTCTCATAATGGATCTCGCATCCTGACCAGAATAATAAAATATCACTACTGCTTATGAAAACTGCCTATGTCCCTGGTAACTTTCTTTTCTTCCCCTACAGATTGTCAAGATGCTAAAATCTGTATTAATATTCGCATGCTATTCTTCCTGATTGAAACCATAAAAAGCTTTCAGTCTTACATGTTTTGCTATGTTTTAACCAGCATGAACACTTTTGTTATTTTATTGAACTGATTTTGTGAAACTCTGTAATGTGCGTTTAGCACTTTCGTCTTCATGGCTTCATAGCTATGCAGGTTCCCACTATGACTCTGTAGTCACTCTGCTGTGTATGAACTGGTGACTTCACAAAGAACCAAGTAGATGAAAACTTGGCACTGGGCATACTTCTTTATTGAACTTATCCTATCATTCCCTGTTATAGTAAGTACACGGTGTAGACTATGTAAAATAACTTTCTTCTTTAAAATTTTATTTGTTTGCTGCTTGTCTGTATCAATGTGAGACAATTTTCATGTTCATTTATACAATGTCACCATCACCATATTTCAGTGCACAAATTGTCACTTTCTCTCAGTGGGAAAATATTTAGTCTTTTTTTTTTTTTGCTTATTGAATAGATCTTTCTATTTTAATCCCTAGTCTAATACATAATAATGTCATTTATCCTCCTCAAGCATTTAGTGTGTGTGTGTTGCATTGTTGTAGCTTGGCTGTTTTCACACGAGTAGACACAGTGTGAGCTCTTTAAGAATTTGAATGGTTTTTTTTTGAGCCACCCATACCCAGCTCAGGGCATGGACTATTGTGAATACAAGTCTGGAGGCACCCCAAGGTGAAGAACCATGGGGTTTATAAAGAGAAAGCCACAAGTCTGGTACCTCACATTGACAAAGCTATGACAGACAGACTATGAACTTTTAATAAGAATAGGACACAGTTGTGTCACCATTTCTGTTCATTAGGGGAGCAGAAAGTCTTGAGGTTACAGAAGCAGAACAATGAAGGTTAACAAGAGTCTCTGTGAGTACCCTACATGTCTATGGGTCAGGCTGGCCTCAGTTTTAGCCTAAGGTCGGGTCAGGATTTACAAACATGTTTTTCTTCTGCATAGTGGGAAACTATGGTTGACAAAATAAATCAAATGATACAAAGTTGCTAGTGGAATGTGTTCCAGGGTATCCAAATAAAAAGAAGTGATGGGTATGGTGATGGGTATGGTGGAGTGTCCTGATTTCAGTGTCTCACAACATATTCAAATGTCACTGACTCCCCTGACAGGACATGCAGTTGCTATTTGTCAATTAAAATCAGAGTCACCAGCATAGTTTTAAAGAGACTGGTGTACAACAAATGGAAGTCACAAAAGCTCAGCATGCAAACAAGTAGAGAAGGGGTCCTCATGGAGAACAGGGAACTGAAGCCTTGATGAGGTTTGCAGGCATGGTCTCCTGCTCCCTGAAAATCAGAAAGTGCTGGTTATATGTGCAGCAAGGGAGGACATTGTAGTTGCTCCTCTTTGCTATGGTTTATGCTGTAGCTGAGGGCATAATGGACAGGTATCCAATAACTCAAAGAGATATCTTCACTTTAATAGCTTTCCTTCCTGACACACTAGGGCTTATGTTTACCAGAGTGGGTTTTACAGTCTGTGGGCTGGGCAGATTCTATAACTATCCTGAGGCTGAGTAGTTCTTAGCTGCTAGTTTGGTTAAGTATTTACTGATGTGTGAATTCAAAGTGTGTTGGGAGAGTGGGACGCACGCACAGCAGTGAACAATCTGCATAGGCAGAGGACCTGACTTTGTCTAACTTTTAAAGATTTACTTTTAGTACGTGTGTGTGTGTGTGTGTGTGTGTGTGTGTGTGTGTTTGGGTGTTTGTGTGCATGCATGCATGTACACACTTGCGTGGGAGCAAGTATGCAGGACCGTGAATGCGTGTCAGTGTGTGCCTGTGTTGGGAGTGCCCTCTGAAGCCACAGACATCAGATTTCCTTAGAACTGCAGATACTGGTGATTGTAACCTATCCCACATAGGTTGTAGAGAACAAACATGGGTCCCTTGCAAGACTAGCACATGCTCTGAGCCATGCAGCCATTTCTCCAAACCCAGCCTTTGCACTTATTTATTTAAGAGTGAATAACAAGCAGTCTCCTGAAAGGAAGCTGTGAGTATCAAACTGACCTCTGAGCCTTCAGACTTTTCAGATTCTCCTAGGCACATAGTGTTAATTTAGGACAGGGGCTACAGACCATGCTTACCTTCCATAGCCTCTTTCCTTTAACCCTATAGATGCTGTAAGGGAATGGCAGGCAACCTACTGAGCCTGCCCCTGAGGTTTTATTTTTTTTTTAATTTTTTTAATTTTCTATATTCTTTGTTTATATTCCAAAGGCTTTCCCCTTTCCCAGCTCCCCCATCACCATATGTCCCATAAGTCCTCTTCCCCCCGCCCATTCCCCAGTAACCCCCCCTTCTCTGTTCTCTTACTCTCCTACAAAACTGGATCCTGTCTTTTCAGGCCCAGGGTCCTCTCCTTTCTTCTTCTTGGGAGTCATTTGACTTGCTAATTGTGCCTTGAGTATTTAGGGCTTCTGGGCTCATTAATATCCACTTATCAGTGATTGCATTTCATGTGTATTCTTTTGTGATTGGGTTAGCTCACTTAGGATGATATTTCCCAGATCTAACCATTTACCTACAAATTGCATGAGTTCATTATTTTTAATTGCTGAGTAGTACTCCATTGTAAAAATATACCACATTTTCTGTATCCATTCCTCTTTTGAGGGATATCTGGGCTCCTTCCAATTTCTGGCTATTATAAACAAGGCTGCTATAAACATAGTGGAGCATGTGTCTTTATTGTATGCAGAGGAATCCTCTGGGTATATACCCAGGAGTGGTATGCCAGGGTCCTCTGGAGGTGACATGCCCAATTTTCTGAGGAACCACCACACTGATTTCTAGAGCGGTTTTACCATTTTGCAATCCCACCAACAGTGGAGGAGTGTTCCTCTTTCTCCACATCCTCGCCAGCACCTGTTGTCTCTTGAGTTTTTAATCTTAGCCATTCTGACTGGTGTGAGGTGGAATCTCAGGGTTGAACATCTCTTAAGGTGTTTCTCGTCCATCCGCATTTCTTCTGGTGAAAATTCTTTGTTTAGCTCTGTACCTCATTTTTTGATAGGGTTATTTGGTTCTTTGGTATCTAACTTCAAGTCCTCAAAGAAAGAAATCAAAAAAGACCTCAGAATATGGAAAAATATTTCATGCTCTTGGATTGGCAGGATCAATATAGTAAAAATGGCCATCTTGCCAAAAGCAATCTACAGATTCAATGCAATCCCCATCAAAATCCCAAATCAATTCTTCATAGATCTAGAACGAGGCCCTGAGTTTTTAATCCTTATTTCCCCCAATAGGATGCCTCTCAAGTTTCCCAAGCTGCAATGCGGCTGCTGTTGGCATGGCTCCTGTGATGGATGGATACACATTAACTGAAGAGAAAAGTCTTATTGCCCTTTTCTTGGAATCTAGGAGTCAGAATAGAATGCAAACCATTAGGGAACAACATACCATGGGACCTCTTTTGGACACTTCTAGTGGGGTTGGGCACAAGACAACCCATTTTACCTCATGAGCCCAAACATTCTTTAGAAACTCTGCCAGGCTGCCATGTATGGTATTGAGAATTCTTCTCAAGTGTATTTACTGAAAGAGACAATGCCCCTTCCTGATATCTTACAGGTACGTGACCCCAGGGTTAATTTGCCTATTCAGCTATGCCTGATTCTAAATTCCTCTTAATGCCCAGCACATTCTGGCTTGTCTATATCTGGACTTTTCCCCCTCTCAGAACTGTTTCCAGGTTTATCTCTAAACCTGGGGCTATAGCAGAAGTTCAGGCTCCCCGTACTGTCGCTGTTCTTCATTCTGGGGCTTCCACATTAGCTCAGTTTAGATAATATGTTTCCTTAGTAGATGCAACTGGTGTCATTCCTGATCCCTCTTCTGGGAGAACTGCTATCTCACTAAATATCATAACTGGTTTTGAAGTTGTGTAACTGTGGTCAGAACAGGATTGTCAATCTCTTTTTACCAATGTTGTCTGCTTCAACTTCTGGATGCTGATCAGCTTCCACTCAATCATCTGGGGTGGGATATAGTTGGAACTGTTTTCAACTTGTCCTTTAAACCAAGCATTACATATCCTCTCCTCTGTATTTTTACCACTACATTGTGAATAAAGATTCTCTGTCCTGGACTGGAGAGATGACTTAGCAGTTATGGGCACTGGCTATTCTTCCAGAGGACCTGAGTTCAATTTGCAGCAATTTCATGGAAGCTCACAACCATCTATAATGTGATCTGATGCCCTCTTTTGGAATGCAGGTGTACATGCAGATAGAGAACCCATAAACATAAAAATAAACCTTAAGTAGTAGTAGTAGTAGTAGTAGTAGCAGCAGCAGCAGCAGCAATAATAATAATAATAATAATAATAATAATAATAATAATAAATAATCTTTGTCTTTCTCTCTTTGAGTTCAGTTTGTTTTCTTATTCTGACTCTTTTCAGGCACACAAAGGCTGTATTTAGGCACTATCTTACCTAAGAGTACCTTTACTAAGACCCAAATAAGATCCACTGATGGAAATTTTCTATTTGAATCACTTTGCCTGGATGGATAGCCTCAGTAAGACAGGTCAATACTATTTTTATTTCTATCATAAAACCATCTCTCTGACTGGTAGTGATATAACTGGAGAATGAACAGTAAAAAATTACCATTAGAAAAGAAAATACCAAGAAACATAGAGTAATAATTGATTTCCAAGAAATAGAAGGATTATGCTAAGAAGGAATTAGGATAAATACTGAGCTAATGAGAAAGAAGCAAAATCATAAGGAGATTACTTTAATACAGAGAAATAATATTTTTTCATAACTTAATGGGCACACAATTATATGTATTTCCTCATGTTCAGTGGCAGGGAATGTAGGCACTGTATTGTGTTGTTTTCAAATACCACTTCTCTTTTGAGAGACTAACTTCATGTTCATCAAGGATAGGTCACAGACATGTTCATGTGACAGCTCATCAGAAAGTAATAAGAGATGGAGGTAAGTCAGTGTGTGAAATCTTTGCATTGACATCAACAGCAATGACTTCATTTCTGACTTAGCATTTTATTGCTGTGATTAAACACTATGACCAAAAAGCAAGTTGGAGAGGAAAGGGTTTATTTCATCTACATTTCCACATTGCTATTCATCAAAGAAAGGAATCAGAACAGGAACTCCAAAAGGACAGGAACCTGAAGGTAGGAGCTGATGGAGAGGCTTTGGAGGAATGCTGCTTACTAGCTTGCTTTCTATGACTTGCTCAGCTTGCTTCCTTATAGAATTTAAGTATTGAAGTATGGCACCACCACAGTGAGCTGGACCCTGCCCCATTAATCACTAATTAAGAAGATGGATCTTATGGAAGCATTTTCTCAACTGAGATGTCCCCCTTTCAAATAAATCTGTCTTGTTTCACATTGACATAAGACTAACCAGAACAATTTCATGAGGGATGATTTGATCACTCAGACACATCTGATGGCTCTGATGTTATTGCTTTTGCAAAGTGACACCGTCAACTCCAATTTTACTATCACAGAAAAATTAGGAGCTTAGAATGATGGCCAACTCATGATTCCTGTCCTGCCTCAGTTCCAACTACTGGTTTTCTAGAACTACCATGATGTTGAACTATCTACTAAAATGATGTTGAATAAAGCATGGCTGGTCTTAAATTTTATGTGTTGGTGTGACTGAAGCACTAGATGTCAAGCAGTGATGTCCATTGATAATTTTGGCTTTGAGATGCTAAATTGAGAACAGCAAGCTGTCCCTAAAGAAGTTGGACCTTATTCAAATGATTGAAGACCCCAGTAGAACAAAAACAGAGTAATAGAAAAAAATTCCTCATGTCTGGCACCTTGAGCCTAAATTATTAGTCTTTTGTGGTTTGTGGACATGGACTGAAATAAGACATCTTTTTGTAGGATTTGAGCTATTTTCTGTACTCTATATATTCCAACCTTTTAGATATTAGCCTTCCCATTACAGATTAGGGCTGTACAATGGGTATATTGTATTTCCACCATGCTGCTTGTAAATCTTAGGATGTATTTGTTCCCAAAATTGCATGGGTCAATTTCTAAAGCTAATTATATAGTACCCATTAAATTTATAGCATGTGCAATATAATTTAATAAATATAAATTTATATTTATAGCATACGAATAAATACATGTTAATATAAAGCCCTAGGTGGGAAACAAAACATGTTCAATAGCAATAGCATAATAATACTTAGGCATTATTTTAATACAAGTAAATCTATAAATTAGTACATTATTTTGCTCTAATAAATTAATCAAATCAGACTCAAGGTCCTTGGCAATAAGAAAATTACATGATTATTTTTAAGCAGTGACTTTGAAAAATGAAATGGTATTTAATATTGTGTTCTTTATTTATCCTTCAATTCCATATTTTATTATCTTAAGCTTTCAAAATAAGGTGGTCTGTCAAATGAACCCACAATGTCAAGGACTAATAGGTCTACTTCAACCATAATTCATTTTGGTTGATCCTTTCCAATTCTTTCATGGTGAGCTTAACATAATAGAAATCTTACCTGTAAAAATTTGCAAGGAATTTGCTGAGGCAAATTCTGGTAGTAAGATTTGCATAAAGCAAATCCTTGCAGGTGCCCAGGACCCCATTTTTGGGGTTCAGTTTCAGAGAATATTGAAGTCAAGAATTTCAGTAGAAACAAATGTCATCAGAAATGATGGAAAACAAACAGAGCAGAAACTGAGCTGCCTCCTGTAACTGTGCATCCATACTACCACACATAAAGTACAGAGAATCAATATAGCATTTACATTTTTATATCTTTTAAAACATAGTCATCTAGACAACTTGCCTTTCCTTGCAGTCTCTAGAATCTCATCAGCTATGATGAAATGAAACTGTTAAAATCCAACAAGTATAGCAAATGAAATGAAGTGGCTTATGAGAGACCATTTTACTTACAAATCAAGGAGCACAATCGGGGGCTGTTACTCTTGTGATATTCCACTTTAAGATAAAAATTTAAATCACTATTTGTTTTTCTCTTTCAGAACATAATAATATGTATAATGTATTGCCTTCTTTGAAGTTCATCTTTTCAATTTTGTTTTTGTTTTTCTTTGGATGCAACTATCTACTGTTCACCTTCAAGATCATTTAAAATGTACTTCATGTTTATTTGATTTAAATTAAATTATTGCAAATGAAAAATTCAAATTCAGAATGTATATAATAAACATACCACATGTATATTTATTCATTGAAAATGATGAATAATACATATTCATTCATATTGATACTTTGGCTATCTGTAGTACATTTTGAAAACTATGCATTTTATCATTATTTTGTAATAAAAGTACTTCTCTTAAATTGAATTTGAATGGGCTATACAAAGGATGTCATAAAACAAATTATCTAAGAAAATTAATAGAAACATACTCAGAAAAAATAGCATCTTGGGACTTTTCTTATCCATATACTATTTCTTGTTATGTTCATGTCATATCTTCCTCATGATGGAGTTTTAGATGTTTTTCATTGCCTTTACTTCAATCTATCAAGTAGATAGAATGAGAAGAGAAAAAAGAGCAAGCCCTTGGAATAAAAGAATTATATACTTTAAAAGATATTGGAAGACAGCTTAGAGTATTTCATATTACCTAATTACTGTTATAATGCTTCAAAACCATAAGAGTAGTTAATAAGCAATTATATAAGAAATATAACAACCAAACAGTGGTTCCACATGCCTTTAATCCCAGCACTTGGGAGGCAGAAGCAGGCGCATTTCTGAGTTCAAGGCCAGCCTGGTCTACAGAGTGAGTTCCAGTATAGCCAAGGCTATACAGAGAAATCCTGTCTAGAAAAACCAAACCAAAAACAAACAAACAAACAAAAAAACCCAAAAGACTCTATTAACATATCCATTGCCATTTTCCATTAAACAACTAATAGGGTGTTTTCTACTTCATAGTTTCCTTATCTGTGTCATTCTTGGTCCTGGTACACTCAACCATTCACATATGCTTTCCCCACTGATTACAATTTTTCAAGAATGCTTACATGCCCTCATGTCTGGCAGCATTAGTAATAATGATTGCTTGTGGATAATACTTGTGTACTAGATGGTTGTTAGTTTTCCTCCCATCTTCTTGGTTGAAATGATTTCATCTGAGATCAAACAAGAGAAATGTGACTGTATAATTACAGCGGCTTGCTCTATGGATTATATCATAATTTAACAATCCAGTCCTGGGGACAGACTCAGAATAGTTGGAACAGAAAGACACCTCAAGGAAAGACTTCTCAGAGTTGGTAAGAACTTGATACGAGTAGGGAAAACTGAATGACTGATAGGCTGGGTTTATGTAAGGGGAGGAGATATGTGGTTCATTGAACCTTCTATTGACAAAACAAAAGAAAACAAAATAGATGGGAATAAGAAGAAGCAGTAATGTGGGATTAGAAAGATTAATTTTTATGGAGCAGGCTGGCTTCAGAACTGACTTTCACTAATACCTTACAGAAGTGAGATGTTTAAAATTTAGTAAGAGAAAGTGGCATGGCCCCCGTAATCCCAGCCATCAGATGCCGACTCAACAAGTTTTCCTCCTCCTCCTCCTCCTCCTCCTCCTCCTCCTCCTCCTCCTCCTCCTCCTCCTCTTCCTCCTCCTCCTTCTTCTTCTTACATTCCTTTTTAATTGAATGTGTTCTTCATTTACATTTCAAAGATTGTATCCCTTCCTTGTTCCCCCCTCCCAGAATACCCCCAACCCATCCTCCCACACACACCCTTCCTCCAAGAATATGCTCCTCACCCAACACATTACCCTGATCCCCACTTGATTTCCTCACACTGGGGGCTGTATGGCACCTTCACAGGACCAAGGACCTCTCCTTCCACTGATGCCCAACAAGGCATTCCTCTGCAACTCCTGGCTGGAACCATGTGTGCCCCTTGGTTGATGGATTAGTTTCTGGAAGCCCTGGGGCATCTGGTCAGCCATCATCATCATTCTTCCGATAGGGCTGCATTACCCCACTCCCTGTGCTCCTCCAGCTTGCCCTCCAACTCCTCCATTGTGAACCCTGCTCTCTGTCCAATAATTGCCTGCTAGTATTTGCCCCTGTATCATAAGGTTCTGGCAGGGCCCCTCCAAAAGACAACCATAACAGGCTCCTTTTGGTATGCACTTCTTGTCATCCATAGTAGTTTAAGGGTTTAGTGACTGTTTATAGGATGAATCCCCAAGTAGGACAGTCTCTGGGTGGCCTTTCATTCAGTCTCTGCTCTACACTTTGTTACCATAGTTGTTCCTGTGAATATTTTGTTCCCTTTCTCAGAGGAACCAAAGCACCCCCACTTTGGTCTTCCTTATTCTTGAGCTTCCTGTAGCCTGTTCTTGAGGTCAAGGACAACCTGTACTACATAGGGAATCCCTGTTTCAAATGGAAATAGGAAAAGATGAAGGAGAACAAAAATCAGAAGAAAGAAAATGAAGAAGAAGAAGGGGAAAGGGGAGAGAAGAAGAAGGAATTGAGAGGTTAGGAAAAGAGGAAGTGGATAATAATTTTGATATTTCTGCTGATACAAGGGGGCATTAAACTTTCATTGGAAGAAAAGGACATTCTTTCAAGACTGTGCTTTATACTATGTTCTGATTTAGAAATAGTGACTAACATTTTCCTTAATGTGCTTACAACCTTACTTCTTTACATTTATATGGATATCTGTGCATGGTTATGTATATGAGTGTGTATACATATGCATAAATATATATGCATATAATATTTAATATTTGTGTACATCTGTACTATATTGTAATATGTATAGAGAATAGGAAAGAGACAGAAGGAAATAAGGAGACAAAAAATGAACAATTTATATCAATTATAATATATTACTGTACATTTGGAAATGAGTGCAGAACAGTAACTAAGTTTTCCATGGTATGTGTTTACTTCAGAGATACTTAATGTATTGGCCTATCAGTGGCTGTCAAGTTTTTTCTAACGCTAAAACACTTTAATATCATGTTATCCTGACCCCAAACCATAAAATTATTTTTGATGCTACCACAACTATGATTTTGTTAGCGCTATGAGTTGTAGTGTAAATATCTGTATTTTTTTAATGTTCTTAGGTGACCCCTGTGGAAGGGATATTTGACACTAGGGGTTAAAAAACACTGACTTGTTTTATCTTATAACTTTCAAATAACATAGATTTTAGTGCTCAATTACTAATTGAGTTCAATTATTAATGTATTAAGTGTTTTACTACATACCAGGGGACCACAGAGTATTGTCAAAATAGCATCCCTGTAGTTGTTTTTTATTATTGTGGTAGGAACACTTACTATGAGCATTACCCACAAGATGTTTTAAATGTAGAAGCAATACTCTTTAACCACAATATTAACCTCTAGACATGGTTCATCTTGCATAGCTTCATGTATATGCAATAGTCATCCCTTCTTCTACTGAAACTCTTGTAAGATGTCTTTCAATTCTGTATATTAATGAAATTATTTTAAATACTTCACATGCATGAGGTAGTTATTTTTATTCTTTGATGCTGGTTTTCTAACCTCAATATACTGTCTTTCAGACATAGTCATGTTCTCAGATATAGCAGAAAAATTTTCAGTTATTTACTTTGAGAAAAATTACATATGTATGTCAGATTTTCTAAAAGAAGGAATCTGATCTGAAAATGGCATTCAATATATATGGTTCCCATTACCTGAAATCAGAGAAAAAGGAAAACTGAAGATGTAGAAATGTTTGGTCATTTGTGAAGAGGGATGGGTGAACAGGAGTAGACATGGAATAGAGAGTGTCATCCTTTAAAGCTTTGAAAGTACTTGGCATAACAGGTTATGCATATTCAATACATGTTATACACTTATCAAAACCCAACTAATGCAGAGTACAGTGGAAAGTGGAGCTAGCTAAGATATCAAGTTAAAGCATTTAAGTGGCTGATGATCCACATCAATGAATGAAATACGCAAAGCCAAGTTGTGTTATGACAGAAACCTATGCAAATATGAAGGTGAGAAGAATGTCTGTATTTTCTGCTTAATTTATAAATCTTGACTGCTCTAAGGCATTACCCAATGAAATTGAATGTGTTCTTACTCAAAGAAAAATCAAAATTCAAGTTACACAAATTATATATTTTTAATCCTTCACTCACTGTCTCATTCCCCCCCCCAAATCTTAATAAGAATTTAAAAAAAAAAACCCTACAATTATTAACAGGAATGGTAAAGACATGCATTCTTTAGAGCCATAGGTTAAGCTTTAAACAATCAAGAATATATTTATCCTTTATACTGGAATTCATGTCTAGAATTTTATACCAAATTGAAGTTTACTTTTGTGTAAAGGAATTGTTGAGCATAAGTTTGCCCATAACAGTAGGCAATAGCCAGAAGTCACAGAGTCACTGAATCAACATTAATCCACCTAGACAATAGAGTAGGCTTATATTTTTCAAAGCTTACACTTGAATAAGAGTTGTTAATCATTTGAACCTCCCTTATAGCCAACCCACCAAAGACAGTTAAAAACAATGGCTAATAGAACAAAGGGAATTAGACATTTTTAGAAGTAATTCTTTGGGGAGACTCCAGTCTTCATTGTTAGCAGTCTAGCCCACTTGGAGCAGCAGCAGTGGCTTGATCCAGAAGAAACTGTGAGGCTCTGCCCATTGGCATGAGTCTGCTGAAGCTGCAAGAGGAGGCTGGTACTCTGCTAGAAGTTCCTTTCTACATTTCTCTCTACAAATTTGTGACAAGTGAACTTCAGCTACGAAAGCAAGGCGAACCAATGCAAAAACATCATCAGCAAAAACAGTATCATTGACGTCCCACAAAGACCATCTAGGCAAACCAATGCCAGAGCATTATCCACTGTCTGTTAGGTTATGCTTACACCCTTTCCAAACAACATGTATCCTCTCAAGCATCTCCTTCAGTAAAATATCACATGCCCTTTCTGTTAGGATTTTGTCTAAGCTCCACTCCACAATTACCTGGCAACAGATAGGTATGCTCCTCCTCACAGTTACCTGGCAACTTCTAGGTAGGCCTGGTCCACTATAAGAGGGGCTTCTTGCCCCTTCCTCTCTTTTTTACTCTTGCCTCTTGCTCTCTTGCTCTTCCTCTCTTCATTCTCTTCCCTCCCCTTCACATGGTCATGGCCAGACTCTACTTCCCTATTCTCTCCTCTCTGCCTTTCTCTGTCTCTACTACTCTTTTAACTCCCCCACCCCATGCCCTAGATAAACTCTATTCTATGCTATACCATTTTGTGGCTGGTTCCTGAAGGGAAGAGATATCTTGGCATAGGCCCAACAAGGCATCCCCTTCCCCCACACCTCACCACACACCCTATGTACCACTTTATCTTTTTGTAATCACAACATTGGTGCTGACACGTTGAATTTAGAAACTCTGCAGGTTTGCCTTTCATCTCAGCCACCACAAGAGATATGGTCACTGGTAAGCCCCCAGCAGCCACCACAAGAGATACATTCGCTGATAAGTCCCCATCCCCCAACTGGTCAGAGCACGGGGGATGGGGGGGGGAGTTCTTGTGCTCTGAGCTAACCCTGTACTGCCCTGACAGTAGTTTTATGACTTTTTCCCTTGGGTAAGATTTCCCTTTCCTTCGAGACAGTTTCTTTCTCGAGGCTGAGAATTCCAGGCCAGGTCTGGACAGCTGCTCTGGCTCAGCACCAGCTCTGAATGATATACTTTAGCCTCGTATGTCTCATCCTTGAGTTAGTTTGCTATTGAACCATAGCATAGGCTTTTTACCCTACCCCCTTCCTCAGTTGCTAGCTGGTTCTGCTGGTCCTGCTCCTTGGGTCCTTCCAAGGGCCCTCTCTCGAATTTGCTTTCCCACATCACTTTTAGGAAGGGACACACACATCTCTCTCCCTCACTGACTGAGACTTCACCACAGAATCTGGGCCTCCGTGGGTCACAGTCTCGAGCCCATGGCCACCATACTGTGCAGATACCCCCACTAAGCCCACAACATAGTAGTTGCTACTGCGTCAGCTGGGCCACCTATACCAGGCCCTTCTGCACCTACAGGACTGCAGGAGACCCCGAGGCTGCTCTCTCTGCCATATCTGCCACACCAAACTTTTCCTTCTACAAAGGAAGAGATATTATCATTCCTAGGAATAGTTTTTTATGTTCCTGGGTTCTTTCCTTTTCCTTCCTTTCTCACTCCTTATATGAAACAACATTCAACCCCACTCATGAAACTCTTCTCAAACCTGTTACCAAGTCTTTTCAAAGGCTCCAGCATGCTCTTCTTAAGCCCCTAGCTTTACATCTCTGGTCACCTATAACTGTCTGCTCTTCTCATAACCTGTCACAGCTCCTAACTTACAAAGTCTTACAGATTCTACCTCCCTCCAGGGTTCTTTCTCTTATGGTAGCACTAATAGAAGACCCCACTGGATGCTGTGAGACTCAGACTTCTAACATAGGAGCTTCTGCAAGCTGGTCTCTGCTATGTGGGTTAT
Source organism: Apodemus agrarius (assembly GCA_964023405.1). NCBI lineage: Eukaryota > Metazoa > Chordata > Mammalia > Rodentia > Muridae > Apodemus > Apodemus agrarius. Next base: position 82,771,092 of record OZ030016.1, on the reverse strand, counting down.
ACAGTCATATGGGCCCAAACCAACCACTCAGTTCCATATTTTCTGCTACTAGACTGTGGAAGCTCACAACCACATACCAGCATATTAATTGGTATTTTCTCCAGTCAGAGGGAGGGACCCTATAGGCCCAGATAGTGCCTGTCTAGCCTCTTCTGGACTAAGGGTTTGGCATTCTAATGCCCTGGGCCTTATGATAGGCATCCTGGCTGACCTATGAGTTAAGACTTAGACCCTTGGGTGACTTCCTTTCTTAAAAACAGTTCATAAATCCCCTGAGCTCTTCCAGTCTGCTGAAAATTCCTGGTACCAGGTTGAATTGCTTTCTGGCAATTTCTGGGAAATTGCTGCCATAGCCCCTAGTTATTCACATGACAACCTGAATTTCTAGCTTGACTGTACACTGACCCGTTACTGAGCTCTTCTCAAGATGCCAGTAGGAATAGTTCAGTAACATCCCCATCACTCAAGGGGCACTAAATTGTCTTCAAACTTATATCTTAAGGGATCTTTACACATACTTCCACTAGTCTGGTAAATGAAAAAGGCCCAAATACTTACCTATCCACCTTTCCACACCCTTGGCCTGTTCTCACGGCTTGCGTGCTCAGTTTGTGGTACAGGCCTGAACTTGCCTGGACTAACTTATTTTCTGTCACCACTATCTTATGTCACTGCTGCCACCTTTCTTATTGTGGTCCTAGCCAAATGTTTCTTTGCTAGTACAAAAATATACTTTTTTCTACCTGCACAAAGTTAGCTGAGATATTCTTTCCTATCTATTCTTAATAGATTTTTGCCACTCCTGTTAAATTCTATTCAGTTATAACCAATCTATATTGCACTCAATCCTGTCAGAAGTTTGTTAGTTATTAAGTTTATGACAGACAAATTTACCACAGCCTCTAACAGTTTCTCCCATGATGTGTGGATACAGCTACAAGACATTCCCAGGACTGTGATATGATAGTCACTGAGGAACGCAGTGGACAAAACTGGATACCCAGCCTGAGTTAAATGACTTGGCTAAAATAAAGATAAACCACTTCTCATGTCATGAGTATTCATTCCACAGAGGAAAAGCCCTGTGTCTTTTGTGCTTGAAAGCCAAACTGAGTCTGCCTAAGTTGCCATTGAGTCCATAGAAACTACAGGACCTATTGGCTAGTGGACTCTGTCATTTTTTTTTAAATAATATAACTGCTAGATTTTTGTCTATTTCTCAGACTTCCAACTACATTGACAGCTAGGAAAAAACTTTCACAGATGTAATCTGGTATCTCATTACCTAAACTCTATTTCCATTAATTAAATGCTTCATATTTCCTCTTCTTACTCTGCTGCTGTCACAACATTATCTGAGTTCCTATAAATTTGCCTAACTCTAATAAAACATTCCACTACACGATCCAACTTTCAAAATTTTAATCTTGTACCTTCTGCTCCACAAAAGGCTCATTGTGAAGACTGCTCATGTTGTTAACTCATGTTATTATCTCTTTTATAAACTTATAAGCTATAAGAAACCTACTCAGATCTACCTCTAATGGACCAAATAAGCTCCATCCAGTTAAGTACATCTGCCCGAAGTTCCCACTTACTACTTATTCCAGAGGGTGGAATTCCTCTGGGTTTCAAATGTACATCTTAAGATTTTTTTCTCCCAAACATACTTAATCTTATTCTCTTCCTATAATAATATGTTACAACATTTTTTCAAGTCCAGTTGCTTACTACACCCAGGACAGTTCCAGAAAAGCAACCTTCAGATGCTCCGATCTCCTCTTAGACACAAATGCTTCTACTGGACCTGTTCCTTCTGACCTATCCTCAGATGGCTCCACAGATCCTAGAAAGCAAGGATTTAGGTAATTCTCCTGACTGGACAAACATCCCCCATACTCATCTCTCTAGGTTCCCCAGAGACACATCACTCCCAATGTCAGCATGAAGCAGCCAGATACCATGATAATCCTATTCCTGCTTCGCCATCAACTCTTTCTAATTTTTTTTTATTTTAAAATTAAACCAAAATTGGAGGAATGTTAGGATTCTAAGCTCCACCCCACAATTACCTGGCAACAGCCAGGTAGACCTGGCCCATTCTAAGAGGGGTTGCTTGTCCTCTCTCTCTCTTACTCTGCCTCTTTCTCTTGCCTCTTGCTCTCTTGCTCCCCCCTCTCCATTTCCTCCCCCATCCATGTGGTCATGGCCGGCCTCTACTTCTCTATTCTCTCCTTCTCTCTGCCTTTCTCTGCCTCTACTACTTTTTTTACTCCCCTCCCAATGCCCTAAATAAACTTAATTCTATGTTATACCATTGTGTTGCTAATCCCTCAGGGTAAAGGGGAATACTTTGGCATGGGCCCACAAGACATACTTCCCCCTCTCTCCTAACCACACCCCTTATGTACTGCTTTATCTTTCTATAATCAAACACTTTCACCAAAACTGTAGACAGTTTTTACAAAAACATCATGTATTTGTTCTCAGCAAAACATCTTTTCATCTGTCTACCCTGGCCAAACATCTTATGACATAACTGAATTTCTAAAGCAAACAGCGATTTCCACTTCATAATAGAGTGTAGTATAACGATGAAAAGGAACAATTTTGATGGTGCAGTGTCACTGACCACACAAGAATCACAGCTCTCTGGATCGTGAAGTGGGAAGAATTTGAGATCAAGCCTATGAGTTACCTACTGAGATAGTGTCTCAAAAATCACAGCAAACAAACAAAGAGAAATGATTTTCATAATATTTAAAGTAACATCCTACATATTTTGCTAGGGAAAAAGATAAACAGTGCCAGTCCCTTTTAGAATAAATCAAAACTATTTTATATACTTTTATTTAAAAAGTGATAATTATATTAAGAAACTATTATTTGACCTGTGTTTGTTATGGAATCCCTGAGAGACTGAAATTCAAAGGCTGGATAATACTCAGTATTTTGAACACAAGCAAGTATAATAAGATACTGCTATTTATAGGCATTCCATCTAACTTATAAAATGTAACAAATAAAATTAGGTAAATGCACCTAGAAAGCAATATATTAATTGTGAAAGAAATAGTGTATGAATAAAACAACAGAGAAGTTAATTTTAATTTGTATCAAAAAGTTAGTGTTAAATTGGTATTATTTTAAATGATAAATGTCACATTTCTGACCCGAAATTTTCAGAAAGACATGAAAATATATCACTGATATATAGACCTTTTTAAAGAATTGCTTTCATGAGCACTGTAAATCATTGATTTTACAAAATGGAATATACAAAATGGAATTTCTTAATGGGTGACTGACTCTTGGTTAGACGTATGTGTGAGAAATATCTGGAATATATTATTTTAGCACAAGAAAATACGTTGTGAATTCAGTCTAGTGCATCTCAGAAGCCATTTTGTTACATGGGAAAAGGATATAAAACTTAAAATGATACTTGGAATAAAAATAAACAAATCAAACAACAGCATCAGCAACAATAAAATGTGAGTATAATTGACTGAGACTCATTGCGTTTATGAAGCCCTGTAAGTTTGTGATAAAATAAATAGAAGCCTTAGCAACTAGAGTGATATTTCTTATGATTGAAATTATTTAGCAATCAAAAACTTACCCTGAAAATTATAATGTAAAGAAAAAGTATTGGATAATTATTGAATTAGTGTCATTTGAAGTTTATCAATACTAATGAAGCTCTTCCAAGATTTTAGGACAGGATTTTTCTAAGTAAGGAAACCTTATTAATAATTATGGAAAGACCAATTGATATACATGATATATGAACCATTCATTTCACTTAAAGAATATAGATGGATGGTAATTATCCACTGATAAAACAATGATAGAAATGTACAGAGAATGTCTGCATAGGTACTGGTGGAGGTGGTGGCACAGCAAAAGAATAAGTTAGATTATACGGAAAAAGGAAATAGAGAGGTCAAATAGAAAAGAGAAAAAGATGATTTAATAATAATAATAATAATAATAATAATAATAAATTTAGATTATACTAAAAAGACATATATGGAGTCACAGCACAGCCTAGAAGTAAAATGGTGTAGAAATACAATTTTATTCTTATTGTATTGAACCTAAAAAAATGTATTTTGGACATTAGAACTACATAAAGTATGTACACTATTCACAACATAGTGAATGTGGACTAATAGATACATTGAAAAAATGTGGTACTATACAGTAAAAACTTGCAATTGTTTTCAAATTCACTTCATGGTGTTTGGAAATGAATGTTTTGGGTCAGATGAGCAAATGAGTACATGTCCCTAGCTGTTGTCAGGTGATGGATTTGCAGTGTCAAAGGCTCATGATCATGCATATAAGTAACTAACTAGAAATATTCACCTCTTTATACTACATATTTTCCCATCTACCATTTCAATTCTAAGGATTACCCTGAGACTAATATTTCTTATTTAATATTTTTCTTAGATATTTTCTTTATTACATTTCAAATGTTATTCCCTTCCCTGGTTTCTACTCTAAAATCTCCATATCACATTCTCCCTCTAACGCCTTCTATGAGGATGTTTCACCACCACCCACCCATATTCTTTGTCCTAGAATTCCCATATACTGGGGCATCCAGCTTTCATAGGACCAAGGGCCCATCTTCCCATTGATGTCCAACAAAGCCATTCTTTGCTACATATGCAGCTGGAGCCATGGATTGCTTCATGTGTACTATTTAGTTGGTAGTTTAGTCCCTGGGAGTTCTGGGGGTATTTGGTTGGTTGATATTGCTGCTCTTCCTATGGGATTGCAAATCCCTTCAGCTCCTTCAGTACTTTCTATACCTCCTCCATTGGGGACTCTCTGATCACTTCAATGGTTGGCTGTGATCATCCACCTCTGTATTTGTCAGGTTCTGGCAGAGTCTCTCATGAGACAGCTATATCAGGATCCTGTCATCAAGCACTTCTTGAAATCCACACTAGTGTCTGGGTCTAACTGTATATGGGATGGATCCCCAGGTGGGGCAATCTCTAGATGGCCTTTCCTTCAGTCTCTGCTTTATAATATACCTCTGTATCTCCTCCCATGTGTATTTTATTCCCCCTTCTATGAAGGATCAAAGCACCAACACTTTGGTCTTCCTTTTCTTGAACTTCATGTCATCTGTGAACTTTATCTTGGATATTCCAAGCTTTTAGGCTAATAGCCACTGATCAGTGAGTGCATATGATGTGTGTTCTTTTGTGATTGGGTTACCTCACTCAGGATGATAGTTTCTAGTTCCATCCATTTGCCTAAATATTTCATGAATTCATTATTTTTAATAGCTGAGTATCAGTACCCCATTGTGTAAATAAACCACCTTTTACATATCCATTACTCTATTGAAGGACATCTGGGTTCTTTCCAGCTTCTGACTATTATAAATAAGGCTGCTAATAACATAGTGAAGCATGTGTCCTTCTTACATGTTGGAACATCTTCTGGGTATATGCCCAGGAGGAATATAGCTGGGCCCTCAGGTAATACTGTGTCCAATTTTCTGAGAAACTGCCAGACTGATTTCCAGAGCTCTTGTACCAACTTGTAATGCCATCAGCAATAGGGGAGTGTTCCTGTTTCTCCACATCCTCACCAGCATTTGCTGTCACCTGAGTTTTTGATCTTAGCAATTCTGAGTGGTGTAGTACAATCTCAGGGTTCTTTTGATTTGCATTTCCCTGATGACTAAGGATGTTGTACATGTTTTAGTTTCTTCTCAGCCACTCAGTATTCCTCAGTTGAGAATTCTTTGTTTAGCTCTATACCCCATTTTGATAGGGTCATTTAGTTCTCTGGAGTCTAACTTCTTGAGTTCTTTGTATATATTATATATTAGCCCTCTATCAGATATATGGTGAGTAAAGGTCTATTCCAAATCTGTTGGTTGCTTTGCAATTATATGATAATTTGACATATAATCCCATTTGACAATGCTTGATCTTAGACCATAATCCATTGGTGCTCTGTTCTGGAAAATTTCCTCTGTGACCCTGTGTTCAAGGTTCTTCCCCACTGTCTGTAACCCAGTATATCTGGTTTTATGTGGAGGACCTTGATCCATTTGGAATTGAGCTTTGTTCAAAGAGATAAGAATGGATTACTTTACAGTCTTTTATATGCTGACCACCAGTTGAATCAGTACCATTTGTTGAAAATGCTCTCTTTTTTTCACTGGATCATTCTAGCTTTATTGATAAAGATCAAGTGACCATAAGTGTCTGGAGTCCTTCCTGGATCTTCAATTCTCTTCCACTGCTCTACCTGCCTATCTCTGTACCAATACCATGTAGATTTTATCACTGTTGCTCTTTCATACGCATGGAGATCAGGGATAGTGATTTCCCTAGAAGTTCTTTTATTCTTGAGGATAATTTTTGCTAACCTGTGTTTTTGTTAAGTATTTTGTTATGTATTTGTTTTGTATTTTGTTTTCAATGAATTTGAAAATTGCTCTTTCTATCTCTATGAAGATTTGAGTTGGAATTTTAATGGAGATTGAATTGAATCTGTAGATTTCTTTTGGCAACATGGACATTTCAACAATATTAGTCTTGCCAATACATGAGCATGGAAGATCTTTCCATCTTCTGATATCCTCTTCAATTTCTTTCTTTAGAGACTTGAAGTTCTTATTATAAAGATCTTTCACTTGCTTGCTTATAGTCACACAAAGATACTTTATATTATTTGTGAATATTGTAAAAGGATTTTTTCCCCTAATTTCTTTCTCAACCTGCTTGTTCTTTCAGGACAGGGAGGCTACTGATTTGTTTGAGTTTATTTTACATCCAACCACTTTGCTGAAGTAGTTTATCAGGTTTAGGAGTTCTCTGGTGGAATTTTTGGGGTCAATTAAGTATACTATGATATCATCTTCAAATAGTTATATTTTTCCTTCTTCCTTTCCAATTTGTGTCCCATTGACTTCCTATTGTAGTCTAACTGATCTGGCGAGGTCTTCGAGTACTATATCGATTCTGTATGGAGAGAGTCAGCAGCCTTGTCTAGTCTCTGATTTTAGTGGGATTGCTTCAAATTTCTCTCCATTTAGTTTGATATTGGCTACTGGTTTGCTGCATATTGCTATTACTATGTTTAGGTATGGGTTTGAATTCCTGATCTTTCCAAGAGTTTTATCATGAAGGGGTGTTGGATTTTGTCAAATGCTATTTTAGCATCTAATGAATGTGGTTTTTTTTCTTTGAGTTTCTGTAGTGGATTACATTAATGGATTTCTGCATACTGGACCATCCTTGTATCCTGGGATGACGCCTACATGATCACTATTGATGATTGTTTTGATGTGTTCTTGGATTCGGTTTGTGGGAATTTTATTGAGTATTTTTGCATAGACATTCATAAGGAAAATTGGTTTGAAGTTCCTTTATTTTGTTGGGTCTTTGTGAGATTTTGGTATCACTATAACTGTGGTTTCATAGAATGAATTGGACAATTTTCCTTCTGTTTCTATTTTGTGGAATAGTTTGAAGTGTATTGGTCTTCTTTGAAGGTCTGGTAGAATTCTGAACTAAAACCATCTGGTCCTAGGCTTTTTTTTTTTTTTTGCTTGAGAGACTTTTGATGACTGCACTTCTATTTCTTTAGTGGTCATGGAACTGTTTAGATGGATTATTGTATCCTGATTTAACTTTGGTACCTTGTATCTGTTAAGAAAACTGTCCATTTCATGTAGATTTTTGAGTTTTGCTGAGTATACTTTTCTGTAGAAGGGTCTATGATTTTTTTGGATTGCCTCAGTTTCTGTTGTTATGTCTCTCTTTTCATTTCTGATTTTGTTAATTTGGATATTTTCTTTGTGCTCCCTGGTTAGTCTGGCTAAAGCTTCATCTAGCTTGTAGAATTTTTCAAGGAAACAGCTCCTTGTTTTGTTGATTCATTGTATAATTCTTTTACTTTCTACATGGTTGATTTCAGCTCTGAGTTTGTTTCTTCTCTGTTGTGTAGTCCTCTTTTGTGTATTTGCTCCTTTTTGTTCTAGAGCTTTCAGTTGTACTGTCAAGTTGCTTGTGTATGCTCTCTCCAGTTTCTTTTTGGAGACATTCAAAGCTATGAGCTTTACTTGTAGCACTGCTATCATTGTGTCCCATATATTTGGGTACGTTATTCTTTCATTTCTTATCGAATTTTAAAAAGTCCTTTCTTTCTTTCTTGACCAAGTTATCATTGAGTAGAGCATTGTTCAGTTTCCATATTTATGTAGGCTTTCCATTGTTTTTGTTGTTATTGAAGACCAGCCGTAATCCATGGTGATCCAATAGGATGCAAGGGGTTATTTCCATCTTCTTGTATCTGTTGAGGCCTATTTTATGACTGATTATATGGCCAGTTTTGTAGAAGGCTCCATAAGGTGCTGAGAAGAAGATATATTCTTTTGTTTTAGGATGAAATGTTCTCTAGATATCTGTTAAATCTATTTGGTTCATAAATTCCATTAGTTTCACTGTGTTTCTGCTTAGCTTTTGTTTCCATGATCTGTCCATTGCTGAGGGTGGGGTGTTGAAGTTTCCCAGTATTATTTTGTGAGGTGCAATGTGTGCTTTGATCTTAACTAAATTTTCTTTTATGATTTTGGGTGGCTTAACATTTTGAGCATATATGTTCAGAATTGAGAGTTCATCTTGGTACATTTTTCCTTTGATGAGTATGAAGTGTCCTTTCTTATCTTTTTTGATAACTTTTGGTTGAAAGACAATGTTATTCAATATTACTTATTATTTTATTCAATATCAATGGCTACTACAGCTTGTTTCTTGGGACCATTTACTTGGAAAAAAATTTCTAGCCCTTTTCTCAGAGGTAGTGTCTATCTTTATCATCAAGGTGTGTTTCCACTATGTAGCAAAATTTTGGGTTCTGTTTACATATTAGTATGTTAGTCTATGTCTTTTTATTGGAGAATTGAGTCCATTGATATTAGGAGATATTAAGGAATAGTGATTATTGCTTCCTGTTTTTTGTTCTTAGAGGTGGAATTATGTTTTTGTAGTTATTTTCTTTTTGCTTTGTTAAAAGAAGATTAATTTCTTGCTTTTTCTAGGGTGTAGGTTCCCTTCTTGTATTGGCGTTTTCCATGTTTTATCCTTTGTAAGGCTGGATTTGTGGAAAGAGATGCATAAATTTGCTTTTGTTATGGAATATCATGATTTCTCCATCTATGTCACTTGAGAGATTTGCTGAGTACAGTAGCCTAGGCTAGCACTTTTGTTCTCTTAGGGTCTGTATGGCATCTACCTAGGATCTTTTGACTTTTTTGTTGTTGTTGTTGTTTTGTTTTTCTGAGACAGGGTTTCTCTGTGTGGTCCTGTCTGTCCTGGAACTCACTCTGTAGACCAGGCTGGCCTCGAACTCAGAAATCCACCTGCCTCTGCCTCCCAAGTGCTGGGATTACAGGTGTGCACCACCACTGCCCGGCAGATCTTTTGACTTTTAAAGCCTCTAGTGAGAAGTCTGGTGTAATTTTCATAGGTGTGCCTTTATATATTACTTGACCTTTTTCCCTCACTGCTTTTAATATTCTTTCTTTGCCTTGTGTATTTGGTGTTTTGAGGATTTTAGCTCTAAGCAAGCCACAATCCTGGCATGTGGAGCTGAGACGGGAGAATCAGTAAGGTGAAATATATTGCTGACCTTCTATGTAGAGTACCAGCAAACTAAATTCAAGCAATCAAAGAATGAGGAAATTTAAAAAAAAGCCAAGAGGCAACTACAAATCTAATCTACGTACACTGGTGAATTCTTGAATCCCACATATTCAGACCACTCTCCTTGGATGTAGGCCTGAAGACAAAGATTTATACCAGAGACTCTGGAGTCACTCTATGACATTTCACATTAATTTTCTACATATAAACACACACACACACACACACACACACACACACACATACACACGCACATGCACACACACACACACACACACACATGCACACACAGTTGTTGAACACAATCACTAGACAAAAAAATCAAGTTCCTTACAGATTAATATCTATAGCATCCAGAATATAACCCAAATTTGTTAATATTGGGGAAAAATAAAAAGAATGGAATACATACTTAAAGAAGAAAATAATTATCAAATGTATTCATAAGATGAAGCAGCTACAAAATCAGCTGACATGAAATAATTTTGGTACCTAATATAACTACAGATATGAAGATACGTGAAATATGTACCAGTTAATGAAAACCTTACCAAATAAGTAGAAGTAAAAATAACAATTAAAATGGAGGTTCTCAGTTATACTTTACTGAGACCATTAGAATGTCTCTGAAAGCTTTCTGGTAATATGGGATTCTCTAGGTTTCCCTTCCAGAGTCTTCCAACAGTTACCAATTTCACAGATCCATAAACCTTTTTAAAAAATATTTTCTGATATGTGTTACATTAATAATTGTACTGCTGTTTCTTAGTATCAGTTGTCTGTATCTGTACTGTGTTGATACAATAGAATATCTTATGGATTGTAATTGTTAAAGAACAAAGATTTGCTCATTACAGTTCTAGATACTGAAAATCCTCAGGCTAAGGACTGTACAGATACTGGAAGTCTTCTTTTTTCATTATTCAATGATCAGCTACAATATGAGAGATAGAGAGGAAGACACATTAATATTACTTGTATAATATATTCATCACAACAAATATATGCCCAGAACTCTTACCCAAAACCAAACCTTAGTGCAGATTCCCATTTCTCTAGTCTCATCCTACAGGGCCCATGCTTCATACACTGTCCCATGTGGGATTAAGTCTAAGTCACAGCTACTTTGGAAAATATTCAGATTATAATGAATATAGTAGTTTAGAGAAAGGTATTTTTGACAACACTCAAAATGAAACCAGAGTGCATAAATCCAGGAGTATATATTCATTCTTTGTAAAGATGAATCAGTCATATAAAACTCTAGACAAATTAACTAATAAGAGTGACAACATCAATTGGAATTATTAGACCTAAAGAGTGGACAAGAGTCATTTTGCAAATATAAAACACAGAAGATTGCTATGAATAACTCTACATCTATGTATTGCTAACCAATTAAAAAGACATTTCTCAAATGTGATGGTAAACTATAAATTATTTGCACACAGAGAAATATGCAATTTGAATCTATGAAAAGAAAAATAAAATTGACAACCTTTCACACACACACACACACACACACACACACACACAAATGTACAAAGCTTAGGTTGTTTCTCTGTTGTATTCAATCAGATCTCGGCAGGAAAAATAGTACCAGACCTCCATAATTTATTTCAGGAAATAGAAGTAAATAATTGCTTTCTAATTGACTTTGTAAGCTTCCATTACATTCATGCCTAAACTTGATAAAACAGTACAAGAAAATAAATCCATGGACTTATATCTCACCTGAACACAAATGAAAAATTATTCAACTTACATTAAAAAATGAATCAATCAATATATAAAATAAATAATACTTATGATAAAGTGAGATGTATTGCACTCACATAAGTCAACTTCAACTTTTAAAAATTAATCAATATAAATGATGAATTGATGCAGACCTCTCACCCTGTAAAAAACACAACAGCAAATGGATTAAGAACCTCACCACAAGGCTTTGTATCCTGAATCTTATGGACCAGAAAGTAGGAAATATACTGGGAAGTTTTAATCTAGTACCAATTTGTTATGACTCTTAGAAAGCTCTCTGGGTAACATAGCAGACTAGATATTTCCTATATATGATCCTGATAGGAAATGACTTGGGATAGGAAAAAATAGAATCCAAAGAGAAAAGGAGGGAGGTCCTGGAAATTCATAAAGTAGTAAGAGCACAGTTTAAAATGCACTGAGGATCCACAGATACATTATTATATTTTAAAAAGAAAAAATTGATATGTTACAAGAAAGACAGTATATTCAACAAATGATACTCATAAACCCTATAGCTATACATGGAAACCTCATCTTTATTTCTCACCCTGTTTAAAAGTCAATGGCAAACCGATCAAGAACCTCATTATAAGGCTTGCTATTGAGGCCCCCAGGACCCAACAAGGATGGCATTAGATGAAATACCCAACAAAGAGGAGAAAGAACCTGTAGCGATCCTATCCAGAGGTGAGGCAAAAGACCCAGTTGAGAGATGGGGCTACCCACCCTTCACAAAATTTTAACCCAGAATTATTCCTGTCTAAAGGAAATACAGGGACAAAGAGTAGAGCAGATACTGAAGGAAAGGCCATTCAGAGACACTTTCTGTTCTATAAGAACATCTGGGAATCCATCCTATATGCAGCTACCAAACCCTGACTCTAGCTGATACCAAGAAGTGTTTGCTGAGAGCAGCCTAATATGTTGGTCTCCTGAGAGGCTCTGTCAGAGCCTTACCTATACAGATGTGGATGCTTGCAGCTAACCATTGGACTGAGCATGGGAACCACAATGGGGGTGTTAGGGAAAGGACTAAAGGAGCTGAAGGGTTTTGCAACCACAGAGGAAGAATGACAATATCAAACAGCCAGACACCCCCACCCCCACCCCAAGCTCCCAGGGATTAAACCACCAACCAAAGAATATACATGGAGGGATCCATGGCTTCTAATGCATATGTAACAGAGGATGGCCTTGTCTGACATCAATGGGAGGGAAGCCCTGAGTCCTGTGAAGGCTTGATGTCTCAGTGTAGGGGAATATGAGGGTTAGGAGGCAGTAGTGGGTGGGTGGGTGGGTGCAAAGGGGAACACCTTTGTGGAGGCAGGAGGGTGTTGGGTGGAATGGGCAGTATTTTGGAAGGGAACCAGGAAGGGGGATAACATTTGAAATGTAAATAAACAAAATAACCAATAAAACAATAAAAATACAATTTTAAAAGAATCTTATACAAAAGAAAATAAAGAGATAGAAGGAGGGAAAAAAGGCTTGCTATCCTGATTCTTATAGAACAGAACGTGTGTAATATGCTGGAGAAAACTGTACAGAAAAAGACCTTCTGCATCAGACCCCAGTTAGCACAGGTGTTAAAACCAAGAATTAGTATGTAGATGTCATGAAACTAAAAACTTCTATATAGCAAATGATACCATCATTTTATTTGTATTTACGTCCCCATTACAGAATGGGGAACATATTTACCAGCTATACAGCTTACAGAGTGTTGCTATCTAGAATATGCAAAGAGCTATAAAACTACATATTAAAAATAAACAACTCAATTTAAACAAATGGAAATTTTGCTTGTCTAGTCAAATGGTGGTAGCAGGTTTTCTTCTAAGTACTGTGACTTTGCTTTTCCTGAGTAGCTGACTAGATTTCTATTACTGGGCACGATTTCTCTATGGGCAAGTAGGCCTCAAGTCCAATGAGACAACTGATTCTTACCACCAACACCTGAGTGTCCTTCTATGGTTGGTCCTGCCATGTGGTTATTGTTGTGGTTCAAAGGTGTCCAGAAGAAGGGGACAAAACAATATCTGGAGGGAGGAAAGGGAAAGTAGGAAGAAATGTAGTTATATTTTAATTAACTAATTTAATTTAATTAAATTAACAAAAACAGTTCAAATTGCAACATGGAGTTAGAAGGGCACTTCTCAAAAGATGAAATAACTTTAAAAAGTGTTCAACATCCTCAGCCTTCAGGGGAATGCAAATTAAAACTTTACAATGGCATCCGTGACATCCATGTAGGCAGGCAACCATTGGAGTCAGAGATTAAAGTTGCTGATTGGGGTAAATCCAGAGATCTACAAGAGTAGGTGGCAATGGAAGTCAGAAATTAGAGAAGTTACTCAGCAGACCTGTTTCTGAGGAAACAAAGCATAAAATAGTGGTGGTCTCACTCTCTGTGGCCAGTAGAAAAACTATGAGCCATTTAACTCCTTGGAGCTAGCAAGAAAGAGTAGAAAAGAGAGAAAAGTAACACAACACACACACACACACACACACACACACACACACACACACACTGTGATGGGTTGTACATGCTTTTCCCAGGGAGTGGCACTATTAAGAGGTGTGGCCTTGTTGGAGTAGGTGTGTCACTATGTGTGTGGCGTTTAGACCTTCACCCTATTTGCCTGGAAGTCAGTCTTCTACTAGCAGCCTTCAGATGAAGATATAGAACTCTCAGCTCCTCCTGCACCATGCCTGCCTGGATGCTGCCATGTTTCTGCCTTGATGACAATGTACTGAACCTCTGAGCCTGTAAGCTAGCCCCAATTAAATGTTGACTCTTATAAAACTTGCATTGGTCATGGTGTTTTTGTCACAGCAGTAAAACCCTAACTAAGACAGAAGTTGGTACCAGGAGTGGGGTATTGCTGTGATAGGCCTGACCATGCTTTTGTTTGGAAAAATGTAGATTTGGGGACTTTGGGTTTGGAAAGCCATGGAATTCTTTAAGTGGAGCTTAATGGGCCAGACTAGTAGGAATATGGAAGACAGTGGTACTGAGGGTCATTTGAACTGTGTAGGCCTGATGGCCCAAGAGGAATAAATGGAGAAGAACTTTAATATGTGGCCGAGAAACTGTTTTTGTGATGTTTTGGTTAAGAACATGGCTGCTTTTTGCTACTGTTTGAAGAGACTGACCAAGGCTAAAGTAAAGAGATTTATATTAATTGCATTTGCAAAGGAAGTCCCAAAAAAGCCCAACAAAGACTTTGTTCTCTGGTTAAGTCTGATGAAGAGAATTTTGAACAAACATAGCAAGCTGAGAAAGGAAAAGTACAACATATATAGTTTGAGTATTAAAGGGACCCAAGGAAGTGAAATGGAGCTGAATTCAAGGATATTAAATTGGGGAGTGGTGACCTTGGGGGCAAGATTTGCCCAGTTAACTTTAGGTTCAGGTATGGTCGTACAAGCCTTTAATCCCAGGAGGCAAAGATAAGCAGATCTCTGAGTTCAAGGTCAGCCTAGAACAGAGCAAATTCTAGGTGAAGAAAAACTAATCCATGCTTGGTGGACCACACTTTTAATCCCAGTACTTAGGAGACAGGTATGCAGATCTCTTGAGTTTAAAGTCAGTCTAAGGAGCAAGATTCAGGATAGCCAACTTAGGCAGTGAAGAAGCTAGTAAAAAGGAAGCTAGTGATAATGTAATAGAACAAGGGGGCGAATGTTCCAGCTCCTGCAAGCAGCAGAACTCACCAGCTTCAGCCATGTGTCTCTGGCTTTATATTCAAGAGGAGAAGGAGACTACTGGGACAATTGATGCTGGTTAGCTGGAGCTAAGAAATTAGTGGTGATTAAGAAAAGACCAGCATCACTGAGGTGAAATATGGGAAGTGTTTTCTGAGAGCACAAAGAAGCTGTATTCCAGAGATAGCCAAGTGTTCCTCATGTTACAGCTGTACTTGGTAACATGTAAGAATCATCCAGGTGGTACTGGTTTTGAAGGCATGAAGGCATCATGAAGAACAGCTGAGGCTTGGTACTGTGAGAGGCCATATAAGGTCATTGGTGAAAGTGTACCCTCAGTTGTAATTGACAGCCCAGGACTGAAGGGGTCATGCAAAGGAGTTGAGGCTTGGTACCATGAAGAGAGCCTATGAGAGGCTTTGGTGAATTATAGTTGCAGTGGAAGACCCTAGCATATTGGAGATGCCAGTACCTTTGGATGACCACCAAGAACAGCAGTGGCAGTGGAGTGGATCAATCTGAACTTAGAGTGCTACAGAGGGCAGAGCTGGAGAAGTGACAACAGCTCTTTGGAGATCATGTGTAGATCCCAGACATTGGAACAAGAAGCTGTGAAACTGAAATTGACTTGGGGTACCCAAGATGTTAAAGATGCCTGAGCCACTGGATGCCTGCCAAGGGAAGCTGCTAACAGGGAGTGGAACAAGCCCAGGGAAAGAACCTAGTTGCAGTCAATAAGGATGAAAAAGGATTTGGATATCTGAAGACCGCTTTGCCATCAGAAATGGAGATGCAGAGTTTGGACTTTGCCCACCTGGTTCCCTGTCTTGCTTGAAGGATCATAGTTAAGTGATTGAATGAATCTCAGAAGAGACTTTGAACTTTGGACTCAACACTGTTGTGACTGCTATAGACTACAAGGACTTTTGAAGTTGGACTAAATGCATTTTGCATTATGCTATGGCCCCCCTAGACTCATGTTTGAACAAGCCTATGGGGGCCAGGGAGTGGAATGCGATGGCTTGTATTCGCTTTTTCCAGGGAGTGGCAGTATTAGGACTTGTGACCTTGTTGGAGTAGGTGGGTCACTGTGTGTGTGGGGTTAAGACCTTTACCCTAGTTGCCTGGAAGTCAGTCTTCTACTAGCAGCCTTCAGATGAAGATGTAGAACTCTCAGCTCCTCCTGCACCATGCCTGCCTGGATGCTGCCATGTTTCTGCCTTGATGACAATGGACTGAACCTCTGAACCTGTAAGCCAGACCCAATTAAATGTTGTCTCTTATAAAACTTGCATTGGTCATGGTGTCTGTTCACAGCAGTAAAACCCTAACTAAGACACACACACCATATATATATATGTATATATGTGTATATATATATACATATATATATATGGTGTGTGTGTCTTGTGTGTCTATATGCATGTATTTCTGTGTGTGTATTTCTGTATTTCATGTATTTCTGTTTATTTATGTATATATATATATTTATACATACACACACACACACACACACACACACACACACAGAAATACATGAATGTAGACCCAACAGATAGATATATACACATTCACACATAGGATTGTTACAACAAAGCTCCAACAAGCAGGCCCCAAGCATTTCACACATACATGCATAAATAAATTGACAAGTTTTACATATATACATACATACACAGTCACAATTGATTAATAGAAGGAATAATATTCCAGCCCCCATTCTCATAAAACTTACACACAAACATATATACACATAGTTGATGGATGCTTTGGCCCTCAACTTTATTCTTTCTTCCATAACTTGTATATCCCAACAAAATCTTTCAAGCTGTATAAAATTACATTGTGATTGCACTTTAGTTTTCTTCTAGTGAATCTTTATGAAAAAACAACGTGTTTTCCAATTACTTTATAAGAAATAGCATCATGTGGTACAGGCAAAGAAAACAAATTATTGCCCCCAAACCTACATACATTTGTATTTAAGCAACTTCTTGTAGATAACAAAGTGTAATCAAGCAAGGTGGTTTTCTTAGCTAGTTTCTATTATTGGCAGGCAGCAATTTGAATTTACAAAGAAAAGAATAATTATTTCATTATGTATCTTTAAAAGTGATCTTGTAAGAATCTTTAAAAAATAATAAATCTGGCCATCTTCCCAGGTGTTCTGATCCAGCCTGCGGAACCAGGTACCCGAGATATCCCGAGTTTAAGACCTTTGGGGAGTCAGGCCTTGAGCAGGAGCTGTGCACAGAGCAGCGGTTGGGGGGGCCCAGCCAAGCCTGGGCTCTGTGCCCTGAAGGCGGACCCCTCACTCCCTGCGGCCTCCGCCATCTTCCCAGCTGTTTCCATCCAGCCAGTGGAACCAGCCTCTGCCAGCTTCTCAGGTGTTCTGATCCAGCCTGTGGAACCAGGTACCTGAGATATCCTGAGTTTAAGACATTTGGGGACTCAGGCCTTGAGCAGGAGCTGTGCACAGAGCAGCGGTTTGGGGGACGCCAGCCAAGCCTGGGCTCTGTGCCCTGAAGGTGGACCCTGCACTCCCTGCAGCCTCCACCATCTTCCCAGGTGTTCAGATCCAGCCTACGGAACCAGGTACCCGAGATATCCTGAGTTTAAGACCTTTGGGGGTCGGTAAGCTGCACTCCCCACATCCAGCAGCCACCACTGGCATCCTTGCAGTGGTTCAGACTAAGGAGAGCTGAGGCAGGTACCCGTGATACCCAGAACTTGGGATCTTCGGGGGGCACAAGACCGCTTGGCAGATCCAGGGAGAACAGGGTTCCTGGGCTCCAAAAAGGCATGGGCTCTGCGCTCTGAGGGGAACCCTGCACTCTGCTCATCCGAGGCCATCTTGGTGGTGGGTGCTTAGACTGAGCAGACAGGACCAAATACCCAAGATATCCCAATCTTAAGATCTCTGGGGAACCAGGTCGCCAGCCAGTCATCTACGAACTGAAGCTTGTCAGAGCAGCAGTTCCTGAGTTCCAGCAGGGCATGGGTTCCCGGCCCTCTGGGAGTCCCTGCACTCCAAACTCTGCACTTTCCACTCCCCGAGGCCTCAGACAGCATCCTTGCTGCTGACCTGAACTAAGCAAAAAGATCCAGAGAAGACAAGCAGCAGCAGCAACAGGTCCACAGTGATAACCGAATATAACATTGCTTAGAGCAAGATACACCAGGGGTCCAACAGCACTCAAGAGGAGAACAACACATCAGCAATCTGCCAGAGGAAACCCAGTTATCCAGTGGTGGGGGAATAGCCTTTTGAGCCCAGAGGAGGTTCAAGCACCAGCTAGTGACTATAAGACCATCTAAGGCCAGAGATAACCAGATGGCAAAAGGCAAACATAGGAATGTTACCAACAGAAATCAAGGCAATATGGCAGCATCTGAACCCAACACCGAAACAGCAGTAAGTCCCGGATACTCCACCACACCAGAAAAACAAGATTTGGATCTAAAATCACTGGTCAGGATGCTGATAGCAGAACACATAGATAAATCTCTTAAAGCAATACAGGAGAAAATGGATCAAAAGTATGAAGCCCTTTCAAGGCAAACACAAAAATCACTTAAAGAAATTCAGGAGAATATGGATCAAAAATTAGGAGTCAATAAGGAGGAAGTACAAAAATCACTTAAAGAAATAAAGAACATGGGCCAACAAATAGAAGTTATGAAAGAAGAAACACAAAAAACTCTTAAAGAAATACATGAAAATACAAACAAGCAAGTGGAAGATCCGAGCAAAACCATCCAGGATCTAAAAACAGAAGTAGAAACAACTAAGAAATCACAAAGGGAGACAAATTTGGAGATAGAAAACCTTGGGAAGAAATCAGGGGCCATAGATGCAAATATCAACAATAGGATACAAGAGATAGAAGAAAGAACCTCAGATGCCAAAGATACCATAGGAACCATTGATTCAACAGTCCAAAAAATACAAAATGCAAAAAGCTTGTAACCCAAAACATCCAGGAAATTCAGGACACAATGAGAACACCAAACCTAAGGATTATATGCATAGATGAGAGGGAAGATATAAAACTTAAAGGGCCAGTAAATATCTTCTGCAAATTTATGGAAGAAAACTTCCCCAACCTAAAGATAGAGATGCCCATGAATATACAAGAAGCCTACAGAACTCCAAACAGACTGGACCAGAACAAAAATACCTCCCGTCACATAATAATCAAAACCACAAATGTACTCAACAAAGAAAGAATATTAAGGGCAGCAAGAGAAAAAGGCCAAGTAACATATGAAGGAAGACCTATCAGGATTACACCAGACTTCTCACCTGAGACCATGAAAGCTATAAGATCCTGGGCAGATATCATGCAGACTCTAAGAGAACACAAACTTCAGCCAAAACTACTATACCCAGAAAAACTCTCAATCGCCATAGATGGAGAAACCAAGGTATTCCATGGCAAAACCAAATTTGCACATTATCTTTTCACAAACCCAGCCATACAAAGGATAATAGGGAAAAAACACCAGCACAAGGAGGGAAACCACTCCCCAGAAGAATTAAGATAGAAACCTCCTCTCATCAAATCCAAAAGAAGATAACCTCTCAAATATAAAAAAAAATAATTTCAAAAATGTCGGGAGGTAATAATTACTATTTCTTAACATCCTCTTATCATCAATGGACTCAATTCCCCAATAAAAAGACATAGAATAACAGACTGGATATGGAAACAGGACTCTACATTTTGCTGCATACAGGAAATACATCTGTTTCCAGTGTTAAAGACAAACACTGTCTTAGAGTAAAAGGCTGGAAGACAATTTTACAAGCAAATGGTCTCAGGAAACAAGCTGGTGTAGCCATTCTAATATCAGATAAAATTGACTTTCAACCTAAAATCATCAAAAGAGACTTGGAAGGTCACTTCTTGCTGGCCAAAGGGAAAATCCACCAAGAAGAGCTCTCAATACTGAACATCTATTCTCCAAATGCAAGGGCACCCTCATTTGTAAAAGAAATCTTACTAAAGCTTAAAGCACACATTGCACCTAACACAATAATTGTGGGTGACTTCAACATTCCACTCTCCTCAATGGACCAATCAGGAAAGCAGATATTAAACAGGGACACAGTGAAACTAATTGAAACTTTGGACCAATTTGACTTAACAGATATATATATATATATATATATATATATATATATATATAGAGAGAGAGAGAGAGAGAGAGAGAGAGAGAGAGAACATTTCATCCTTAAGCAAAAGAATATACCTTTTTCTCAGCACCGCATGGTAACTTCTCCAAAATTGATCATATAATTGGTCACAAGACAGATGTCAACAAATACAAGAAGATCGAGCTAATCCCATGCCTCCTATCAGATCACCATGGAGTAAGAGTGGTCTTCAATAGCAACAAAAACAACAGAAAGCCCACATACACATGGAAACTGAACAATACTCAATGACACCTTGGCCAAGGAAGAAATAAAAAAAGAAATCAAAGACTTTTTAGAATTCAATGAAAATGAAGATACAACCTACCCAAATATATGGGACACAAGGAAAGCAGTGCTAAGAGGAAAACCTCATAGCTCTAAGTGCATCAAAAAGAAACTGGAGAAAGCATACACTAGCAGCTTAAGGGAACACCTTAAAGTCCTGGAAGAAAAAGAAGTTAATTCACCCAGGAGGAGTAGAAGACAGGAAATCATCAAACTCAAGGCTGAAATCAATTAAGTAGAAACAAAGAAACTATACAAAGTATCAACAAAACCAGGAGCTTGTCTTTGAGAAAATCAACAAGATAGATAAACCCTTAGCCAGACTAAACAAATGACACAGAGACAGTATACAAACTAACAATATTAGAAATGAAAAGGGGGACATAACAACACAAACTGAGGAAATTCAAAAGATCATCAGCTCCTAATACAAAGGTCTATACTCAACACAACTGGAGAATCTGGAGGAAATGGACAATTTCCTAGACAGATACTAAATACCAAAATTAAATCAGGATCAATTAGATCAGCTAAATAGTCCCATAACCCCTAAAGAAATGGAAGGGGTTACAGAAAGCCTCCCAACCAAAAAAAGTATGGGACCAGATGGTTTTAGTGCAAAATTCTACCAGACAGTCAAAGAAGACTTAACACCAATACACTTCAAACTATTCCACAAAATAGAAACAGAAGGGACACTGTCCAACTCGTTTTTTGAAGCCACAACTACGCTGATACCAAAACCACACAAAGATCAATCAAAAAAAAGAGAGCCACAGGCCAATTTCCCTTATGAATATCAATGCAAAAAATACTAAATAAAATCCTTGCCAACTGAAACCAAGAGCATATCAAAATGATCATTCACCATGATCAAGTAGGCATCATCCCAGGGATGCAGGGTTGGTTCAATATACGAAAGTCCATCAATGTAATCCACTACATAAACAAACAAAAATAAAAAAAAACCACATGGTCATCTCATTAGATGCTGAAAAAGCATTTGACAAAATTCAGCATCCTTTCATGCTAAAAGTCCTGGAAAGAACAGGAATTTAAGACCCATCCCTAAATATAGTAAAAGCAATATACAGCAGACAGTAGCCAACATCAAAATAAATGGAGAGCAACTTGAAGCAATCTCACTAAAATCAGGGACTAGACAAGGCTGCCCTCTCTCTCCTTATCTTTTTAATATAGTACTTGAAGTTCTAGCGTGAGCAATTAGACAACATAATGAAGTCAAAGGGATACAAATTGGAAAGGAAGAAGTCAAACTGTCACTTTTTGCAGATGATATGATAGTTTACTTAAGCGACCCAAAAAACTCCACCAGAGAACTTCTACAGCTGATAAACAACTTCAGCAAAGTGGCTGGTTATAAAATTAACTCAAGCAAATCAGTAGTCTTTCTGTACTCAAAGGACAAGCAGGCTGAGAAAGAAGTTAGGGAAATAACACCCTTCACAATAGCCACAAACAACATAATGTAACTTGGTGTAACTCTAACCAACAAGAGAAATATTTGTATGACAGGAACTTCAAGTCCTTGAAGAAAGAATTCAAAGAAGACCTTAGAAGCTGGAAAAATATTTCTTGATCCTGGATTGGCAGGATCAATATAGTAAAAATGGCCATCTTGCCAAAAGCAACCTACAGATTCAATGCGATCCCCATCAAAATCCCAAGTTAATTCTTCATAGATCTAGAAAGAGCAATTCTCAAATTCATCTGGAGCAACAAAAAACCCAGGATAGCTAAAACTATTCTCAACAATAAAAGGACTTCTGGGGAAATCCATATCCCTGAACTCAAGCAGTACTACTGAGCAATTGTGTTAAAAAGTGCATGGTATTGGTACAGCAACAGGCAAGTAGACCAATGGAATAGGATTGAAGACCCAGAAATGAACTCACAGACTTATGGTCACTTGATTTTTGATAAAGGAACCAAAACTATCCAGTGGAAATAAGATAGCCTTTTAAACAAATGGTGCTGGTTCAACTGGAGGTCAACATGCAGAAGAATGCGAATTGACCCACTCTTATCTCCTTGTACTAAGATCAACTCCAAGTGGATCAAGGACCTCCAAATAAAACCAGACACACTGAAACTATTAGAAAAGAAACTTGGGAAGAACCTGGAGGTCATGGGCACAGGGCGAATGTTTCTGAAAAGAACACCAATAGCTTATGCTCTAAGATCAAGAATTGACAAATGGGACCCCATAAAATTACAAAGTTTCTGTAAGGCAAAAGACACTGTCAGAAGGACAAAACGACAACCAACAAAGTGGGAAAAGATCTTCACCAACACCACATCTGACAGAGGGCTAATATACAATGTATACAAAGAATTCAAGAAGTTGTACCCCAAAGAACCAAATAACCCTATCAAAAAATGGGGTACAGAGCTAAACAAAGAATTTTCACCAGAAGAAATTCAGATGGCCGAGAAACACCTTAAGAGATGTTCAACATTATTAGTCATCAGGGAAATGCAAATCAAAACAACCCTGAGATTCCACCTCACACCAGTCAGAATGGCTAAGATTAAAAACTCAAGAGACAACAAGTGCTGGCGAGGATGTGGAGAAAGAGGAACACTCCTCCACTGTTGGTAGGATTGCAAAATGGTAAAAGCTCTCTGGAAATCAGTTTGGCGGTTCCTCAGAAAATTGGGCATGTCACTTCCAGAGGACCCTGGCATACCACTCCTGGGCATATACTCAGAGGATCCCCCTGCATACAATAAAGACACATACTCCACTATGTTTAAAGCAGCCTTGTTTTTAATAGCCAGAAATTGGAAGGAACCCAAATATCCCTCAAAGGAGGAATGGATACAGAAAATGTGGTATATTTATACAATGGAATACTACTCAGCAATTAAAAATAATGAATTCATGCAATTTGTAGGTAAATGGTTAGATCTGAAAAATATCATCCTAAGTGAGTTAACCTAATCACAAAAGAATACACAGGAAATGCAATCACTGATAAGTGGATATTAATGTGCCCAGAAGCCCTAAATACTTAAGGCACAATTAGCAAGTCAAATGATTCCCAAGAAGAAGAAAGGAGAGGACCCTGGGCCTGAAAAGATTGGATCCAGTTTTGTAGACCCAGAACAGAGAAATCGTGTGTGTGTGGGGGGGATGATTGTGGAATGGTTGGGGGGGAGAGGAATTATGGGACGTATGGTGGAGGGGAACTTGGGAAGGGGAAAGCCTTTGGAATGTAAACAGAATATAGAAAATAAAAATTTAACAAAAAAAGAGGGATCAGCCCATTAGGGTCAGCACCATTCCACAGCCAGGTAGTCCTGGACTGAATACGGGTTCTAGCTAGGTATGACTGAGTGAGCGAGACAGCAGGCAGTGTTCTTTTATGGTTTCTGCCCCAAGTTTCTTCTTGAGTTCCTGCTATGACTTCTCTCAATGCAATATCATGACTTGCAAAGTGTAAGCCAAATAAATATTTCCCTCTCCTAAAAAAAAATAATAATGAATTCATGCAATTTGTAGGTAAATGGTTAGATCTGGAAAATATCATCCTAAGGGAGTTAACCCAATCCCATAAGAATACACATGAAATGCAATCACTAATAAGTGGATATTAATGAGCCCAGAAGCCCTGAATACTCAAGGCACAATTAGAAAGTTAAATTATTCCCAATAAGAAGAAAGGAGAAGACCCTGGGCCTGAAAAGATTGGATCCAGTTTTGTAGATCCAGAACAGAGAAATGGTGTGTGTGTGTGTGTGGGGGGGTGATTGGGGAATAGTTGGGGGGCAGAGGACTTATGGTACGTATGGTGGGGGTGGGGACTGGGAAAGGGGAAATCCTTTGTAATGTAAACAAAGAATATAGAAAATAAAATTTAAAAAAATAATAAATCTAAACTTTTATATGTAAAAATCAGTCCTACTCATTAGCAAATTTTAATAAATCATTATTTGGAATGTCAGGGCAAAAATATGTATAAGAAATCAATGGTCACCTGTTGAGCCTCAGTGAGAGTCACACCTACAAATGCTGCCACTGTTCTTCTTCCTTGATCATAAAAGATGCCAGCTTAACTAAGAAGAGTGTGCCTTTGTGAACTTCATATTGTTTGACAAGATTTTCCTACATCAGAGCCCGTAGTAAAAAATCACTAGCTTCACTAGTGGTTTTTTTCTAAATGCTTTTTAAGTTTGTTAGTCATTTCAACAATTTCCGTCTGAATTTTTCCTAGAGTGATGACTGAATCATTAATCTGTTCCAATAGCAATACCTGGCAAAGATCAAGCATTATTATTTTGAGGGATAGCAATACTGCCCAGTGAGTGCCTGGAAATCCCAGAGGCTCACACAAGTGGTCACAGCTGTGATAACCTGTGAGCCGAATTCCTAATTCCAAGAGTTATAAAGCTAAAGCCATTTGTCATTTCCCCTACATGGCCCTTGGTAAAAACTACTTTGAGATTTTATCTCACTCAAGTATTGCTGGCTAAAATTAAAAAAAAGTTGATAAATTCTCATTTGGATATGGGGGAAGTAGATTACTTATTCACTGTTGTGTGTTTATGGGGGAAGTAGATTACTTATTCACTGTTGTGTGTTTGTCAGTTTAAATAGGTACAAGAACTACAAAGCTCAATGTGAACTTTATCTTTAAAAAAATTGACATAGATCTACTACATGCTCCAGCTGTACCAGTCTATGGCATATACCCCCCAAAAGTCTAAATCTTACTCTAGACCTACCTGCTCACTCACGTCCAACTTTGTTCTATTGATAATAGCTAGAAAATTGAAACAGCCTAGACTTTCATCAGAATGAATGGATAATGAGTGTTACACAATGGAGTATTGTTCAGATGTTAAGAAAAACAAAATTATTAAAATTTCAAGTTAGCAAATGGATCTAGAAAAACATCATTCTGAGTGAGATAATCTAAGCCAAGAAAAAAAAAAGATTCCATGATTTCTCTCATCAGTGGATGTTTGCTTTGAATTTTCAGACATGTCATTTGCAATAGCCATAGAATTCAGAAAATTACCAAGGGGCCATGGAGGAAGGGGAGGTGGAAAGAAATGGTATAAAACCTTAAATGGGATAAAGGGAACAGGTGAGTTAAATTGGAATGGGAAGTGGCAAATCAGGAAATGTATTGAACTTGGGAAGGGATAAATAAATTATGACCTTATTAAATCTTATGAAAACTTCGTACTGAAACCTACCTACTATTGTAGATGTTTCCTAAAATATATACATGAACATACATATACTTATGAACAAAGTGTTGATTCAATTTACCCTTTAATGGGGCAACTACACTCCCACTTGGAACCACATCCAATTGAGGATAGTTGACCTAACAGGGACAATACCTCTAAAGAAAGTTAATTCCACCTCTTCCAACATTTATTAAGGCCAGAAAATAGTCTTTTTTTAGTCATTCACTGTCTCTGGCTTTTGTTTATAATAGCCAGAAATTGGAAGGAGCCCAGATATCCCTCAAAAGAGGAATGGATACAGAAAATGTGGTATATTTATACAATGGAGTACTACTCAGCAATTAAAAATAATGAACTCATACAATTTTTAGGTAAATCGTTAGATCTGGAAAATATCATTTTAAGTAAGCTAACCCAATCACAAAAGAATACACATGAAATGCAATCACTGATAAGTGGATATTAATGAGCCCAGAAGCCCTAAATACTCAAGGCACAATTAGCAAGTCAAATGACTTCCAAGAAGAAGAAAGGAGAGGACCCTGGGCCTGTAAAGATTGGATTCAGTATTGTAGACCCAGCACAGAGAAATCGTTGGGGGGGGGAATGATTGGGGAATAGCTGGGGGGGGAGAGGAATTATGGGACATATGGTGGTGGGGAACTGGGAAAGGGGAAAGCCTTTGGAATGTAAACATAGAATATAGAAAATAAAAATTAAATAAAAAAATCTTTAAGTCCTCTTCTTCCATAGTGATTTCTTGATCTTGGGTCATAGAAGGATGGAGATGTGATAGAGAGGTACTATTTATGATCAGGTATTCTGCAGGCTCATTTGCTGTTCCTTGATCAGTTGTAGGTTTCAGAATTTGCCAAAAGAAAGTTCTCTAATGAGATTGAGAGTTGAGATATGCACTAATATATGACTAAAACAATAATTAGGAATTGTTTATTCACCTTATGGGATGAGTAGGGCTTAAATCTGACCAGAAACTGGGTGCTTACTTGCACCGTGCCCATGCCATTATTAATCGAGTGACCTTATCTTGAATGGATAGACATTATTAGAGCTTTCATGTCTCAAAGATGAATAAGGTTGATGATTTTAATTATGTACTGCATCTTCCAGCCTTATGAAATCTAATGATTAGGGGAAAATCTTCATTCCTCCATATTCTCACTCAGTTATGTGATGCCATCAGCAGTCGTCTTAAAACCAAGCACACTGGAGTACCTAAGAGCCTTTTTGGGGACTATGAGAATACACTGGCCAACAATGCCATAAAACATTAACACATTGCTAGCACTGAAATGTTTGTAAGCCTATGGTCTCTTATAGGTTTTATTCCATCGTGTGTGAGATACATTTAAAATATTTTCACATACATATATGTACACATATATGAATATTTTCATATATAATGAAATATATTTCATATGTATAATCTATTATCTATTGCCTATCATGTATCTATCTATCTATCTATCTATCTATCTATCTATCCATATATCTATTAGCTATTATTCATATGCATGTTTATATTTCAGAAAGTTTCTTCAGTAATAATTTTCAAATGACTTTTTCCCAGAACGTCCTTAATATTATTTGTCCATCCCAACACTTGCGGTCTATCATGCCCTCATACTCACATCCCATTTAACTTTCCATTATTCCCTTCTCCATTCATATCCCTGGGTTCTATCCATACACCCTTAAAAGAACCCTTCATGCACCTCTCTTAGCTTCCTGATTTCAGCTGAAAAAATAATCTTTCTCTTTATTTAGAAATTTTTTTTAGCCACTTATGTCTCCCAAGAACATAAGTAGTTTTCTTGTGTCTGATAGTTTTCTGATTTTCTTGTCACTCCATTTCACCAGGTAAAAAAACTCTACAGCTATTCTCCCTCAGTACATTTCTCCAAGGCTTCATGGATTTCAAATGACAGACCTACTACTAATAGTTTTCCACTACATCATTTTCCTCTACCAGCTTTCAAATTTTTCAATGTCTTTGATTTTTACAAGATTGTTATTTATTAGCATGTATTTCTTTGTGTTCATCAAATTTAGACTTCCAGCAACATTGATTTATAGATATTGAGTTTGTTTTTGAATGTTGGAAGTTTGCATTCATCATATCTTTGTGGGGACCTATCTACCCTTAGTTCCTCTCTTTCTGAAGACTGCCATAAAAGAAAGTTTCTATTCAGTGGTTCATTATGCCTATATTTCTAATATTTTTTATTTCCTCAATGAGACTGTATATTTTCATTTGTAGCAAGGGTATTAGTAAGTGCTTCTTGAAGCAAAATTGAATAATGATTAAGTTATCTTCTTTTGTGTTGTTTTTTTTTACTTGTTTTCCCAGCATTGATACCTATCATCTTAAATTGTTTTCAAGCATACATAGTATATGAGCAAATTTTTACAGAGATATAGAAAAGTTTTCTCATATCCTGTGAGGATGTCCAGATTCTGCTTTCATACTCCCTAGACACCCAAGGGAGGGGAGCTCCTCAGTACTGTGAGGCAGGATTAGGAGCCACAGTTAGACTCTTCACTATCTGACTTGGATAGTACATGTGGCCTTGTCACAGCTACATGTTGATAAAAGTCTTAATTCTACAGTAAGCCTTTTTTTAAAGGCTACCCAGTTAAGAGTGAAATAGGGGAAATGAATTGTAAATATAGAATATATCCAATAAAAAAAGAGTGAAACAGGGATTGAAGTAGAATTTATGGAGCTTCATGAAGCCTGAACTTACACTGAGCAAAGTGATGAAGTTGTCTTTTTCATGGAGAAAGGAAAATCCAGTTGTGTGCTTGGTTGTCTCTGGCACTATCTCTATTGTGATACAGCATCTTGTTGCATTCTTTTATAAGCTGGAGTAGGATAATCACTTTCCCTGGGACTTAACTAGCGTAGATTAGATTTTTTATTTTTACTTTTTAAAGATTTCACATATATCTATGCTATATTTTTATTATTCTTAACTTCTCTTGCCATGTCTTCTCTTCCTGACTGACTCTAAAATTCATGGCCTCTTCTTTAGTTACTATTGTTATCTATCTATCTATCTATCTATCCACTGAATGGATAATATAATAGATATTTACATAATATACTGACAAATTATATACAATTATAACAATATAATAATATATAATATGATAATATTATTGTTATTAAGTCTATTGTCATTGTTTTTAGGTACCTCAGTTTGCATGGTGTTAAGACTATTGCTGAAGAAATTACATAACTGCATGAGACTATGGAAAAATAAAAATAATATAATATAATTATATTTATATTATATTATTATTATATAATTATATTATTATATAATTATACCATATGTATGTACACACATACATACACAAACACAACATACACACACACACACATATCTTGCCAAGTCCACTTAGTGTTGCTATTGGGTAACCAAAAAGGAAGTGAGTAATTAAAATAGTCATTCATTGCCTGTAGCTCTTTATCTATCTGGAGTGGGAGGAGGCTATAAAATTGTTACTTTATACACTGATGTATCAATTTGTTGTTGATGTTGTTGTTGTTGCTTATTTTTGTAGTTCTTTGATATTTTGAACTGACCAGCTCTTTTCCGGGACTGTTTTCCCCCACAGGAAACAATGGCTTTCTGGGTAGCTGATATCTTCAGTTTCAGCATCGAATATTGGAGTAGCCTCAACCAGTGTTCTATAGATTTCTAGGTTCTCAGCCAAATACCATTTTCTTTTAGACTTTAATGTTTGTTTTACATGTAATGTTCAGGGACCTTAGATTTAGCTTAAGGGTAGAAAGATGGACAAAAAGGCCTACTAAAAATTCTGGAAGCAATAGTCCTCTTTTGATTTATTTTTCTTTTTGAATTAAATGCCCAGAAATAGTGAAGCAGTATGCAAAACGGGGATATGCTTCAAAGGTAAAACTGTAATCCCCGAGATATTTGAAAAGGATGAGAGTATTTGGTAATATGTTAGAATTTATTGTAAATCCACAAAACTTATTTTAAAAGATTTCAAGATCAATTTAAAACCACATTTAAAACTCTGATTAAAAGTAAAGAATCATGAATATAAAATAAATGCTTTAAAATAACATTACTAAAAGTCTTACTTTGCCAGTGCCAATCTGGAAGTTAAAAATTTAAAACTGAATTGACAAAATGTTACAATTTCAAATTGTAGAAACAGGACGGGCTTACATATGTGGTTGGTATAATGGTAAATATGACAATTTCTAGAAGCCAACTCTAAGTTTTATAGAAAATAATTTCAAATTATTACATTGGAGCAAAATACCCCCAAATTTTCTAACACTGCATCATTTTCACTCCACTTGGAATAATGAATCATTGCAGGGTGCGAGCTTTCCTCTGTGTGAGATATCTTAACTTTCATCTCTGTGTGAGATATCTTAACTTCTTGTAAATGAACCACATTCAGATGGGGAACGAGTCTATAATTTTTTAGAAGCTCTCATTCTTTGGCTTTCCTGAGTGTCTGGGCCAATGAAGCGTGGGGGGGACTTTTTCAGTGCAACCCTCCTTCTGAGTCAAGAATTGTATAAGAAAGCCTCTCTATAACAACTTAGAAATTACCTCATGTATCTTCTCCTTTATCACTTTAGTCTTTTACAGAGTAGTAGCAAATTCCTCAAGAATATAGAATGATTAAGGCTACGCTCAAGTGCACTAATGTGTTTAGCCTCCAATCTGTCTGTACTAGCATTGATTTGCCATGATTTCTCCAGATTTTCTTTTTTATTTTGTGATAAACACATAGACATAATGATACAAATCCATAAAGGACGCCAGATAGGTTGATATAAAATTTTCAAGAGATTTTAACCCATTAAGTTTCTATACATACTATTTCACCCTTTTATGTATTTTAGTAGCACACATGTCTCAAAGCATCAATGACTTAATGAGTGTTACTTGCTATGCACTGAAGAGGATTAAGTTACAACCTCTCTGGAAATCAGTCTGGCGGTTCCTCAGAAAACTAGGCATGTCACTTCCAGAGGACCCTGCCATACCACTCCTGGACATATACCCAGAGGATTCCCTGGCATACAATAAAGACACATGCTCCACTATGTTCATAGCAACCTTGTTTATAATAGCCAGAAGTTGGAAGGAGCCCAGATATACCTCAAAGGAGAAATGGATACAGAAAATGTGGTATATTTATACAATGGAATACTACTCAGCAATTAAAAATAAAGAATTCATGCAATTTGTAGGCAAATGGTTAGATCTGGAAAATATCATCCTAAGGGAGTTAACCCAATCCCAAAAGAATACACATGAAATGCAATCACTGATAAGTGGATATTAATGAGTCCAGAAGCCCTAAATACTCAAGGCACTATTAGCAAGTCAAATGATTTCCAAGAAGAAGAAAGGAGAGGACCCTGGGTCTGAAAAGATTGGACCCAGTTTTGTAGGAGAGTACCAGAACAGAGAAATGGTGGTGGTGGGGTGATTGGGGAAGAGTTGGGGGGGAGAACTTATGGGACGTATGGTGAGGAGGGAACTGGAAAAGGGGGAAGCCTTTGGAATGTAAACAAAAAATATAGAATAAAAATGAAAAAAAAAAGAAGTTAAAAAACTGTGAGGCAGTTTATACACATTTCCTCCCAACTACCTTTTCTTTTCTACAGGGTATTTCTGGCCATCCTTTAAGGATTTTAAAGACACTGCTTCAACATAGTTTGCTTAATTCTCACATTGTTTGCAAGGCAAATGGATAATTAAACCTGCCCGGGCAGCCATTGCATGTGAATACTTGTCTAGCTATTGGTAGTCTTCCTCACACACAAAAAAAATTAGTGAGGCTCCTTTAAACTAGGACTGGGTGTTCTAAATCATATCTACTTCTAAAAGTGTGTACCAAACACACTATCTGGTTGCTGCAAAACAGGACTGGGCATCAAGAATTCCACTCTGCATTTACCCTGATCTTGGAAGTACATTCTGGAAAGTAGGTTAAGAAAATCAACTGAGCTCAAATGAAAATACTTTTGATTGGGTTTTTTAATGTTAGTTAGATAGTATGAAATTAATAAACTTAAAGGTAACTAGGGCTAGCCACATCCCCCATAATACATACTTTGCATCATCAAAATTGTCATTAAAGGATTCAACTTACTGGTCAGAGAAATGGGCCATGCCAGAAGTTGTGACCTCCTGAGCTGCCTAAATAGTCATTAACAGATAACTTCCTAAACCTGGTACCAAGGTCCTTATATGCTTGTGTTCTAGCAGGAAGTTTTATGTGCCCTTACTTCAGTAGTAAGAGCTAATTTGATAGATATTCTCAGTCCCAGGTCATGGGACCTAGGAAGCAGACAGGAAGTAGGGGTGTGGCTCTGGCAATAGTATACACATCAGTAAAATAGAATATCAGCTGGCTAAGTTGTCTATCAGAATTTTCAAATTGTGAATATAATTTTAAGTTATTTGAGTTATGGGTATTACTTAAGTATAGCTCTTTTAAATCTATTATAATGTTCTCACTAGCAAATACTATAATTACTTTTAAATTGCTTGCAAAATTCTATGCAACTAGAATTTTATGCACATAGAGCAATTGGTACAGGGTAATACGTTGGATATAAAAGAAGAAATATGTATACACTAGAAATAAACATTCCACTCATATGCTTCAGTTTAGATGAATTGGTACGGCCATGTATACTTAATTTGTTCTAAATGTTGACAGATTTCCATGTATATAAAAGTGAGCAATGCACTTTATAATATTTGAGAATCTGAAATTTCAACCCTGCTCTAATGGCTCCTGTTCATTCAGTCTTAGGAAGAATAGGGGAGGTTATAAATTGATTGAGAATCAAGAACTGATATTAATGAAGTGATATCACAGTTGACACATAATAAAATGATATAGTAATAAAATTCATGCTTAAGAGATGGTTTTGAAAATGCTGAATGTGGTTTCTATACACCATGTTTATGTATTTGTATTATGTACACTGTAGTTTTGTGAATGATAACTGTCCCCAGAGGCTCAGGCATTTGAAGTCTTCTTCTTTTTGGATGTGCTGTTTCAGAAGGTTTAGGTAATGTAGCCTTGCTGTAGGAAGTGGGTCCCTGGAGGTCAGATTTGAGTATATAACCTCTGCTTGCTTTCTGCTCCAGGCTTGTGGAAAAAGTTGTGATCTCTCAGCTTTCTAGTTCTGTAGTCATGCCTGCTGCCTTCCTGCCTGTGGTGATGGATGCTAACCTGAAAAATCTCTGTGTCCTGGGAGTTGCTCTGGTCATGAAGTTTTATAGTAGCTGAAAAGTAAGTGCTACAGAGAATGCAGTTAAAAATTTTAGAAGCAGCTAGACTGTGGTGGGAACATATGTTTAAGTTACATGATTCTTACAAATATCAATAGTCTGAAGCTCTAGTAAGCAACTAAAGAATTTTTTGATGTTTAAATCCAGTTCCCACTCAAAGAAGCATTCAATTTAAAACTCATTTCCATCAACTCATAATGTACTTTGAAGTTTCTATTTCTTCTTGTTCTTTCAAAAATTCATGTATATATTCTAGTACTTTATTTTATACGCATGCACAACATGTGACCATTTTCATTTGGTAGGAATGAATCATTTAGAAAATGCAAAACCAGAAAACCTTGTGTTCTTTAATTAGGAAGCCAGTGGAGTATGGATTAAAAGCCATTTATATGAGACTCTAATTTATTTGGTGCCTTTTGTTCTCCCCAACTCTCCGATGAATTTTTGACATTCTCTTTAGCAGCACAAGAGAGACAGAATAGCACAAGGCTTAGACCTGCAACATCTGGAGGCAGGCTTATTGGCTTTGTATTATAGGATTGCCTTGAGAAAATTAATTAAGCATTCAGTACTAGCTGCACTCCTTTTTATTTATTGAAACTTGTATTGGGATACTGATTAGTAACATCAAGTTTGAAGAAACAAATCAACAATTTCAAGTACAAATTCTCAGTTACTTCCAATGCTGGTATTTCACAAAATTGTAGTATAATATCAAAATGTATAGTGTTGATGATATCTAACTATCATACTCAGGTGTCTCTAACCTGTATTCATATATATATATATATATATATATATATATATATACATATATGAATATATATATCTATAGGTATATAACATGTATAGATATAGATATACATATATAGATATACATATCACTTTCTGATATATATATATATGTGATATATAAGTATATATTTTATTTTTCTCCTATGTAATATTTCATGTATAATGAATCTACCTATATAATATATGTATATATCATGCACATACATTGTGTACAATTATGTATATATTATGTATTGTTTAAATGTATATATATGTATATATATGCACAGTTTTTATCACACTTCGCTTTTTGTTTTTATGATCACTGTGATGTTAACTGAATCATCACCAGCCTTTTCTAAATCTCAGTCTTCTCTCTTCTTTCTCCTGCCTGCAACAAAAACTGATTTCTTTCCTTTTTAAAAATATATATATTTTAAATTTTACAGTTGTATAGTACACAGCTTTTATGTCTGATTAGTGTTATTTCTTTCAAAGTTATTTTATGGCGTTTCATGAAAGTTATTACATGAACCTAATCAGCTGCTTTTAATTGCTGCATAAATTCTGCTCATATCTTGATACTAAAATTTGATTCATTTTTGATTCTTTGAAAACTACTTGGTCTATTTCAAATATTTAGTCACTGCAGGTAATACTAGAAACTCATATATTCAAATCTAAGATTTCTTTTTTCTTGGATGCATGCTTCAGAGGACAGTCCAGTCTGCAAATTGCAGAAAATGGACTTACAAGGAATTGCAAAGAATATTATAGATTTGGCTGCACCACTTTAAATTCGCAGCAAGCATATGTTGACAAGCCTCTTTCTCAGCAATCTGAATGAAATCTGGGAATCATACTTTTCTTTCTTTATTTTTCTTTTTTTATTGGATATATTCTATATTTATAATTCATTTCCCTTTTTCTGGTTCCCCACCCCCAAGGGTCCCACATGCCCTTTTCCCTCCCCCTGCTCCCTCATCCGCCCCTCCCACCTCACTGTTCTTGTACTCCCCCACAATGATGCTTTGGTCCATTATTTTTAAAAATTCAATTCAATTTTCATTTCATGGATAAATGAAAATAAAATATGTACACATTATTTAGTTATAACATCCCTGGATGACCTTTTCTTCAGTTTTTGCTCAATTTTTGTTCCTGCATTTCCTTTAGACAGGAACAATTCTGGGTCAAAATTTTCATGATAGGTGGGTGGGCCCCATCCCTCACCTGGAAGAGTTAGGTAAGGGACTAATTTTCGTGTGTGTGTGTGTGTGTGTGTGTGTGTGTGTGTGTGTGTGTAGGTTTGGGAGTTCTTTGTAGATTTTGCTAGATGCATAGTTAGTTGGTTAAGATTAGCCCACTTTATAGGCTGTATCTTTATTCTACAGTGTGTTCACATTTTTGTACAGTCCTGTTTCCCAATTACAGGAATCATTTTCTGTGCTCTTAGAGTTCCATTTAGAAATTCTTGCCTAGGCTAGTACCACCAACCATTTTCCCCCTGTTTTTCTATATCAGTTTCAGGGTAAGGTATTACACTTAGATGAGATCTTTCAAGAATTTTGAATTATTGAAGAGGTTGTCTTTTTTGTTCCCAGTGTGCATTTTTGACATCTTTGTAAAAGACTAGGTGACTGTAGCTGTGGATTTATTTCTACATCAATAATTCTATTCCACTGATGTTCATATCTGCTTTGTGTCAGCACCACTGTGTTGTTTGTTTGGCTCTGTGGTATAATTTGAGATCAGGGACTGAGATACTGCATGGACAAGTCTTTCTACATGAGACTGCTTTGTCTACTTGATATCTTTTGTGCTTCTGTCTGAATTGTAGGATTTTATCTGTGAAGACTGACATAGTGAATATGCTGGAGATCATACAGAATCTGAAGCACCCTTTGGGAATACAGAGTGTTCTATGTTACAGTTCAGCAGTCAATGTGAGGCAGGAAAACATAAACAAGAACTTAACAATCTGGGACTCCTTTAGGCTATGCACAATTAATGAATTGTTAATTAACTATACAAATTAATTCTTTCTGCAGTCTCAGACCCTTATTTTGTACACACTCCAATTCTAAATACTATACCTAACTAACTGCTAGCAAAGCAGGACCCCTCACCTATGTCAAGCTATACATACACATCTTCACGAACAGTAGAATAACTTTCTGTTATTAACAACCATTTAACCTGCACAGATTCTATTCAAACTCACTCCTCTTGCATCTATATGCAGAATATTAAGGTACTGATCCAGCATGAAATGGTTTGGTGTTTGGCATGCATTCATAATAAGGCAAGTTCTGTCTTCAAAATAAACTTTTAGGAAAAAAATATCACCTACTTTCCATCTTATGATTATGCATAATTGGGAGTGTAGATGATTAAAATGTAGATGCATTTATTATTTTACAATACATGCAAAGTGAATAAATGGTTATATAAATTAATTTGTCAATCAAAATAGAAAGCTATCCCTACTGTGCCCCTAAGCAATCAAATTCCTCTTCCTCTTTAACATCATAAAAGGAATTCACAAATAATAATAGATGCACTTAAGAATCTTTACTCATGTAACCCATTGTTAAATTGACTGTGTATTCTTCTTAACCAATAATACTACTTTACTTTTAATACTGGTTCATTGCTACTCTGAAAATCTTCTTATCTTTATTTCAATGATTGCATGTCATGCCAAATACTTAGAAAGACCCATTCCAGATCCCGGCAATGAATAATAGATGAGAACAGGAAGTTGTTCCACCTTTGGTGGTCTTCTTCAGTTTTTTCTTCATTGTCTTAAAGCTTTCATTCTAAAGGGTTTGGCAACCTTAATCAGCTGCATGCCTAGGTATTTTATGATGACTTGAGGGTATTCCAATTTAGATTTCTTTATGTGTTCTATAGGTTCATTGTTAGGATATAGGAAAGATACTGACTCACTTTTGTAGTTTTCATTTATTTTTTTAGTCTATGTTGATGGACTGCTTCTCAGCCCTAATAGTATTCTAGTAGATCTTTTAGGGTCTCAAGTATAGAAATTCATCTACACATATGAGTGATTTTATTCCTTCCTGTTTGTACACATTTTCTTCCTTTATCTTGTGTTATTGTTCCAGGTAAGCCTTGACAACTCTATTGACTAAAACACAGAGATTGGGAACACTCATTTCACTTCTGGTTTCAGAAGAAAATTATTCAGTTTTTCTTCATTTAGAATAATATTTACTCTAGCCTTTGTAATACAATGTCTTTAGTATATTCTGGTTAGATTCTTCTGTTCTTAATTTCTTTTTAAATTATGAAATGAAGTTGTGCTTACTCAAAAATCTTTTTTTCATCTATCAAAAAGGTAATAAAATTTCTTAATTTATTCCTGTATACTTTTTATTGTATTTGTTGATCTGCATTTGTTACATTATTTGCATTTCATGCCAGCAATGAAATCTACAAAGGCCACTGATAGATTAGAAACATCCATAAAGCAGAAATTGGTAAAATGCATATAGAGTCCTATGAAGGTAATTTTTTTGTTTGAGGGAATAATACAGAAAATGTCATCAATTTGCACATTATCTTTGCCAAAAGGCCATGTCAACCTTCTCATTGTAAGTATAAATTTTAGCATACATCATATCAGAGTTGAACACTGTTAGATATTTTTTAAAAAGCCAGGTTTGTGACTGGGAACTTTCAGTTAAGGATAACTCTACTTAAAGTCAGATTCACTGGCAATTTACACTTATGGGAGGGGGAGGGGAAATCAAACCAAACACACACACACACACACACACACACACACACACACACACTTTAAAATATAGCAAGTATGAACACTTTGATTTTTTCCTGTGAGAGCAATGTTATTTTAGTACAAAAAATGATAAAAAGCATCGTAAAGCCCTAGATTATCTCCTATGAATTTAGCTGTAAATATCTTCAATAAAAGTTTTAGCAGATCAAATTTATCCAAATGGGAGTGGTGCAGGAACTTAAAGACGATTTAGTAGTGCTACAATTCCAGCAAAGGGATAATAACATAGTATTGGTGTAAAAACTCACAGGTCCAAGAATAGCATTGAGTCCAGAAACAAGTCCTTGAGTTTTGTTTAGAGTGTCCTAGTGCTTGAGTGTTCTAGTAATACATAATGGTGGCACAATATTCTCTTTGACAAATGGCAGTAAAAGTAATTGATAGAAAAAAGAGACTAAACAATACCATGTACAGAATTCTATTTAAATTCTACTAAAAGCTCAGATACAAGACCTAAATTTTCAAAATAAGTAGGAGAAATCCAACACAAACCTCCTTTACTTTCCTCTTAAGAATGCTATTTCAATATACAATAAAAATCAGAGACAATAAAGACGAAAATAAAGTAAGGTTTATATGAAGCAGAAAGCTTCAACACAGAAAGAAACTATTTGCAGAATAAAAAATAATCAGTAGAAATGGGGAAATATTTGAAACAATGATGTATCTGATAGTAGGTCATCATTCAACTTGTAGACAGAATGTACTCAGCTCAATTAAAAATAAATGTGATTTAAAGGTACTTGAGTAAAACATCTAATAAGGTATTCATATTATTACAGAACATATGAAAAGATGCCCCAAAGAGGCAGGCTTCAGGAAAATGCAGCTCAGACTGACATGAACTTAATCACTTTGCTCTTGTTCTTACCAGTGCTTGGAGAGATGTCTCAATGGGTGAGAGCCCTTCTTGCTTTTGCATGCAGTTGAGATTGCCTCCCAACAAACAAGCAGTGCCTTTACCAGATTCAGAACTCAACTCAAGGATTCAAAGTTCCGTTTTTCCCTTTTCTTACTTCTGTAGACCTTATTCCCTACAGCTCAAAGCAAAGATAGTTTCGGCCCATTCTGCCACTTCATGGCCTTTTTGCTGTGGTAGACTCTTGCCAGGTCTGCCACAATGAAGACACCATCTCCTGATACTTCCTACACAACCAGGTATACTGAGGGCATTTGAAGTATGGAGAGGCCTGGGAGCACAGGAGAGCTGGCCTCCCAGGAGTGGCTACATACCTAGGTGCACAGAGAGAACTAGAATCACAGGAGTATAGATACAAAGACTTGTAGGACAGATAAGCCACAGTCAGGGACAGAAGACCAGCTAATACCAGAGATAACTTGATGGCAAATGGCAAATGCAAGATCATTACCAACAGAAACCATAGCAACATGAAACCATCAGAATCCAGTTCTCCCACAACAACAAATCCTGGAAACCCCAAGATACCGGAAAAGCAAGAACTGGATATAAAATTACATCTCATGATGCTGATAGAGGACTTCAAGAAGGACATAAATAACTCATGTAAAGAAATATAGGAGAACATGTGCCTACAAGTAGAAGCCCTAAAAAGAGGAAACACAAAAATCCCTTAAAGAAACACAGGAGAACATGGGTCAATAAGTAGAAGCCCTTAAAAAGGAAACATAAAAATTCCTTAAAGAATTTCAGGAAAACACAAACAAACAAGTGAAGAAACTGAACAAAACCACCCAGAATCCAAATATTGAAGTAGAAATAATAAAGAAATCACAACATGAGACAACTCTGGATATAGAAAACCTTGAGTTCTTTGTATATATTGGATATTAGCCCTCTGTCAGATGTGGGGTTGGTGAAGATCTTTTCCCAATTTGTTGGTTGCCGTTTTGTCCTTCTGACAGTGTCCTTTGCCTTACAGAAACTTTGTAATTTTATGAGGTCCCATTTGTCAATTCTTGATCTTAGAGCATTAGCTATTGGTGTTCTGTTCAGGAACATTCCCCCTGATCTCATGTCCTCCAGAGTCTTCCCCAGTTCCTTTTCTATTAATTTCGGTGTATCTGATTTTATGTGGAGTTCCTTGATCCACTTGTAGTTGATCTTAGTACAAGGAGATAAGAGTGGGTCAATTCGCATTCTTCTGCATGTTGACCTCCAGTTGAACTAGCACCATTTGTTGAAAAGCCTATCTTTTTTCCACTGGATGGTTGTAGCTACTTTATCAAAGATCAAGTGACCATAAGTCTGTGGGTTCATTCCTAGGTCTTCAATTCTTTTCCATTGATCTACTTGACTGCCACTGTACCAATACCATGCAGTTTTTCACACAATTGCTCTGTAGTACTGCTTGAGGGGAGGAATCCTGATTCCCCCAGAAGTCCTTTTATTGTTGAGAATAGTTTTAGCTATCCTGGGGTTTTGTTAATCCAGATGAATTTGAGAATTGCTCTTTCTAGATCTATGAAGAATTGATTTGGGATTTTGATGGGGATTGCATTGAATCTGTAGATTGCTTTTGGCAAGATGGCCATTTTTACTATATTGATCCTCCCAATCCAAGAGCATTAAATGTCTGGGGTCTTGAAGTTCCTGTCATACAGATCTTTCACTTGTTTGGTTAGAGTCATGCCAAGATACTTTATATTGTTTGTAGCTATTGTGAAGGGTGTTATTTCCCTAATTTCTTTCTCAGCCTGCTTGTCCTTTGAGTACAAGAAGGCTACTGATTTGCTTGAGTTGATTTTATAACCAGCCACTTTGCTGAAGTTGTTTATCAGCTGTAGGAGTTCTCTGGTGGAGTTTTTTGGGTCGCTTAAGTATACTATCATGTCATCTGTAAATAGTGATAGTTTGACTTCTTCCTTTCCAATTTGTATCCCTTTGACTTCCTTATGTTGTCTAATTGCTCTCGCTAGAACTTCAAGTACTATATTGAAAAGATATGGAGAGAGAGGGCAGTCTTGTCTAGTCCCTGATTTTAGTGGGATTGCTTCAAGTTTCTCTCCATTTATTTTGATGTTTGCTACTGGTTTGCTGTATATTGCTTTTACTATATTTAGGTATGGGCCTTGAATTCCTGATCTTTCCAGGATTTTTAGCATGAAAGGATGCTGAATTTTGTCAAATGCTTTTTCAGCATCTAATGAGATGACCATGTAGTTTTTTTCTTTTAGTTTGTTTATGTATTGAATTACATTGATGGATTTCCATATATTGAACCATCCCTGCATCCCTGGGATGAAGCCTACTTGATCATGGTGAATGATCGTTTTGATGTGCTCTCGGATTCTGTTGGCAAGAATTTTATTTAGTATTTTTGCATCAATATTCATAAGGGAAATCGTCCTTTAGTCCTCTTTCTTAGTTGGATCTTTGTGTGGTTTTGGTATCAGGGTAGTTGTGGCTTCATCCAACGAGTTGGCCAGTGTTCCTTCTGTTTCCATTGGAAGGAGAGGACCCTGGTCCTGAAAAGACTGGATGTAGTTTTGTAGGAGAGTACCAGAACCGAGAAAAGGGGGGGTGATTGGGGAATATGCGGGGGTGGGGGAAGAGGACTTATAGGTCATATGGTGAGGGGGGAACTGAGAAAGGGGAAAAACTTTGGGATGTAAACAAAGGATATAGAAAATAAAAAAGAAAACCTTGGAAAAAATAGAGGAGTCAAAGATGTAAGCATCAAGAACAGAGTACAAGAGATAGAAGAATCTCAGGTGCTGAAGAAACCATAGAAAACATTGACTCAAAAGTCAGAGAAAATGCAAAATGCAAAAATCTTGTAACCCAAAACTTCCAGGAAATCCAGGACACAATGAAGAGACCAAACCTAAGGATTGCAAGGATTTACAACTTAAAGGGCCAGTAAATATCATTAACAAAATTATAGAAGAAAACTTCCCTAACCTAAAGAAGGATATGCCCATGAATATAAAAGAAGCCTACAGAACTCCAAACAGACTAGACCAGAACAGGAATTCCTCCTGTCGCATAATAAGCAAACACCAAATACACTACACAAAGGAAGAATATTTAAAGCAGTAAGGGAAAAGGTCTAGTAACATATAAAAGCAGATGTATCAGTATTACACCAGACTTCTCACCATAAATTATGAAAGCTAGAAGATCCTGGGCAGATGTCATACAGACCCTAAGAGAACATAAATGTCAGTGCAGGCTACTATACCCAGCAAAACTCTCAATTAGCATAGACAGAGAAAACAAGACAATCCATGACAAAACCTAATTTATACAATATCTTTCCACAAACCAAGCTTGACAAAGGATAATGGGTAGAAAATACCAACACAAGCAAGGAAACTATACCCTAGAAAAAGCAATAAAATACTCTTCTTTCACCAAAGCCAAAAGAAGATAGCCACATAAACAGAATTCCACATTTAACAGGAAGGAAAGATCACTTTTCTTTAATATATCTTAACATCAATGGTCTCTATTTCCCAATAAAAAGACAGACTAACAGACTGGATATATAAACAGGACCTAACATTTTTCTTCATAAAAGAAACCTACCTCAGTGACAAAGACAGTCACTACCTCAGAGCCAAAGGTTAGAAAACAATTTTCCAAGCAAATGGTCCCAAGAAACAAGCTTGAGTGGCCATACTTATATTGAATAAAATCCACTTTCAACAAAAAGATGTCAAAAAAGATACAGAGGGATACTTTATACTGGTCAAAGGAAAAATCTACCAAAATGAACTCTC
Organism: Apodemus agrarius; assembly: GCA_964023405.1. NCBI lineage: Eukaryota > Metazoa > Chordata > Mammalia > Rodentia > Muridae > Apodemus > Apodemus agrarius. Next base: position 82,728,591 of record OZ030016.1, on the reverse strand, counting down.
AATTCTGAACATCTATGCTCCAAATGCAAGGGCACCCACATTTGTTAAAGAAACTTTACTAAAGCTCAATCCACACATTACATTGTACCTCACAAAATAATAGTGGGAGATGTCAATACCTTACTCTCAGCAATGGACTAATCATCAAAACAGAAACTAAACAAAGACACAGTGAAACTAACTGAAGTTATGAACCAAATGGATCTAACAGATATTTATAGAACATTCCATCCTAAAGAAAAAGAAAATGCCTTCTTCTCAGTACCTCATGGTACCTTCTCCAAAATTCACTACATAACTGGTCACAAAACAGACCTTAACAGACACAGGAACATAACCAGAGGGCACAGAGGCACTTCCAAAATTAATAAAACCAGAAATGAAAAGGGAGACATAAAATCAGAAACTGTATAAATTCAAAAAATCATCAGATCCTAGTACAAGAGCATATACTCAACAAAATGGAAAATATGGAAGAAATGGACAATTTTCTAGACATATACCAGGTGCCAATGTTAAAACAGGATGAGATATACCATCTTAATAATCCCATAAGTCCTGAGGAAATAGAAGCAGTTATGAATAGTCTCACCGCCCCCCCCCCAAAAAAAGCTCAGGATCAGATGGATTTAGTGGGGAATTCTATCCGAACATCAAAGAAGAGGCAATACTGATACTCTTCAAACTATTCCACAAAATGGAAACAGAAGTAACACTATCTAATTCATTCTATGAAGTCACAATAATCCTTATACCTAAACCAAACAAAGTCCAAACAAGGAAAGAGAACATAAGATCAATTTCCCTTAAGAACATTGATGCAAAAATACTAGCCAACTGAATGCACGAATGCATGAAAAAGATAATCCACTACTATCATGTAGGCTTCATCATAGGGATGCAGGGATGGGTCAACATGTGGAAATCCATCAATGTAATCCACTACATAAACAAACTCAAAGAAAAAAAAACACATGGTCATTTCATTAGATGCAGAAAAAACTTTTGGCAAAATTCAGCATCCCTTCATGATAAAAGTCTTAGAGAGATCAGGAATTCAACATCCATACCTAAATGTAGTGAAAGCAATATACTACAAACCAGTAGACAACATCAAACTAAATGGAGAGAAAGATGAGGCAATCCCACTAAAATTGGGGCCAGACAATGCTGCCCACTCTCTCCCTAGCTATTCAAAATAGTACTTGAAGTCCTAGCCAGAGTAATAAGACAAAATATGTATACAAATTGGAAAGGAAGAAGTCAAAATATCACTATTTGCCAATGATATGATCATATAGTTAAGGTACCCCAAAAGTTCCACCACAGAAATCCTAAAGCAGATGAACAACTCCAGCAAAGTAGCTGGATATAAAATTATCTCAACCAAATCAGTAGCTTTCCTCTACTTAAAGAATAAATAAGCTGAGAAAGAAATTAGAGAAATGATACCCTTCACAATAAATCACAAATATTATTGCATATCTTGGTGTGACTCTAGACAAGCAAGTGAAAAATCTGTATGATAAGAACTTCAAGCCTCTGAAAAAAGAAATCGAAGATCTCAGAAAATGGAAAGATCTCCCATGCTCACAGATTGGCAATATTAATATAATAAAAATGGCCATCTTGCTGAAAGCAATCTACAGATTCAATGCAATCCCCATCAAAATTCCAAGTCAATTCTTCATAGAGCTCAAAAGAGCAATCTGCAAATTCATTTGGAATAACAAAAAACCCAGGATAGCAAAACTCTTCTCTACAACAAAAGATCTCCTGGAGGAATCACCATTCCTGACCTCAAGCTCTACCACAGGGCAATAGTGATAAAAACCATGGAATTGGTACAGAGACAGGCAGGAAGATCAAGGGAAAAGAATTGAAGACCTGGAAATGAACTCACACACCTACAGTCACTTAATATTTGACAAAGGAGATAAAAATTTTCAGTGGATAAAAGACAGCATTTTTAACAAATGGTGCTGGATGAACTGGAGGTCAGTATGCAGAAATATGCAAATCAAACCATTCTTACCTTCTCGTACAAAGCTCAAGTCCATATGGATGAAGGACCTCCACATAAAACCAGATACACTGAAGCTTATAGAGAAGAGGAGAAAGTGGGGAAGAGCCTTGAATACATGGGCACAGGGGAAATTTTCCTGAATAAAACACCAATGTCTTATGCGCTAAGAACAAGAATTGACAAATGGGGACTCATAAAACTACAAAGCTTCTGTAAGGCAAAGGACACTGTCAATAGGACAAAACAGCAACCAACAGATTAGGAAATGATCTTTACCAACCCTACATCTGATAGAGTGCTAATATCCAATATACACAAGAAACTCAAGAAATTAGACTCCAGAGAAACAAATAACCCTATTAAAAATGAGGTATAGACCTAAACAGGGAATTCTCAACTGAGGGAACTTAAATGGATCTGAAGTATCTAACCTAATGTTCAGCATCCTTAGTTTTCAGAGAAATGCAAATCAAAACAACCCTGAGATTCCGCCTCACACAGCTAGGATGTAAAACTCAGGGAACAGCAGATGCTGGAGAGGATGTGGAGAAAGAGGAACACTTCTCCACTGTTGGTGGGACTGCATGCTGGTAAAACCACTCTGGAAATCAGTTTGGCAGTTCCTCAGAAAATTAGACATAATACTACCTGAGGACCCAGCTATACCATCCCTGGGCATATATCCAGAAGATGCTCCAACATATAATAAGGATATATGCTTCACTAAGTTCATAGCAACATTTGTAATAGCCAGAAGGTGGAAAGAATCAACTTGTCCTTGAACAGAGGAATGGATACAGAAATCATGATACATCTACACAATGGAGTACTATTCAGCTATTAAAAACAATGCATTCACGAAATTCTTAGGCAAATGGATAGAACTAGAAAGTGTCATCCTGAGTGATGTATCCCAATCACAAAAGAACACACATAGTATGCACTCACTGATAAATGGATATTAGCTCAGAAGCTCAAAATAAACAAGTTGCAATTAACAGACCACAGGAAGCTCAAGAACAAGACTAAAGTGGGGGTGCTTTGGTTTTTCCGAGAAAGGGAACAAAATACTCACAGGAGCAATTATGGAGACAGTGTGGAGCAGAGACTGAAAGGCCACCCCAGAGACTGTCCTACCTGGGGATACATCCTATAAGCAGTTACCAAACCCGATAGTACTATGGATGACAAGAAGTGAGTACAGAAAGCAACCTGTTTTGGTTGTCTTCAACAGGGGAGCCTTACAGAAACTGAGGCAGATTCTACCAGCCTACCTTTGGACTGAGCACGGAGTTGCCAATGGAAGTGTTGGAAGATGGACTGGAAGAGCTGAAGGGGTTTGTAGCCCCATGGGAAAAACAATGATGTTGGTCAAACAGATGCCCCAGGGCTCCCAGGGACTAAGCCATTAACCAAGGGGTACACATGATTACAACCAAAAATGTGGCAGAGGAATCCCTTGACAGACATCAGTGGGAAGAGAGGTCCTTGGTCTTATGAAGGCTGGATAGATGCCCTATTGTGGGGAAATCAACCAGGGGTAGGTGGGAGTGGATTGGATGGAGGGGCATATTCTTGGAGGCACAGGGTGGGAGCATGGTTTGGGGGTTTTCTGGGTGGGGGAAAACTGGGAAAGCATATAACATTTTAAATGTAAATGAAGAATATATTCAATAAAAAAGAAAGGAAATGATCGTTGACATATGAATGAAGGGAAAAATTCAAGATTAATCAGCCATTGCAAATAAGGAAATTCCCTACCACTTTTGGCATGGTTGCAAATGAAAGACTAAATATTTTTATTTGCCCAGTGGAAACTCTAAAGTAGAGTTTAACATAGAAGACAAGCACAAGTTCCAGGCTTAAGAGGTAGACTGAAGGGAAAAATGGAGAAGTTTGATCAAGGTTCTCACAAGATACGTATGTTCTGAAGGATAAATACACAGCATTTCCATAACAATCTGTGGTGAGGGATTTTAAGATAGTAGTCCTTCCAAGAAAATATGTTATTGTTCTTATCACATATTAAGCAAACAAAAACTGGAAAGGGGGTGGGAGTTATGCGAGGTAATGGATAAGCTTGATTCTACAGATCATTTTACAATGTCTCCCTTGGCAAAAATCATCAAATGTATATTATAAGTATATGACATATTTTTTCAGTGATATCATAATGTTTAAGATAGTATATTAAGAAAACAATTACCCGATGTGTTCCAAAATATAAATAGACAAATCAAAAGAAGAGAAGCAGAAGGAGGAATAGCCAGAGTAAGAAGAAGATCACTGAAAAGTTACAGAAAGGACATAGAAATTTTCAGCATTCACTTAAAACAAAAGTAAATAAAATTTTAAATATGTGAAAATATAGACATAGTTCATAAATCTAAGACAACCTTCTTATAAACCACCCATGGTTAATATTATGCCTGGTGATAAAATAGTTAATGCTTGCCTATAGAAATCAGAAACATGTCTATTTTCATGGCTTCTGTAAAAGGATGCATTGTAGGTATTAGCCAGTATAAGATGGAAAATGAGCAGGTGACAGTCAGGAAAGGGACAATTCATCTCTGCATTCACGATGGCATGGTCACCTTATAGAAATAGTCTTATTGTATAATTGTATTGTAGAGATGAAATCCTTCTTCAGCACTAAGTCATATTAATCCTTGTATGAAAACACACATGCCTTTCCATGTTCAACTATCATGCATAAACCCATGAATGTGCCCAATTACTATGTGTTATTAAAAAAAAAAACTAACTTTTGCTTTTAACAATTCATCTTTGGATGATGCTTTTTAAAATTATATCACCGAGCAAGAGCCAGTGCACATTTTGACTTAAAGTGTGAACTCTCAGTCACTAGCGCAAGACACAGGGATCACTCATTTATCCTGCAAACACTTCACTTCTTTTGACTCTAGACACCTTGTAGTCTGTTTTCCCTAGTGTCCTCTTAGCAGGTGCACTTTCTTATTCTTCATGTCTCTATATCTTAATACTACAAATGCAAATCTCACTGGAATTTATATTAAGTTTTCCAGGGATTGTCAACATTTTATGCTGAGTCCTGCAGCATTTATTATTTTACTTTTGTTTTCCACTATAGGGAAACCTGACCTTCAACTGAAAGTTTCAGTGTGATTATAAATATATCATCTAACATGCCAAATAATATGTTCCCATATACTTTCTTACCTATCATCTGTGTTGACGTCGAGTCCATTTTTTTTCTCAGTTCAAACTTTGACCTGGCTCTTTCTAAACATCACATCTTGGGGGTGGAGGGGAGGGCAGAAAATATAGATTTCTTTTCTTTCAAAGGAAAAGATTACTTGCTTAATTAATCCAACACTTCATCCACTTCATTTCAAATACTGTTCATCTATATTTTATTTTCTCTTTAATGCTCCCCACCGTCCCTTTATCACTGGACTTGGCTCATTTTGGACATATTGACAAATGTAGAACAGCTCAGTGTATTCAGCTCTGGGGAAAGGTGCATTGCGTCTCCCAAAGGAGTAGCCTATTTCAATGTGGTGTGCTATATATTTGAGGCCAGGCTAATTAAATATCAAACCACACAAGAGAGTCATAACTGTTCAATATAAAAGGCAATGAAGTCTTGGCTGAAGATGCCCACCTTTGCTTCATTTTACCATCTCTAAGTACTTGGAGAAGCAGGGGCATATTGTAATAGTGAATTATTTCAGCAAACCAACCATAATTCCTTTGTGAAAAGAACTGTGCTTACTTTTTTTAAAAAAAAATATTTATTTGCATTTCAAATGCTATCCCATTTCCTGGTTTCCCCTCTGCAAACTCCCTATCCCATCCCCCCTTACCCTGCTTCTATGAGGGTGCTCCTCCACTCACCCACCCAATCCTGCCTCACTTCCTGAGCATTTCTCTACACTGGAACACCAAGCCTTCACAGAACCAAGGACTGCCCCTAGGATTAAAGCCAGATAAGGACCCTTCAGCTCCTTTAGTCCTTCCCCTAACTCCTCCATTGGGGTCCCTGTGCTCAGTCCAATGGTTGGCTGCCAGCATCCACATCTGTATTTGTCAGGATCTGGCAGAGCCTCTCAGGAGACAGCTGTATCAGGCTTCTGTCATCAAGCAATTCTTGGCATCTACAATAGTGTCTGGGTTTGGGGTCTGCTTGTGGAATGGATCCCCAGGTGGGGCCAAATAACCCTATTAAAAATAGAGAACAGAGCTAAACAAAGAATTCTCAACTGAGGAAACTTGAATGGCAGAGAAGCGCGGAAGGAAATGTTCAACATCCTCAGTCATCAGGGAAATGTGAATCATAACAAACTTGAGATTCTGCCTCACACAAGTCAGAAAGGCTAAGTTTAAAATCTCAGGTGACAGCAGATGCTGGTCAAGATGTAGAGAAAGAGGAACACTCCTCTATTGCTGGTGGGATTGCAAGCTGGTACAACCACTCTGGAAATCAGTCTGGTGGTTTCTCAGAAAATTGGACATAGTACTTCATGAGGACTACTCCTGGGCATATGCCCAGAAGATGCTCCAACATGTAATAAAGACACATGCTCCACTATGTTCATAGCAGCCTTATTGATAATAGCCAGAAACTTGGAAGTATCCAGATGTTCTTCAACAGAGGAATGGATACAGAAATTGTGGAATATCTACATAATGGAGTTCTATTCAGCTACTAAAACAATGCATTCATGAAATTCACAGGCAAATGGATGGATCTAGATAATATCATTCTGAGTGAGGTAACTCAATCATAAAAGAGTATATATGGTATGTACTCACTGATAAGTGGCTATTAAGCAAAGAAAGTGGAATACCTATGATAAAACTCAGGGACTACATGACGCTCAAGAGGAAGACCAGAGTGGATGCTTAAGTCCTGCTTAGAAGGGGGAAAAATTGTCAAGGGAAGTAGAGAGTGAGAGGGACTTGGGAAGAAGAGAAGATGGGGAGAGGAAAAGAGAGGAAGAATAAGGTATGGGAGGAGATGGAGGAGATGTACGGAGGGTCAGGAAATTGAACAGTAGTGTGTAGCAATGGGGAATGGGGAACTGGTCATAGTGACCAGAAAGTCCCAGATGCCAGGAAACAAAAGCCTCCCAGGACCCTGCATGGATGACATTAGCTGAACAACCCCCAAAAGCAGAGGGAGAACCTGTCGAGATCATATCTAGAAGTTAAGCTCCCCAACTGAGGGATGGGGCCACCACCCATCTCCAAAATTTTAACACAGAATTGCTCCTGTCTAAAGGAAAATCAGGGACAAGTAGTAGAGCAGAGACTGAAGGAAAGGCCATCCAGAGACTGCCCCACCTGGGGATCTATCTCACCTGCTTACTTTTTTTTTTCTTCACAGTACCTAGAAGACAAGCTGATAAAAAGGAAGCAGACAACATATGTAGAATACTGGAATACTATTCTTTTTTGCACTTAAGAAATTCTGACAGTAGGTCAGAGAAACTTTACATGCTATGAGTTCTCAGATAGTTTCCAATATGGAGGTGACAAAACATTCTGCCAGTTAACTCAAATATTCATGAAGTTATTTTTTCAATATTTTAAAGTTGTACTTTTAATGGAATATAAATTATTCTCTGTAACACACTGCAAAAATATCAAGTCAGAATTTTACTTTAAGAGGGGGTCACTTTCAATTATATAAGGTCCAATTCAAAGTATAACCTCTGCCTTTGCTAAAAAAAAAAAAAAAAAGTGTCAACTCTAATCCCTCAAAGAAAAGGAAAGCATAGCAATTGAAGAGCTTTTGAAGGTAAAAATGGATTTTCCAGTGAGAGATATGCTAATTGACAGACATATTTAAAACTCTAAAGTAAGCTTCAAAGATTCAAAATCATCTTTCACGTATGAAATTCAAATTTTCAAGGGAAAAATAAATACATGACAATTTCAAAGAAAGTATAAAGAGAATGTGTTGTTTTCAGACCTAGCATTACAGCACTTTTTGTAAAAAACAAACAAACAAACAAACAAAACCATTAATTTTAACATTTCAAATCTACTGAACCCATCTTAAAATATCTCAAAACTATTGGAGTTTCCATAATATTATTTTCAGTATTTTAAATTTCAAATGTAAGACATTAGAATTGGTTTTGGCTTCAGCATATATCTATTAGTGAAAAATGGCAGCAAAATGGTAAACAAAAAATAACAGTCATTTGCTCCTCCTAAAAGTCAATGAAAACTCAGTCAAAATGTTGTGAGATCAAATTTTTAAAACTCCATCAACAAACCCAAAGCTTGCAGGAACTGGAACATTAACCAAGGCAAAGAAAGAGCTCAGTCTTGAAAACAATATGTTCTTTGTTATTTTGTCTTTGTTCTTGTTGTATTATGATCCCTAATTTGGTGTTGGCAGTAAGGAGAATGTTCTGTATTGCTATTACATGTTCCAGGATGGGAAGGCCTGGCTGAGACGTCATTTACAAAAGCTATCAGTAGTTATTTTAACTGAATGCTGGGCCCTTGTAGGGTAAAATAGGCTTGCTTTTACCTCATTTAACTTTGAATTTTTTCAAAAATATTCACAGACAAAATATATTTGTGGCAATACATAAAAAGGGATAATAGCAAACAGATGCACTGGGGAATAAGAGCTTTGGAGTTTTCCAAAGTTTTTTGGTAAACTATATACCAGGCACCTGCCCAAATCTAATAGAAGCTATGGTTGCCTGCACAAGTCCTGCAGAAGACTGAGCCAGTCACCATGCCAGCATGCTTGGTTTTTGACAGTTGATGACTGCTATAAGCTGGGAAATTTTCATCATTCTGTAGGATTAAAACACCCAGAATGTTGATGCTGCTATAGTGGATGACTCCACAGCCCATGTATATTTAAGGTCAGCACCGAGTGATTTAATGGATTATAAAAGAAAGGGGGGAAGAAGGAAGGAAGTCAGGGAGGATGGAAGGAAATCAGAGACTATGAAGTTGTGAGGGTATTGTGGATTGCAAGAGAAGAATCGAGGAGAACAGGCAATGTAGTCAAAATGCATTGTTTGTATGTGGGAGATCCTCAAAGAATACAAAAACATTACATTTAAATATTTTAAAAAGTGGACTTTAGTCCAGTTCCACATATGAGCATTTTAAAGAGTTACTACTCATTGTTATTATATATAGCTCCTACCAGGAATAAATTTCCTGGGATTAAGCTGTCTCCACCAACCATATAAGAACAAGCCATTTTTAGTAAAGTAGTTTTCTGTTCTTTTAATTTTTCAACATGTTTTCCTTTTTTCAACATTTGAAAAAATAAAAATAGTCACCCTACTAAAATTTTTGAAAGAATTTTTTGCGGTAAGTATGTATATATGTATGTATGTAAGTATGTATGACGTTATCACCAAGAGTTTCAGTACTTGCTTTGCCATCTATCAGTTTTTTGACGCATTTGTCAACACATTTATTAATGAGACTTTAAAAATAAATTGCATACAACATTTCCCCATGCATTGTCTTAACTAGAATATAGCAATTATGAATAATGCTTTAATATGCTGGGCTTTGTTGTACTGTAAGTGATACTGGTTTGTGCTATTTTAGAATTTTATAAAGTTTTTTTGAATTGCTTGTCATGACTAATTTGTTTCTAAGTGTGCCTTTTCTTCACTCACATGAAACTTCATTCCTGCTTTTACAGTTAGTCATAATAGTTGACTTTAGATATTTTATCTCATTTTGCAAAGTCACTCATTCTTGTCACTGCTTTTCTGTTTATTTTCATTTTATGTCTTATGCCTGGATATCTGTGTGTTCACCACATGTCTGTAGTGGCTAGGGAAGCCAGAAGGGGGCACGAGAACCACTGTGCTTCTAGTTACAGATGTACTGAGCCTGGATATGGGGATTAGGTGCAAAACGCAGCCCCTCCCCAACAGCAGCCACTGGTTATAAACACTGAGCTTCCTCTCTAGCCCCATATGGTTACTCCTCAGAGTTCACTGTGCTCTCAAAATCTTCATAAATGATCCATCTAATTTACTTCCCAGAAAAATGACTGCTGGCTTTGGGTTTGTTAGTCTTTGTCTTATTCTTGTGTCCCAAGGGACACACAGTATTTTAACAGCAGTGGATCAAAATAAATAATGATACAGATTAAAGATTCTACTGGATTCCGTGGTATTCTCAGGAGAACAAATGGATACTGATTAAAAATGAAACAAGTTCTTGAATCAGAGGTATAACACAAGACTTGGGAAAAACAGAGTTATTGATTGAGTCTGAAATATGACAAGCTTCAGAGAAAAGATATTTGGTCATTACTGAAAATGTTGCAAGCATGTTTGCCAAGAGTTAACATGATAGCTCTGATCAATGAATAGTGCATATGGGAGAAATATTTTGACATGTGAAAAATGTGGTGTACAAAGCCATATTAAAGATGGACACAAAATATTGTAGCACCAACTACTTCTATGGTCAACATATTTGTGGTCATATCTAGTCTAGTCAACACTTGAATGACTATATTTTATTGCTGAAGGAAAAAAATGTAACTAAGCAATTCAACTGATTACTTTTCCTATTTTGACTTATCAGAGCTTGGGTATGGGAAAGTGGAATTCTGTTGTTACTAAACTTCTAGATAATGCAGTGGTTTTGAAATTGTGTAGCAGATAGAGTTTGGAAGATTTTTGAGGAATTCAATTTTTATTTTAGAAAGAGTTCAGTTTCTCTGGAGGATGCTCTTAACAGAAGCATGAATGTTGACATACTTCTAAGGAGAAGGAAGGTTGAAGTGTTGAACAGGTCTTTGGAATAAGAAGAAAAGCAGCCTTGTTATAAACTAGCAGAGGAGACCTAGCAGCTCTGTTTGAGTGTTTTGTGGAAAGTAGAATGTGGAAAGTAATGAACTTGGCTCCTTCACTGATGAGACTTCAAATCAAAGCCTGGCAGGTGTGGCCTAGTTTCTACTTGTAGCTTTTAATAAAATACAAGAGGGAAGAATAAACTGAAGGTGGAACTGCTAAGCAAAACCAAAGTTCAAACAAAACAAAATAGCATTCATGATTTGGAAAATCTCAACCTATCCAGAAAATATTCTGAGACTGTGAGTCTCCGGATATGGTAATACAGATTAACTGTGCAACTCATGAGTCCAGTGAACCATCTCAATCAAAGCCAGAATTGATACATAGTTTTCCAAGAACTCACTTTCATTTAGTTGTATCAGCCCCATTATTTGCATAGGAAACCAACAGATTTTGTACAATTTCAATTGTAGAAATAACAGTAAAATGACAAGTGATAGACCAGAATGGAGAAAGACACTTTTAGAGTTTATGGAGGGTGTCACACAGCACAGGGTAAAGCACAGGACAAGCATATGTGGCACCAAGAAGTTGTGGCCTGTAGCACAAAGCACAGAAGTAAAGAGGACTGTTCACAGTCTTAAGGTCTGGTGGAACTTGACTCAATGTATTTATACATTGGGGGAGTTCATTGTGTTTTTTTTTTTCTTCAGCATTTTCCTTTTATGAATAAGAACTTCTTTCTTATGGTTGACCCTACATTTTGCTTTATCTTTCCTATGCCTAATCCACCATTGTGTTTAATCACTAGATTATTGGCTGTCTCAATGAATGTCTTCTTTAACTAGATGAGTGTTAGATTTTCTTCAGAAGGTATAGTTTCTGAAGTTCTACTAATGTCTGATTTTTATCCCATTTCAATAACATTTTGGACTTCAGCTGGTATCGAATGAGTTAAATATTTGGCAATGTTTGTAATATGGGAAGGACATACATTTTGCATGGTCAGTGGGTGGAGTGTGAAATTTAGAGCTGTGCTCCCTTGATTCATACCTGTCTTCATCTCTAGAATTTCATATATTTCTTTGGATATTGGTTCTTTACAAAGTTGACTACTAGTTAAGACAGGCTGAGTTTATACTTCATTCTTAATCAGTTAACACCACTAACCTTATAATACCAGGGAAACTGGGACATATCACAAAGACACTCTCCCACCATGGCCTTCTGCAGGATCATAGCCACTTTACTGACAAAATAATTTGAAAACAGAATTTAAACCTAGGACAATTTTATTGGAATTTGAGGGAAAGCAACATACTAGACAAGTAAGAGATAAACTCTTTCACAGAAGCAGGGTAGTGGGTAGGGAGTAGGGGGTTTTGGTGGGGGACAACCAGGAAAGAAGATAATATTTGAAATGTAAATAAAGAAAATATCCAATAAAAATAAAAAATAAAAACAATAAAAAGAGATATCAGAATCTAAGTAGGAGACAGAAAAATAAAATCAGCAAAAGTTACACTGTTGATACTCAATGTAAAAAGCAGACAGACTATAGATGTCTTCACATACTAAGATGGTTAGGACAAGTAGTTTAGGAGTTCAGTTGGTATCAAGAGAAGGAAATAAAGGGAGAAGGAGAAATGGGTATATTTCAGGAACACAGTCTATGTGCACTGGTACAGAGGAAGGCATACCACTTGAAAGACAAGTGGCACACATGTCCTTAAAGGCAGTTTTTCTTTCCATGTTCTTCCCATGTCTCCCGGGTACCATATTCCTTGTTATCCTCTAAGTTCAAGTTTGTCTTTGGGTTTCAATATATGGTTTTTCCCAGTACAAGATTTGTCTCAGCCAGAAAAGCACCTGCTGTTTACATCAAAAGGGTGTTATCATCTGCTAACCAAACTATTTGCAAATGGAACTTCTGACCATTGACCATACTGTTTGTATTTGGGAATACCAGGATGGTATTCATGTGACCTATAGGGATTCCAGTAGGGGACAGACTGTTGCCTACCCCAGAAAGGATGCTGGTTATTGATCAAGCCAGTTGAACCTGAAGAAGTTGGAATAGATATACCTAAAATCTAACTGGCACCCAGGAAGCAGCTAGTGACAAATGGGCAAATGGGGCTCTGTTGTTCTTTTCTTCCTCCCCGCCATATATATGTATATACATTCATACACAGACACACACATACACACACACACACACACACACACACACACAGACACACACATGAAAATGGACCTCAAAGATGGCCAGGCACACCAGGAGCTAGGATGAGGGAATGTTTTCCTCAGAGCCCTCAGAAGAAACCATTCTCCTGTCAATTTAATTTTAGATTTCTAGTGTTCACGAGCAAAAACAATCATCTTTAACAGAACTATTTGTACTATTTTACTATCAAAGTCCAAGAAAAGTCATAGGGTGATAATAAGAAATAAAAGAGAAATTCTTATTTCTCAGAGTTGAGCTCAGAATCCACATTAAAAACAAACAATTTGAAAGTTGGGTGCTTTTTCATTCCTGTTGCTATGATCCTAAGATGGCTGCAAAGCTGTTTAATCTACAGTCTGTTCTCCTTGGTCTCTGATTTGTTGTTTTAAGATCTCTTCATTTAGAGTGTGAATTAGTATTTAGATTTCATCAGGAATTCACACTTGCAGTAAGGAAACATCACTTTACAACACAGTAAAGTATTTCGTATTAACAAATTTGCATGTTCCCATTTGCACCACCAGTGCTTTAGCTGTTCGGCAGAAAAATATGTATTTCCAGTTTCCTCCCTTGACAAAATGCAGACTGTTAAGTATGTGAGACCAGATGAAAAATATGTAATTTCTAACCTTCACCTCTAATTCAAGAGATATTTGGCATGATACAACATTGGAAAATTTGATTACCTGGGTGTTACAAAGAATAAGTTGTCCAAAGTTGCAGCATGATTCTGGAATTTTTCTATCTGGACCAACTGCCTTGCAAAGGCCAGGTCTTCCCAGAGAATACCTTATGGTTCTATCTCTGTGATCTTGGACTCACTCATTTATCCATGTGTCTCTGTTTTAAATTACTCCGTATTTTATTTTTAGGATACACTTTTCTATTATATTTTTAAAAAGCTTAACACATTCTTTGGATGGGCAGCCCATTTGCTGAGACCCTTTCTCACATTGCACTCCTCATATGCATAACACTCCTTGGAACACACTCACAATGCCTAGAACCAGGACAATTATAATATTATAGCTATTTTAAACCATTAGCTTAGATTCATTTTTCTCAACAAGTTGGTAATGTTGACAGCACATACCAAGAGCTTTTGTGCTTCCTTTCTTCTATCCTCTCAGCTGAGGGAAGATAAACTGATAAAAATGAAGTGTTTCTCAATGTAAGCTTACTCCAGAAAGCATCTCCAAGGAGGAAAACCTGTGAACTGTGTCTAAGTTCTCCCAAAGTGCGAGAACAGTGGGCTAGCAGCTGCATTGAAGAAGCACGATGGTGTGGCCAATCAAAATTGATCACAGTAGATTCACACAGTTGCTCTTATTTGAACAGCAGGAATTCTAGTAGGGAAATTGTGCTCAAAGTAGACCAAGCAAGTATAACCAATGTGCCTTAAAATTGTGCATTCACAGCCCATATGCAATAGATAGTAACGCTGTAGACATGAGTCTTGATATTTTTGCAACATGCTTAAAAATCAAACTTTCTACTGTAGTCAGGAATGCCCATTCTTTCACTGCTCCTTCAACCAACCTCCTCTTTTTATTTTTTATTTTTTGAGAAAAAATTCTTTTCTTTGTTTTAATCTACCCAAATATAGGTTTTCTTGGAAAGGTATCGAAGGCTCAAAAGCATAAACAGTACCTGTTAATTTTGTTGATTTATCCATCAATTTGCCTGGTTGTTTTTACTCAACCTCATTTTTCTTCTGTTATTTTCTATATTCTTTGTTTACATTCCAAAGGCTTTCCCCTATCCCAGTTCCCCCTTCACCATATGTCCCATAAGTTCTCTTCCCTCTGCCAATTCCCCAATCACCACCCCGCACCATTTCTCTGTTCTGATACTCTCCTACTGGATCCAGTCTTTTCAGGACCAGGGTCCTCTCCTTTCTCCTACTTGGGAATCATTTGATTTGCTAATTGTGCCTTGAGTATTTAGAGCTTTGGGGCTCATTAATATCCACTCATCAGTGATTGCATTTCATGTGTATTCTTTTGTGATTGGGTTAACTCACTTAGGATCATATTTTCCAGATCCAAACATTTGCCTACAAATTGCATGAATTAATTATTATTAATTGCTAAGTAGTATTCCATTGTATAAATATACCACATTTTCTGTATCCATTCCTCCTTTGAGGGACTTCTGGGCTCCTTCCAACTTCTGGCTATTATAAATAAGGCTGCTATGAACATTGTGGAGTATGTGTCTTTATTGTATGCAGGGGAATCCTCTGGGTATATGCCCAGGAGTGGTATGTCAGGGTCCTCTGGAAGTGTCATGCCCAATTTTCTGAGGAACTACCAGACTGATTTCCAGAGTGGTTGTACCATCTTGCAATCCCACGAACAGTATAGGAGTATTCCTTTTTCTCCACATTGTTGCCAACACCTGTTGTCCCTTGAGTTTTTAATCTTAGCCATTCTGACTGGTGTGAGGTAGAATCTCAGGGTTGTTTTGATTTGCATTTCCCTGATGACTAATGATGTTGAACATCTCTTAAGGTGCTTCTCAGCCATCTGATTAACTTCTGGTGAAAATTCCTTGTTTAGCTCAGTACCCCATTTTTTGATAGGGTTATTTAGTTCTTTGGGGTCTAAGTTCTTTGTATATATTGGATATTAGTCCTCTGTTAGATATGGTGTTGGTGAAGATCTTTTCCCAATTTGTTGGTTGCTCTTTTGTCCTTCTGACAGTGTCCTTTGCCTTACAGAAACTTTGTAATTTTATGAGGTCCCATTTGTCAATTCTTGATCTTAGAGCATAAGCTATTGGTGTTCTTTTCCGAAACTTTCACCCTGTGCCCATGTCCTCCAGGGTCTTCCCTAGTTTCTTTTCTATTAGTTTCAGTGTGTCTGGTTTTATGTGGAGGTCCTTGATCCACTTGGAGCTGATCTTGGTACAAGGAGATGATTGGGTCAATTTGCATTCTTCTGCATGTTGACCTCCAGTTGAACCAGCACCCTTTGTTGGAAAAGGCTATCTTTTATCCACTGGATGATTGTAGCCCCTTTATTAAAGATCAAGTGACCACAAGTCTGTGGGTTCATATCTGGGTCTTCAATTCTATTCCATTGTTCTTCTTGCCTGTCACTGTACTATTACCATGCAGTTTTTTTTTTTGTTTGTTTTTTTTACCACAATTGCTCTGTAGCACTGCTTAAGGTCAGGGATATTGATTCCCCAAGAAGTCATTTATTGTTGAGAATAGAGAATAGTTTTAGCTCTTCTGGGTTTTTTGTTACTCCAAATGAGTATGAGAATTGCTCGTTGAAGATCTATGAAGAATTGATTTGGATTTTGATGGGGATTGCATTGAATCTGTAGACTGCTTTTGGCAAGATGACTATTTTTACTATATTGATCCTGCCAATCCAAGAGCATGAAATATTTTTCCATCTCCTGAGATCTTCTTCGGTTTCTTTCTTCATGAAGTTCCTGTCATACAGATCTTTCACTTGTTTGGTTAAAGTCATGCCAAGATACTTTATATTGTTTGCGGCTATTGTGAAGGGTGTTATTTCCCTAATTTCTTTCACAGCCTGCTTGTGCTTTGAGTATTGGAAGGTTACTGATTTGCTTGAGTTGATGTTATAACCAGCCACTTTGCTGAAGTTGTTTATCAGCTGTAGTAGTTCTCTGCTGGAGTTTTTTGGGTCACTTACGTATACTATCATATCATCTGCAAAAAGTGACAGTTTGACTTCTTCCTTTCCAATTTGTATCCCTTTGACTTCCTTATGTTGTCTAATTGCTCTCGCTAGAACTTCAAGTACTATATTGAAGAGATATGGAGAGAGGGGGCAGCCTTGTCTAGTCCCTGATTTTAGTGGGATTGTTTCAAGTTTCTCTCCATTTAGTTTAATGGTGGCTACTGGTTTTCCGTATATTGCTTTTAGTATATTTAGGTATGGGCCTTGAATTCCTGTTCTTTCCAAGACTTTTACCATGAAAGGATGCTGAACTTTGTCAAATGCTTTTTCAGCATTTAATGATATGACCATGTGTTTTTTCTCTTTTAGTTTGTTTATGTAGTGGATTACATGAATGAATTTCCATATATTGAATCATCCCTCCATTCCTGGGATGAAGCCAACTTGATCATGGTGAAGATCCTTTTGATGTGTTCTTGGATTTGGTTGGCTAGAATTTTATTGAGTATTTTTGCAGAGATTTTCATAGGGGAGATTGGTCTGAAGTTTTTTTTCTTAGTTGGATCTTTGTGTGGTTTTGATATCAGCATAATTGTGGTTTCCTAGAATGAGTTGGGTAGTGTTCCTACTGTTTCTATTTTGTGGAATAGTTTAAAGAGTATTGCTATTAGGTCTTCTTTGAAGGTCTGATAGAATTCTGCAATAAAACCATCTGGTCTTGTCCTTTTTTTTTTTGGTTGGACAACTTTCTATAACCCCTTCTATTTCTTTGAGGGTTATGGGACTGTTTAGACGATCTATTTGATCCTGATTTAATTTTGGTATTTGATATCTGTCTAGGAAATTGTCCATGTCCTACAGATTCTCCAGTTGTATTGAGTATAGGCTTTTGTAGTAGGATCTGATGATTTTTTGAATTTCCTCAATTTCTGTAGTTATATCTCCCTTTTCATTTCTAATCTTGTTAATTTGAATACTGTCTCTGTGCCCTTTGGTTAATCTGGCTAAGGGTTAATCTTGTTGATTTTCTATTGTTTTTTGATTCTTTGTATGGTTCTCCTTGTTTCTACTTGATTGATTTCAGCCCTTAATTTGATGATTTCCTGTCTTCTACTCCTGCTGGGTGAATTAGCTTCTTTTTATTCCAGGGCCTTCAGGTGTGCTGTTAAATTGCTAGTGTATTCTCTCTCCAGTTTCTTTTCAGAGGCACTCAGGGCTATGAGTTTTCCTCTTAGCACTACTTTCATTGTGTCCCATAGATTTGGGTAGGTCATACCTTCATTTTCATTGAATTCTAAAAAGTCTTTGATTTCTTTCTTTATTTATTCCTCGACCAAGGTGTCATTGAGTGGAGTATTGTTCAGTTTCCATGTGTGTGTGTACTTTCTGTTGTTCTTCTTGCTATTGAAGACCACTTTTACTCCATAGTGTTCTGATAGGATGCATGGGATTAGTTCAGTCTTCTGGTATTTGTTGAGGTCTGTCTTGTGACCAATTATATGATCGATTTTGGAGAAGGTACCATGCGGTGCTGAGAAAGAGTTATATTATTTTGCTTTAGGATGAAATGTTGTGTGTATATATATATATATATATATATACATACATATATGTATATATATACATATACATATACATACATACATACATACATACATACATATATCCATTAAATCCAATTGGTCGAAAGCTTCAATTAGTTTCACTGTGCCCCTATTTATTTTCTGTTTTCCTGATCGGTTCATTGTGGAGAGTGGAGTCATCTGTAATTATTGTGTTAGGTGCAATGTGTGCTTTGAGCTTGAGTAAAGTTTCTTTTATGAATGAGGGTGCCCTTATATTTGGAGCATAGATGTTCAATATTGAGAATTCTTCTTGGTGGATTTTCCCTTTGACCAGCAAGAAGTGACCTTCCATGTCTCTTTTGATGACTTTAGGTTGAAAGTCAATTTTATCTGATATTAGAATGGCTACTCCGGCTTGTTTCCTGAGACCATTTGCTTGTAAAATTGTATTCTAGCCTTTTACTCTAAGGTAGTGTTTGTCTTTGACACTGAGGTATGTTTCCTGTATGCAGCAAAATGTAGGGTCCTGTTTCTGTATCCAGTCTGTTAGTCTGTGTTTTTTTATTGGGTAGTGAGTCCATTGATGTTAAGAGATAGTAAGGAATAGTAATTATTACTTCCTGATATTTTGGGTATTATTTTTATATTTGAGTGGTTATCTTCTTTTGGGTTTGATGAGAGGGGTTTCTATCTTGCTTCTTCTGGGGTGTAGTTTCCCTCCTTGTGTTTGTGTTTTTCCCCTATTATCCTTTGTAGGGCTGGGTTTGTGGAAAGATAGATGTGCAAATTTGGTTTTGTCACGGAATACCTCGGTTTCCCCATTCATGGCGATTGAAAGTTTTGCTGGGTTTAGTAGTTTTGACTGAAGTTTGTGTTCTCTTAGAGTCTGCATGAGATCTGCCCAGGATCTTCTAGCTTTTATGGTCTCAGGTGAGAAGTCTGGTGTAATTCTGATAGGTCTTCCTTTATATGTTACTTGGCCTTTTTCTCTTACTGCCTTTAATATTCTTTCTTTGTTTAGAACATTTGGGGTTTTGATTATTATGTGATGGGAGGTATTTCTGTTTTGGTCCAGTCTGTTTGGGGTTCTATAAGCTTACGAACCCACAGGAGGTTCAAGTACCATCTAGTAACTACAGGACCAACTAACACCAGAGATAACCAGATGGCAAAAGGCAAACGTAAGATCGTTA
The DNA here is from genome assembly GCA_964023405.1 of Apodemus agrarius. Classification (NCBI taxonomy): domain Eukaryota; kingdom Metazoa; phylum Chordata; class Mammalia; order Rodentia; family Muridae; genus Apodemus; species Apodemus agrarius. Next base: position 82,709,126 of record OZ030016.1, on the reverse strand, counting down.
CTAACAGAAATCAAGGCAATATGGCAGCATCTGAACCCAGTTCCCTGACAGCAATAAGTCTCGGATACCCCAACACACCAGAAAACAAGACTCAGATCTAAAATCACTGGTCAGGATGCTGATAGAGGAACACATAGATAAATCTCTTGAAGTAATATAGGAGAAAATGCATCAAAAGCTAGAAGCCCTTACAAGGCAAACACAAAAATCACTTAAAGAAATTCAGGAAAATATGGATCAAAAAATGGAAGCAAATAAAGAAGAAACACAAAATATCACTTAAAGAAATACAAGAGAACGTGGATCAACAAGTAGAAGTCATAAAAGAGGAAACATAAAAATCCCTTAAAGAATTACTTGAAAACACAAACAAGCAAGTGAAAGATCTGAGCAAAACCATCCAGAATCTAAATACAGATGTAGAAACAACTAAGAAATCACAAAGGGAGACAATATTGGAGATAAAAAACCTTGGGAAGAAATCATGAGTCATAGATGCAAATATCAACAATATAATACAAGAGATAGAAGACAGAATTTCAGATGCTGAAGATACCATAGGAACCATGAATTCAACAATTAAAGAAATTGCAAAATGCAAAAAGCTGCAACTCAAAACATTCAGGAAGTTCAGGACACAATGAGAAGACCAAACCTAAGGATTATATGTATAGATGAGAGTGAAGATCTACAACTTAAAGGGCCAACAAATATCTTCTACAAAATTATGGAGGAAAACTTCCCCAAACTAAAGAAAGAGAGATGTCCGTGAATATACAAGAAACCTACAGAACCCCAACCTCCTCTTAACACACACTCCCCCACCAAGTTCAAGTTCCCACATGGAGACCTTGTATTTCATCTTTTTTGAATTTCTCTCAATTAGGGGCTTAGGCTCAGAGTCACATGAAGAGTTAAGGCTGGGGCCAGTATATCTAAAAGCCTCCACTTTTTGGTTCATGGTCACTATCATGATAGATGAAGAAGCAGCCTTCTCTTGAAAATTCTCTTTGTCTCAGAGTTCTCTGTTGAAGCCTCTGGGATTTCTAGATGGGACAATTGTCCAGTAAAATCCATTTTCCCATTGTACAACAACTCATCATGATCTATTCTACTTAAGAGACCATTTAATGGGACATTTGCCTTTCTTGGGAACCAAGATTCTCTGCTCTGCACAGAACTTTGGTGGAGTCTAAGTGTCTGACTGTACAGTGATTGTTGTACCATTCAGCCCATAGGGATAAAAGCTGTTTTTGCTCTCAGTTCTCATTGCCAGCCCTGAAGCTTGAGCTGGTGCACACATGTGACAGGATATTCACCACTATTTACTTCCCTTTGCCTCGTCAAGCCTACATTCCCCTCATCCATCTGAGCACTTGACTGAAGCACCAAACTGCAAAGTCTTCTCCTTCCAAACATGGTCTTCTTTTCTTAAATTGTTAATTCCAGTACTATACATTCCTTTAGGGAGAAATTAACACCATTTCTAAACATTTCAACTCAAGCCCACAATGACAACTACTAGGAAGTCATTTTAAGAAGTAGGGTTAGGGGTGTCCCATTTAAAAGCTGGACTTTTGTCTTTACAGGTAATAGGATTCAACCTTTGAAGGCTGCACCTCCAGCCTCTGTGGAGAATCAGCCAGGGGCTCTTTTAAGGGGGGCATTGTTTTTAAAACTTGCATTCTTTAACCTCCATAAGGGATGCACTGTAAGGAATCAGTGTCACTAATCCCATAGGAACAGGAGCTATCTATTGTTTCAGAATCAGCATTAGGACGTGTCTAAAGATCAAGATGTAGTTCATCTTGAGATCCTAAATGAATTTTTGTCTTGTACTCCTTAAAATGTCATCAGCTTCTCAATAGCTCTAATGGCTGTACCTGGTTAAGACTCCAAGCTTTACCTTCCAGGCTCTTACTTTCAGTGGGTTTCTCTCAATGTTTATGTTAAAGTCTGCATCAGTGAGACAATTGTTTCTTCGCTTCTGAGTTTACTCTAATTGCATAGTCTGTGAGTTTCTTCTTAAAGTTTCCTGATGCTCATTTCATGTCATTATTTGGATCATTATCTGTAGGTATAATGTCTGTTGTCTGTTTATGATTTGATTCTTGATATTGTTTGATATTTCTATCAATATATCTGTTCTTTGTGCCACATTTAAATATAGATTTTCAGTAAAAAACAACCTATTGATCTTCTTTTAACAACATTTACAAAAATTGGCCAAAGAAAAATGGCTTCTACATCTTATCAAAATAAAGCCAACATGTGGTGCTGGGAATAGAACCTATGTACTTTGCAGGAACAAGTACTCTTAACCACTAAACTATCTTTCCAGATCCAAAAGATTTTGAGTATTAGTTTTGAAAAAATTGAAAGGAGAATGATGTACCAATGAACAATTGATGACATATTTAATAATAAAATGGCTCATGAAAGGAAGATGAAGATTTAGTTCACAGAAATGCTCATAAAACAGAAATGTAAGAGACATTTACTGATATTAGTAAGATTCTTATCACCAACAAAATATATTTAAATAAGAACATTTGTTTTATTATAAAACAAATGCATATAATATTCAGATTTTAATGAATGGAAATAATGTTATAACCATTTCAATGATATGAATCACAGAAGCATTTTCTGGCTGCTTGCTGTTTGTGTTTCTATGTTTGGTAAGCTATCAGCATTTATGTTCTGTCTGATTTTGAATGATGTGTAACTTCTGATTTTACAATGTGCAAAACCGATGTGTAAATGACTAAAGAGAGGGGGGAAAATAACATTTAAAAGTTCACAAAGCTGGAAAGCACTCAGCATTTCAGTCTTATTAAGCCATGCTTCTTCTTGGGTGTCTTTCATGTAAGAGGGTAGAGAGGTCCTGGCAAAGGACTGTGCATGCAATACTGTAGGCTTCTTTTAAGAATCTACAAACATGTTCAATTCATCTGTTTAAGAAGTGCTGTAGAGAAAATGCTAGAGCCAAGAGTGTGAGGAGTGTGTTTTGAAACACCTGTTTAATTTCTCAGGACCTCAGACCCTCATTTGCATAATAGAGTTAAGCCTGTGTGAGTCCCGAGGGTCTGTAGAGCACTATAATTCAACCAGCATAGAAGCGTCACAGCCAGGCTGTAATATTCGCATAAAAATGAGATTTCTAAGTAAAGGCAGTATGATTAATGTATAGAAGACTCACTAAGGATATAATTTATTGATAACAAATGTTATACCTTCATCAATTTTTCTAGGAAGTCATAAACACAGTAAATTTAAGAAACTAAATTAGTTTTCCTTATACTTACTATCCACTGGAAAAATATGCCTTATTTAAAGCAAGAGTGTACATTATAAGTTTACCAGTCAATAACTTTTAGCAAAAGTTTCATGTCTTTATAACAGAAAGAGAAAACAAGCCAAAGAGGTCTGCATTGCACAGTCTACCAGATAAGAAAGTCAGCACTTGTTATGTGCTTCTCTGTCTTCATTTTTAAATTCATTACCACAAGTTAAAGTGGATTTTGAAGTTTATCTTGAGAAAAAAACCCAAATTTATTTAAGAATTAAACAATCTTTACAACTGTTTAAAAAACATTCTGTTGAAGTCACTCTTTGAGAAGCTCACTGATTTAAATCAAGGTTGTATTTGAAGTGCTGCTTTGACAACCACAATTCTGACCTTCTATACTGCTGAGAACTCTGGCTATATAGGAACAGAGCAGATACCCTCCAGACAAAAGGTAGAACCACTCTGAGTCTCTTACACAGTCTAGAAAATAAGCAAAAATTATTGTAGCCAGGACACAAGAAGTAGCTGTGGTTCCCCAGAGGATGAAATACAAAGCAATCAGGTCTAAGTTGGCTTTACAAAAGATGGAGAGAGAGAGAGAAGTTTGGAACTATTTGTTCCTTCCTGAGTCTTATCCCTCATGGACATAAACCATCCTCTATGTTGATGTATTTCACTGTGTGTCATCCCACCTCTCTTTTACGCTTGACTTATCATCAAGGACAGGGATTGGCTTTGATTCTCATTGCAGTCAGCTCTGCTTGACGAAGAATGAATCTGTCAGAAAATACTTGGTTAGCAAATTGTGAATGCCTAAGTGAATAGATGCATGTATAATTGATGAATAAACGAATGAGGGCAAGGTGTTCAAAGAAAGACCTGTATTCCTAGAGTTATCTTAAATTGATAAACAGACAAAAAAAAACTTCTGACCTCAAGTATACCATAGCAACATTCTCTCCTGGAGTAAACCATATACTAATCAGTGTGTCTGTCTCTCTGTTTGTCTGTCTCTGTCTCTCTGCCTGTCTCTTTCTCTCTGTGTGTTTCTGTATGTATTTAAGTGTGTGTGTGTGTACGTATGTATGTATGCATGTATGTATGTATGTATGTGTGTGTGTGTGTGTGTGTGTGTGTGTGTGTGTGAGAGAGAGAGAGATAGAGACAGAGACAGAGACTTGTGGCTAGGCTTCCATTTATGAATCAGATGTTGAAGATGTACTGTACTGGCTGGTTTTATATCAATATCACACAAGCTAGAATCATCATTGTGAAGGGATCCTCAATTGAGAAAGCATTTTTTAAATCAGTGTTTCATAAGAGAGAGTCCAGCCCATTATGGTTGTGGCCATTGCTGTGCTTGTAGCACTGGATTATATTTAAAAGGGCAGGCTGAGCAAGCTATGCAGAGTAAGTCATTAAGCAGTATTCTTCCATGACCCCTGCATCAACTTCTGCCTCCAGGTTCCTGAACTATGTGAGTTCTGGTCTGGATCATTTTTAGTAATGTGGAAGTATAAGCCAAATAAATACTCTCATTCCCCAGTAGTTTTGGTTGTGGTATTTCATCACACTGATAGTCAGTCATCTTAACTAAGAAAATGATGTTGATGTATTAACAGTATCTCCTTCAATCACTTTACAATGTATTTTTGGGACAGGATCATTCACTGAACCTGGAACTCACAATCTGACTATCAGGCTCTGAACATGAAACTTAGTAATTGAAGATCCTCTGTTTCACCAGCTTCCAGCATAAGAGTTCAGCTGCACTCTATCATGCCTGACATTTTACATATTTGCTAGTGATCCAAGATAATGTATTCATATTTACATGACAGAGACTTTAGTGACACTTAATTTCCAACCCTGATATTCTGAATAACAAAATGGTTGATCACACTTAAATCATTTGGAAATTTAATAGGCATTTTGACATTCATGTAGATGGCATTTCTCTTTTATGGAGTAGGTATTATGAGTCTCAATTTATACATGCAAAAAGTGAACACTACGTGAATGTAATATATAGTGGCTTCTCTGTCTTCAGTCTCTATCATACATTTTATTCATTTGATAAGTTAATATGAGAATACACATGGTGTGTGATTTTATCTGTGACTCATAGCAGTGGGGGATATAGAACCTAATGTGGCCACCTTCTCTATCCAGGCAGGACTCCCAGTGAAGGAATAAGGACATTAACCCACTTATAAACCCTTCAATCCAAAATTTTTCCTGCCTACCAGAAGTACAATAATAAAGATATTACTGAGACTGAAGGAGTGGTCATCCCAATGACTGGCCCAACTTGAGAAACATCCCATGAGCAAGAACCAGTCCCTGACGCTATTAATGATATTCTGTTATGCTTGAAGACAGGAATCTGGAATAATTGTCCTCTAAGAGGTTCCACTCAGTAGCTGACTGAAAAAGATACAGAGACCCATATTCAAACCTTAGTCTGATCTTGTGGAAGAGTTGGGTTAAGGATTGAGGAGGACAGAAGAGATAGGAACTCCATAAGACTGACAGAGTCAACTAACCCATACCCTTGGGGATTCTCAGATACTGAACCACCAACAAAAGAGCATAAAAGGACTGGACTTACCCTCCTCTGTTACACATACATAGCAGATAAAAAGCTTTGTTTTCATAGGGTCCTTCAACAACTGGAAAGGGAGCTTATTATGACTCTGTTGCCTGGCTGTAGATCCTATTCCCCTCACTGGCCTGTCTTGTCTGGCCTCCGTCAGAAAGGATGCACCTAGTGTTACAATAACTTGAGGTGCCTGGATCCATTGGTTACCTGGAAGGGATCTCCCCTTTCTTAGTGGTGAAGGGGAGGGTGAGGAGTGGGAAGAGTTGGGTGGAGGGGAGACTGGGAGGAGATGCAATCAGGATGTAAAGTGAATATATACAAAAATTAATGGGAAAAAACTTATCCTTCTTCTCTACAAGTCATGTGTCTGGAAATGAATTAAATGTTAGGTTAAATAATATGAGGACGGGTAAGAATATTGGAAAAAAACATCAAAATCTGTGTTGTTGAATCTGCTTCCTGAGCCAGTAGATCACTGAGCAGCAGTGACGGAATTCTCCTTACCTTAATCAACAGAGTTACTTCTAAAGCTTAAATTGATTTTCCAGCTGGGACAGCACACTGAGTCTAGACTAACAAGTTTGCCTGTCACACAGTAGGTGGATTGAGTTTATGTTCCTCTCAGCATCTCTTCCCTGGGTTCTGCATTTGCAGTATGCCCCAAGTAGGTCTATGTATGTCCTGAGATAGTTCCTCCACATGTGAAAAGCCTATACCACAGAGAACCTAATCCTTTATTGAGCATGTTTACACAATTCTATTCCAGAAGGCATCATTTTATTATACTAAACAAGATTAAATCAGCTCCCTTCTTCAAAGGCAGATAGACTTTATCTTCCAGAGCTGTTCACTGGTCTTTAAACATTATAGAAAGCAAAAGTCTGATTGATCTGCTCTCCAGACACACAGGTATATGAAAGTCCCATGGACAAAGACACAGAAATATCTGATGTTTATCTTTGTAGTATCTCAGCTTCTGGTGGTATGCTAAGACAAAGCTGTTAGATTTACTTCATATACTGTTTGATTGAGGTATGTGCATAACTGGCTAAGACTGTTCTATTACATCAACCTTTGTCTGCAGAATGAAGAAACCCACCCAGACATTGAAGTTCTACCTGGGGAAACTAAATTTCTTTGGCCTCTACTTCTGGCTAGATACTTCTAGTGATTTGGGCTAGAATTTTCATAAATGTGAAAGTTCTGCTTCAGTTTCTAGGACGAAATCTAAGGCAACCCCAAGGTTCATAGACTATGGGAAGGAAAACCCACCTGTAAGTTTGACTAAACCAAAATGGTGTCATTAATCAACTTCAACTAGAGTGATTCTTGATTTTTATGGTAGAGTTTCCCAAAGATAATGCATAAATCACTAGTCTGCTTGGTTTTCAGAATCTGTTTCATACTTCCGTAATCACGAAGCCCTTATGTCAGTACAATTCTGGAGTTATCTGGGTGCGGCATTGTCTCTTGGTGGACTTTAGTGTGTTCTTGCATCTTTCATGTAAGTGACAATACACTGCTTTCAGAAGTGAGACAACCAAGATGAAGGCTATCACATATAGGCCAGAGTCATAGGAAGCAAGTGAAGCTGAGGTAGGAAGATAGAAGGTAGAGTTAGAGAAGGGAAGGGAGAAGAAGAGGCAGGACTGAGGCAGAGACCTCCACGGCTGGTTGGCGAGTTACTAATTAGCAGCCTTAGTCCATTTTTATAATCAAGAGTATTGATTCTGTCCTATTATATTTCTTATGACTGTGATAAACACTACTCCCAAAAGAAACTTGGAGAGAAAATTATTTATTATAGTTTATAGTTGTAGTTATTCATTGCAGGAAGTCAGGGAAGGAAAGCAGAGGCAGAAACTAAAGCAGAGGCTATGTAAAAGCATCGTTTTACTGGGTTTACATGGCTTGTCCAGTTTGCTCTATTATATACCCTAGGATCACCTTCTGTGGAGTGGTACCAACCCCAGTGGACTCAGCTAAGGCAAGTCAGTAATTAATCATGAAACTGCTCCAGAGATTTGCCTATAGGCTAATCTGATGGCATTTTCCCAATCAAACTTTTTCTTCTCATATAACTCTAGCTTGTGTTAAATGGACAAAAAGTAACCAGGACATTTTTCTTGTAAGGACTGCTCTATATCAGTTCTCATTCGATGTTCCCATAGCCTCAAACAGGTAATAGTTGAAAGGAAAGAATGGGCTTCCTACACTCCTGAGAGAATTGACACTGAGTGCCAGGTAGTCTGTGGTAAGGATGAGATAGGGACATTTAGAGATACTTACAATATATGTTCCGGACACCCCTCCCTGTTTCCTGTAGAACCTCAATGAACTTAAAGGACATGCAGTTCAAGGCATGGTAATTAGAATTATAAGACATCACACAGCCAACAGTTGACTGAGGTGTTTAGAACCACTCAGGATACTCAGACAGGGCATTGTCTTTTGAGAGACTCTAGGATCCAGTTATGAAAAAAGAGAGCATCAACATTCTTCTTTCCCATGAATCACATGAGCAGAAGTGAAATGCTAGAGTTTTTCAAAAGATTGGAGTGTTATTGCAGTGTCTCCTTCACTGTCAAGTATACATCATCTCTACCTGGACCTTTGAACTAGGATCAGGTGTAAGAGGACAATGGCATTCCATGAAAACTTAACCATGATCAAAATTCCACCTTTAAGCCCCCTTTGATTTCATATTATTGGCAAAGCAGACCTATTATGGAGAGAAAAGTTGTCAGGCTGGGAATCGTCAGGGAAGAACCCTAAATTCTCAAGGTGCCTTTTTATAAGTTCCTCATTTCAACCATCTCCGAGTGTGGAAAGCTCAAAAGTCAGAGGAAATCTAATGACATTAATCAGAGTAATGCTGCCTAAAGCTACACAGGTGATTTTTGTATTTTCCCATGAAGTGGCAAGGTCTATTTCCAGTTTATCACAAGTTGGTGGCGTTGGTTCACCACTGCAGCTGCTTGTGGAGCCAAAGTAATCAACACAAATTAAGAGCAGGAAGTAAAGTAGGAAGGGGCTATTGCACTAGAAGTGGGCATGGGAGTTATAGAAGTTAGGACAGGGAAATCTACAGTCAACAGGCACGATGAAACTGAGAAAATAGCAAATAGCATTCACTGAACCTTGTGAAGCACTGGATTTTGGCTATAACTTTAAAATATGTAATATTCATTACATTCCTTCAGTGTGGCCACAATAGCAAGAAAGTATGAAAGAGGAGAAAGAGGGAAAAGTAGAGAAGACTACATGTAGGGAAAACTAAGGTAACATATACATATTATACCTGTTACAAATGTGACACAAAGCTGCTGTAGTTAGAACAGGACAGGTACAGCATAACACAACCTTAGAAATTCAATGTGCACACAAACCTATAAACATCTTCAAAGTTGGCTGTTTACATACATTGATGTGTTATTCTCATATAATTCAGTCCTCCAAGAATGGAATTCAACATGAAGGAGATATACACAGCCAACACTAGTCAAATTGAAACTACTTTTAGCCACACAAAAAATAAGCCATGTATAATTTAACTACAATACACCTTTAAACCTGCTCATGCTGAGCATTAAAATCTGCTTTACGACTGTAGATTTCCCAGCTCTCTACTCTCCATGAACATGTAGTTATAAAATGCATGTGGTCTTTTTTCAGAGGCTTTTCCCACTTCTGATATAATCTTCAAGTATGAGTACTTCATTTGTTCCTATGGCTACTAATATTTTACCAGATACACATGTTTCACTTGATTTATCAAGTTTCCCTGTGACTGACATTCGAATTATTTATAGCTTTTGGCAAAATTACTCACGAATTAGGAGTAGTTCATGTAGATGTTTGTGGGTTTTATCCCCTTTAGCAGATACCTAGAAGTAGAAATTTTAGTAATTCTATGTTTACTCATTTCAAGAGCTTGGGAAGTCTTTTCAACTCCATCTCTATCACTCTACAGTCTCTGTAGCACGGCAGGAAATGTTAACTGTCTCCATCATTTGACTCTGATTAGTGCTTGCTCTAGTTAAAGGTATCACGGGCTGTAACAGCCAATTACGATTCTGTTGTTCTTTGTCCTTGTTAGGTTTTCAATTGCTGTGATTACACATCATGACCAAAACAAGTTGGGGAGAAAGGTTTGTTTGAGTTATATTTCCAAAGCACTGTTCAACATATAAGGAAATCAGGACAGGATCGCAAAACAGGACAGGAACATGGAGGCAGAAGATGATGCAGAGGCCATGGAGGAGAGTTACTTACTAGCTTGATCCCCTGGCCTTGCTCATCCTACTTTCTTATAGAGCATCAGCCTAGGGCTGTCACTACTCACAGTATTGTGTGTCCTCTCCTATCAATCACCAATGTACTCTACCTCTCTTTTTAAGGCATTTTCTTCGTATCTTTTTTCCTTTTTTATGCATAGAACACTTTACTAGAGGATATGACTTATTCCTCATTCTAAATAGAAGTGTTTGCCTATGGAAGACTTCTCCAGATACATTATGTCTACCAGCCAAGTTTGCAGAAAGGTAGATACAATGTCAGTATAATTTTGAACATTAGCAAAAGAGATGAAGTTGGGGGTCATATAACAAAACATTCCTTACTACTCCAAAGAACTTAAGAAAGGCCCAAGACAGTAACTTGTGTCAGAAGTTCCAAATACAGAAGACTAGCTGGGATGTCCCAACCTTTGCAGTTGAGGGAGCTGCAGACTAACAGAACGTAAGACAGTGAGGATCAAAGTCTCTATTTTGTAATTTCCCCTAATTATTATTTCAAAGAGAAATTTACTAACACAAAACTGCTTAAATTAGCACCTAAATAGCAGAACTTTTATTTCACTGAGATTTTTAAAAATTCCTGAATGAAAGTTCTGCTTTCACAACTACAACATAGCAAGCTCATTGTATTACTTTGAGTTTCAGAAACAAGAGCTGATCCATTAGTATGTAAGGCCTTCTTTGTATTGGGTTCATCTCTACATAAATAAATATAACTCTTTTGTTGTTGTTGCGGTCACTGTTGTTGAATTTATGTGTTATAGAAAATATTTGTTAAATATATAATGATCATATACTAGTAAGCATTTATATATCTTTAACTATTAAGGGTTTTTAAGAGTAGGACTTTTCTGCATGTTGAAATATAAAGTGGATTCCTTTAACTGATGGTCACCCTACTGTTTTAAAAATGTTTTGGTGGCCATTATTAAATTTTTTAATCCTTCTCTTAGTTTCTTCTCCACATTTCTGGTAATAATTATTATGTTTTTTAACTAGATTGACTTATATGTTTTCACAAATCAGTAAGAGCATGTGGTAGTTATCTTTCTGAGTCTGGTTTATTCAATTTGACAAAGTAGACTTCAGTTTTATTCATAGTGTCCCAAATGGCAAGATTTATTTTCTTGTTTTGTTCTTCTGAATTGTTTTCTAATGTGCAAATATATCACATTCTTTTTTATTTTTTATATTCTTTGTTTACAGTCCAAATGATTTTCCCTTTCCTGGTCTCCTCCTCCTCATAAGTCCCATAAGCCCTCTTCCCTCTGCCCATTCTCCAATCACCCCCTCCTACTTCTCTGTCTTGGTACTGCCCTACAATGCTGCATCAAGCCTTACCAGGACCAGGGACTTCTCATTTCTTCTTCATTTTTAATAATGTTATTTTATTTACATTCCAGTTGTTGTAACCCTTCACTCCCCCCCACACAGTTCCTCATTCCTTTCCTCCTCTTCCTTGCTTCTGAGATGGTGCCCCCGCCCCAAATAAGCCTCCCCCTTCCCTGAGTCCTCAAGTCTTGAGGATTGAGCTCATCTTCTCTCTCTGCACCCAGACTTGGCAGACCTCTGCCATATATGTGTCAGCAGCCTCAGACATGCCCCTGTGTGCTGCAGGTTGGTGATTCAGTCTCTGGGAGTTCTCTGGAGTCTGAGTTAGTTGTGTCTGCTTATCTTCATATGGGGTTTCTCTCCCTTTCAGCTTCTTCAATTCTTCCTCTAATTCAACCTTAGGGTTCACTGACTGCAGTCCAATGCTTGGGTGTAAGCATCTGCCTCTGTCTCAGTCAGTTGCTAGGAGAGCCTCTCAGAGGACAGCCATGCTAACCTACCATCTGTAAGCACATCATTGCATCATTAATAGTGTCAGGCTGTTATTGCACCCCTTCCCATCATGAGATGGATCCCAAATTTGCCTTTCCTTATGTCTCTTCTCTATAATTGTTCCTATATTTCTTTTGGACAGGAACAATTTGGGGTCAGAAATTTTGACTGTGGGTTAATAATGCTGTCCTTCCACTTGAGGCCCTGTCTATTGACTGCTGGTGCACTCTTTGAGTTCTCAGTCCCCAACATTGGAAATTTTGGCTGAGATCACCCCCAATGAGTACTAAGAGTCCCTCACTTTCCCAGTCTTTGATATTTTTTGAGGGTTCCCCCACCCAAGGCTAATTATTTCCATTCATTATCTTGATCTCCTGGGCCTCTCTCCTGTGCCCCCTATACCTGTTCCTGTAATCGTTTCCACTCCCGCTTCCCTTTCCCACACAGGTCCATCCCTTGCTCTGGCCCCTTTGCCTCCCCCTGCCTTCCTCTCCCTCCCTCTGCCTCCCTCTGCCACCCAGAATTATTTCCTTCCACCTTCTAAGTAGAAATGAAGCCTCCTCACTTGTTCCTTACTGCTTGTCACACTTCTTATAGTCTGTAGGTTGTATTCTAGGTATTTTGTACTTTGTGGTTAATATCTACTTATCAGTGAGTAAGCAGCATGAATGTCCTTTTGGGTCTGACTTACCTAACTCAAGATATTTTCGACTTCCATCCATTTGCCTGCAAAATTTATGATGTCCTTATTTTTAATAGCTGACTAGTATTCCATTGTGTAAATGAACCCCATTTTCAGTTTCCATTCTTTGGGTGAGGGACATCTGGTTTGTTTCCAGCTTCTGGTTATTACAAATAATTCTACTATGAACATGATGGAGCACATGTCTTTGTGGTGTGGTGGGTCATCTTTTGGGCATATGCCCATAGCTGGGTCTTCAGGTAGAATTACTCCCAATTTTCTGAGAAATCTCAATATTGTTTTCTAGAATATTTTTTTACCACTTTTCTATCCCACCAGCAAGGAAAGAATGTTCCTCTTTCTCCACATCCTTATCTGCATGTGCCGTCACTTGTGTTTTTGATCTTAGCCACTCTGATTGGTATGAGGTAGAATCTCAGGGTCATATTGATTTCCATTTCTCTGATAATTAAGGACTTTGAGCATTTCCTTGAGACTCTTCTCTTGTGAATTCACTGTTTAGCTCAGTATCCAATTTTAATTTGGTTACTGGCATGTTTTAGAGGTTAACTGCTTGAGTTCTTTATATGTTTTTTTTCTTTTTTTTTAATTTTTATTTTCTATATTCTATGTTTACATTCCAAAGGCTTTCCCCTTTCCCAGTTCCCCCCACCATATATCCCATAATTCCTCTCCCCCAGCTATTCCCCAATCATTCCCCCCCACGATTTCTCTATTCTGGATCTTCAATACTGGATCCAATCTTTACAGGCCCAGGGTTCTCTCCTTTCTTCTTCTTGGGAATCATTTGACTTGCTCATTGTGCCTTGAGTATTTAGGGCTTCTGGGCTCATTAATATCCACTTATCAGTGATTGCATTTCATGTGTATTCTTTTGTGATTGGGTTAGCTCACTTAGGATGATATTTTCCAGATCTAACCATTTACCTACAAATTGCATGAGTTCATTATTTTTAATTGCTGAGTAGTACTCCATTGTATAAATATACCACATTTTCTGTATCCATTCCTCTTTTGAGGGATATCTGGGCTCCTTCCAATTTCTGGCTATTATAAACAAGGCTGCTATAAACATAGTGGAGGATGTGTCTTTATTGTATGCAGGGGAATCCTCTGGGTATATGCCCAGGAGTGGTATGCCAGGGTCCTCTGGAAGTGACATGCCCAATTTTCTGAGGAACCGCCACACTGATTTCCAGAGCGGTTTTAACATTTTGCAATCCCACCTACAGTGGAGGAGTGTTCCTCTTTCTCCACATCCTCGCCAGCACCTGTTGTCTCTTGAGTTTTTAATCTTAGCCATTCTGACTGGTGTGAGGTGGAATCTCAGGGTTGTTTGGATTTGCATTTCCCTGATGACTAATGATGTTGAACATCTCTTAAGGTGTTTCTCGGCCATCTGCATTTCTTCTGGTGAAAATTCTTTGTTTAGCTCTGTACCCCATTTTTTGATAGGGTTATTTGGTTCTTTGGGGTCTAACTTCTTGAGTTCTTTGTATGTATTGGATATTAGCCCTCTGTCGGATGTGGGGTTGGTGAAGATCATTTCCAACTTTGTTGGTTGCTGTTTTGTCCTTCTGACAGTGTCCTTTGCCTTACAGAAACTTTAGCTCTCTGCCAGATATTGGGTTAGTGAACTTTTTCACTCCAATTTTAGGTTGCCAATTTGTCCTATTGACAGCATCTTTTGTCTTACAGAAGCTTTTTAGTTTCATGAGACGTCATTTATCAAATGTTGATTGTAGAACCTGAGCCATTGATGTTCTCTTCAGGAAATTTCTCCCTGTGCCACTGAGTTCTAGGCTCTTTCCTATATTCTCTTCTATTAGATTCAGTATATCTGGTTTTATTTTGAGGTTCTTGGTCCACTTGGACTTGAGTTTAGTGCAAAGTGATAAATATGAATCTATTTTCATTCTTCTATGTATAGACTCCAGTTAGAACAGCAACATTTATTGAAGATTCTTCCTTTATCCACTGGATGGTTTTGGCTTCTTTGGCAGAGACCAGTGTCCACAGGTATGGGTGGACTTCTGGGTCTTCAATTCTATCTCACTGATGCACTTGTCTGTCTTTTTACCAATACCATGGAGTTTTATCACTATTTTTTGTAGTACATCTTGAGGTCAAGGATGGTGATTCCCCTGGAAGTTTGTTTATTGCTGAGAATTTTTGTGGCTATTCTGTGGGTTTTTTTTGTCTTTTTTTTCTTTTTCTACGTGAAGTTCTTTTCATATCTGTGAAGAATTATGTTGGAATTTTGATGGAGATTGAATTGAATCTTACTATCCCTTTTGGTAAGATGGCTGTTTTTACTATGCTAACCCTTCCAATCCATGAGCATGGGAGATCTTTCCATCTTCTGAGGTCTTTGATTTCTTTTTTCAGGTATTTGATTTTCTTGTAGTACAGATCTTTCACTTGCTTGATAAGAGTTACATCAATAATTTAATACTATTAAATTATAATAGTATTAAATTTAATCCAGGGTCCTCTGGAAGTGACATGCCCAATTTTCTGAGGAACCGCCACACTGATTTCCAGAGCGGTTTTAACATTTTGCAATCCCACCTACAGTGGAGGAGTGTTCCTCTTTCTCCACATCCTCGCCAGCACCTGTTGTCTCTTGAGTTTTTAATCTTAGCCATTCTAAGATTATCTAATGATAGATAATCATTAGATAGGTAGTATATTGATTGTATGTGGCTATTTGTTTCCCTAATTTCTTTCTCAGCCTGTTTATCATTTGTATAAAGGGAGGCTGGTTTGTTTGAGGTAATTTAAAATCCTGCCATATTGTTGAAACTGCTAATCATCTGTAGTAGTTCTCTTGTATAATTTTGGGGGTCACATATGTATATTATCATATCATCTGTAAATAGTGACACTTTGAGTACTTACTTTCCAAATTGTATCCCTTTGATCTTCTTTTGTTGTCTAATTGCTCTCACTAGAACTTTGAGTAATATACTGAATAGATAGAGAGTGGACAAACTTGTCTTGTCCCAGATTTATTGGGATTGCTTCTAGTTTCTTCCCTTTTAATTTGATGTTGGTTGCTGGTTTGCTACATGTTGTTTTTATTATATTTAGGCCTGTGTCATGAATTCCTGATCTTTCAAGTCCCTTTAACATGGAGCAGTGTTGTATTTTTTCAGAATCTAATGAGATAATAATGTGGTTTTATTCCTTGATTTTGTTTATAAAGTGTATTACATTGATTCTATATATTCCACCATCCCTTCATCCCTGGGATGAAGCCTACTTGATCATAGTGAATGATGGTTGTGATGTGTTCTTAAACTTGGTTTGTAGGTAGTATATTGATTGTATTTGTATCATTATTCATAAGCAAGATTGGTCTTAAGTTTTCTTTTTTGTTAGGTCTTTATATGGATTATGTATCAGAATAATTGTGGCTTCATAGAAAAAATAGGTAATATTCTTTCTGTTTCTGTTCTGTTGACTAGTCTGAGGAGTTTGGTATTAGCTCTTATTTTAAGGTCTGTAGAATTCTGCTCTAAAACAAACTAGTCCTGGGTTTTTATTTATTGGGGGTGTTTGATGATTATTTCTATTTCCTTAGGGATTATGGGACTGTTTAGATAGTTCACCTGATCTTGATTTAACTTTGGGACGTTGTATATGTCTAGAAAGTCATCCATTTCATCTAGATTTTCCAGTTGTGTATAGTCTATTTTAGTAAATTTGATTTTTTGAATTTCCTCAGTTTCTATTGTTATGCCTCCCTTTACTTTTCTGATTTTGTTATTTTTATACTGTCTCTGTGTTCTGTGTTAATCTATCATGTTGATTTTCTCAAAGGAAATCCCCTCAGCTCTTTGTTTTGTTGATTCTTTGTATCATTCACTTGTTATTTAACTATTCATTTTAGCCCCGAGTTTGAATATTACCTGCTGTCTGCTTCTCTCTGGTGTGTTTGCTTCTTTCTATTCTAGAACTTTTCAGCTGTTAAGTTGCTTGTATGGGATCTCTCCAATTTCTTAATGAAGACAATCATTGCTATGAATTTTCTTCTTAATGCTGCTTTCATTGTCTTCCATAATTTTGTGTATGATGTGCCTTTGTTTTCATTGAATTTTATAAAGTCTTTGATTTATTTCTTCCTTGACCAAGTTGTCATTGAGCACAGAGTTGTTCCATTTCCACCAGTATGTGGGCTTTCTAATGTTCTTGTTATTATCGAAGTCTAGCCTTATTCCATGATGATGTGATAGAATGCATGAAATTATTTCAATCTTGTATCTGTTGAGCCTTGTTTTATATGTGATTATATGATCAATTTTGGACAAAGTTCCATGGGGTTCTGAGAACAGTGTATATTCTCTTGTTTTGGGATGAAATGTTCTATAGGCATATATTAAATCCATTTGGTTCATAACTTCTGTTAGTTTCACTGTTTCTCTGTTTAGTTTCTGTTTCAGTGTCCTGTCCATTAGGAAGAGTGGTGTGTTGAAATATCCCACTATTTTGTGTGCATTTCAATACATGTTTTGAGATATAGTAGAGTTTCTTTTACTAAGGTGGGTGACCTTGCATTTATGGTATAGATGTTCAGAGTTGAGAGTGCTTCTTGGTGGATTTTTTTCATTGATACATAGGATGTGTCCTTTCCCACCTCATTTGATAACTTTTGGTTAAAAGTCTGTTTTAATGGATATTAGAATGGCAACTCCACCTTGTTTCTTGTGACCATTTGCTTGGAAGCATTTTTCTAGCCTTTTACTCTGATGTAGTATTTGTTTTTGTCAATGAAGTGTGTTTCTTTTTTTTATTATTGGATATATTCTATGTTTACAATTCATTTCCCCTTTTCTGGTTCCCCACCCCCCAAAGGTCCCACATGCCCCTTTCCCACCCCCTGCTCCCTCATCCACCCTTCCCACTTCCCTGTTCTTGTATTCCCCTACACTAATGCTTTGATCCTTTCCAGCACCAGTGTCCACTCCTTTCTTCTTGTCAGACATCATTTGGTATGTGAATTATGTCTTTGGTGTTTCGAGATTCTAGGCTAATATCCACTTATCAGTGACTGCATACCATGGGTATTCTTTTGAGACTGGGTTACCTCACTTAGTATAATATTCTTCAGCTCCATCCATTTCTCTAAGAATTTCATGAATTCATTGTTTCTAATGGCTGAATAGTACTTCATTGTGTCTATATACTACATTTTTTGTATCCATCCCTCCATTGAGGGACATCTGGGTTCTTTCCAGCTTCTGGCTATTATATATAAGGCTGCTATGAACATAGTGGAGCATGTATCCTTATTGCATGCTGGGGAATTTTCTGGGTATATTCCCAGGAGTGGTATGGCTGGGTCCTCCCGAAGTATCATGTCCAGTTTTCTGAGGAACCTCCAGACTGATTTCCAGAGTGGTTGTACCAGCTTGCAGTCCCACCAGCAGTGGAGGAGTGTTCCTCTTTCTCCACATCCTCGCCAACACCTGATGTCTTCTGAGTTTTAACTTAGCCATTCTGACTGGTGTGAGGTGAAATCTCAGGGTTGTTTTGATTTGCATTTCTCTAATGACTAATGATGTTGAACATATTTTAAGGTGTTTCTCAGCAATATGCTGGATCCTGCTTATGTAACCAGTATATTAACCTGTTTCTTTTTGAGGGAATTGAAGCCATTGATGAGAGATGTTAAGACATATGACTGTTTGCTCCTCTAATTTTCATTACTGGAGTTGGTATTATGTGAGTACTATTTTCTTCTTTTGTTTTTGCTGTGAGATGTTTATGGTTTTTTTTAGTGTATTTACCCTCCTTCTATTGGAGATTTTGTTCCAGTATCCTCTTTAGGAATGTATTAGTAAAAAGATGTAGTTTAAGTTTGGTTGTGTCTTGGAATATCTTGGTTTCTTCATTTATGATGATAGAGAGTTTTTCTTGGTATAATATTCTGGGCTGGCATTTATGCTCTCTTAGGCTCTGGATGACATCTGTCCAGAATCTTCTGCATTTTAAAGTCTCTTTTGAGAAGTCTGGTATAATTTTGATAGATCTCCATTATATATTACTTGGCCCTTTTCTCCTTACAGATTTTAATATTTTTTTCTTTATTCCACACATTTCGTGCTTTGAATATTATGTGATGGGAGGATGTTTTTTCTAGTACAATCTATTTGGTGTTCTGCAGGCTTCTTGTACATTTATAGATTGTACCTCTTTGTTTAGGTTAGGAAAATTTTCTGCTATGATTTTGTTGAAGTGGTTTTCTGTCTCTTTTAGCTAGGATTCTTCACCTTCTTCTATTCCTATTATTCTTAAGTTTGATCTTTCTATTGTGTACTGAAAATCCTGGAGATTTTGGGTTAGAATCTTTTTACACTTTGCATTTTCTTTACCTGATGTGTCAATACCTTTTATGGTATTTTCTACACCTGAGTTCCACCCTTCTATCTCTTCTTTTCTGTTGGCAATGCTTGCATCTGTAGCTCCTGATATCTTAACTAAGGTGTCCATCTTTGGGGCCAACTTTGTGTGTTTTATTTTTTGTTTTTACTTCCATTTCAGTTCAATTGCTTCACCTGATTGAAAGTATTTTCCTGTATTTATTTAAGGAGTTTATTTGTTTCTTTGTTAAGGGCTTCTACCTGTTTGCCTCTATTTTTCTGAATTCCTTTAAGGGAGTTTTGTATACCCTCCTTCAATGCCTCTATCATCTTCATGAGATGGGATTTTAGGTCATTATCTTGCTTTTCAGGCATGTTGGGGTAACCAGGGCTTGCTGTGGTGGAACTGGGTTCTGATGTTGACAAATTGCATTGACTTCTTTGGCTTATAATCTTGGGCTTGCCTCTGTCTATCTGGTTCTCTCTATTGTTAACTGGCCTGGGTGTCTGTGAATAGAACAGGCCTCCTTTCAGGGAGGCTCTGTTACCTGAGTTCGAGCTGGTCTCCTTGAAGGCAGACAGTGGTGTCTTTGATTAGAGTGGGCTTACTGTATCTCTGGTTAGAAGTTAGAACAAGTCTTCTGTGTTCCTGGTTATTTCAGACCTTCTGTGCTCCTGGTAACTAACTTCAGACCTCCTGTGGCTGGTTTCCAGTGGACCTACTGGAAGAATTGCAGTCTGTAGAGTTTGGGTTCATATTGGGCCACTAATTTGGCTTGGGTAGAGAAGTGGGCCAGAAGGTGTAGCTCAGGAAGATGGTAAGAGATTTGGAACTGTGTTATCTGGGCTCCATTGTTGACTCAGCTGGTGTCGATATTTGTGTGAGATTCTCACTTTTGTCTTTGGTGTTTGCAGACCTCCTCGGAGGTAAGAAGTCTGTAGCATTTGGTTGGGTATCAGGTCCAGGCATTTTCTTTCTTTTCTTTTCTTCTATTTTTTTATTGGATGTTTTCTTTATTTACATTTCAAATGTTATCCCCTTTCCTGCTTTCCCACCCAAAAACACATTATCCCATCCCCGACTCCCTGCTCACCAACCTGTCCTGGTATTCCCCTATACTGGGGCATCCAGTCTTCTCAGGACCAAGGCCCTCTCCTTCTTTTGATGTCCAACAAGGCCATCCTCTGTTATATATGCAGCTGGAGCCATGGGTCTATCTACATGTACTCTTTGGTTAGTAATTTAGTCCCTGGGAGCTCTGGGGGTACTGGTAGGTTCATATTGCTGTTCCTCCTATGGAGTTGCAAGCTCCTTCAGCTCCTTGAATCCTTTCTCTAGCTCCTCCATTGGGGACTTTGTGCTCAGTCCAATGGTTGGCTGAGAGTACCTACCTCTGAATTTGTCAGGTACTTGCAGAGCTTCTCAGTAGATAACTATACCAGGCTGCTGTTAACAAGAGCTTGTTGGCATCCACAATAATGTTTGGGTTTGGTTACTCTATAGGATAGAACCCCAGGTGGGGCAGTCTGTGGATGGTCTTTCCTTCAGTCTCTGCTCCACACTTTGTCTCTCTATCTTCTCCCATCAGTATTTTGTTCCCTCTTAAGAAGAACCAAAGTATTCACACTTCCTTCTTCTTGTGCTTCGCTTGGTCTGTGAATTGTGTCTTGGGTATTCCAAGCTTCTTGGCTAATATCCACTTATCAGTGAGTGCATACCATGAGTGTTCTTTTGTGTTTGGGTTATGTCACTCAGGATATTTTTTAGTTTCATCCATTTGTCTAGGAATTTCATGAATTAATTGTTTTTAATAGTTGAGTAGTATTCCACTGTGCAAATGTACCACATTTTCTGTATCCATTCCTCTGTCAGGGGGATATTTAGGTCTTCTCCAACTTCTGGCTATTATAAATAAGGCTACTATGAACATATTCGTGCATGTGTCCTTATTACAGGCTGGCACACCTTTGGGGTATATGCCTAAGAGTGGTATAGCTGGGTCCTCTGGTAATACTGTATCCAATTTTCTTAAGTACTGCCAAAGTGATTTCAGAGTGGTTTTACCAGCTTGCAATCCCACCAGCAATAGAGGACTGTTCCTCTTTCTCCATATCCTTGCTAGTATCTTCTGTCACCTGAGTTTTTGATCTTAGCCGTTCTGACTGGTGTGAGGTGAAATCTCAAGGTTGTTTTGATTTGCATTTCCTTGATGAATGGAGGATGCTAAACATTTCTTTAGGTGCTTCTCAGCCTTTTGGTATTCCTCAGTTGAGAATTCTTTGTTTACCCCATTTTTTTTTAAATTTTTTTAAAATTTTTATTTTCTATATTCTATGTTTACATTCCAAAGGTTTCCCCTTGCCCAGTTTCCCCCGCATATGTCCCATAATTCCTCTCCCCCAACTATTCCCCAATCATTCCTCCTCCCCCCCACGGTTTCTCTGTTCTGGGTCTACAATACTGGATCCAATCTTTACAGGCCCAGGGTCCTCTCCTTTCTTCTTCTTGGGAATCATTTGACTTGCTAATTGTGCCTTGAGTATTTAGGGCTTCTGGGCTCATTAATATCCACTTATCAGTGATTGCATTTCATGTGTATTCTTTTGTGACTGGGTTAGCTCACTCAGGATGATATTTTCCAGGTCTAACCATTTACCTACAAATTGCATGAATTCATTATTTTTAATTGCTGAGTAGTATTCCATTGTATAAATATACCACATTTTCTGTATCCATTCCTCCTTTGAGGGATATTTGGGCTCCTTCCAATTTCTGGCCATTGTAAACAAGGCTGCTATAAACATAGTGGAGCATGTGTCTTTATTGTATGCAGGGAAATCCTCTGTGCTTATCCCATTTTTAATAGGGGTATTTGGTTCTCTGGAGTCTAACTTCTTGGGGTCTTTTTTATATTGGATATTACTCCTTTATCAGATGTAGAATTGGTAAAGATCTTTTCCTGGTCTTTTGGTTGCCATTTTGTCCTATTGACAGTGTCCTTTGCCTTACAGAAGATTTACAATTTTATGAGGTTCCATTTGTCAATTCTTGATCTTAAAGCATAAGCTATTGGTGTTCAGTTCAGGAGATTTTTGCCTGTGCCAAGTGCTTGAGGGTCTTTCCTGCTTACTTTTCTATTAGTTTTCATGTATCTGGTTTTATGTGGAGGTCTTTAATCCACTTGAACTTGAGCTTTGTACAAGGGGATAAGTATGGATTGATTTACATTCTTCTACATGCTAACCACAAGTTGAACCAGCACATTTATTGAAAGTGCTGTCTTTTTTTCCACTGCATGCTTTTAGCTCCTTTGTTGAAGATCAAGTGACCACAGGTGTCTGGGTTCATTTCTGGGTCTTCAATTCTATTTCATTGACCTACTTGCCTGTCAGTGTACCAACATCATGCAGTTTTTGTCACTATTGCTCTGTAGTACAGTTTGAGGTCAGGGATGGTGATTCTGCCAGAAGTTCTTTTATTGCTGAGAATAGTTTTATGCTATCCTGGCTTTCTTGTTATTCCAGATGAAATTTCAAATTGCTTTTTCTCACTCTATAAAGATTTGAGTTGTAATTTGGATGGGGATTGCACTGAATCTCTATATTGCTTTTGGCAAATGGTCATTTTTACTATGTTAATCCTGCCAATCCATGAGCATGGGAGATTTTTCCATCTACTGAGATCTTCTTCAATTTTTTTCTTCATTGTGTTGAAGTTCTTGTCCTACAGATCTTTCACTTGCTTTGTTAGAGTCATACCAAGGTATTTTATATTATTTGTTACTATTATAAAGGGAATTATTTCTCTAATTTCTTTCTCAGACAGTTTATCCTTTGAGTAAAGGAAGGCCACTGATTTGTTTGAGTTAATTTTACATCCAGCCACTTTGCTGAAGTTATCAGGTTTAGGAGTTCTTTGGTGGAATTTTGGGGGTCACTTAGTATACTATCATGTTATCTGCAAATAATGAAATTTTGACTTCTTCTTTTCCAATTTGTAACCCCTTTCCTTCTTTTTGTTGTCTAATTCCTCTAGATAGGACTTTGCGTACTATATTGAATATGTATGGTGAGAGTGGACAGCCTTGTCTAGTCCCTGATTTCAGTGGTATTACTTCCAGTTTCTTTCCATTTAATTTGATGTTGGCTACTGGTTTGATGTATATTGCTTTTATTATATTTAGGTATGGGCCTTGAATTACTGATCTTTCCAATACTTTTATCATGTAGGGTTTTTAGATTTTGTCAAATACTTTTTCAGCATCTAATGAGATGATCATCTTTTTAATTTTGTTTATGTAGTGGATTACATGATGGATTTTGTTATACTGAGCCATCCCTGCATCCCAGGGATGAAGCATACTTGATCATAATGGATGATCTTTTTGATGTGTTCTTGGATTAATTTGCAAGAATTTTATTGAGTATTTTTGCATTGATATTCATAAAGGAAATTGGTCTGAATTTCTCCTTCTTTATAGGGCTTTGTGAGGTTTTGGTATCAATATTAACTGTGGCTTCATTGAACAAATTGGGTTGTGTTCCTTCTGTTTCTATTTTGTGGAATAATTGGTAACTATTGGTATTAGGTCTTCTTTGAAAGTTTGATAGAACTCTGCACTAAACCCATCTGTTCCTGGGCTTTTCTTGGTTGGGAGACTATTAATGACTGCTCCTATTTCATTAGGGGTAATGGGCTTTTTAGATCATTTATCTATCCTGATTTAGCTTGGTACCTGATATCTGTCTAGGAAATTGTCCATTTTATCCAGATTTTCCACTTTTGTTGAATAAAGACTTTTATAGTAGGTTCTGATTTTTTTTTTATTTATTTCCAGGTCCAGGCATTTTCTTAATTGAATTTACCTCCTCTCTGCTGATTTACCTTTTGTCAAATAGACATAAAACTATCCACCATAATTGATGCTGGAAATCCTACCACTAAGCCCATCTTCAGTAACATGGAGACAGAGGCATGGCATTACCAGGCATACAAAATGACACTTTTCTTCTGTCACCAAGAGTTGTTTATTCCCCTCTATGTGGATGGGTTATAACCACTTAAAATTTAACTTTTTTCCTGTCCTTTCTCCCATTTCACCCTCTCAGAGGCAGCCTCTGCATACATGACCCCCTTTACCAATAAACCTCTCAGATGTGATCTACTGTTTGGTATAATCACTTTTTGACACACCTTATCTCCAACACAAGGTGCTTCTTCTGACAAATCACAGCAACTGATTCCTTATCAACTCTGTACACACAAATACATCATTTTAATGACACCACCTTTCCTTTCTTATGCATCCCAAGATCACACACTAATATAAACATCACAATATAAGACATCCTACTAACTTAAAAAGTTCACAATCTTACAAATTCAAATACTTTTAAAAATTCAGTGCCTTTTCAAATACAAAGTCTCTCATGTAGGTTCTTATAGAACCAGAAATAAATTAAATATTTTCTAACTTAAAGAGGGAAGAAATAGGGTATAGTCACAATCAGATCAAATCAAAACCAAACTCAAACTTACTCAGTGCCCAATATCTAGAATTCACTCTCAATCTTTCCCATTCCTTCAAAGAACCTGGGTCACTTCTCTGGATCCTCTGCAGCACATATAGCTTGTTTGTCTCCTAGGCTTAGGCTGGGTCCACTCCACATCTACTGCTCTTCTAGATAGCTCTCCCATATTACTGGTATACCCAAGATGTGGGACCTCCTGCTAAGTGGGCTGCAATTTCACTAATAGTCTCTCCTTGGTTTTTTCATGATGCCATGCTTCAAATTTTCTTCATGACCCCTTCAATCCTGGGGCTTCCATTGCCACTGAGGCTGCATTCTTGACAATGGTCTCTTTTGACTCCTCACAATAGCATGCCTTAGCTGATCTTCATTTCTCTGTCATGCCTTAAAGTCTAGTACAACCTGGTAGACTCTTACTCATGACCAAGTTTGGCTGCTACATTAAGGTACAACCTTGGCCACTTCTGAACACAGCTTGTGTGTACTGACTCTGAGAAAATACTTCCCAGAAGACTTCACCTCAGTGATGCTATTCCCTTCATTTTCTTTTTTTTCTTTCTTTCTTTTCTTCTTCTTCTTCTTCTTCTTCTTTTTTTTTGTTTGTTTTTTGTTTTTTGTTTTTCCGAGACAGGGTTTCTCTGTGTAGTCCTGGCTGTCCTGGAACTCACTCTGTAGACCAGGCTGGCCTTGAACTCAGAAATCCACCTGCCTCTGCCTCCCAAGTGCTGGGATTAAAGGCGTGCACCACCATGCCTGGCTGCTATTCCCTTCTTAATCATCACTAATTTCTCTGTTCCAGCTGACCAGCATCTATTACCACAGAACATCAATGGTTTTACTTCTGTGGTTCTAATATCTTGTTAATCACTTCTGACTTTTCAGCCCCAGCTAACTAGAACCACAGACTCTTAAATAAAAATAGCAAACAGCTCTATAGTGCCAATAAATGACTCTCAAAATTCTCTCTGAAACATCAAAAGGCAGGCCTCCATCACCCACATGGCTCTCAGCATTCTTGTCTCTCAAGATCCCACAGAACAACTCAGTAGCTTTAAACATTCAATGACTATACTTGTTCAAATTTTCATGAAAGGGGGTTGGGGAATGCCAAGGCTTTGGCTACTTCTTCTAAGATGAAAATCTGACGGAGGACTGTTAAGTGTTAAAATTGAACAAATTCTTCTTTAATGCAATGTCTGGTACAAAGTATTTTCTTTATGTTTGCAAACTTCAAAAGTGAAATTGTATCTGAAAATGATTTTTTTACTACAAATACTAAAGATTCATTATATACACTGGTCAGTAAATGTTATACATCATGATACTAACATACTTGCATTGTGAATGTGCACTCATTTAATAGTTTTCTCCAAATGTAACTTTTTAAGTCGTTTACATCTATCTCTATAAAAGAATTTTTTCTCAATTGGGTCAGGTATTACATGTGAAAGGTATTACACAGTAGGTCTCACAGTCTATTTACTGAAGAAATATATATCCTTACCTATTGACATTGTATATAACAGGCTATATGTAGAATATTTGAACCTATATTGGTCATATTATAAATTAGATTGATTTTGTATCACCCTGCTCAGATACTGGATTAGTTTGTTTGGTTTTTTTTTTATTTTTATGTGACTAGAAAAAACAAAGGAAGTGAAGAGAAAGTATATGAAGACATGATATCACCAAGAGACTGAATATAAAATTTACCGTTGAATGTGCTACTTGTAGAAACTACATGGAAGTGTTCACATCTCTCATTTTTTTCTTTGTAAATGCTAACATGGTGGCTGTGAGAACTTCATAGATGAATCTCAAGGAACTCTATTGAAAAAACAGTTCTTATACATGTCAGCAACATGGCATCAGTATTCAGGGTGGCACACTGGTATCTTCAAACCTTGTTGCTAAGGCTGCAGCTACAAAGTGAAAAATCTCTTTCCAAAGCCACTGCTCATTGTTTACATTTAATAACTTTGCAATTAACACATTTACCAAGTGTAGATCTTAACTGTCTTTGCATCACTTAGAGCTTTCTGCAGATGGAGGACTCTCATCACTATGTTTGGTATCTTCCAATTTATGAGGGCATGTGTGTTCTTGATATACAAAACAAGAAGGGTCCACTTCATGTGGTATGTTTGGATAGTTTCCTTTTCCTGGAGCCTTCCTGGCTGCTGAACTTGTTCCCCTGAGCATCCAGTGTCATCTCTCTGTATCTATACCATCTGTCTGTCTGCCTGCCTGCTTTTGCCCTCTGCACTGTTTAACAGCACTTCTAAAAGGAAGCCTTCTTAGGAACCTCACTTTCTCCCCGAAGCAAATTATATTCTGCTGTATTTTTACCTCATTTGTTTCAATTCTACTCTTATTCCAATCACTGCTCTTAAGAGGTAGAAAAGCTGGAGCCATAAGCTCCTAAACTCCCCCTCACTGTTCCAGCGGGAGAGGAACAAGTCTTTCTTCCTCAGGCTTCCCCTTGCATCCATCCGCTTTTCCCATAGTCCCACCAGGCCTTCTACTAAGAGACATTGGATTCCCTTTGAAGCTTTTGTTACAGAGATATAAACAGAGAGCTATAAAAACACAGAGGGATCAATTAATTCTGCTGCAGGGGATCAAGGAGGACATCAAAAAGAAGGAGACCTTGGAGCTTGCCCTTGAAGCTTGATGAGTACGTTAAAAATATATCAAGAATTGAGCCAGAAAGAAAATCCAATCTTTTGCTGTCTTAACCAACTGTCCTGGATGAAAACCAATAGACATACTTTCTAACTGGCTGGGGGTTTTCTAAACCACTAAGCTCGGCCTACAGAAGTGCATCAGCAGTGCTTGCTGTAATTCTAGAGACAGGAATGCATCAGCTCAGATTGGTTTAATGGCCCTAGGTCCCCTAATGTATCTTACAAGGAGAAGAAGAGTCAAGTATGATGTGCTACTGCTGTCTCACCTGACTGCCTTAGGCATGTCAGTCTTCATTTCTCAATTCTAATTCTTTCCCCTCAGCCTCCACTGCAAAGGCCCCAAAGGATATTAAAATTAAGATTCTGAACATTGTATTCAAAGAAAGAAACAAATATTAATGTCAGTCTGTTTGGAAAGTAGAAAAGTAGAATTGTGTACTGGACAGAAAACTGCCTTTACCTTCAAACAAACTAGAATTTTAACATGGCTATTGAGGGAAATACTTTAACTATCTGAGTTTCCTTTTTTCTTTTATTTTCATACTTAAATGTGTTGTTTCAGATTCAGAATCTGTATTTGTTACATAGTGACACTAAGAATATTAAACCCTCATGACTATGAAATTATATATATATATATATATATATATATATATATATATATATATATAATTAGAGTAGATCATGAAATGAAGTAACTAAATCTTAAATTTAGTCATCAGAATACTTTCTTGAAACTCAAGAGCTAGTTAACTCCCCAATATCATGGCCTCTCAGCTGGAGAATCTCCTGGACTTAGGTTAGTAATCCAAGATCTCTCTCTCTCTCTCTCTCTCTCTCTCTCTCTCTCTCTCTCTCTCTCTCTGTGTGTGTGTGTGTGTGTGTGTGTGTGTGTGTGTGTGTGTGTGTGTTTTATAGGAGGAATCAATTTGAGAGGTAGAGGGGGAGAAAAATATGATAAAAATGCACATCCCTTGACAAATTATAATTGTTTCACAGTTTATGTTTCCAACATGGCTTAAAATACTTTTCTTCTTATACAGCAGCTGGCGTTAAGGCCAGAGGCTGTAGAGAAAAGCACACTGAGTTCTTAGTTATGACATAAACTTGATCGTACATCCATGGACTGGTTTCTTAGTACTTCTTTGCTTCAGTTATTATATGAGGGGAAAATAATAGTTCTTAGTGCATTATAGATAAAATATTCATAGACTACATAGAAATGTATAGATTATAGAAATAGAAGAAAATGAAATTATGTAAAGCAATACTTTTAATGGAATAGGTTTACACATTTAGAAATTGTTGAATGATTAAATGGCGTAATACAATGAAGTCTTTCAAAAGAATCTACTAGAACCAAGGAAGCATTGGCTATGACTGTCAGCATTTGCCATATGTACTTGATATTTCTTGATATGTCTACAACAGTTTTAATTCTCAGAACAATCCTTCATCTATCTGCACAAATATTATTTATTCTTGATGTAATTTAAGGAAATCAAAGCTAACTTGTGAGGTACTGTGGCCAAAAGACTGATTCCACTCAGCACCTGGAGTCCCACCTGATTTCCAGGGCCTCAGCCTTCTGGTCTCATCTGAGATCTTCTCACTATGTGCTTGCATACATGTGTCAAGCCAGACTCAGTCAGAATAGAACCCTGTATCATTGTTTACTGCACCAGGCTTGTGCTTTCTGCCCTCCTTGTTCTTTACAGTTTACATAGATGATAAAATATAATTGGCTTTCATTAGCCTAGAGAGCACTTTTTATATACTTGTCTATCTGCTCTTCTACCTTAACATTACCAGAGGCATTCATAGTTCCATTTGTGTTACCAGAAGTATGGTTCTCTTAAGTTTCATATGAATGGAATTACGTGGTGTAAATTCTGATACCTGAAGGCATCTTACCTCTATAAAGTTTTTTATAAGTGTTTATATTGTCCAGAGAATAGAATTGTGTTTATTTCTTTCATTTTCTTCTATTTATTAGTAGATATGACTACCCTGTCTTCTGTTACAGATCATTTCCACTTTGCATCAATAGAATGAAAGAGTAAGCAATGGATATTCCTGCAGAAATATTTCATGAACAAATGTATATACAAATCTGGTTGTAAATTGTCCTGGTCACCATGTAAGGTTAACTCAATGTTATAATCACATTGCCAGAATAGAAATATTTACTGGCAATCTTTCCTCCCATCTCCTTGACCTTCTACTCATCTTTCACCCCACATGTGCTGCTTGCAGCATGATGCTTGTTTTATTAATTCTAAGCTTTTAGTAGTATTTAAAAAAACAAATTTGTGATGTTCCCTGAAATTTTATGGTTTTCACTTTAAAATTTAATTATATCTTGTTTTATTTCTTCATGTATTCTATTTGAACTTCATGTGCCCTTCCTAACAGAGCTATTATATATGTCCCCATTTTTAATGTTTTTAACATGCTTGAAATATTTCTATTTTCATATCCCTAGCTCTTAGCTTTGATGCTTTTGTCCTCAGTCCATTAATGGTGATTGCTGTCAGAAATTTTTGACCTTGCCTATTAGCCCCATAATTTTATTTTACTTAAAATATTTTGCTGTTCAACTCATATTCCAAGGAATTTGTTGCAAAATTTTATTTATTGAACTGTATTTTTAATTGGTATTTGTGTGTAACTACCTTTTCTTTTTTTAATGTATTCTCAAGAGTATCATTAAAAACAATTGTGAAACATAATTCCTTTCTTTCTGTTGCCTTATTTTCTTCTAGCTAACTTCCTTTGCATGCTCTCTTTCCAGCTGAGATAACCATATTGTTTGTCTCCTGTGTTTTTTTTCTCAGACTTCTCCTTATCTCTCTGTGACTGTACAAGTCCATCAGTTCCCCACAGTACTACTGAGGTAGAAGCTGTTTGTTTGCCTTTGCTGAGACTCGGCTTTACTGTTTACAGGCTGCAGAACAAGGACAAAGTGACCAATATCAATAAAACATGGTTCTTAACAATAAGACCTTCCCTCTAAAGTTTTTGGGTATTGAGAGACATAGTACAATTATGATGAAGCAAATATGCCTGCCTAAAATAAATGCTGAGCTGTGTATTTGTGGTTGTAATGCTTTTGAACCTTATCTTCATTCTGACCTAGCTGAAGAGACACTAAACACATGATCTTAGAGGAAGATGAACTGTCTAGGCACTATTGGGTTAGACACAGACATTATTTTTATATCGCTACACCCACTATGTTACCTAAGTAGTCTTAGTGGCATAGAACTGATGGGATTCCAAATGAAGCAGAGAAGCAAGATTTGTCAAGCAGAAAGGATGAATGTTAATATTGGAATTGGACATGGTGTCATATATCTGTAAGTCCAGCAACTACTCAGGAAGCTAATGTAGAAAGATAACTTGGAGATAGTCTAAAAGTGTAAAAGTGTAAAATCAATCTTGGCAGCACAAAGAGACTGATATATATATATATATATATATATATATATATATATATATATATATATATAGCTATCAATGATATGCAGGCAAGGCAGGTGAGAGCAAGTGTACTATACGACTGGAGACTGTGATTGAGCAGTGAAAAAAGAAGTTGGGCTGAGAGTTTTAGAGAAAGAGGACAGGGGACAGAGAGGGGAGAAGGACAGAGAAGATGAAGGAATGAAAGGTCTAACCAAATCCACGTGGTTTAAAATAGCCACAGATAGCTATGAATATCACAGAAAGGATAGAATAATATAGAAAAATTTGTCCAATCTAGATGGGCATCTTGTATCAATAACAATTGGTTCTGAGTTCATTGTGTAGGCATTTTGTTGAGAATTTCCTGATATAAATCTGACTGATAAATTACAAGCCTGTAAAGTTTTGATATCACTGGTTTATGAGGATTTTTGACAGATAGCTGCAGGGGGCAGATGACTGGAAATGTGAGCAGGATTCTCAGCAAGGGAGCCATGAGTTGGGCAGCTACTACATGGGGACCATAGGGGTAGAGAGGCCATGATACTAAAGCACCTCCGGCAATCACATAGATTGTTTTTAATATAAAGGCAAAACACTCACACTCACACACACACACACACACACACACACACACACACACATGTGGAGAGAGAGAGAGAGAGAGAGAGAGAGAGAGAGAGAGAGAGAGAGAGAGATTTCATTATAAATCAAGGAGCTATAGGTGTTCCACAAAATGCAGTCTATGAATAGTATTGAAGACAGGTTAAAACTCTTGGCTAGGGATGTCAAGGGCCCAAGGAGGAAAATGTTGATATGGTTTTGCTAGATGTTCATGTTGTTAAATTGTCTTCTAAATTGTTATGTTTGCATCTATAAGTTTGAGCTTCTTTATCCTTTGTCAGAGGAACTTCCTGATGCTCTAGATAGTGGTTGAAGTGGAGATATATAACTTTTCAAAGTCTGAGAATAAACCACTGTACCTGCTTGGTTATAGGCAAGAAGAAATCTTTATGAATGTCTCCCCTCACAGAAGTAGAGGTGGAAGGAAAGTAAAAGCTGGAGAATGGGTCAGAGTGCTCTGTAAAGCTGGCCTCTGGGTACAATATCTGTACAAGGTCAAGCCAGTTAAACATTCCAGTGTGGATTGAGGACAGGTTCCTGAAGCTGAATCCTTTCCTGAGGAGCTTTTAACAGTTCATGGCTGTTAATTAGTGAAAGTTGCTTCTCTTTGGTGGTGTGGGTACTGGTAAGTTCCCTATTTCTGAAGAGATTACTCCCCAAACAATCTGTATATAGAAGAAAAAATGGGGAGGAGAAAAAGTACCTAGAGATGTGTTGTAGGGAGATTAGAAGATAGCCAGAAAGAGGGAGTGGGGCATGGATATGACCTGTAAATGCATTTTTAAAAGTTTCATTTTTTTCTTTATCCCTGGTTACCTTATAAATAAATGACACAGAGACTATAAGATTTATTAAAATAGCTTTACCACACAATAATTGGGCAATTAATAATCTGAATTCTATAAATTAATCTAGCAACCTCCCAGGCCAAATCCCAGTTTAGTTTGGTCTGGCTCTCTGGGTTTCAGGTATTTTTCCAAAATATCTCTCCAGACCTCTTCTTTGTGGGGTATTCCCCTATCCTAATCTTTTTCCATTTCCCTGTCCCTGTGCCTCCCCCTGTCCCTCTGCTCCTCCTCTTCCCCCTCTCTCTCCCTGCCCTTTTCCCTCTCCCTCCTCTTGCTATCCCGGCCCCTCCTCCCTCCCCTCCCTTCCACCTTCTTCCTCTCTGTCTCTGTCTCTGCCTCTCTCTCTCTCTCTCTCTCTCTCTCTCTCTCTCTCTCTCTCTCTCTCAATCTCTCTCGCGGAAGTCCCACCATATTCTCTATGCTGCTTAGCCATTGGCTGATCAGCTTTTATGGACAAGATAGAGAACAAATGGGGACAATGTTTATACAAACTTGAAACAGGAGATACTTGGAATAAACATTCCAATGACATGTGTGGATTGTAACAAGATATAGAGGCTGGAAAACCAGCATTTTAATGCTACAAATATAGTCCTTACACAATACACAAAAACATGCCTGCAATGACCAGATGTTTTCTATGTATGCATGGGATGTTCAAATCAAAATGAAAGGGGGAAAAAGCTGAAAATACAAGATATAGAGGAAATACTGTATGACACAAAGGGCAACAGTGATTGCCAATGAGAGTATTATAGTAAAAAATAAGAAAAAACCAACCAAAACCAACCAACCAACCAAACAACAACAAAACCCTGTGTTTTTATTTACTTTTCTGTTGCTGTAAGAAAACCCCAGGAGCAAAACCAACTGGGAGGTCATGGGGGAGAAGAGGTCTACTTCAATTTACAGATTACAGCTCATCATGAAGAAATGTCAGGGCAACAGTTCAAGGCAGGAACTTATAGGGAGGGGCGGAAGTAAAGACCATGGAGAAATATTGCATACTGGCTTGGTACTCAAGGCTTGCTCAGCTTGCTCTTTTTATTAATACTAAGTATTATCAACCAATAGAAGGCTGAGATCAACTATATCAATCATTAATCACTAACATGCCCCCTCAGAATTGCTTGTAAACCAAGCTGATGATGGTAATTCCTCAATATTCCCAGATGACTCTAGTTCATGTCAAGTTGACAAACTACTTAACCAACACAATCATTCAAGTTGACCATAAGCAAATCAGCAAATAAAAGGAAATTTCATTTGAGGAAACCAGAAAAATATCTCCCTAGGCAAAGCTATAGCAGCCCCACCAGTTGCTTATTAAGAAGTAACTATAGAGTCACTGATGTGTACTTTACCCATTCCAGTTGCTTTGCAGATTGGGCTTCAGAAAAACACATGTCTTGGTAACTGATGCACAGTAGAACATTGCTATTCTCAACAGACAGTGACAACTACAGTGGATAGGACTTTAACCTTCTTTTTTTTTAACACTGTATCCTCCACATTTATTAATACACTGGGATACATGTGCATGTGCCCAGACACTGGAGCAATAGTCTAGCTAGAGTGTCAACAATCAGGGTTCTATCCTGGGAGCACAGAAGGGTTATAACCATTGGCTTTCCTGCACTCATCTAAATATGATGCGGACAATGGTGGACACTGGAATCTAGAAGGAAATGGACAGTATCTCAGACTTTCAGTTAAATTCAGCTGTGTACAATGATTAGAAACCAGTGTTGAAGGACCACATTAGAAAGGAACTGAGTAGAAGCATCATCACCTAAGCCCTAACGAGCTTTAGGAATAGGTTCACAGGAGCCTTTTTTTATTGGATATATTCTATATTTACAATTCATTTCCCTTTTTCTGGTTCCCCACCCCAAAGGTCCCACATGCCCTTTTCCCTCCCCCTGCTCCCTCTTCCACCACTTCCCTCTTCCCTGTTCTTGTATTCCCCTACACTGATGCTTTGATCCTTTCCAGTCCCAGTGTCCACTCCTTTCTTCTCGTCAGACATCATTTGGCATGTGAATTGTGTCTTTGGTGTTCCAAGATTCTAGGCTAATATCCACTTATCAGTGACTACATACCATGGGTATTCTTTTCAGACTGGGTTACCTCACTTAGTATGACATTCTCCAGCTCCATCCATTTCTCTAAGAATTTCATGAATTCGTTGTTTCTAATGGCTGAATAGTACTCCATTGTGTATATATACCACATTTTTTGTATCCATTCCTCCTCTGAGGGACATCTGGGTTTTTTCCAGCTTCTGGATATTATAAATAAGGCTGCTATGAACATAGTGGAGCATGTATCCTTATTGCATGCTGGGGAATCTTCTGGGTATATGCCGAGGAGTGGTATGGCTGGGTCCTCCGGAATTATCATGTCCAGTTTTCTGAGGAACCGCCAGACTGATTTCCAGAGTGGTTGTACCAGCTTGCAGTCCCACCAGCAGTGGAGGAATGTTCCTATTTCTCCACATCCTCTCACCTAATATCTTTTGAGTTTTTGATCTTAGCCATTCTGACTGGTGTGAGGTGAAATCTCAGGGTTGTTTTGATTTGCATTTCTCTAATGACTAATGATGTTGAACATTTTTAAGGTGTTTCTCAGCCATCTGAATTTCTTCAGGTGAAAAGTCTTTGATTAGCTCTGTACCCCACTTTTGGATAGGGTTATTTGGTTTTCTGGGGTCTAACGTCTTGAGTTCTTTGTATACATTGGATATTAGCCCTCTGTCGGATGTGGGGTTGGTGAAGATCTTTTCCCAATTTGTTGGTTGCCGATTTGTCCTTTTGACAGTGTCTTTTGCCTTACAGAAACTTTATAATTTTATGAGGTCCCATTTGTCTACTCTTGCTCTTAGAGCATAAGCAATTGGTGTTCTGTTCAGGAATTTTCCCCCTGAGCCAATGTCCTCAAGGGTCTTCCCCAGTGAAGCTTACAACTATTACTGATAAACTCTTTCCTGTAGAGAAGAGGCTGGAAGGGGAGTGCGAATATACTATTTATTTTCTTGCCTTCTGTGATGACCAGGGCCTCCATTATCTGAACTAGAAAACAAAGGTGAATAAAGACCTAAAACATAGAATGAGTGTTCTATTTCAGCTCTATTCTCTTCACATCTCTCTAAACACACATATCTTTGCTCCTATTCTGGGAGCAAAGGTGGTGGATGCCTATTCTGCTTTCTCTTCACTCAATGAAGTGAACATTTTGTAAGAGAGATAAATGACATAGGAACTTTACTATAATGTTAATTTTTTTTAAAATCAAGTAGTAAGCAAGAAGGTTTCAGCAAGTTTTCAACAAACTTTGATAATATTGTATACACTTATCCCCTAGTCAAATCTGTATATTCCATTCAGTTTACCTACATTCTCATTATTTATCTTAGTATATTTTTGGGTGTAATCTAAATAGCCATCACTATGAATAAGACTATCTAAAAATATCTAGAACACCTGATGTTCCAATGCATTGCATGTTAGAAATGCACTTTCTAAAGAAGGAATGAAGATTTCATGGCATTACTTGGCAAACAATGTCCAATCAACCATATTTTAGCTCATGCTGAATTAAGTAGAAAAATAGTTAATTTTTTTCCCACTGTCATCTCAGAGTTTTCCACATAGACAATCTCCTGATGTCATTTAATGTATTAAATACTTTGGATATGATTATGTTTACAATAAAAGTTTTCAAAAATGAACAAATAGCCGAACATTATTTCTAGTCACTTGCTACAATGTAAGTCTCATATTCATGTAAAATTTACAAGCCCATAAAATGCACTCATAAAGGTTGAAATGTACAGTATGTTAACCATAATACAGCAAACTCCAGATACAGATGAGTGTTTATCTAGGTAAGAGCACATAGCACCTGGAGCCTGCTACTCCCTGACATCCCAAGCCCTGATGAATTGTTTGTACTATGTGGTAGACAGTGCTTTGCCCATTGCAATGTTTTTCTGCATAGGATTTCTTGCTTGAGTTTTATTGTGCATTCAGAATTCTTCCTCGCTGAGTGTTCTTCAATGAAATATTTATAACATGCCAGACCATTAAATAAACAAGCAATTCCAGGCTAGATTTATTTGTCTGCCCTCAGCAAACCTTTGAGCTCTGTAGAGTTCATTCTTTTGAAGCCTGTGTGCAACTCTGGGGGTGGGGTACCTGTGATGATACTCTTCCTCTGTTTCTCTTTCTTTATTTACATCATGCAATAGACCACTCAAGCTGAAGTGAAAGAGACGAAATGGCATTATATGCCTATGATCTGAACTAATTGCAACACATCTCTATTTCTTTATGTGATTCTTAAGATGGAAAAAAATCATAGCCTTATTTTAAGTTTCCATTAGACTCAACCTCAACTTTTGTTCTACATGAGACAGTCAAAAATTCAAAATACTTTTACATTCAATGGCATAGATGATGTAGCTAATTAAAAATCTTTCTCTAAAATTATATCTGAGAGCTTATGAAAATAAGTGTTTTGAAAACCCTAATTATTTATCTTGGATTTGATATGTTAATGATAAAACCAAAGACTTATTCCTAAACATTAGGGTTATGCATACTGGACATATTTTTGTCTTTTCTTCTTAGGGGAAAATTGACCTAGAAAGGAATTTTAGGGTGGAGGTCAGGGGACTATTGCATGTATCTTACACTTTGATCAGATATGCACATACAGACTAGAGTATAAATTCAGATAAACTGAGAACATAGAGCAGAATGGAAGAAAGAGGGGCATCGGCACGGAAATTAAGTGAGAAGTGAGGAAAATCCAAGGCCCAGAGAGTAATTATGGATAATAGCTGCAGATGTCTAGGTATCTAAGATTGAGAGAGACAAACATTGATAGATGCAGAAGAGTTCTGTGCTTAGGCTGGCGTAAGGGGGTCTTGTGAGCAGAGTGAGTTTGCACATGTGTGTGCATCTGTATGTATGGTTTTTACTGTATCCATGGGGTGTCCATTTCATATGACCTACAATATTGTAGCTTCACTGTAAACCATGAAATCCCTCTCTTTGTTGGAATCCCACTCACTTTTACTTTGCTTCCTTTCAATTGTTCTGATGTGCTTAGAGCTCTTTGTGTTTCATAGTAGCTCTTCTGTTAAAATTGTCTTCATTATATCTGCATTGTCACTGTTCTGTTCTACTGACTTGTGTCATGATTACCGTTTCCCAGAGATGTGGGGTGATTCTTGACATTGCCAGATCATGTTTGAGTCCTCTGAGGAAAAATTATGATAGTGTTCTTAGATTCTAGGAATTGCTATACTCTGCACCATGGAATCTAGATGGTAATAAATTGCTTCAGAATAATGTCTATGAAACTGTGTAGTCACTAATTACTTCATCTCCTCCGTGTAATTTATAATTTGAATAATAATTATTTTATAGTTTTTTGGGTATAATGGAATATTTTATGAATACTACTTTAATATATTTTAAATACTAAAAATAATAGCTCTTATAATTCTAAGTAAGTTATTTGTTTTCTCTGAATGTACCAATCTCATCCTCCTCTACCTGCTTCTATTTGCTACTGTTTTCTTTTCCATTTTCAATTTATAAATGTATTCACTAAATTCTGCTGGCTTTTACTTTGTAAGAATATTGAAATATGTCTAAAACCAATAGAGGATCATGACCATGTCATGGTTTTATTAAACTTTTAATTTTGGTATTTATAATTTAAAAGAAATAACATTCTACTGTCAACACAAAGAGATATTTCTAAGAAGAATTATAGCCAGATGAACATAAAAGAAGAACAAAAAACTTATTAAAACATACCTAAAACATTAGGCATTTTTACAAAGAATTTTTAAATATTTTGAAGTACTAGATTTTTAAAGAGACTAGTTATAAACTAATTTAACTTTCAGATTAATTTTAGGAAAGTTAATTATGCGTGCTTAATTAATTAATTAATTAATTCATCCATTTATCCTTATCTCATACAAAACATTCACATTACAGTTTCCTCTCCCTCCACTCATTCTAGCCCTCACACCATATATTTCTCCCCTATTCCCTAGATTCACTGATTCTCATTCATCTTCCCCCAAAAAAGTGTAGGCATCTCTGGAATATCAACTGTACACATCATATCATGTTACAATAAGACTAGGCACAACTTTCATATCAAGGCTAGGTGAGGCAACCCAGTAGGAGAAAGAGGGTCCCAAGATCAAGCACTTCCACTTCCACCTTTATGATTTCCATAAAACCCACCAAGCTAATAACCATAACATATGTGCAAAGAACCTAGTGTGTATCCATGCAGGTTCTTTGAAATTCTGTTCATTCTCTGTGAACTGCTTTGAGCTGTATTTAGTTGCTTCTGTGTGTTGTGCTCTCTTAATGGCCTTCACCATTCTGGTGCCTGTAATTCTTCCTCCATCTCTTCTTAGGAATTCCCCGTGTTCTGGAGTAGACATCCAATATTGGGTCACTCTCCACTTAATGGTGTCTTGTTTCTCTAAATCTTCTCCCATCAGCAGAGGAAGCCTATCTGATGATGATTCTCCTAGCCTCAGATTTATGACTTATAGCACAGTATCAATGGGAATAATTTCATTGGCGTTTTGTTCTATTCTATGTCTCTGGACTACCAGATTTCTTGCTCCTGGTCATCCAGGCAATGTCAGGCCTGGACTCCTTCTCAAGGAATGGGCCTCAAATTAGACAAGTCATTGTTTGGCCACTCCCACAAGTTCTGTGCCACCATTGCCCTAGCATATTCTGCAGCTAGGACAAATTGTAGGTCAAAAGATTTGTGACTAGGTTGGTGTCCTAGTCCCACCCCTGGGAGTCTTGCATAGTTATAGAATATTGTTGGTTTGGGTCTATATACTCGATTATTAGAAATAATTGTATTGGTCACCCTCATAGATTCCTGAGAGTTTATACTGTACTAGGTTTCCACATTGCCTCCAAATGACATCTAATTTCAATCAATTTTCCTTGAACTCTCACATTTTATGCCCCCCATTGATCTTTCCTATTCCCATTCCCCACCCATCTCTAGTCCAACACAAAATCTATTCCATTTCCATTTCCAAGGGAGATCTATGCATTTCCCTTAAAGCCATCTTTATTATATAACCACTTTGGGTCTGTGAACTGTAGATGATTATCATTTATGTAACAGTTAATATGCACTTACATCCATGTTTGTATTTCTAGATGTGTGTTACCTCATTCAGGATGATTTTTGTAGTTCCATTCATTTGCCTGAAAGTTTCTCAATGTCATACCTTTTACCCTGCTGAATATTAGTCCACAGTATTAAGTGTGTCACATTTTAATCCATTCCATGTTTGAGGAATATCTGGATTGTTTACATACTCTGATATTATGAATAATGCTGCTATGAACATAGCTGAGCAAGTGTCTCTGATAGGATGGATCATTCTGAGGATATACTCAGAAGTGTGTCTTGAGGTAGATTCATTCTCAACTTTTGAGGAACCACCATATTGATCTGTAAAGTGACTGTGCAAATTTGCACTCGCACCATCAATGGAGGATAGTTCCTCTTGCTCCACATCCTCATGAGCATGATGAGTCATGATGTGCATTCTTGATATTAGCTATTCTGACAGGTGTCAGATGGAATCTCAAAGTAGTTATGATGCATTATTTATATAAATAACATTGGGCAATTATTAGAATATGAAGAGTGATATTGGTTACGGTGCTTGGTTCTGTCAACCACACAATTGTCTTCTCTTCAACCCTTTCTCAGACTGTATACTTTAAAGACAGATTTATTGTATTGAAAGTGAATTTATGCCTTCAAAAGGAGACAATATTTTTCAATAGAATATAGGTCAAAGAAAAAAACACTTCATTAATGATGTTAAATAAAGTACAGCAGATCATAGAGAGAATAAATTTTCATTGTTTTACTCACAAAAGTTTTAGGGAAGACGGTGCCTGCGACCTCGTCACAGGATGCCCAAGACATGACTCCTTGTGGAGAAGTATTCAATACTGCTATGTTCTTGTGTGGCTGAGAAAGACAGATTCACCCTTCAAAAATGCCTTAACAGGAATGGTCTATGTCATAAACACAGGCTATTCCTGTAAGTTCATCAAAGGGTCCCCCAGGAAGGGTAGAATTAGGTGTCAGGAAAAGCCATATGGAGCAAAGGTTCTCAACAGAAGTGAACTTTTTGTCACCCCCAGCATTGTTGTAACATTGGAGACATTTCCAGACACATTTCTAGCATTTCATCTTTTGAGCTGAAATTTCTTGTAATTCTCAGAACAGATGCCAGCTTTCCAGTTTTCATGGCCCAGTGTGTTCAGCATGCCATGTTTGCTGTAGACCAGGGCTTCTTAAACTCTCTTCACTCACGACTGGCCTCAAACCTATCCTGAATCTCAGACAGTACTGCTTGGCCTTGTGTGATGTGTGGGCATGTGCAAAGCACAGGTTTCACACTGTGTATTCAGAGCCACAGCTGACATCAATTACTTGAGTGCAATATTGTTAGAAATACCTTGGATTCAAATGTAAACTTGTTTCTGAATTAATTTGTTCAGGTCACTAAATTTTCTTCAACATTTATATTTGGTTAAAAAACTGCAAAGGAATAATGTGACCTTTATCTAGCAAAAACTATAATAATTTATTATGAATTCCTTAAATGTAGGATTATGGATAATGTCTTATTCTTAATTCTAGTTACAAAGGTTTTGACTGTTTTTAAAAATGGGCTCCTTTGTTAAAATGCTAAAAAATATTATATATGATTTGTATTTAATTAATAAATAAATAAATAAATAAATAAATACTGAATTACATTTAATAAATAATGGTGTAATAATTTTATATTATAGCTAAAATTTTGTGAGCTGTTCAAAGATTTCCTAGTTTTAAGAGAAATAAAATAAATTGCAAGACCCTTCATGCCCCAATCTGTTATCTCAAAGGTTCATTTTGTTTCACCATCCTTTCAACCCAGAGCTGCAAGGAATTTGGTGGCTTGGGTGAAGAGTTAAACCCATAGACCACTTAATGTAAAAGATAACATCCCAATCATGATATCTTAACATACTCACAGATGAATGTGAAAAAACAAGTTAGTATAATTGCAAAATTAGAAACTATTTTGAAAGGACAGGGAAGGAGAGAGAGAGAGAGAGAGAGAGAGAGAGAGAGAGAGAGAGAGAGAGAGAGAGAGAGAGAAACTAGGGGGAAGTAGGTACATGAGGGTATATCTGGGAGGAGATAAAAGGAGTAATGGTGAAGACTATCAAAATTCATTACATGACTTTTCAAGTAATATATATTAATGTATGAAACAAAACAATATGGAATGATGGATATGCATGCATATATATTCTCAAACATAATTATCTGAGGAGTATACAGTAAAGAATCATAATGCTTACAGTCATAATAGAATAGAATGATTTAGGAGAAAAATGGAATGTTTGGCATATTACTAAGTAAAATTAATAGCTTTAGAAAAACAGTTTTCAAATTCTGTAGCCATTAAGGCAACAAATCAAGTGTTTCTCTAAAAAGAAAAAAATAATTACAGTCCTTCAGTGAAACATTTAATCCAGAGACAATTACCACATAGCAATTGTTTCTGTCCCATATGGCTGCTCTGATAACAGCTGAGTCTTGTAAGCACCTTCTCACTGCCTCTCAATGACTGAGATGCTGGGATAGTGAAAAGAACAGTTCCCCTAGGACACTACTGAGGCTCTAATGACAATGTGCATGATCCTAATGCCAATGAGACAACCCTGAATCACACTGATTCTAATGGTGATAGAGTTAATTTATCACTTTGTAACTTATCTCCATGTCAGAATTGTAAAGGAGAAAAGTTTGTCTTTAAAAAATAATTGGATAGTTTTTTCAGAAAGTAAAAAATTTGTGGACTGAAAATGGAGATATTGTAAATGGAAGATTTAAAATGATGAACCCAAAAGCTGATCAAGACTCACTGTGTCCTCTCAGTTGTATTTTTGAAGAAACAGGAATCAAAGAGGTACAGTGGATCTGGGAACTCAGAGCGAGTATATATAGCCAATGAGGAAGGACATGGACTCAAAGCTGTAAGTGGTTCCAAATAAGTGATTTTCATCCTAAATCTGTAAAAGATTTAAATAATCATTGAAAGTACTTTTAAGTTAATAAAATGAGGTTTTTTCCTCTGTGTGTCCATGCGTGTCCCCTGTGCTACTCACTATAATGATGATCACAATTTACTCAATATCAATTAAATTCAAAAGTAAAGTAGTAGGTTTGCTTTTTTCCTCATTTTTCATGAAATGTTCTTCTGACACAATGATGGGGGATGATTATGGCAGGAGAGGTGTTGATGGTGCTGGTGGTGGTGCTCATGGTGGTTGCAGTGATTGATAGGGGTAATAGTGATGATGATAATAATGACTGTGGTGATGGTGATGATGCCAGTGACAATCACTATAGTAATCATTGTAGCATGACAACAATAACAAGACTGACGATCTTTTGGTAGTGTGATAATTCTGAAATGTTTTTTTCCTGTTGAAAGTCTACAGATAAAACTTACTGTTTATAGCCCCTCATTTAACCATGGAAATAAAAAAATATATAGAACTATTTATTTTTTTGGGAGGAGGCTTCTAACATATTACTTTCTTAACTTTAAATGAAATGTGTTCTAGCTAAAATATAATTAGATCAGTTCCCTTTGTTATATCCCATGTCACCTTCTTATATCTTCTTGCATGTTCTTCAACTCTCTCAAATATATAGCCTTGCTTACTCTTGTTTTATTTATCCAATCTTCTAAGTTCATTTTTGTTTTAGAGATGACACCTTTATATTTTGTAACAAGTTAGGTGGCTCATCTCAGTGAAAGGCTAATTCTTACCCTCTTTGCAGTCATTAGTTGTTTGTATTTTGGGATGTATTAGGAAATATTAGGGATTTTTCTGCTCTATGTATCTATAAATATTGTCATTTTCATGTTTTGTGTATGCAGCCTTTTAGGAGAATATCACATAACACTACCT
Source organism: Apodemus agrarius (assembly GCA_964023405.1). Classification (NCBI taxonomy): domain Eukaryota; kingdom Metazoa; phylum Chordata; class Mammalia; order Rodentia; family Muridae; genus Apodemus; species Apodemus agrarius. The sequence continues at coordinate 82,665,817 of OZ030016.1, read as the reverse complement.
GTTATTCTTGCTCTTACAATCTTTCTGACCCCTCTTCCAAGATGGTCCTTGGGCCATAGATTAAAGATTAGTGCTACAAATATATCCATTGTGCTTTGGGTCTCCATGATCTGTTGAACTCCACACTGTTTAGTTGTGGTTTTATTGATAGCTTCTACTTTCTATAAAGAGAAGCTTGTTTGATAAGGGGTAGTAGACATAGTTATCTGTGTGTATAAAAGAAAGATTTAGAATAATTAAGGATTTATGCCGGCCTAGCAAAGTTATAATTATAGAGTATTTTCTACGTTCATGGCCTGACCTTTCTAGATCACTAGCTAGGTTTTTCATACAGGGCATGATTCTATCTTGTTGAATGGGCCTTGAGTCTAATTAGTCAGTTCTGAGTTACAACTTGTTAGTGACACTTATTGCATCTTCTTATGTTTATCATTCTTGTACATCTTAGGAATGGAATCAGCTTAGTACTTAGTGCTTCCTTTTCTTGACAATCTACATAGTACTTTTTGGTACCATAATCAAAAAGCTAGATGGCAGGAAGGAGGGTTTTAGGTTACTTCCAACTCAAATAAGCTAACTCCCAAGGCCTAAGCATCCAGTGTTTTCTGCAGCTTGAATATTTGGCAGCAGCATTTGCTATCAGCTGTTTTATTGACCTTAGTCATTCTAACTGGGTTAAGACATGGGAAGAGATGTTCATTTCTGGAACAGATACTATTCTCAGTCTAATAGGTTTAACTGAAGTGTCTCATTTTATAAAGTAGTAAAATCAGTAAATTTTACAACATGTACAAAATAAATGTAAAAATTACTCTATGTATTTGAAGAGCATCCTAAAGTACTTCTTTTTTGTCAAGATTAGTTTTTTTAAGAATTTTAAATTCAGCAGAGTGACATTATTTAGATCTAAAAGTTCCTATTTTCTGCTTTATTTTGGTTCACTTTCACCACAATCCCTTTGAATAACTTTTTGCATCTCTATTTCTACCCCTCTTTAGCCTCGTGTGTTTTATGAACATTGGAAAGGGGCAATTCACTAGATTTTAATGCCGAAATATGCTAGGCATATGCCTTGGGCTATATTTTATTTCTTATATTAAATCAACCTAAATGTGCTTAAGAAAGAATATTATTAAATTAAAACCTATGATATCTGCAGGTGTGGCTCCATTTTTCTTCTGAAGAAATTGCCGTAAGGTCAGTAAATGATTAATTTAGAGTTCTAATAGACATATTCCAACCCAGTACAAAGAAGTTTTGTGGACATGTTGTTATATCAAACATTTGAGTACATTCCCTTAAAACAGAAAGAAAACTCTGTATTAAAAAAGAAAAACTGGTAATTTCATTAAAGCAACAGCATTTTAATAAAATGCTTTAATTTTATTAAACTTCTTTAATAAAAAGTGAAAATTTTGACATAATGGCACAAAACATATTTATGGTATTGAAGTCTTTACATGTACTTTTTAGTATTTCTCCTGTATGTGGAGGTGGGGGGAGAAAGGTTGGGGGAGATGTGTAAATAATAGCATGCACCTCTGTTTTTGGGATGAATTATTGTTTCAAACTAATAATTATGTTCCTCATAAACAATACTTTTCTTATCAGTTTTTGAAATTTTCAATTCTTATTGAAATATACTCTAGTTTATTCTAATATACATGCCACCTGTTTAATGCTATGACTAATTAATCTATATGACTGGAGGCTAAGATTAGTGTCATGTTATATCATATTTAATCTTATTACAATTTTCTTGTTCGCACTTTAATTTATAATATTTTGCTAATAAATATGGTACACCAATTGACAAACTAAGGAATGAATGGCAATCAACTCATAGGTAGAGGCTCAATAAAGTTGGGGCCCTTAAGGAGCACTCTTTGTTTGGAGAAGACTTCTCTAAAAATAAAATAGTTAAAACGACTCATAAATAAAACCTTCTATTTCACAGAGCAAACATGGAACTGAGGAAAAACTGGGGGATGAAACATACTGGCCCAAATCTCTCTGGAATGCCCTTATTCAGTATGTGCTTGTTGAACCATGAACAAGCCTCAGGACAAAGTTACAGTTCTATGCACTATGACCTTATGGAATTTGATTCATTCCCCAAGGCTCAGAGTATCTTATATTCTCATAGAAAGAAGAGAAACATGAATGGCTTTGCCTAAGATCTGAAGCAATTGCCTAAGCCCTCTATACCTCAAATGTTCCAAGGGGCCCAGAATACATTAGCTGAAGATTTTATTCTGCAGAACACATCTTCAGTTTTTCTATGCTTCATTGTGTTGGACAAAGAGCTGATTTCTGATGGGAAGAGGGTAGACGAGACTAAGAAAATAACTTTAATTTCTTTCATGGTCACAGCTCAAGTTCTGTCAGCTAATAATTTTCCCAATTCATATTCTTACTTTCAGCCTACTGCTTTTCAGAGTAGAATCAGACATTTTTTTCAAAATTAATGCTGCATTATTATAAAGTGTTTATTGGATTCTTCAAAGCTCTGTGTAGATGCTTTTGCACTGTAGCTACACTTAAGCCTGTCTATATTTGTTGTTATAACTTGACATTTTGACTGCATTTAATATTTAATTATTTGTAACATTATATATTCTTCTTTCTTTGTTAATGGTTTGGTTTTTATTTTAGAGATTGTAAGTTTTTACACTCTCGTAAATCTTTGAAGATTTTACTGTGAGGTAGTTGTCAAACCACATTTGCCCTTTCCCCACAACATAAAATTATTACATTTCATTTTATGAAAGGGTCACAGTTTTATGTCAGTAATTTCTATTTTAAAATAGTTTAAAATAATTTTATCATTTATTTATTAAAAGCCAACTCCCTTCTATAGTTCTTCATAATATTTCCTCTTCTCTGCCAGTAAAAAATATCTCAAGAAATCTATGTCTAGCTTCCATAAGAAATGGGCCATTAGGTGAAGTACAAAGCACATAGCTATTATCCAGTTTTTTATGTAAATCACACAAATTATTAAGTGACAATTTAAGAGTCTTATCTTGCTCATCAGTTAAAGAGGATAAAATGGTATACTATATATACTATATTTTATCAATAATAGGTTTACTTTCATGTCTACTTTATTATTTTTCTGTCTTGGTATTTTACAGATGGACATATAGAAGAAGACAGAATATATTTTTAATGAAATACTACTATACATATAACTGTAGTGAAAAAGACTACACTTGTGCACAATTGGCCTGCTCTTTTCAGAGAGGTAATGCTGACATGCTCTTACTTTTATCCAATGTGAGGTAGGACTTGGTTTGAGATACTTGGAAAAAAATCAGAGGAGGTCCAGGAATTCAGATATAGTTTCAGAGAACCAAAACAGAGATAGAATGTCTCAAAGTTCCTTGAAGGGGTAAAACAAATCTGCACAGAAGATGGGCCATTAACTAACCCCAGCGATTTTCATTGTCATCATCTTTTCATGCTGCATATGACCTCAGCTAAGACCCATCATCCACAGGCAGAAAAAGACTCCAGAGGATTCCTGTACAATACGTGCTCTGGGACATAGAGTCCTCTCTCCAATAGACATTGTAATGCCAAGGATGGCTGGAATCACAGCTCTGAGCAAGATCAGCCTGCAGTGGGTAGAGGATAATGTACTCTGACCAAATGAGGTCAAAGCAGGTCATGTGTTTGTTTGTTTGTTTGTTTGTTTTGTATTTTGTTTTGGTTTGGTTTGGTTTTTTTGGAAAGGTTGTTTGAAAGAAATTTCAGAATAATTATTCTGATTTAATTTCAAATGCCAACATTTAAGAAAAATAGCTTTATTTTCCCAATAACAGAAGTTTGTTAGTAGAAAGGGCAGGAAGAGGGTATATTTTGAGTTTTCTTTTCATAGGAGTTTGGGCAGGAGCCAAGGGGAGAATATATTATTTTAAATATGCTTACTGGATTTTTTCACAGTAACTGAACTGAAACAGGAAGTTATTATCATTTATGAAACTACTCTCACTCTATGAAATACTCTGTGATGAGCAGAATAGGGCTTATTTATTCAAAATGATCTTAACCCCTAGCAGACTTTCATTTCAAATCCTGATGCGAATCAGTGGTATGGTGTTGCAGAAAAACAATGTTGAATATGGTTATATCTTTCGTCTTGAGGAGACTTGGTGTCACACTTAATTAATGTTAATTATCAGGAACCAAAAGGCAGCTTTGTAGCAAAATTAATCAAGTACATTTGGGCTGAATATCTACTACATGCTCCTTACTATGCTACATGAAAAAGAAAGCAAAAAGAAATATAAACAAGAATCATATTTTTGTGTAGTCTTCTCTTCCTTTGAGGACAGAATAGGCACTAAAGTAACCCATGCCAAATGCTATATAACAGCTACTTGCATGGATCTTCTCACAGTGTAAAGACAAATACATAGGTCCTTAAAGGTAAGACAAAGACAGAAAAGGATGATTTCCATAGAATGCGAATTGGATACATTATTGAAAGAATGAGACAGAGAACATTTAGGGGTTACTATTGTCAACATGATGACGGAGGGATTGGTAGAGCACACTTCTAGGGGTTTTTATGTGGACTTCTACAGAGATGACTCTATCCTGAGGGTTCTGACAGAATGCAATGATTAATCCTTACTTCTGCTCAGAATATGATGGCATGAGTTGGAGATTGTGAAAAAATGTGAGAGAGGTTCTGGGACTAGGTGAAGGATTCAGCTCATCGGGGAACTGTATTGGGGCACAATGAATGGTCTCAGACTCTTTTTATGTTCTCTGTATCAGCTTTCAATACTGTGACTTGCTTTTACCTGTAAGTGTTGCAGTCAACATGGTGTGAGGGCTCAAAGCAAGCCTAGAAATGTACATGCAATCAAGTTACAATGGAATGAGAACTCTGCACCTGTGAGTCGGGAAAGTTATTTTCCTCTTTTGGGTACTTTGTCCAAACACACACAAAATATGCCTAACATGTAAAGGTAAGAGCAAAATTACTAAGAGTAAGTTCTCTCCTTCAACTATGAGTTTCAGAGTCCCTTTTACCCCTGAGCCATATCATGGACTCTCCTTAAACTGCTGAGCTATTTTACCCCTCTCCCTCGAATTTCATTAACTCAAAATTGTTTGAGATTCTTGTTATCAGTAAATATAGCTCATTTCATTTATCATTCTAATATTCTAGTAATGAGAATATCTTGACACAGATATTCTTTTGTTAGTACAAATTTCAATGTTTTGAAGATTTTAGTGAATATGAATAATTTTAAGCAGTTAGACATAAAAACAATGAAGAAAAATTTTTGCTTGAATTTCATAAACCAAACTTTGAATAAATACTGCAAGGGACAAGCCCACAGTCTTTATGGCAGACCAGTACATTGTGGGACACAGAGTTGGTTGAAGGTCGAAGACAGATGATAACTGGCCTTATAATCTTACTATTTCATGATATGTAGATATTTAGTTCATTACCTATTTTGGATATCAGCTCTCCTATAGATATGTAGATGGTAAAAATATCATTTTGTCAAAATACTGGTATCCTTTGCTATGCAGAAGATTTTTTTTTCAGTTTCTTGAGGTCACATTTTCTTATTGTTGATAGTACTGCCTGTGCTAAGTGTTCTGCTTAGAAAGTCTTCTCATGTGACAATGAGGTATATTCCACTTTCTCTTCTTCCATTTTCAATGTTTCTAGTTATATGTTGAGTTCTTTGATCCATATGGAGTTGAATTTTGTGAAGGCTGATATGTATGGATCTATTTAGATTCTTCTATATTCAGCAGTCCAGTTTGACCAGTCATTTCTTGAAGATGTGTTCTTTATCTTTAGTGTGTATTTCTGGTCTCATCAAAAATGAGGTATTCAGAGATGTCTGGATTCATTTCTTTGTCTTCAATTAAATAATCCTTGAACTATTTGACTGTTTGTTTTTCCTACTACCGTGCTGTTTTTATTACTATAGGTCTGTAGTACGATTTGAGGTTGGAGACGATGATATATCTCCCACAATTCTTTATAATTCAGGAAGGTTTTAGATGTTTTTGTTTCCATATGAAGCTGAATATTGTTCTTTCAGCACCTGTGAAGAATTATGTGAAAATTTTAATGGGGAGTGCATTAAGTACATAGATGGCTTTTGGTAGAATGGCCACGTTTACTATTATTAATCCTACCAGTTCATGAGCATGAGAGACCTTCCTATCTTCTGATATCTCCTTTCTTCAGTGACTTGATGTTTTTAATTATTAAGCCTTTCATTTTCTTGATAGAGTTATCCTGAGATACTTTATATCATTTGAGACTATTGTGAATGATATTCCTCACCTGAATTCTATCTTAATTCAGCAATAGTATATAGGAAGGTTACTGATTTTTGTTAGTGAATTTTACATCCAGCTACTTTAATGAAAGTGCTTACTTTGATGAAAGCCCTGCTATATATATATATATATATATATATATATATATATATATATATTCTTGCATCATTTGCAAATAAAAATACTATGACTTCCTCCTTTCCAGCTCATATTTACTTGATCTTCAGTTTTCTTGTTGCTGTATCTAAGATTTTATACCTCTATTCAATAGGTATGAAAAGAAGGGAAAACCTTACCTTGTTTCTGAGTTTAGTGGGATTGCTTTTAGTTTCTTTCCATTTAAGTTGCTATTGGGTATAGACTTGTTGTGTTATATTCCTAATCTCTCCAGGACGTTTATCATGTAGGCTTGTTGAATTTTGTCATAAGCCTTTCCAGAATCTATTAAGAATATCATATTGTTTTGCCTTTCGGTTTGTTTATATGGTGGATCATATTCATCAGTGTATATATGTTGAACCATTTCTGAGTCCCTGGAATGGAACCTATCTCATCAGAGTAGATGATCTTTTAGTTGTGTTATTAGATTAGGTTGGAAAGTATATTATTGGAAAAATTTGCATAGACATTTGAAAGGGAAATGGTCTCTAATTCTTTATTTTAGGGGGATCAGGCATTTATGTACTTTGGATATCAGGATATCTACTGTTTTATAAAATGAATTGGGCAATGTTTCTTCTGTTTCTATTATGAGGAGTAATTTGAGGAGTGTTAGCATTACCCATTCTTTGGATATCTGGTAGAGTTGTGTGTTAAAACCATCTGATCTTAATCTTTTTGTTTGGTAAAATTTTAATTACTGTTTCTGTTTCACTGAGGATTTGTAGATCTGTTTAAATTGTTTCTCCAATCTTAATTTAACTCCTGTAGGTGTCATGTATCAAGAAAATTATCTGGAGAACCATCCGGCGGCAGCGGCAGAACCAGGTACCCGAGACAGCCCAAGCTTAAGACCTTCGGGGACTCAGGCCTGGAGTGGGAATTGGGCACAGAATAGCGGGTGCACTCTGCACTCGCGCGCGGGGCGGACCCCGAGCTCCCTGCAGGCAGCTGCCATATTGCCTGCAGCTTCCTGCCCAGCTGGTGGTGGGGAAGCCGGAGGGTCACCCAGCGTGCCAGGTGCTCAGAACCATCCGGCGGCGGCGGCGGCAGAACCAGGTACCCGAGACAGCCCAAGCTTAAGACCTTCGGGGACTCAGGCCTGGAGTGGGAGTTGGGCACAGAATAGCGGGTGCACTCTGCACTCGCGGGACGGAGGACCCCGAGCTCCCTGCAGGCAGCTGCCATATTGCCTGCAGCTTCCCGCCCAGCTGGTGGTGGGGAAGCCGGAGGGTCACCCAGCGTGCCAGGTGCTCAGAACCATCCGGCGGCAGCGGCAGAACCAGGTACCCGAGACAGCCCGAGCTTAAGACCTTCGGGGACTCAGGCCTGGAGTGGGAATTGGGCACAGAATAGCGGGTGCACTCTGCACTCGCGCGCGGGGCGGACCCCGAGCTCCCTGCAGGCAGCTGCCATATTGCCTGCAGCTTCCCGTCCAGCTGGTGGTGAGGAAGCCGGAGTCAGCCAGTGTGCCAGGTACCCAGACCCAGCCGGAGGCCGAACCAGCCTCCCATCCAGCCAGTGGCAGGGAAGCTGGAAACCGGACCCAGCCAGCTTCCCAGCAGCTTGGGACCAGCAGGCGGAACCAGATAACTGAGATATCCCAACTTTAAGACCCCTGGGGAAACAGGATATCAGACAGTGAACCCTGAGCAGGAGCAGTGCAGAGCAGCCGCCCAACAGGCGGAACCAAATACCTGGGATATCCTGAGGTTAAGACCTCGGGGGACTCAGGCCACCTGTCAGCAATCTGTGAGCAAGACCCCCGCAGGACAGTGATTCAGGTATCCCAGTCACTGGGAAATAGCCTTACAACCCCACAGGAGGGTCAAGCACCAGCTAGTATCTACAGGACCAACTAACACCAGAGTTAACCAGATGGAAAAAGGCAAACGTAAGATCGCTACTAACAAAAATCAAGGCAATATGGCGGCATCCGAACCCAGTTCCCCAACAGCAATAAATATTGGATACCCTGAAACACCAGAAAAACAAGACTCAGATCTAAAATCACTGGTCAGGATGCTGATAGAGGAACACTTAGATAAATCTCTTAAAGTAATACATGAGAAAATAGATCAAAAGCTAGAAGCCATTGCAAGACAAACACAATTAAATCCCAGATATCTCAACACACCAGAAAAACAAGACTCAGATCTAAAATCACTGGTAAAGATGCAGATTGAGGATCACTTAGATAAATTTCTTAAAGTAATAGAGGAGAAAATAGATCAAAAACTAGAAGCCCATACAAGGCAGACACAAAAATCACTTAAAGAAATCCAGGAGAATATAGAGCAAAAAGTGAATCCCAATAAGGGGGAGAAACAAAAATCACCCAAAGAAATACAAGAGAACATGGGTCAACGAGTAGAAGTCATAAAGGAGGAAACACAAAAATCCCTTAAAGAATTACAGGAAAACACAAACAAGCAACTGAAAGATCTGAGCAAAACCATACAAAATCTAAAAACAGAAGTAGAAACAACTAAGCAATCGCAAAGGGAGACAATGTTGGAGATAGAAAACCTTGGGAAGAAATCAGGAGTCATAGATGCAAATATCAACAATAGAATACAAGAGATAGAAGACAGAATCTCAGATGCTGAAGATACCATAGGAACCATGGATTCAACAATTAAAGAAAATGCAAAATGCAAAAAGCTGGTAACCCAAAACATTCAGGAAATCCAGGACACAATGAGAAGACCAAACCTAAGGATTATAGGGATAGATGAGAATGAAGATCTACAACTTAAAGGGCCAGCAAATATCTTCTACAAAATTATGGAAGAAAATTTCCCCAACCTAAAGAGAGAGATGCCCATGAATATACAAGAAGCCTATAGAACCCCAAATAGACTGGACCAGAACAGAAATACTTCCCGTCACATAATAGTCAAAACCCCAAATGTACTAAACAAAGAAAGAATATTAAAGGCAGTAAGAGAAAAAGGACAAGTAACATATAAAGGAAGACCTATCAGAATTACACCAGACTTCTCACCTGAGACCATGAAAGCTAGAAGATCCTGGGCAGACCTTATGCAGACCCTAAGAGAACACAAACTTCAGCCAAGACTACTATACCCAGCGAAACTCTCAATTGCCATAGATGGGGAAACCAAGATATTCCACGACAAAACCAAATTTGCAAGATACTTATCTACAAACCCAGCCCTACAAAGGATAATAGGGGAAAAATACCAACACAAGGGGGGAAACAACACCCCAGAAGAAACAAGATAGAAACCCCATCTCATCCAACCCAAAAGAAGAGAACCACTCAAATACAAATAATAATAAAATTCCCAAAATGTCAGGAAGTAATAATTACTATTCCTTAATATCTCTTAATATCAATGGACTCAATTCCCCAATCAAAAGACACAGACTAACAGACTGGATACGGAAACAGGACCCTACATTTTGCTGCATACAGGAAACACATCTCAGTGTCAAAGACAAACACCACCTTAGAGTAAAAGGCTGGAAGACAGTTCTACAAGCAAATGGTCCCAGGAAACAAGCTGGAGTAGCCATTCTAATATCAGATAAAATCGACTTTCAACCTAAAGTCATCAAAAGAGACACAGAAGGTCACTTCCTGCTTGTCAAAGGGAAAATCCACCAAGAAGAATTCTCAATACTGAACATCTATGCACCAAATGCAAGGGCACCCTCATTCGTAAAAGAAACTTTACTAAAGCTTAAAGCACACATCGCACCTAACACAATGATTGTAGGTGACTTCAACACTCCACTCTCCTCAATGGACCGATCAGGAAAGCAGAAACTAAACAGGGACACAGTGAAACTAATTGAAGCTTTGGACCAATTGGATTTAACAGATATATATAGAACATTCCATCCTAAAACAAAAGAGTATACCTTTTTCTCAGCACCGCACAGTACCTTCTCAAAAATTGATCATATAATTGGTCACAAGACAGACCTCAACAAATACAAGAAGACCGAACTAATCCCATGTCTCCTATCGGATCACTATGGAGTAAAAGTGGTCTTCAATAGCAAGAAGAACTACAGAAAGCCCACATACACATGGAAACTGAACAATACTCTACTCAATGACACCCTGGCCAAGGAAGAAATAAAGAAAGAAATCAAAGACTTTTTAGACTTCAATGAAAATGAAGGTACGACCTACCCAAATCTCTGGGATACAATGAAAGCAGTGCTAAGAGGAAAACTCATAGCCCTGAGTGCCTCCAAAAAGAAACTGGAAAGAGCATACACTAGCAACTTAACAGCACACCTGAAGGCGCTGGAACAAAAAGAAGCTAACTCACCCAGGAGGAGTAGAAGAGAGGAAATCATCAAACTAAGGGCTGAAATCAATCAAGCAGAAACAAAGAGAACCATACAAAGAATCAACAAAACCAAGAGCTGGTTCTTCGAGAAAATCAACAAGATAGATAAACCCTTAGCTAGACTAACCAAAGGGCACAGAGATAGTATCCAAATTAACAAAATTAAAAATGAAAAGGGGGATATAACAACAGAAACAGAGGAAATTCAAAAGATCATCAGATCCTACTACAAAGGCCTATACTCAAAACAACTGGAGAATCTGGAGGAAATGGACAATTTCCTAGACAGATACCAAATACCAAAATTGAATCAGCATCAAGTAGACCAGCTAAACAGTCCCATAACCCTTAAAGAAATAGAAGGGGTTATAGAAAGCCTCCCAACCAAAAAAAGTACGGGACCAGATGGTTTTAGTGCAGAATTCTACCAGACCTTCAAAGAAGACTTAACACCAATACTCTTCAAACTATTCCACAAAATAGAGACAGAAGGGACACTGCCCAACTCATTCTTCGAAACCACAATTACGCTGATACCTAAACCACAAAAAGATCCAACAAAGAAAGAGAACTACAGGCCAATTTCTCTTATGAATATAGATGCAAAAATACTAAATAAAATTCTTGCCAACCGAATCCAAGAGCATATCAAAACGATCATTCACCATGATCAAGTAGGCTTCATTCCAGGAATGCAGGGATGGTTCAATATACGGAAATCCATCAATGTAATCCGCTACATAAACAAACTAAAAGAAAAAAACCACATGGTCATCTCATTAGATGCTGAAAAAGCATTTGACAAAATTCAGCATCCTTTCATGCTAAAAGTCTTGGAAAGAGCAGGAATTCAAGGCCCATACCTAAACATAGTAAAAGCAATCTACAGCAAACCAGTAGCCAACATCAAAATAAATGGAGAGAAACTTGAAGCAATTCCACTAAAATCAGGGACTAGACAAGGCTGTCCTCTCTCTCCATATCTTTTCAATATAGTACTTGAAGTTCTAGCGAGAGCAATCAGACAACATAAGGAAGTCAAAGGGATACAAATTGGAAAGGAAGAAGTCAAAGTATCATTATTTGCAGATGATATGATAGTCTACTTAAGCGATCCAAAAAACTCCACCAGAGAACTTCTACAGCTGATAAACAACTTCAGCAACGTGGCTGGTTATAAAATTAACTCAAGCAAATCAGTAGCCTTCTTGTACTCAAAGGACAAGCAGGCTGAGAAAGAAGTTAGGAAAATAACACCCTTCACAATAGCCACAAACAACATAAAGTACCTTGGCGTAACTCTAACCAAACAAGTGAAAGATCTGTATGACAGGAACTTCAAGTCCTTGAAGAAAGAAATCGAAGAACACCTCAGGAGATGGAAAAATATTTCTTGCTCCTGGATTGGCAGGATCAATATAGTAAAAATGGCCATCTTGCCAAAAGCAATCTACAGATTCAATACGATCCCCATCAAAATCCCAAATCAATTCTTCATAGATCTAGAAAGAGCAATTCTCAAATTCATCTGGAGCAACAAAAAACCCAGGATAGCTAAAACTATTCTCAACAATAAAAGGACTTCTGGGGGAATCAATATCCCTGACCTCAAGCAGTACTACAGAGCAATTGTGTTAAAAACTGCATGGTATTGGTACAGCAACAGGCAGGTAGATCAATGGAATAGGATTGAAGACCCAGAAATTAACCCACAGACTTATGGTCACTTGATCTTTGATAAAGGAGCCACAACCATCCGGTGGAATAAAGATAGCCTTTTCAACAAATGGTGCTGGTTCAACTGGAGGTCAACATGCAGAAGAATGCGAATTGACCCACTCTTATCTCCTTGTACTAAGATCAACTCCAAGTGGATCAAGGACCTCCACATAAAACCAGACACACTGAAACTATTAGAAAAGAAACTTGGGAAGACCCTGGAGGACTTGGGCACAGGGGAAATGTTCCTGAACAGAACACCAATAGCTTATGCTCTAAGATCAAGAATGGACAAATGGGACCTCATAAAATTACAAAGTTTCTGTAAGGCAAAGGACACTGTCAGAAAGACAAAACGGCAACCAACAACGTGGGAAATGATCTTCACCAACCCCACATTCGACAGAGGGCTAATATCCAATATATACAAAGAACTCAAGAAGTTAGACCCCAAAGAACCAAATAACCCTATCAAAAAATGGGGCACAGAGCTAAACAAAGAATTTTCACCAGAAGAAATTCGGATGGCCGAGAAACACCTTAAGAGATGTTCAACATCATTAGTCATCAGGGAAATGCAAATCAAAACAACCCTGAGATTCCACCTCACTCCAGTCAGAATGGCTAAGATTAAAAACTCGAGAGACAACAAGTGCTGGCGAGGATGTGGAGAAAGAGGAACACTCCTCCACTGTTGGTGGGATTGCAAAATGGTGAAACCACTCTGGAAATCAGTGTGGCGGTTCCTCAGAAAATTGGGCATGCCACTCCCAGAGGACCCTGGCATACCACTCCTGGGCATATACCCAGAGGATTCCCCTGCATACAACAAAGACACATGCTCCACTATGTTTATAGCAGCCTTGTTTATAATAGCCAGAAATTGGAAGGAGCCCAGATATCCCTCAAAGGAGGAATGGATACAGAAAATGTGGTATATTTATACAATGGAGTACTACTCAGCAATTAAAAATAATGAATTCATGCAATTTGTAGGTAAATGGTTAGATCTGGAAACTATCATCCTAAGTGAGCTAACCCAATCACAAAAGAATACACACGAAATGCAATCACTGATAAGTGGATATTAATGAGCCCAGAAGCCCTAAATACTCAAGGCACAATTAGCAAGTCAAATGACTCTCAAGAAGAAAAAAAGGAGAGGACCCTGGGCCTGTAAAGATTGGATCCAGTATTGTAGACCCAGAACAGAGAAATCGGGGGGGGGGGAAAGAGTGGGGAATAGCATGGGGGGAGAGGAATTATGGGACATATGGTGGGGGGACCTGGGAAAGGGGAAAGCCTTTGGAATGTAAACAAAGAATATAGAAAATAAAAAAAAAATGATAAAAAATAAAATAAAATAAAAAAAAAAAGAAAAAAAGCAAAAAAAAAAAAAAAAAAAAGAAAATTATCTGTTTCCTTTAGATTTTCCTAATTGGTAAAAGAAATGTTTTTAAATTATGTTCTTGAATCTTATGTTCTTATGAGTCTCTGATTTTCATTGGTATTATTGTTATGTTCATTATAATTTTGTTAATTTGGATTTTCTTTCGTGTTGCCTTTTAGTTAATTTGAATAAGGGTTTACAGATATTATTTTCTCAAAGAACCAACTCTTTGTTTCACTGATTTTTGTACTGTTTGTGTTTTTTTTGTTGTTGTTTGTTCTTTGTTCGTATTTTATTGATTTCAGCCTAAGTTTGATTATTTCTTGGTATTTTTTTAATTTTGTTCTTGTATTTTCTCATGCGCTGTTAACTTACTAGCATGATCTCCAGCACCTCCTACCCTCTCTCCCTATCTTTCAATGTAGGCACTTAGTGCTATAACTTGCCTCTAATTACCTCTTTTATGGTGCTCCATAAATTTGAGTATATTTTGTATTAATTTTCATTCAACTCTATAAAGTCTAAATTCTTTACTTTTTGTCTTGACCATTTTTCATTCAATAATTAGCTATTCAGTTTCTATGTTTGTAAGGTTTCTGTCTTTCTGTTATTAATAATATCCAGCTTGAATCCATGGTTAGTACATAGAATGGATTTTTTCAACTTCATATAGGTGTTATTAACCTTTTTAGGTTGGAATTTTCCTTTTTGTGACTTGTATACAGTTGGATTTGGAGATAAATATTGCTTAAATTTGATTTTGTCATGGAACATCTTATTTTCTCTATGGATTGTTATTGAAAGACTCCTTTTTGGGTATAGAAGGCTGGCCCAAAATCTGGGATCTTTTAGCACCTGTAGAACATTTATTCTGGCTTTCAGAGTCTCCAATAAGAACACAAATATTATTCCAAAAAATCTGCTTTTATATGTTACTTATTTTATTTTTCTTTGAAACTTTTAATATTCTTTCTTTGTTCTGTACATTTAGTATGTTCTGTAAATTTGGTGAGCCAATAGTTATTTCCTGTCTGTTACAGACTATTTGATGTTTTTGTAGTCTTCTTGTTTCTTCACAGAAACATTTCCTTCTTTATGTTAAGAATTTTTTTTCTATTATTTTACTGAAAATGATTTCTGTACCATTGATTTGGGTTTATTCTTCTATTCAAATTATTCTTAGGGTTGATTTTTTTCATTGTATCCTAGATTTTCTGGCTGATTTGTGCCAGTTTTTTTTAAAGGCATTTTATTTGAACAAAGTACCATTTCTTCAATTGAGTCTACAATGACAGAGATTCTCCCTCTTGTATTATTTTGATGAATATTATGTTTTTATACTGTCATATAGCATCTGGGTTTGGGAAGGATGCAATTCTAGGTGTTGATATCTGGTTTTGCCTTTGTTTTGTGAGTGCATTTTTCCTTAGATTCTGTTGCACTCTTCTATTCTTAAGGTATTGGTGTTCTTCTTAGCCCTATTTTATTGGCTTGTATTATTGACCGTCTTTCCAACCTCTAAAGAAAAGAAAGAAAATTAGATTGGAAAGTGGGCATAGACTTCAATATACTATTCCCTGCTGATTAGGAACCTAGGGTTCCTTGGGTCAAATTTGGTCTTTGTTTTGAAGAGATCACCAATTTCTTATCTTTGCTCACAAACACTTGACAAAAGAAAAGGAACTACCAGCAGCAGGAGGGGCAATAGCGATCACAGGCTCTCTTGGGACTCTCCCAATTATATCCCCTCAAGTCCCCAGAATTCCTATGTAAACTATCTGCAGCTGGCAAAAATCATGCCCCTCTTAGGATATAAGACCATCATAGTTAGCGGCTGTGAACACTCTGAAGCAGCTCATATGCCTACCTTGGATGAAAACAAAATATATAAAATTTCTGATTTTTCCCCCCAAAATCTCACTACAGTGAGGTGAGTGTGTATTACCTGGTAGGATATTATTCTAGGATTTTCCTAGGTGGCTACTGACAGTTTCAAGTAAAATATGTTTCTAGGACTGGAGAGCTAACTTCCAGTAGATAGCATTTATCTTCCCCTTTAAATTTTCTTGCCACCTACTCATCCAATTATCTCAGGCCCCAACTACACCAGGCATTTCCTGGGAACCTTCCCACCCACCATTTAGGGAAGTAAGTAGGTTAAGTGTAGATCTTCAACTTTCTTTCCTCACCTCTAAATCTAATATCCCAGTCTGAGAAAACTGTTAGGACTAATCCAGCAAGCAGCATTCACCATGGGACTGCATCATTTCCTGCCTCCAGGTTCCTGCTAGAGTTCCTTTCCTGATTTCCCTCAGTAATGCAGTATGACAAACAAATATAAGCCAAATAACCCCTGCTTATTCGTCTAAGTTGCTTTGGTTTGTAATGTTTATTATATCAATGGAAAGCCAACTAGAAAACAATTAACAGTAAGGAAACTGAGTGACAATCACTGAGATTTTGTCTTCATTCCTTAGGGATCCATCGAGGTTATCTGCTGTGAGCCAGCCCTGGTGGGAGGTGTTCTTCTTGTTGGTTCTTTTTGAGGAAGCAGAGTGGGGAAGAGTGTAGGTGAAATTGGTCTTATGAAAATTCTGGGGTATTTTAGGGTTGTTGTATAATAAAAAGTTTACTTATCTAAGTCTAAGTTACTATGCTATTGTAGCTGACCTGCCTTCTATGTTCCTCTGAAGGCAGAGACTGCAGTCTCAGCTACTTAGCACCTCATCCTAAAACTGCCAGCAATTTTAAGTAAAGGATTAGTTGCTAGAGCCTTTTTTATTGTTCAGATGTCTCTTGCTTGTTGGGCTAGGGGGAAGTTTGGAGCAATATATTTCTATTGAACCAGGAGAAAAGAATAACACTAGCAGAAGGAAAAACGTTTACATAAGTGAATATGCATCATACACAGCTTCATGCATGCAGAGTTCTCATTTACACATTTCATACAAATTCAGTTGGTCCCAGATTTCATGCATTCTCACGATTTCATACTTACACACACACATGCATACATTCTCACAATTACATACTTACACAGACATCCATACTTACATATGCATTTGGAGCAAAAGACCAAACACTGCAGAAAGAACTCACTCATTCTGGAGGAAAAATGAGCTCCAATCTTTTTGCATAGAAAAAGAAAAGCTTCCACCCTTTTAATGCTAAATGAATTACACTCATATTTATAAGGAAAAAAAGCTTTGTTCCTTTTAATGAGACTAAGCCTGTCTTCACCTAACCATGGAACCTGTTCTGTCCCATGGTAAGGAGAAGCCTGCCTACTCCTTCTGCTCTCTGCAGTGTCTTCTTTTTTCTCTTTCCCTCTGCATTCTGCACATTGCTTTCTTAGTTTTTTTATGTTACCTATAGTTTCTAAGTTATTCTGCTCTTCATTCTCCTTCTAACTTTGTTCTCTTCTGACTAAAATCTTCTCCTCAGTTCAGTTCCTCTCTGCTTAGTCTGCCCACCTCAGTTCCTCAGTTTCCACTCTCCTCTTTTTCCTCCACCCTTAATCATCTTTCAGAATACATGATCACATGCTACAAAGCTCATTACAAGTTCACACATAAAGTGAAATCATAAATTTAAATAGAAGTTTAAAACAAAGAATGTTTACATGCATATCCATTTGGAGTAATTATCTAGCTAAACATCTATCACCTATCTGAGCTCTGCAGGTTCATTGAAAGTTCAAAACCATAACTAAGTTATTAGTGAAGTTTTGTATAGATAAACCCAGGCAATATTTTGTCTTCTGTCCTAGCACCTTAATAAATCCTAGTTCCCTTTTTATTAACCTATAAATTAACCTTTGTTCAATTGTTTTACAACCTCTTGGAATGTGCTCTGAGTAGGAGAAAGTCTGGTTGCCATCTAAGAGCAATTAACTTATGACACTTCACTTCAGAGACTTGCAGAGTTCTCATTGCAGCTTTGACTATCAGAAAATGACCTAATAGCAGTCCCATTCTAAAAGAACTTAATAATCACATATATAATTTTAGGAATTCATATAGGATAATCATTAACACTTAAGTCATCTATTTGTCTACATAGCATCACTATAAGATAGTACATCTTCATGGATCTGCAGAGATCTGCTCCAAGGGGGTGTGTGATATTACTTACTGATTTTTGTATATGTTTAATAATAACAGGAAAAGCATATCAATAGCAGGAATCTTTCCTAAAATTAGTCCCTCACAGCCTTGCTTAATGAGGGCTTACCTGTCACAGATTATATAATAATCTGAAGCAGGCCATTTCTGGATGATCACCTGCTAGTATACTAGCTTGTCCCATTATGGCTCCTGACAGTCATCTACTAGGTAGGACATTGACATTATATAACATATAGGTCAATCCCCCTAGGCAAACAGAGGTGGTGAGTACAGGTGTTAAATCAGAACAGCCAAGATATTTGGCATCTCATAAAAAATGCAGTCTACTAAAACAATCATCAAATTGTCTTCTAAGCATTTAATATTGTTTTAACAGGAGAAAAAATAGGAAATGAGTCAACTTACATGTTTTACTTAATTGTTAATATCAAGATTGTACTATGTATTCTATGTATTTTTTATATTATTTTGTTATGTGATAGCTATTATTCTTTTTACTGGCACTCCAAATTCAGGATTGGACATCTGTGGAGAAGACTTAAATAGTTTTGTTGTTGTTGCCATTTGTTTGTTTTTCATATCTTCTCCCTAACCTAATATAATGACAAGACTATTGGAAATGTCCTCGGTTGCTTATTATACAAATTAATGAATAATGGTTGTCTTGTCAAAGATGCTAAGGTTAGAGTTACTCTTTAATGTTACAGGAGTGAACACAATTATTTCTTCAATTCCAATGGATACAGATGCCCTAGTAAATGTATCACAACTCTACATTTCTGTGATGTCAGGTATGCTTGGTGGGAAAAAAAGCCTTAGTATAGCCTTGAAGGGTACCAAAATAGTAATTACTTCACCATGTGTGTTGAAGAGAGTAGATGGGTCAAATATTTGATACCATCTCACATCTGATTGAGAACCAAAGTAGGATACGAATCTGCTTATAAGAAGCTAGGAAGACAGAATGGGCATGATGACACTAGAGCTGAAGCTACCTTGAGACTGTTGTACAAAGGATGACCTTGGAGACCAAGAGCATTGAAACCCTTCAACTTTTACTCAGTTCTCCCTGCTATAATAGATCTCACTTCTAAGACACAGACTTATGTTCACCCTACTCCATTGTGAAACTAATGGCCCAGAATCCAACTGGTATTGATGAACAGCTGATAAACAAGGAAGAGGTACTAAGTAGTAACCAGATTTGATAAAAATAGAGATAAGACTCCCGAGATAGCTGCGATGTGTTAAGTCAATTTTTCTGCCACTGAAAAACTTCCCCTTCTTTCAACATTATGACTCTTGAGTTAATTATTCTGTTGCTTAACTCTGCATGACTCAATAGAAACTGCAATTTGATGTATAACACATTCATCTAATGGCTCTGCTTCTCTCTTCTTTTTCCCCCCACCCTGAATTCATTTAAAATAAGTATTTACTAAAATCCACATGAGGGAGCAATGTGGGAGAAAGCAATCTTGGAATAAGTGGAACGGAAATCTTGAAAGAAATACGTTATAATTTTAAATAGAGTGTGCTATCCAATGCAGGCAAATATGTGCCTCTGCATTACAGGTATAATGGATGTGATTGAAAACCTCCCTCTGAAGACTTCCTCCTCTGACGACCAGATGCCAAGCTTCCCAACACCCTCTCCTCTTTGGGTGTTGCCATTGGCATCCCAAATTGCATTTGCCTTGAGGATTCTGACTGTTGTCCCACAGGCTAGTCTAACAGGTTTTCTCATCCTTGCATAAGGTAAAACTCCTTAATGCTTCTGAGTCTTGTGGTGGACTATGCTTTTATCTACTTACTGACCTAAGGTCTCTGATTCTCAGCACACATTACTATGAGAACATGGCACCTAACAGGATGATCTCTAAATGTATCCAGCCACATAAGTATGACAGTGAGGGAGAATGGAGCTCTTCAGTAGGCCACATCCTCCCACTTCCTTGTAGGTATACAGATGAACATTTTTCCTTCTATTGCACTGTACTGGGCCCAGACCCATGGCTTATATCTTTCACATGCACTTTAATGAACCTTCTCCATTCTGCTTCCTCTCTACACATTTTTGTATTTTAAATGCTCATATTACTTAAACTTAAAAATAATAGAAGGGAAGAGGAAAAGGAGGAAACATTATAAGTGTCATGGTGTTTTCATTTATGTCATTCCTACATTTGATTACCAAGGCTAATAATGTTCTTTGCAGAGTGAGCTTCTCTGGTATCTAGGACTGATAACCTGAGAGTTGGCATTCCATCTTACAGGCTTCTCTGGACGTTTGCTTCAACTCAGCCTTCCTCCATGCTCTACCCCATATGAATGATAACTCCCTAGGCTTTCCCTTTATCCATCATCCATAGGAAACTGATGATGGTTGTCTAGACTTCTAATTAGAAAAATTAAAGCATTAAAACCAAGCAAAGACATTATTTGTCCCCAGTAATTTTGGCTGAATACACTGTCCTAAACAACAGGCTAGGGACAGTAGGCAATGGTCAGCCTATTACCCAGACACTGCAGTAGCTGCTATGTTGGTAAGATCATAGGAAGATTCCTTCTAGTTGGTAGTTAGTAAAAGATATTTAGCAGAGACAACATGTTAGAATCTAATAGATAGATGTTGTTAATTACTATTAATTGTCTTGTTATACACAACAGTGTCCATACCCAATAGGAAGAAAATATTCTCTTTTAATACACCTTAAATTGAGATGAATACTGAGCAAAACAGAGAAAATCTGAGTGTTTTCCTTTGGAACCACTTCAAGAAAGTCTTTCAGAAGATAAAACACCAAGAAAACATGACCCACTCTTCATTAACATCAAGTATAATATGAACTGACACATCAACTTGTTTGGCGCATTAATATTGCATATATTAGTTCAAGGTCAGTGAGTCTAGTGCAGCAAGTAGGCTTCTGTTGCACTGGTACCTGTGATAACAACACTGTTTTCTCCCTTGTTTTCATCATGGATCACATTTAGAGACCAAAATGGACAACTCCAGCTTCTGCAGTGGGTAGCAACCATTTGCTCTCAAAATGTAATGCCAGAAAGCATTGTTAAAATGTAGGGAGTAGAGTTTATGTCCATAACTAGTTCTTTCAAGAACAGCATAAATTATTCAAATGTACAGGTCAGTCTAATTTTAATACATAAAGATGTCCTATATCTGCCTTGTGATTTCATGTAGCGTATCAGCTGTGCCTACTCTTAATTGTGAAAACAGTACATAAGCTGGGAATCTGGCATGTTAGAGGCACATCATATTGTATGAAGCATTTTCATAGGGAGATAAAAGATCATTTCTGTGTAGATGTGCAACTTTCTATGAATAAAATTTCAGAATCATGTTATCTATAACCTCCTCACAAGTTGCTGCAATTTGGCACATTCCTTTTCTTTTTATATTGATTATTTTATTTGCTTATGTATAAAATAATATCCTCCTCCCCAGTTACCCTTCCCCCAAAATTCCCATCTCATCCCCCTTTCCCTCCTCCCCTTTGCCTCTATGAGGGTGCTCCTCCACCCATTCACCTACTCCTGACTCACCCTTCCAGCACCCTCCTACACTGGGGCATTAAGCCTCCCTCCCATTGATGTCAGATAAGCCATCCTCTGCTACATGCGTATTTGGAGTCCTGGCTCCCTCCATGTAAACTCTGGTTGGTGGTTTAGTCCCTGGGAGCTCTGGGTTGTCCAGTTCATTGATACTGTTCTTTCTATGGTGTTTGCAATCTCCTTCAGCTTCTTTAATCCTTCCCCTAGCTCTTCCTTTGTAGTCCCTGGGCTCAGTTCAATGATTGTCTGTAAGTATCTGCATCTGTATTGTTCAGGTGCTGGTAGAACCTCTCAGGGAACAGGCATATCAGGCTCCTGTCAGCAAGTACTTCTTAGCATCAGCAGTAGTGTGAGGGTTTGGCATTTGAAGATGGGATATAACCCTAGGTAGGGTGGTCTTTGGATGGGCTTTCCTTCAGTCTCTGTTCCATTTTTTGTCCCTGTCTTTCCTTAGAAAGGAACATTCCTGGGTCAAAAATGTTGAGGTGAGTGGGTGGCTCCATCACTCTACTGGGGGTCATGCCTATCTACTGGAGGTAGTCTCTACAGGTATTACCTCTCCTTTGTTGGGTATTTCAGCTAAAATCTTCAACATTGGCTCCTGGGAGTCTCTTGCTTCTCTGGAATCTTGGACATTCTGGTGGCTACCCCCAGTTCCCTTTCTCACTCTGTTACATGTTTCTATTTAACCTCCTGATCTAATTTTCTGTACTTCTCTGTCCCTTCCAATATCTGATCCTGGTCTAACTTTCTTCCATAACCCTCCTCTCTCCTTCTCTGGTCCCTACCTCACTCTATCTCCAGTGATTATTTTGTCCCTGTTCTGTGCGAGATTGAAGCATACACTTTGTTTTTCCTTCTTAAGCTTTGTGGGTTGTATCATGTGTATTCTTAGTTTTTGGGTGAGGACCTTCACATAAAACTAGATATGCTAAATCTAATAGAAGAAATAGTGGGAAAGAACCTCAAGCATGTTGGCACAGGGGAAAGTTTCCTGGACAGAACACCTGCAGCTCATAGGCTCATGTCCTAAGATCAGCAATTGATAAATGAGACCTCATAAAATTTAAAAGCTTCTGTAAGGCAAAGGACATTATCAATAGGACAAAATGGACAACCCACATATTAGGGAAAGATCTTTACCAACCCTCTATCTAATAGAGGGCTAATAGCCAAAATATATACAGAATTCAAGAAGTTAAACTCCTTTTTCTTTAAGAATGAAGATAGGTATATTTGAAAAATGAACATTTCTCAAAAATTTAGCAGGGACAAATTCTATGTCTTCAGTGGAAGCAGAAAATCAGAAGAAGAAACATTATAGTCATACATGATATTGAGGAAGATGATGTAACCATCTAACCCCCAGTCTCACTGATAAATTTAGTGACTCTATTACTCTTATCCTGAAGGTGACTTAGATGTCTAATATCCATACCCACTTACAATTTTGTGAATATATACCACTTCTTAAATGATGACATGAATAAAATCTTTCTAACATCTATATTAATTCACATGTCTCTAGAAGCTATGTGAGTTCATATAGCAGCTCTGAGGTTAAAAAGGACTTTATTACTACTAAGTAATCATGGAACCAAATAGTATCCATTTATGCATATTTTCAGAGGTATTGTATGTGTAGGGGAAGATAAAAAGAAAACACAGGAAAATCTATAAGATATTACGGCTACATTCAGAGGAAGCAGTGATCTGATAATTATTATGTTAGCACACAAAACAACCCACTTGGTTTCAACAAAAAGTATAAAATACCTCACAAGGCTTTAAGTCTAATAATAGATTCTCTTAGATAAATATCAAATTGAACTAATATTTATGGCACCTTTAATTGTCATAATATTGTCTACTTGGATGTTTTTATTTTGAAGATGCTACATGGGGTGTGTTAGCATATCAGATCTAATGGAGGTAAATAAAATTAATCATACAATACATGTCATCAGTGAAGATTAAAGGCCTCTGATGCAAGTCTTTATAAGCTGAATATCTAGAATAGCTTTCAAATCTGTCATCTTGCCTGTCAGTAGGAAAGTGATTACTGATGAACTATCAAGTAACCCAGGAATCCATGTCACCACTGAGAAGGAAGAGCAGGGGAGGGTGTGAGCATCAACAAACTTTCAAGTGACACTGATGACTAATTCAGCATGCTGCTAGCATGCTCAATACGATGGCAAGAAATAATCAATCTTCTCAAGACTCTCCTACACAGGTATTCTGTATTCTTTGTTTTATTTTTATAGGCAAACTTGTTCTTAAATGATTCATGTGGTTATACAATGCTCACTCAAAGTATGTTAATTTATGTAATTATGTAATAATTAAATTTGTGGGATTGATATATACAATTGCTTTTTTGGCTCTGTGGAAAAGATTTGATGGCTATAGGAGGATGTATAACAACCTGAAATGTTAATTTTGAACAATGCAACTTTAATTGCTTGTGTATCTCCTTACCCACATGAGAGGATGTGCATTTCTCACCCCAAAATTCATGCGTTAGGAGCTTGGTCTTTAGTTGATGTTGGGAAGTATAAAAAAATCTTCATAGATTGATTCTAGAAAGAAGAAATTAGGTCATTACACCAACCAAAAAGCATTCATGGGCTGATCTGACACAACCCAATACATATGCAGCAGAGGGCTGCTACTTCTGACTTCAGTGAGAAAGAATGCATCTAATCATGCAGAGACTTGATGCATTGATAGTGGTATAGGGAAGGAGCTGCTCTCTTGGAATCAAAGGTGAGGAGGGATGGGAGTCAAGTGGGAGGACCTCTGTATTCTTTGAGGTTTACTGGGAAAGGGGCAATATTTGGGATATAAATAAATAAATAAATAAATAAATAAATAAATAAATCTGACATACTCCAGGAGGGCACAATCACTAGCAAAGCAAAGCATTGCTGGCAGAGCAGAGGAGAGCAAAGTCCAGGTCCAAAGGGTAAAACTCAGTGCCAGGCTTCTGAGACTCATGGTCTTCTTTTGGATCCCATGTTTGCTCCAAAAGGCTTGCCGTACCACACACAGCCCTCCTCTTAGGCTCAGTCTGATTCCTCTCCACTCACCTCAACTCTATAGCAGCTGCTGTTCTTAGGAACTTCTCATGGTACTGACACCCCCACAGTACCAGAATCCTTTGCTACAACTGGGATCTACCTTCATTAGTACTTCCTCCAGGGCTCTCTTCATGGACTCCACCACTACCACAAAGTGTCAGGCTTCTAATGCTTTGCATAATCTCTTCATGCTTCAAAATCAGCACAAACTGGTTGACCCTTACACTGCTAAGTCTAGCTGCCAGCAAGGGGTGACACCTTGGCCACATCTGGAACAGCTTCTACATGCTAACTCTGAGAAGCCATTATTTCCCTTAATGATTCTGATCTTTTCTGACTCTAACTCCAGTTGGTCAATTACCATAACAAAGCAGAGATTTTACTTTAATATTTCTTTTAAAATTCTAGATATAATTTCACAGTCCCTTTTAACCTTCCCATATGTCCTTTTATTTTGCTCTCTTACAAATTTATTATTTTTTTATTAATTGTTATTACATGTACATGTGTGTGTTCCCAAATATTACCTGTTCAGTCTACATAATGTTACATGCAAGTGAGTTTTTAAGGCCATTTGGTGTTAGATAACCAGTTGATGTGCACTCTCTTGGGGAAGTCGTTTTCATGATTTAAGCATTTCCAAGTTGACTGTAATGATACACAGTGTTTTTTTCCATCTACTTTGGCATGCCTAATGGCAAAATCCTTCTTTAACTCGTGTTATGGCAGTCATGTTTGTGTGACTTTATGGGTATAGCTTTTGACATTACTACATGTCTTATTAGTGTGATATTTCTGTGAGAAGACATCATTACTAAGCAACTTATTAAACAAAGCTCTTGACTTGGTAATTGCTTATTGTTATAGAGAGTAGGGACAATGTTAGCACCTAGGCAGGGATGGTCCTAGAGAGGTAGTTGAGAGTTTAATAGTATGATCTAGCAGGCAAAGAGAGATAGACACTAGGCCTTTCTTGAGCTTTTGAATCCTCTAAGCCTAAACCTAGCAATACTTCTTCTCACAAGACCAGACATACTCTAACAACTTTAACAACACAGCATCCACTAATCCTTCCAAACAGTTCACCAGCTAGCAACTAAGATCCAAATATATGAGCCTATTGGCAGAATTCTCATTCAAACAAGTACATTCTACTCCTCAGTCAATTGTAGGCTTGTAACCATACTGTTAGGTTATTTCTTCATCAGTGAAATGAGCCAATTCAAGTTGTAAGGGTTCATGATTCACCAAAGAACGATACCCTGGATTCAAATATTATGTAAATGCAAAGGATGTTTGATTTTACAGAAGTCCAGCATCCTGGGTCTCCCATTACCAAGATAGACAACCAAGTGAGCTCACAGGCCTGATTTTAAGCACATTAGGGGATTCCTGGGGTAGGAGATATTTATCTTACTGCATCTATAGAAATATTTCATTATTAGGGCATGGTGGCTAGAACTGTTGCTGACCTAATGCCCATGCTTCAGACCAGGCGAGTGGGCAGCTTTGGATGGCAGGATAGTTTCTCATTAGCTGCCTGAAGCCTTGGGTTTTTCTTAGTAACTGACTTGCCTGGACTCCCCTGAATTTGACCAATTCCTAGGCCTAGTCTCCTGGACTGTCAATTTGAAGCATGTCATGGAGTCAGCCTAGGCTTGTCAAAGTTAGAGTAGATTATATTAAATACAATTTTATTGGGAAGCTGCTCTCTGATAAGTTCACTGGACCCAAAGACCGAGGCCAGGGAAGTCACCTTGGGGAGAGAAAAGAGAATTCAGGAAGAGAAAGAAAGAAAGAGATCGTGCACAAATTAAGAAGAGAAGGAGAAGAAGCCAGAGAGAGAGGTTTATGTCTGGTTTATGTAGGGAAGAGCCTTTCAGGGAAGAGCAGCCCAGCCTCTAGGCTAGAAAAGTTCAGGGTTGGGGATATGCCAGATAGGAACTGAAAGATGCTGGGAAAACCTTGAGGCCAGGTCTGCTTTGATATATAAAATATACACCTCAGTCCCTTCTGCCAAGGACAAGCCTTAGCTTGGAGAGGGTTGTGAGAGAAGGGATGTCTTGGAAGAGTGAAAAGTACAACTCAAAGTCAATCCATGGGTCCAATCTGACAGCCTGCTTTCTGCTTTACAGAGCTGCCTGGACAGCTCTCCATAGATATCTCTTGGCTCTGTAGTCTGTTCAAGATAGCTTTTGCTGGAGGCAGTTCATTCTTGCTAGAAAAAAAAATTCAAAATCTCTGGAAAGCTCATGGATTTTCCCACCAAATTCAGAAAATCAGCTAAAAAAAAAAAAAGTAAACCCTTGAATTTTTCTGACCAAATTCAGAAAAGCTGCTATTAAATAAAACTCATGGATTTTCCAACCAAGATGGAAATACCATTTAAAAAATTCTTAAGTAATTCTTGAGTTTTCTGATTCAAATCACAAAGCCAGAAAACATTCTAAAAGAGCTATATTTGTTTTTTAGACAACCTTCTCTGGATATCTGCTAGAAAACATTCTAAAAGAACTGTGTTAGCTCTCTAAATAATTCTTGAGATTTCTAACCGAGGTCTGAAATCCTGTTAGTAAAAATAAAACTCTAGAAGTCTTATGAAAAATTCTAAAAGAGCTGTGCTCATTCTCTATTAGCTCATCTCAGGTAGACCAAAAGCCCAGTGTTTTATCTACATATGTATTCAGTTATTTATTTCAGGTTCCCTCTTTACCATCAACTAGCTAACAAATCAGAATTCTATGATCTTAGTCCCTAGACTATTAAGAAGAAACAAGAAGTCCGTTTATTTTAACATTCCAAAAGAATCCAGATATCTAAAACTTAGCTGCAATCACCACTCCCTAAATCTCTTAATCTCTATTTTTGTATCTTTCTAAGATGGCTTATAATGCAGTAGTCTCATTTTTCTAGGTTCATGAAGCCTCTCATATAATTATTGCATCCTTATAATTTGCATAGTTGAGAAAGTATATCTATATATCTATATCCATATATCTATATCTATATCTATATCTATATCTATATCTATATCTATATCTGTATCTATATATACCCAGAGTTCTTTCCTACAGCCTTAAGGGCTGTCCTGAAGGTCATAACAATCTACCACTTTGCTGAGACATAGACACCCTCTCCCCTCCTGGACTCATGCTGTTCTGATTATCATGGAGTCATTAAACTTGCCAGACAGGAATTTTTTTGAAAGTAGAATATGAAAATATATATACTATTTTACAAACAAGCCTGATGTCCAAAGAAACCATCAATACTCATTGGAGGCCTATACCCTGCTAAATCAATTCCTGTGGCAGGAAACC
The DNA here is from genome assembly GCA_964023405.1 of Apodemus agrarius. Lineage (NCBI taxonomy): Eukaryota > Metazoa > Chordata > Mammalia > Rodentia > Muridae > Apodemus > Apodemus agrarius. Next base: position 82,637,785 of record OZ030016.1, on the reverse strand, counting down.
ATGTAATACTGTCTTATATGACCAAGCCAGACTTAACACCTTTTCCCAGTTTTAAAACTCCCTACCTTGATGGTTCTCTTATTATTATTCAGAAGCTAAAGAATATGTTACAGAATTAAGAAATATAATCCATTCATGTCCGTAGAAGCTATATTTTGATAAAAAAATTAAAAGGAAAGAATCAGACATGACCATTTCAGTTCATAATAGTAAACTCTTGTGCTATTTCTTTAGATTCTCTTCTATATTTTCTCTCCAACTCAGACCTTCCACAGTAAATTCTATTCCTGATCAAATTGGAATACTTAATTCAGTAGTCAAGAACTAGGGTGATCCATTCACACAGAAAGATATGTACAATCTGAGGCCCAAAGAATACAATTTTTCCCTATCCATGGACTATTAAGTGTTCACGAGGGACTGAAACCATACCTGCATTTCTAGGGAAGTGGATATTTTCTTACATGTTTTTGACACTGTCTTGGCTCTCTCAGTGATGACTGTCTAGGAACCAAGATAATGCACAGCTTGTACCAAGACACATGGGCCATTGTAGCTGCTGGAGGAAGTCACCATCACTGGTCTGTAAAACAGATAAGAGGGTAGAACTATGGGGGATCTTAGCCTTTGAGCTTTGCTTAAATGCAGAGATAAAATCAGGTTATCAGTTTAATATCAAAGACTAAAATATGACAAGAACTGGCATCCTATTTTCTTAAGCTATCTGTTCCAAAGGGTATGTGTTTCTCCATTTATTTTAGTTATTTTAAATTTAGTTTAGCTGTCTGTTTTTAACACCATAAAATATGCTGAAATGAAAAATTTTGTTAATTTATGAAATTCAATGTGAATGAATTATCAAACAAAAGGAGAAATTTTAAGAAAACCTAAAGCCATTCTATTAGACATTCCACTATTAATAACGTACTTTTAAAAATTTATTTACATTTTGTAACATACTGAAAATACTGAAAATTTTATTAAATTGAATATTATTCCTTGACACTTTGCCTGCAAGTGACAGATATAGGGGGTTGTGTTTATTTAATTGCAGCATTCTATGGTTAGCGCTCTGTAGTAACTAAGTGGAAAGTGAAAAAATGATTGTATACATTATTATATAAGTATGAAATTTTAAGGAACACTAACATTTCCATGACTAATGAGCTTGCTTGCTTAATAATCAATTTATTCTAGACTATATTGGCACTATAAATTTCCTTAAAGTAATGCACACATAAGCTCTTCTTTAAAACCTTGGTGTAGATATATTTGTTAAGGTATTTCACAAATATGTTGACAGCAATGGAAAAGTAACTAAAAATTCAAGGTGATGTATGCGAAATTACATAAACTCAGACCACCTCTGAGAAGACTCTAATACTTGGAACTTTTCAGTTTCTTATGTTCAACAGAATTAAGGCTCACAAAAAATTACCACCACCACCACCTCAACAACAACAGCAACAACAACAACCCTTCTGTCTTTCATTTCAGGATGATGTTAAAATAACACATGTCTCAAACTCCCATATCTGCTGCATCTGCTTTGGGGGCTGCAGTTACTAAGCAAAGCCACCACCTTTCTCAAGCATTTCTAATCAAGCCTATTGCCCAGGCTCCACAACTGTGGGTGCTTAGCAACTGTATTATGCTTAGTGCTACATCTAAAATGTTTAGCATTGAACATCTGCTTGCTTAACTCTTTACTGTAAACATTTTTCAAAACGATCTTTGATCTTAAGCTCCTTCACATATGCTGTCTTTGTAAACGCCAACTGTATTTTGGTGGTGCTTATCAGTCATTATATCTCTTAACATAATACAATCAGGTTTTAGCTTTTGTGCCAAAATCATATTCTCAAAACAATTCAAATCATGAGTTTGTATTGACAAAACTAGGAAGAACTAAATGATAGCAGCTAAATTACAAATGAAGTGGCTAGCTAGAATAAAATGGATAAAGAGCAAACACAGGCATCTTTAGCAAAGCATGTGTTAGTTTGGATATGCTAAATCTATGGGTTTTAAGAACTATATAGATATACTAGAATTTGTCTATACTTGTTTTCCTAGAAAGGGAAAGGTTGCTAATTAAGAAATTATTTCCATGTGTTTTAGGCCTGAAGTCATACAAAGAGTGAGAAGTAGATAGAGTTAAAGCCAAACACACTTGGGTTTTGGTTACAGTCACATGCATAACAGGGGTAGAAATCTTGAGTATTTATTAGAAACCTACCTGTGATGGAGGATAAAAAATTAGAGATACAGTAATTATGTTCTTAGAAAGATTAGTTTATAGGTTAACATCCATTCAGTTTAGAACATTTTGCTCTTATTTTTAGACCTGTTTCATATCCCTTTTCTGAGCTTTGCTGTCCTCTTCCTTGACACCCCAGTCCTGGCTCTGTTTATGTGGCATAGTATTCCTTTATCCTTATTTCAGCTCTATTAAAATCTCTTCTTCTGTTGACATATTTATTTTATTTCCAACACACACACACACACACACACACACACACACACACACACACACGACCTGCATATGAGACAATACAAAGGATTTATACTTTTCAGTTTTATTTTACTTAACATAATAATTTCTACCTCTATCCATTTTCTTGCAATGACAGAATTTTGATTTTCATTTTAGTTGAAAAAAGAACCCATAATATGCATATATATGCCACATTTTCTTGATCTCCTCGTCAGATTGTGGACATCTAGACTTGTTCCAGTGGTTTGATATGCTGATATATTGTGATCAGGGCAGCAATCAATATGAATGTATAGCTATTTCCATGATGGAACCTAGATTCTTACACACCCCTATCCCCAGACCTCTCTACCCCCCCACACCCAATCAAGGAATGATATTTTAAAAATGATGATTTTAAATCTTTTTATTTGTTTTCAGAAACTTCCATTACTGATTTGTACAGTGGCTGCATCCATTTACAGTCTGACAAGAAGTCTGTGTTCTTGTTTCCACACATCTTTGCCAGTGTTTGTTATTGTCTGATTTCTTGAAGTCAAACATTCAGACTAGAGTCTAATGCAATCCCATTACTCAATTCTTGATATTATTTCTTCTTATGCTATTGGAATCCTTTTCAGGAAATTTTGATAGTGTCTTTTTCTTGGAGTGTTTTCTCCCACTGGTCACTATGATTCCCATTTTTCATTGTGTTATGGTCTATTTTGACTTTAGTTTTGAATCAAATAACTAGCTGATCTAGTGTCATTCTACTATCTGAGAATATTCCATTTCCAAGTACTACATTTTAATGAGATTTTTTTCCAATGTATGCTTTTGATGGTTTGGTCAAATACTAAGTGGCTCAGCTTTGAATTTGTGTAAGTGGCTTGGGGGGGTTGTTTTCTATTACATTCTATTAATCTACGTGCTTGATTTTGTATCAGTTCTGTGTCTTTGCCACAATTGCTCTGTAGTGTACTTGAAGATTTGGCAATGCAATAACTCCAGCCTTGCTCTTTTGCTTCAGGTTGTTAAGAACCTTGATATGTTTTCTTTATATGCTGATTTTAGGATTATTTTTCTAGTATTTTGAAGACTGTTGTTATAAGCTTGATAAGGGTCATGTTGGATCTGTGGGTTGCTTCGAATCAGTAGGGATTTTCATAATGTTAATTCTCCCAATCCATGAGGGTGACATGTCTTTCAACCATTTCATTTCTTGATTTCTCTAGTGTTTTACATATTTCACTGCAGCGATTTCCATCTCCTTTAGTACATTTGTGTCTATAAACACATTATTATTGCTGAAGCCATTGAATATGACATTTTTCATTTCTTTCTCGGCAGTTAGTCTTGTATGGATAGGTTACTGGTTTTTTTCTTTTTTCTTTGTGTGTGTGTGTGTGTGTGTGTGTGTGTGTGTGCTTATATTGCACCCTGCTGCTTTCCTGAATGTGATTATTATTTCCAAGCTTTATGGTAAAATCTGTGGTGTCTTTTAAGTATAGGCTCACATTATCTGCAGACAGTGTTGAACCCTTCTGTTCCTAATTTTTGCTTTTCTTTTCTCTTTCTGTTCCAAAAGAAGTGAATATGATCTTGAATAAAAGCTGAAAAATACCCGTGTTTTATTGTGGATATTAGAATAAGTTGTTATGGCTTTCAATCATTTATTAATGTCAGGTATAGTTTTGTTGAATATAAAATTTATTACACAAAAATGTTTCTTTTATGCTAAGGTTCTTTAAGACTTTAATCAAAAGGAAGGCTGAAATTTGTACAGCCTTTTTTTTCCTATGTCCATTAAGACTATGGAACATTAATCTGTCCTTAAGTTACTGTCTTAGTTACTATTCTGTTGCTTGGATAAAATATGCTGACAAAAGACAATTAAGGGAGAATGAGTTGATTTCAGTTTAAAATTCCAGAGGGATGTAAATTAATCATAGCATAAAACATGGTAGCAGACAAGCAGGCAAGGAGGGCAAAGTAAGATGAGCCAGAGGCTGTCTAGTTATATTGCACCCATACTAAGAAATCAGATTATAAGCAGTTGGTGGCTGATTGTAAAGCCTCAAGGCCTATCTTCAGTGATACTTCCCACACTGAGAATTCACCTTATAAAGTTTCTACAAATTTTCTAAACATTTCCTAAACAAGCTCTGGACCATATACAAATACATGAACCTATGTGAGACATTTTCCATTCAAACTACAACATTTATCATACTGACTTGTAAATGTTGGAAAAATGCTTTGAACCCAAATAGAAACAAAATTAGTCATGATGTATGATCTTCTAATAGAATTTCATACACATATTTTATTTGAATTTTCTGTTTATGTCCTTTACAAACACAATTTCAGGGAAGTTGTTCTAGAGTAACCTTTTTGAGCTATGACTTTTTCCAGTTTGGTATCAGAATATGCCTAGATTTCTAGAATAAGTTTAATTACCTCCTATTTTCTGTTTAAAGTGTTAACAGTAAGTCATCTTTAAACATTTAGTGGAATCCTGGAATGAATCAGTGAAGCCTTAGACTTTTCTTTGTGAGAGAATTTCAGTTTGTCAGTCTCATGCACATATACGAAAGTTTGAGTAGTTTTCATCAATGTGTTTTAATTTGTCACATAATGATTTTGTTGGAATTTATTCGGGTTTTAAAAATTGAAGCTTGCAGCCGGGCAGTGGTGGCACACACTTGTAATTCCAGCATTATGTGAGGCAGAGTAAGTTCCAGGACAGCCAGGGCTATATAGAGAAACCCTGTCTTGAAAAACACAAATCCAAAATAAATAAATAAATAAACAAACAAATAAATAAATAAAACTAAAAATAAAGAAAACCAAAACAAAAAAACAAACAAAAAAAATTGAAGCTTGTAATGTACTCTCCAGCAATAATCTGGATTTTGTTGGAAATCTCTTGTTATAATTTCTTCACTTTTAGTCTTTATTCGTAGGCATAAGTTGGTTTGGGTTTCTCAGTCTTATTTACCTTTGGAAAAAAAATAGATCTTTGAACATCTGTGTTAATATTTTAGCGATCATTTCATTAATTTCTGGTTTTATTATAATTTCTTGCTATCTACTGGAATTTTGGAGAAGTCTGGATCGCAGTATCGGGAACGAATAGCTATTGTTTTCCTATCACTTTGAGGTACACCATTCAGTTATTTATCTATCCTCCTACTTTATCTCTGAATGTACAGATGCAATTTTTCCTCTTGGACTTGTCTTGCCCATTTCCAAGAATTCATGGAAGTTGTGCAAATATTTTCATTTAAAATCTAAGACATTTTTAATTTTAAATTCCCTCCTTATTTTTTCAGTAATACACAATTTACATTTCAGGCATTGTCTATGGTATCTCCTGTTATTGGTTTCTTGTATTCTACAATTTGATAGGACACAGAGAATTATTTTGATGTCATTTACTTAGTAAAAATATCATGTGATGGACGTCACCATCATCTTGGCTCCTGTGACCAAGCAGCCAGCTCAGTCAGGTATTCAGGGAACAATAGAGTGAAAGATCACTCAGGACACTGTCCACCTGAGTTCCTTCTGCACGTAGGAGCTGGGCAGCTCTACAGCTGTCTGGGTATGTATCTTGCAAGGGAGCATTTGACCTGCAGGGAGTCCTGCTCTCAGAGACCTGTGCCACATCTGACACAAGGGAGATCCTACTTCCTGATACTCTCTAGAGAACTGGCAGGAGCAGGTTAGTCACCATTGTCCAATCCATTGGATGTGGTAGACCTGTGCCACATCTGACATGGGGAAGATCCTACTTCCTGATACACTCTGAAGAACTGGCAGGAGCAGGTTATGTGGTAATAATCGTCCCACACCCCTAGAGGCACAGAGCCACTCACTACCCAGCAAATTCCAAATCACCACAACTCTTCTTTCCCTTCTACGACTCTCTCCTCCACTGCCACCACCCTATTCCATAGGATGTGGTAGGATGTGGTAGACCTGTGGCTCTTCTGACATGGGGAAGAGCCTACTTCCTGATACTCTCTAGAGAATAGGCAGCAGCACTGCATTCGAGAACAAGCACCAGTAGGTGCATTTGAAATGGTAGAAGCGGGGCATTCGAGAACCAGCATCAGAAGAGCATTTGAAATCTGGCAGCAGCAGAAAATTTGAGAAATGGCAGCCTGCAGGGCATTCAACCCTTGTCAAATCTGCCAAAAGAGAGACCCTTATCACCTGACACTTCCTGGAGAACCAGCTGTTTGCAGGGCATTGGAGAAAAAGGGAATCCCAGGTGTACAGAAACACAGACCTGCAGGATAGAGACGATAGAGACAGCAAGACCAGCTAACACTGGAGATAACAAGATGGCTAAAGGCAAAAGCAAGATCATTACCAACAGTAACCAAGGCAACATGGCACCATCAGAACCCAGTTTTCCCACAACAGCAAATCCTGGATACTTCATCACATCAGAAAAGCAAGAGCTAGATTTAAAATCACATCTCATATTTTTGATGGATGACTTCAAGAAGGACACAAAGAAATACAAAAGAACACGGGTCAACAGGTAGAAGCACAACAATCCCTTACAGAAATAGAGAATATGGATCAAACGGTAGGAGCCCTAAAAGAGAAAACACAAATTTTTTTTTAAAGAAATAGAGGAGAATATGGGTCAACATGCAGGAGCCCTTAAAGAGGAATAACAAAAATCCCTAAATGAAGCACAGGAGAAAATGGGTCAACAGGTAGAAGCCCTTAAAGAGGAAGACAACATTTAATTGGGGTTGTCTTACAGGCTCAGAGGTTCAGTCCATTTTCATCAAGACAGAAACATGGCAGCATCCAGGCAGGCATGGTACAGGAGGAGCTGAGAGTTCTACATCTTCATCTGAAGGCTGCTAGTAGAAGACTGACTTCCAGGCAGCCAGGGTGAGGGTTTTAAGCCCAAACCCACAGTGACACACCTACTCCAACAAGGCCACACCTCCTAATAGGGTCACTCCCTGGGCCAATCATATATAAACCATCACACTCTGTAAGATTTCATGCGAGTGTTGGGCTTTCACTGCCCTTTTTTCCAGAAATACTTTGTGTTCTAGATAACTTCTGAGGTTATAAATTAAGTCACAGCATGTTTTGTTTTGTAGCAACCTAAAAATTACTTACCTCCCTACAGTGAAATAACCCAAAGAATTTCTTGCTTAATAAAGGGCTCATAATTTTACATGATATATGTAATCAAATTGCACACACAAATAAAAATGTACATTAAACATTATGTAAATTTATGTTTTTGCATTTATAGAAGTATTACTGCATAGTTCGCTGATATTTAGCTTTTTGTTTTTACATAATATGTTTATTAATTATTGGATAATTTAATACATGTATTTGGGCCATATTCATACCTTCCCACATCTTCCTTCAGTTTCACTTGTGTTTCTTTACATGCCCATTTTATAGTCTTTGTCTCTGTCTCTCTGTCTCTGTCTCTGTCTCTGCCTCTGTTTCTCTCTCTCTCTCTCTTTCTCTGTCTCTCCTCTCTTCTCCTCTCCTCTCCTCTCAATTCTTGCCCCCTTTATTTAAATACATTGAACCCAGTTTGTATTTACCAACAACTCCTGTGTGTGTGAGGCAAGCCCTGGAGAGTTCTCAAAATACCAGGTGTATTTTGGAGAAAATGATTTTTTTTGGTCTCTCAACAACAATCACTGGATCTTTGGCTAGGCATGAGGCAAAATGATACTTGCCTCCCAAGCTCCATGCTAGAATGTTTTCTGGCCCAAACTTATTTACATCATGTGGATGCTGTTATGTTTGCTGTGTTCATATGTGCATTTGTCCTGTTGTAGCTGGAAAACACTGCTTTCTTATAGTCCCTACCACCTCTGGCTTTTACAAATTTTCCATTCCCTCTTTTTGCAAAGGGTCTCTACTGGCTTGACGGGAGAGGTTTGATGATGACATCTCCTTTCAGGCTGATCACTCCAAAGTCCCTTGGTCTTTGTGTGTTGACTAGCTGAGTATATGGATTAAACATTTGCTGCAAGAAGAAACTTCTCTGAGGAGGACTGAATTGCAATGAATTAGGTAATTCATGAGTACAGCAATAAGTCACTAAAATTATTGCATTGCTATATCCATTTGGGCAAATAGTAGTAGGTATGTTTTCCCTTAGGACTCATGACATCGTTAGCAAAAGGTTCCTGGCTTCTTTGACAGAGTAAGGATGGGGTCCATCTTTGGAAGAATGCCTTTAATAAAATAAAAGAGGGGGCTGTTTACTCCCTTTTAATATATAATATAAAATGACAAAAATATATTACCATTCAGTATAGTTTCTATGTGCCAGGCATTCTGGAATTCACCTATTCATCACTCCCTTCCTTTGCCTCTGGCAACTACTGATATTTCATGTCTCCATGGTGTCAGTTTTTCAGTTTCAAATGATTGAAAGCACACAAATTGAAGCCTTTAGACTGGCTTGTTTCACTTAGTGGTATGCATTTGAATTTCTCCCGTGTCTTTCCTGTTTTGGAGTCCTTTCTTTTCATCAATGAATAGTTTCCCATTTGCTTGTTTTTGTTTGAGAATGGTTCTAATTCCTTGTTAAGGACTGAAGTCATGGTCTTAGTTGCTATTCATCAAGAACTTCAGAAAATAAATCGTAAGTAGCACCTGTGTATAATTTTAAAAATATTTTTTAAAAAATAAATCATTATATGATTCTATTACATGAAAAGATAAAGCCTCCCCCCACATTACTCTAATTCTCAATTTATCATGCCACTGTATGATTATAAAGATTTAAATCCCAAGATTCCTAAGCAGACATATATATTATAATAGAAGTCTCTGAATTCATCCCATACCATGTGTCAACATTATATAAATTTTATATACATACACACATATGTACATATATATGAAAACAAGTGCTCCTATGCTGTCAATCATGAACTATCAGTGATAGCTTTACATGTGTGGGCACGTTAATTGCTCTTAGCTAGGTTGTATTAGAAAACAGGAGCTGACAGTGTGAATCACTAAACTGCTATGTCTGCTTTTTAATTATGAAATTACAAATGATAATTTCTAATGTAAAGTATGTTCCAAAAAAGAAATGACTGAAAAAATGGGAATTATCATTAGTATGGAAAATGTTGGAGATTGATTGTTGGAAAGGAATGCTGAGAGGTCCTACTCTCATCTAAGATAGATAGCCTTGAGGTTTTATACAATTAGTAAATGATGTTTTTGAAAAAAAAAAAAAAGGCCGGGCGTGGTGGCGCATGCTTGTAATCCCAGGACTTGGGAGGTAGAGGCAGGGTGATTTCTGAGTTCGAGGCCAGCCTGGTCTACAGAGTGAGTTCCACGACAGCCAGGACTACACAGAGAAACCCTGTCTCAAAAAACCAAAAAAAAAAAAAAAGATGTTTTTGAAAAATCAGATGCACTAGCACCTGAAAACTGTATTACAGAAATGTGTGGCAAGCATGCCTAGGCATCTGGATCCCTAAACAGTATGAATCTCCGAAATCAAGTTCCATGACATTTGGAACCATTCATTAACCAACACAGCACTGCTACTGTATTCAACATAGTCACAGGGTACCCAAGAAAGCAGATACCATAAATGCTCTGTTTTTCCCATCATTCTAGAGACTGGAAGTTTCCAGATTGGATACATTCAGAGCCGGATATCTCTTTTACTAACCATGCCATTTTGTTACTTTCTTTCATGGGTGAAAATGATGGAGGATTTTTATAATCTCTTTTAGGAAGTGGCTCATCTCATCCAAAATGAGCCCAGCTTCATTCCCTAAGCATCTTTGTTGTTGTTGTTGTTGTTTAAATAACATTTTATTTAAAGTAATAACTCTGAGATGCAAAGCTGAAAGTTTCAACATTGAAATTCTTCAAAAATTGAAGTTCTTTAAATAAATGAGTCTATAACAATCTAGAAAGCAACTTTAGACACAGAAATAAACACTACATCTTTCAGAAAAAAAAAGTGAGATGTCAGCCCTTAGCACCTTCTTTATCTCTGTGTTACCCAAAGAATATTGTCTTGGCCTTCCTGTATTTAGCCATTATTCATTTTTATTCAATATATTAATTTACATTTCATATGATTTCCCTCTTTCCAGGCTCCCCCCTCCCCGCAAGTCTCATAAGCCCTCTTCCCTCCTCCTGTTCCCCCATTCACCCCTTCCCTCTTCCCTGTTCTGTTATTTCCCTACACTGCTGCATTAAGCCTTTCCGGAGTCAGGGGCCTTTCCTTCCTTCTTCTTGGACATCATTTGATATGTGGATTGTGTCTTAGGTATTCCAGTCTTCTAGGTTAATATCTTCTTATCAGTGAGTGCATACTATGAGTGTTCTTTTGAGATTGGGTTACCTCACTTAGGATAGTGTACTCCAGCTCCATCCATTTGTCTAAGAAGTTCATGAACTCATTGTTTATAATGGCTGAATAGTACTCCATTGTGTATATATACCACATTTTTTGTATCCATTCCTCCATTGAGGGGCATCTGGGTTCTTTCCAGCTTCTGGCTATTATAAATAGGGCTGCTATGAAAATAGTGGAACATGTGTCCTTACTACATGCTGGGGGATCATATGGGTATATGCCCAGGAGTGGTATAGCAGGGTCCTCCAGAAGTGTAGTGCCCATTTTTCTGATGAACCGCCAAACTGATTTCCAGAGTGGTTTTACCAACTTGGAATCCCACCAGCAGTGGAGGAAATTCCTCTTTCTGCACATCCCTGCTAACACCTGCTGTCTTCTGAGTTTTTAATCTTAGCCATTCTGACTGGTGTGAGGTAGAATCTCAGGGTTGTTTTGATTTGCATTTCCCTGATGACTAATGATGCTGAACATTTCTTAAGATGCTCCTCAGCCATCCAAATTTCTTCAGGTGAAAATTCTTTGTTCAGCTCTGTACCCCATTTTTAATAGGGTTGTTTGGCTCTCTGGAGTCTACCTTCTTGAGTTCTTTGCATATATTGAAGCATCTTCAAAAGCCCTCCCCTCCTAACAACATCACAGCTGGTGGGAGACTCCACGCCAGGGAGAATGCCATCCTCTAAGGCACTGTAACAATTATACTCCTCATTTCAGTCTAGTTGTGGACCTCATGTGATAGAATGCTGGAATGAGACCAAGTTGGAGAAATAGATTATTTGACTGTATACAAATTGGGAATGCTTGAGAAGTTATATGAGAACTACAACCTTATGATCAGAAAAGAGTGAAGAGGAAAATCCTGTGTAAGTCAGATGAATTTTTCATAAAAAGAGAAGTTTAATGGGTCTAAGAATACAGAAGATGAAGATGGTAAGACTGGAGCTATGGCATCCTTAATCTTCAAAACTATATACTGTGCTTGACACTTGTACCTAAACTCCAACCCTGAAAGGGAATATTTGTCCTAGCTTGTCCTGTTCACAGCAGTCAAGGAAATGTGTCTACCTTTATCTGCCTGTGAATGTTGTTGTTTCCTTTCTACTGTGGCTCTTTTTCATCCACTGTTCTGAGAATATTCTTGGTATCACTTCTTGGTATCTTGGTATCCCCAGACTTTAAAACATTTTTTTTTAATCTAAAATTTTTCATGAAAATGTTCCCTGCACATTTAACAAAATGAGTTTTCTGCTCTTCTTCAGAGAAATGTTCTGTCTGTCTCAGGTACATTTGCTCTGTGACTTTTGGGAATACTATTTCATTCCCGAACTGCTTGCTGTGTGATGTTCTGTTCATTACTGAAGTTGCTTACATTACTGTTGTTAGTTATTGCTGCCTGCTGCCCAGCGAATGTTCTAGAATGTCAGGTGGCCTGCATGTCATTTACTACCGTGCTCTCCTGAAGCCCTGGACCGTCTTTCTCCTTTGAAATATTGCTACATGTTCACTTAATTAGAATACAATAATTTTCCATCTATTTTTTAGATTGGATTTATGTTAATTTATAAACACAATCAACTCATGTTGTTTTCTTTATCATTCAACCTCAGCATCATTGGGTTAGGCAGTTTCATATACTTTATGTCAATGTGATTATTGAGAGGTAAAACTTTGCAGTCATTAAGTTAATTTCATTTTTGTAGTTGTTTCAATAAAACTCTGCTTCTCTTCTCTTTTGTTGTCTTTGAGATAGTATTGTTTTTGTTTTGTTGTGGGATTTTTATTTGTTTTTGAAATCTATTGTAGAGTTTTTCTTTTTGATTTTCATTAAGCTCATATGTAACAACTTATTATTACAGTAATTATAACAAACTGTGGTTATAGATTAAAATTATGCATTTTACTTACTCTTGCATTTTATGTTTTTAATTCTTTATATTTTTGTATATTGTATATTCATAAAAATTATTTTCTCTGTAGTTGTTTTTAATTGCTTGGTCTTTTAATCTTTACACTAGAAGTCATTAGCATTACAATAATGTAAAATCCTATAATTGAATATATAGATATGTCAAATGGATATAATTTTCTGTACATACATATTAGCTTCCTTTGTGTCTTTGATAATGTATTCATCTTCCCTTCATTTCTGAAAGACTGTTCCAGGAACAACATCTTACTTGAAAGTTTTTTCTTTCAACATTTTGAATATTTTATCACACTCCTCTGTGTATAATGGTTCTATTAAATATGTCAGCAGTTACACTGCTGTGCACTAACAAATGTGGTTATTACAGACTTTTATTCTGTGTGATAATGGTCCTCCCTAAATTTGAAAAGGCTTCACCTAATTTTCTTCTTTTTTTTATTAGATATATTCCTTATTTACATTTCACATGATTTCCCCATTCCTAGTACCCACACCCCTGAAGATCCCATAAGCCATCTCTCCTCCCCCTGTTTCCCAATCAACCTTTTCCCACTTCCCTGTCCTGGTATTCCCCTACACTGCTGCATCAAGCCTTTCCAGGACATGGGTATCTCTTCCTTTTGATGTCCAACAAGGCCATCCTCTGCTGCCTATGCTTCTGGAGCCCTGGGTAACACCATGTATACTATCTGGTTGATGTTTTTGCCCCTGGGAGTTCTGGGAGTACGGGGTGTCTCCTTGTATGGTGCTGCAAACCCCTTCAGCTCCTTGGGTCCCCACTGGGAACCTGGTGCTCAGTTCAATGACTGGCTGAGAGTGTCCACATCTGTATATGTCATGCACTAGCAGAGCCTCCCAGGTGACAATCATACCTGGCTCTGGTCAGCAAGAACTTGTGGGCATCCACATTAGTGTCTGGGTTTTGTATTAATATGTGTGATAGATCCCTAGGTAAGGCAGTATCTGGGTGGTCTTTCTCTCAGACTGTGTTCCACAATTTGTCTCTGTATCTCCTTCTGTGGGTATTTTGTTCCCCCTTTTGTTCCCCTTTCTCCCCTTTACTTCCATATATTTTCCACATATTGTGGTTCAGTCTGTGGCATCTCCTATATCCTTTAGGCAACTTTCAGTTTATTTTTTGTTTTGTTTTGTTTTGTTTTGTTTTGTTTTGTTTTGTTTTGTTAATTTCCTCTAGTTAGATAATGTCAAATGATTTGCAGATGAATTTTCTGGCTTTCTTCCATGTGACTTACTTGTCTATTAATGTTCTCAGTCTATGAAGTTTTCAGCCCCATTGTTTCTGTTTTATCCTTCCTTGTTCTTTTTACCTGGGTCAAACTCCTCATTTCAGGTTGTATTGTTTTTCTAATTTCATTATCTGTGGTCTGCTGTTGGGCACAGACTGCTTCTGTTCATTAGAACAATTACTTTGTTGGAGACCAAGCTCCATTCCCTTGAGTTCAGTTCTTACATATTTGTTGTTACCAGAAGAAAATAGTTACTTAAACAATTTAGATTTACTATGTTAAGCAAAGACCATTAATTTGGAGAGATGGAATATGCACAGAATTGTCACCTAGAGTAGCATATCAAATGATATAGTGGCACTAACCATTATTTCATAAGATGTCAACTACTGGGGCTTTTGGGGCCTTGAGACCAGGAAGCTCAAGTATTTTAAGTGTTTATTAATGAATGTATAATACTCTTGGTAGGAAAAGGCATAAAGTTCTCTGGTGCTGACCTGGCCATTAAACTTCTCAGTGTTATCACTTGGTCCAATAGTGCATATGTCTAGGTATGTGCTCACCAAGGCCAGCAGCAGGGTCTGCAGAGGTTAGTATCAGATGTGATAGCCACTGGGTTCTGGGATGAACAACCTGCAAGTGCTGATTGGTGTGGTTTGAGAGATCCCAAGTCATAACACTGGAGTCTGTGGAGGTAGAGGCTTCATGGTCTAAGATTTTTGATAACCAATAGTGGGCATGAACATTCAAGGTAGAAACTGTTTCAAAATGTTTTCTCTCTAGTCTTTCCTGATTGTTTTGTTATTATCAACTTTTGTACTGTTTTTACTGATAACTGTTGTTATCAACAGTTTCATCAGTTGTAAACAATTTATTGCCATAAGTTAATTGTACATAGTAATGGATTTCATTGTAACATTTTGTATAGGTATATAGTGTGTTTTGGTTATATTCATCCTCATCACCCTCTCTTCTCTGACATTTTCTGGCAAAAGCTGAGAGCAGTACTAATATATAGGCATTGAAATGCATATTAACAAACAGCTTGACAGGTATATTAGTTACATTTAGTAAAACAATCAAATATAGCATTACTATTAGAGGGAGCCTTAAATCCAACCACAAAGCCATTGATTACTCCCCCAAATACTTGTAGCATGTAATTTGTTTTATTTTATTTTGTATTAGATATTTTCTTTATTGACATTTCAAATGTTATCCCCCTTTCCTGGTTTCCCCTCTGAAAACCCCCTATCCCATCTCCCCTCTACTTGCTCATCAACTTACCCACAAAGATTCCCTGCCTGGCATAACACTGGAGAATGCCCCTATATTGAGGCATTGAACATTCACAGGACCAAGGGCTTATCCTCCCTTTGATGTCCAACAAGGCCATCCTATACGACAAATGCAGCTGGTAACATAGGTCCCCTAAATAAACAAGGATTGGTCTGACTAGACTCTGGGACCAGCAGCTGCCCTCCTGTTCCTCCTATCCAAAGTCATTCCCACACACCCTGTCTTTGGCTTTCCAGAGCTCGAGATCGCTCTCTTACCAGCCAACTAACCTATGGCCAGCTCTGCCAGTGTCTGCTCCATGCACACTTCACCTTCTCCAGACACTCTCTTCTCAGCCTGTGCTCTATTGGTTTATCTCTTTATCCTAGCTAGATTTGATAAACCTGAGCTCCAAGAGATCACCTGCTCTGCCATACTGGTTCCTCTGTCTGCCACGTTCTCTTCTAGCCCAACTTAATGCCACAAATGAAAAACACCAGGCTTCTTTCTATTTTAAAACTGACCAGATATTGTTCTTCCTATGGGGGTGTAAACCCCTTCAGCATCTTTTATAACTCCTCCATTTGCGACTCCCTGCTCAGTTCAATGATTGGATGCAAGCATCTGCCTCTGTATTTGTCAGGCCCTGGCAGAACCTCTCAGGAGACAGTTACATCAGGCTCCTGTCAGCAAGTACTTCTTGGCATCTGCAATAGTGTCTGGGTTTGGTGACTGTATATGCAGTGGATCCCTAGGTGGGACAGTCTCTGGATAGCATTTCCTTCCACCTCTACTCCACACTTTGTCTTCACTTTTCAGTATTTAGTTACCGCTTCTAAAAAGGACAGAAGCAGATCCATCCCTCCCCACCCCTGCAGCCCCCTAGAGCTCCCAGGGTCTAAACCACCAACCAAAGAGTACATATGGAGGGACCCATGGTTCCAGGTACATATGTAGCAGAGGATGGCCTTGTTAAACATCAATGGGAGGAGAGGCTCTGGGTCTTGTGAAGGCTTGATGCCTCAGTGTGGGGGAATGGGAGGGTGGGGAGGCAGAAGTGGATGTGTCATGAAGGAACACACTCATAGAAGGAGGGGGAGGGGAGGCGATGGGATATAGGTTTTTGGAGGGGAAATAAGGAAAGGGGATAACATTTGAAATGGAATTAAAGAAAAAATTCAATAAAAGACAAAAAAGAAAGGAAAAAATAAAACTGACCAGATGACTCAAAGACTGGGTGAAGAATATCCTGCCCCATCTTTCTTGGACTCCTCAAGCTGTGAAAGCTGCAAACTATCCATGCCCAGAGAAATCTACATGCTTGCAACTTCTCCTCTGAAGACTCTCTCTCCCTCTTACTGTCCTGCCTGGAAAATCCCACTTCTTTTTCTTAGCCTATGGATTAGCTTCTGCTATCTTTATTAGTCAATGAACAATTAGGGAAATAATTAGGAAAAAAATCAGGGAAATTACCCCCTACAAATAGCCATGTCACTATTGCATCGCTGGGCCCATCTTGCCTTGCAACTCAGGAAGGTATCACAGAGTCCACACAGAGCACACACAGCTGAGCAAGATGGTAAATAGCAATTCTCCCCAGGCAACTTGTGTAGTACCTTATATCACTGTAAGCTAGCCAACAGGGTAAAAGCTTCCATCTCAGTTACAGCTTAGATTCTCTGTATTCTTCAGTTAAATAGTGTTTAGCAATAGTGTCTTCAGCAATAAGTTCTTACCATTTAGTTCTGGCAGTCAACCAAGATCAGCAGAGACAGCTTGTATTCCTTTGCAAGCTTCAGAGCACTCCTGACAACAACATGGAGTCAAGTAGACTATCCATGGTCCTTCTTAATACCACTCTGGCTCATGGAGTCACCTTATGCATCCACATAGGGTATTTCCTTTTAAACATTCTTATTGCTTTGTTTTCTTTGGCTTACAAATGAGTATGTTTCCATATGCGTTTTTGAAAAATATTCACATATTTTTTGCCCATACAGCAATATCTTTCCCATGTCTCCAGTTGTTTTTTCCACCGCCAATATTCCCACTTACATTTCACATCAACATCTTTTCCTTTGGGTGCATACATAAAAGTGGTTAGCAGAGTTACTCTGCAGTTCTATTCTTCCCTATACTAGCAACATTGGATCAAGTTTGCACCACCATTATATAAGGGTTCCTTTGCCCCTCAGCCTCAGCTGCATTGGTGATATAGAATTTCAGAATAGCTTCCATCTACAGTAATTTCTGGCATACACAAAGAACTAAAGAGCTAAATGGAAATAAAGAAACAGAAACTTAAAAAAAGATAAATTGGCTAAGGGACTAAGCATGGAATTCTCAAAAGAAGAGAAACAAAGAGCCAATAAATATTGTTAAAGTATTGATTAGTGTCCTTAATCATCAAGAAAATGTAAAACTTCTCTACTTGATATACTGTGATGCTACATATTTAACGCAACTCCTGAGCTTCCCTAGAGCTATTTTCTCTAGAGGTAGGTTACCGATACTTGGTGACTGTCTTCAGAGGTGGCATTGTATTATGAAGGCTAGGAACTGCTACTCCATCACTTTATGTTACACAGTATAATTATTTTATTCTTTAATCAAAAATTGACATTTTTTGGAATATGTAATCATTAGATTAAGTTCTGTGGCTAAAAAGGCTACTGTATCACTTCTGTGTTCTGGCTGCCCTCCAAGCCCAGCAGGTGTGAAGTCTGCCCTATATCATTTGTAGTCCATGTTCTAGTCCATAACTAGAATCATAATCACAGACACCCAAAGCCATTAGTGACCACCAGGTGAGATCCCTACTCCAATTCCCTGACTTCTGGTTCCTCTGGGCAAACTCAGCACCATTGAGCTCCACCCTGCCCCCTCTGCACTTCATTTCCATGGCCACTTGAATTCCTAGAGGTTGGATGCTGTCACTGAAAACCAGGTGAGTTTCAGACTCCATCTTCTGGTCCACACATCTCTCTACAATCCCAGATACCTCCAGTGATCAGCAGACACCAGGTGAAACTCCAACCCTAATTCACTACCTTCTGGCTCCTCTGGATGAACCCAGGGGCAATGAGCTTGACTGTACTCCCTCTGCACTCCATTTTCCAGGCCATAATTCTGCCTACATCCCTGGAGAACTACTGATGCCCAGGACAAAGAGAGTTCTGCAACCATCAGGGACCATCAGCTCTACTTTCATACCAGGAGGGATGCCACCACATAGGACAACCAGCAGACCCAAGTCATCAGGTTCTACAAGCTCTGCTTGCAGGCCTAGAAACCTCCTGTCACCGAGGACAACCTACCTCTACCTACAATCACAGATGCACAATGAAATTAGGGATTGCCAGCTCTTTCAGCAGCCCCAGAAGCCTACTTCCATCAGGGACTACCAGGCCTGCCAACACAAGGGACAACCAGATGGCTAAAGGCCAGTGAAAGAATATAATAAACAAAATCCAGGGCAATATGGCACCGGCAGAACCCAGCTATCCTATCAAAGTAAGCCCTGAAAATACTAACACACCTGAATGTCAAGAAAATGATTATAATGCTAAACTTATAAAGATGATAGAGGCCTTTAAAGAAGAAATTTATAATTCCCTTAAAAATATGTAGACATATACAAATAGAGGAAACCAAGAAATATAAATATATACAGGAAAATAGCAATGAAACTGGTGAAAGAAATGAATGAAACTGTTTGAGATCTTGACTATAGAAGCAATAGGGAAAACACAATCTGAGTCAATTTTGGATATGGAAAACCTGGGAAAGAAAATAGGAACTACAGACACAAGCATCACTAGTAGAATAAGAGACAAAAGAGAGAATCTAAAGCATAGAAAATACTATAGAAGAAATTGATACACCAGTCAAAGAAAATGCTAAAGCTAAAAAGTTTCTAACATAAAGCATCTAAAAACCTAGGAAACTATAAAAAGGACAAAACTAAGATTAATAGGAATAGAAGAGAGTAAGAATCCCCAGCTCAAAGGACCAGAAAATATCTCCAACAAAATAAAAGAAAATTTTTCTAAACTAATTAAAAAAGATGCTTATACATTTACAAGAAGCATACAAAACACCAAATAGAGTATACCATGGCCCTAAAAAGAAAATCTTTCCGTCTCTAATAGATTAGAGAAACTAGCCTGGAGTTTGGTGCTCAGTAAAAGTTTCAATTACCTTAGAGAAAACAATATTTTCCATGATAAAACCAAATTAAATAATATATGTCCACTAATCTCATCCTACAGAGGATACTAGATAGAAAGCTCCAACACATGGAAGATAACAGAAAAAACAACAAAGAGATAATTCAACACCAGCAAATTATCTTTGGCTCTCTGTGTCTGTGTCTGTGTCTGTGTCTGTGTCTGTGTCTGTGTCTGTGTCTGTGTCTGTGTCTGTGTCTGTGTCTGTGTCTGTCTGTCTGTCTGTCTGTCTGTCTGTCTCTCTCTCTCTCTCTCTCTCACACACACACACACACACACAAACACACACACACATACACAAACACACAACCCCACCACCGACATCAAAATAACAGGAAATAACAATCATGTGTCATTAATATCTTTCAACATCAGTTGTCTCAACTCCTCAATTAAAAAGGCACAGAGTGGATGCATAAACAGAATCAATCATTCTGATGCATACAAGAAACACACCTCAACAAAATAGACATTATCTCAGAATAAAGGACTGGAAAAAGGTTTTCCAAGCTAAGGGACCCAAGAAAAAGGCCTGAGTAGCCATTCTGATATAGAATAAAATAGACTTATCACTCATCAAAGGAAAAATTCACAATGATAATTTATCATTTTTAACATCTATGCCCAAAATGCAAAGGCACCCACATTCATAAAAAATTACTAAAGCTTAAACCATAGAGTGAATCTCCTACATTAACAATGTGAGAGTTTAACACCCCACTCTTACAAATTGAGAGGTCAAGACAGAAACTAAACAGAAAATTAATGAAACAAACAGAGGATATATATCATATGGACCTAAGAGATAGCTACAGAATATTTTACCAAAACACAAAAAATTATATTTTCTTCTCTGCCCTTCACAGAACTTTCTCCAAAAATGACCATGTACTCAGTCACAAAGAAGCTTCAAGAATTAAGATACAAGAAGATTAAAAGAACCCCTTGTATTTTTTATTAGATCACCATGTATTATAGCTGCAGTTAAATAATAAAATAAACAACAGAAAGCTTACAAATTCATGGAAATTTAACAACTCACTATTCAGTGATCACTGGGTAAGAGAAAAAAGAAAAAAATAAATTGAAGAATAATTTCTATAATTCATTAGAAATAGTCACAACATAATCAAATTTATGGGACACCATGAAAACAGTGCTAAGAGAAAATGTCATAGCATTAAGTGACCTCATAAAGAAATTAGAGAGTTCTCATACTAATAAATTAAAAGTATATCAGAAGGTACTAGAAAAAAAAAAGAAGCAAGCACACCCAAGAGAAATAGATGGTAGGAAACAAATAAAACATAGGGCTAAAAAAATCTATCAGTTAGAAACAAAGAGAACAATAAAAAAATCAACAAAATCAATATCTTGTTCTCTGAGAAAATCATCAAGATAGACAAATCCTTAGCCAAAAGCCAATAGTACATAAAATTAGAAAATCTAAGTGAAATGGATGATTTATCTAGACATTTACCAAAGTTAAATCAAGATTAGGTGATGTATCTAAATAGTCTTTTATAACCCATAAGGAAATAAAATGTTCCACCACTACCCTCCCAAAAAAAGCCCAGGGCTAGATAGTTTTAGCATTGAATTCTTCTAGTCTTTCAAACAAGAGCTAATACCAATATTCCTCAAATTATTCTACAAAATAGAAGGAGAATCTTCCAAACTCATTTTATGAGACCACAGCCACCCTGATACTTTACCCACACACAAAAACTCAACAAAGAAAGAATTTCAGACCAATTTTCCTTATAAACATTGATGAAATTTTTCACAATCTAAATCCAAGAACATATTAAAGATGTCATCCAACCATGACCAGTATGCTTCATCCCAGGGAGGCAAGGGTGGTTTAGTATTTGAAAGTCCCCCAACATAATCCACCATATAAACAGACTGAAAGAAACACACACACACACACACACACACACACACACACGACAATTTCATTAGATGCAGACAAATCCTTTGACAAAACCCAACACCCCTGCATGTTTAACGTTTTGAGGAGATCAAGGCACATACCTAAACAATAAAGGCAATATACAACAAACAAATAGCTATCATCAAATGAAATGGGGGATAAACTTAAAGCATTTCCACTAAAATCAGGGACAAGACAAGGCTGTCCATTCTCCCTATCTTTTCAACATAGTATGAAGTTCTATCTAGAGCAATAAGAAAATTAAAGGAGATCAAGGAGATACAAATTGAAAAGGAGGAAATCAATGTATCACTATTTGCAGATGATGATAGTAATGACCCCAAAAATTCTATCAGAGTACTCCTACTGCTGAAAATTACCTCTATCAAAGTGGCTGAATATAAATTATCTCAAAGAACTCAGTAACCATTCTTCATACAAACAATGACTGGCTGAGAAAGAAGTCAGTCGCAATAACCACAAGTAATATAAAATATCTTGGTATAACTCAAATCACGCAAATGAAAGAAAGACCTATATGATAAAAAAGTTCAAATCTCTGAAGAAATAATTTGAGTAAGATCTCAGAAGATGAAAATGTCCTCCTGCTCATGGATTGCTTGGGTTAACATAGTGAAAGTGGCCAATTATTCAAAAACAATCTACAGATTCAATACAATTCTCATCAATATTCAAACAGACCTCAAAAGAACAATTCTCAAATTCATATGAAAAAGAACAAAAAATACTAGATAACTAAAACTATCCTGTACAATAAAAGAATGTATAGAGGCATCACCACCCCTGACTTCAAGCGATCAAAATAAAAATGACATGGTCTTGATATAGAAACAGACAGCCTGATCAATGGAATTAAATTGAAGACCCATAAATAAATCCATATTCCTACAAACACTTGACTTTTAACAAAGAAGCATAGATAATACAATAGAAAAAAGGAAGTTTCTTAAACATATGGTCTAACTGAATGTCTACATGGAGAAGAATTCAGATAGATCAATATTTATCACCCTGCACAAAACTCAAGAACAAGTGGATGAAAGACCTTAATGTCAAACTAGATACAGTAAATCTAATAGAACAGAAAATAGAAAATAGTTTTAAACTCATTCCTACTTTATACAATTTCCTAAACAGAACACAAATGACTCAGACACTAAGAACAATAATTTAAAAAATGGGACCTTATAAATCACAAAACCTGTAACTCACAGGACACCATCAATAGGACAAAACCACAGCCTATGGATTGGGAAACTATCCTTCCCAATCCTACATCAGACAGAGAGCAAATATGCAAAATATATAAAAAACTCAAGAAGTTAGACATGAGCCAATAAAAATACCCAGTTAAAAAATTAGGTACAAACTGATTTCCAGAGCGGTTTTACCATTTTGCAATCCCACCAACAGTGGAGGAGTGTTCCTCTTTCTCCACATCCTTGCCAGCACTTGTTGTCTCTTGAGTTTTTAATCTTAGCCATTCTGACTGGTGTGAGGTGGAATCTCGGGGTTGTTTTGATTTGCATTTCCCTGATGACTAATGATGTTGAACATCTCTTAAGGTGTTTCTGGGCCATCCGAATTTCTTCTGGTGAAAATTCTTTGTTTAGCTCTGTGCCCCATTTTTTGATAGGGTTATTTGTTTCTTTGCGGTCTAACTTCTTGAGTTCTTTGTATATATTGGATATTAGCCCTCTGTCGGATGTGGGGTTGGTGAAGATCTTTTCCCACTTTGTTGGTTGCCGTTTTGTCCTTCTGACAGTGTCCTTTGCTTTGCAGAAACTTTGTAATTTTATGAGGTCCCATTTGTCGATTCTTGATCTTAGTGCATAAGCTATTGGTGTTCTGTTCAGGAACTTTTCCCCTGTGCCCAAGTCCTCCAGGGTCTTCCCAAGTTTCTTTTCTAATAGTTTCAGTGTGTCTGGTTTTATGTGGAGGTCCTTGATCCACTTGGCGGATCCTCAGAAAATTGGGCATGTCACTTCCAGAGGACCCTGGCATACCACTCCTGGGCATATACCCAGAGGATTCCCCTGCATGCAATAAAGACACATGCTCCACTATGTTTATAGCAGCCTTGTTTATAATAGCCAGAAATTGGAAGGAGCCCAAATATCCCTCAAAGGAGGAATGGATACAGAAAATGTGGTATATTTATACAATGGAATACTACTCAGCAATTAAAAATAATGAATTCATGCAATTTGTAGGTAAATGGTTAGACCTGGAAAATATCCTGAGTGAGCTAACCCAATCACAAAAGAATGCACATGAAATGCAATCACTGATAAGTGGATATTAATGAGCCCAGAAGCACTAAATACTCAAGACACAAATAGCAAGTCAAATGATTCCCAAGAAGAAGAAAGTAGAGGACCCTGGGCATGTAAAGATTGCATCCAGTTTAGTAAAGAAACCGAGAGGGGAGGGGGAATGATTGGGGAATAGTTGGGGGGGAGAAGAACTATGGGAACTATGGTGGGTGGGAACTGGGAAAGGGGAAAGCCTTTGAAATGTAAACATAGAATATAGAAAATAAAAATAACTAAAAAAATAATAAAAAAAAAGAAAAAAAATAGGTACAGAGCTAAATAGAGAATTCTCAACAGAGGAATCTCAAATGGCTGAGAAACACTTGTAAAATGCCCAGCATCCTTAGCCATTTGTGAAATTAAAATAAAAATGACTATGAGATTCCACCCTATACCCATAAGAAAGGCTAAGATTAAGAAAAATAAAAACAAGAAGGAGCACTTGAGGTGAGGATGTGAAGCAAGGGGAATAATCTTTCATTTCTATAGGAGTACAAAATTTTATATCTAGTCTGGAAATTAATTTCACACTTTCTCAGAAAATTTAGAATATTCAACCTCAAGAATGAGCTATCCTGGATGTATTCCTGAAAGATGTTCCACAATCCCATAAAGACACTTGCCCAACTATGTTCATGGCTGCTTTATTCATAATTGTCAGAAACTGGAAAAATTTTTGATGTTCCTCAATTGAAAAATTGGTTTAAAAATGGTTCATTTACATAATAGAATACTACTCCACTATTAAAAAACAAGGACATCATTAATTTTTTAGGTAAATGGATGGAACTAAAATATATCATCCTGAGTAACACAGATCCAAAAGGACATGCATGGTATGTGCTCACTTTTAAGTGAATACTAGCCATAAATTAAAGGATAGTCACACTACAATCTATAGACTCAAAGAAGCGAAATAGGAAGGCTGGCACAAGGGAGGAGGGCTGAATTTTTTCAGAAGGGGAAATAAATAGATATTGGAGGTAGATGAAGGTATAGAACTTTTTGGTAGAGGGGAAGAGGAGGGGAGACATGCAGGAAGGATCAGGTGTAAGTAGATCAGGGGACAGAGAGTAGAAATTGGGGTTGGAGGGGGGTCATTTCTAGGATGTGCCAGAGACTTGAAATGTTAGAAGGCCCCAGGGTGTCAATGGGAGTGACTCTATCTGAGAGTCAAAGCAGTGGAGGAGTATGGACCTGAAGTGGCCACTTCTGTAGACAGGATTCTAAGTGGAGGGATAAGGACAGCAACCCACCAAGAAAACTATCTATTCCAAATGTGTCAAGCCTATAAGATGTGAAAGGAGAAATATAGGTCAAAGACAGGGAGGATGGCCAACCAGTGACTGCTGCAAATTGAGATCCATCCCATGGACAAGAACAAATTCCTGACACTATTAATGACTCTTTGGTATGATTTCAGACAGGAACCTAGCATAACTGTCTTGTAAGTGGCTCCACCCAGCAGCCAATGGAAAGAGATGAGGAGATGCACAGCCAAACATTAGAAGGAAGAGTTGGGAGAAGGATCAAGGGACCCAAAGAAGACAGGGACTCTGCAGGAAGACCAACAGGGTCAACTAATTTGCAATCAGGGACTCCCAGAAAGTGAACCAACAAGCAGGAAATAAGCATAGGCTAGACCTAGGCCCCACACCTGTGTGGCAGATGTGCAGATTGATCTTCTTTTGGGTCCTCCAACTACTGGAGTGGGAGCTGTCCTGAATCTGTTGCCAGCCTATAGACCCATTCCCATAACTGGTTTACCTTGTCTAGCTTCAATAGGATAGGATGGGCCTAGTTGCATGCAGAACCAGGAAGGATTGATAATTGGAGAAGGAGAGCTCTCTTTTCTCAAAGGAGGAGGGCAGCAGAGAATGGGGGAGGATTTGTGTGATGGGACTTAGAGGAAAGACAGGGCTAATATTGGAATGTAAATGGAATAAATAAATAATAAATAATTGAAAAAATAAAATACTACTGTATCATTATCACTATCCTCAAAATGGACAGGAGACAAATATGATTGCTGTTTCTCTAAAGTCATTATTTCTTGTAATTGTATAGCAATAATGAACTATTATTAAAAGCAAAACTTTAGTGACATGAAATTTTTGAATGAGAGGAGTTTAAAGGACTATTCTTTATAATTTACTTGTAAGTTGATTAAAAATAAAAGTTTGTAGACAAAAACTTTAAAGGTTTAGGCAATTTCTCATTTATATAGAAAAAAACAGATTATGAGTTGCTTCATTGTTGATATTTAGTGTGTATTTAGTTTTGCAAGCCAAAGCATAAACCTAGATTTGGAATCTAGTTGTTTTCATCAATAGAAATTAACTTTAAATGTAGGCACACTAAGTGGGAGCTCTCCGGAAGATAAGGATTTCAGGAGGAATTATAAGAGAATGTTTTAAAAGTTAACAGTAAATGACATAGTACTAGCATCTTTCAAAGGTTTTCCCATACCAATTTATCTATCATGCTGGATGATATTCCCAAATGTCTTGAACGTTGTTGGATACAGGAATCTTCCTCTAACTCTGCACCCTGACATTGTTTATTCCTGCTGTACTTTGCAGTTATCTTATATACTCAGTCAGCACTTGGGTTCATTTCACTTAGTTCCTGATATCCATTATCAATGACTATTCTGACTCTGAAATGTGGTAGTTTGGTTGTCTGCATACTGTTAGTCTTTCCATGTTCAGAGGCAAGGATGTGAACTACTACATTCAGCTGAAGTGAATATACAGAAAATTAACAAGGAAGCTTTGCAAGAAAACAATTAATAACTACAAACAACTGAGAACTAAGTTTTGTGAAGACACTTTTATTCTTATAACACTAATACTTATACTACTATAGTGAAAATGAATGCCATTAAATAAATAGAATCCTAACTTCAATTGAACAAAAAGCATTAAAATGGCCTTTAAAATTTGGTTACTTTGAACATATATTTTTTTAACATTTACTGAGAAAGAAACTGTGGCTTGAAATTTTACCCCTTTATTATTTCTATGCCATAGTTAAATCATCTAACCTCTTTAGACAATTTTTCACATCCGAACTAGGAATAGTAATTACAGTGAAAGACTTCACTAAGTATTAAATGATAAAAGATGAGAGATTAAGTAACTAAGGAAGAAAGTGGACAATATTTTTATTAAATTATAGAGTGTTTGTAATTCACAAACCTCATTTAACAATCAGAGCTTCAGCAAACATCCACTAACAAGAACAGGATCTAGTGGGTCTATAATGTATGGCCATACATATTTTAATCTTCATATGAAATGTATAATAAAAGTATTTTTAGTATAGTGAGGCATTAAAATGATGGAACAAGCCAAGTGAATTTTTGTCAGATTGACTGAATTACTAAACAGTATTACATAATAAGAACTTCCTGTTCCTGGCCTCCAGTTCTCTGATTTATTAACATATTATACTACATGTCACTTCAGAAACTAAATGTAATCATAAAATTGGAGTGCAAATTATTGAGTTCCAGCTTCCATAATAGCTAACTTATTTTCAAAGATGACTGATCTTTAACCAACGCATGCTTTCTCCAGCAGCAAAAGCAATCACATTCATTACATGCTTGACACTTGAGCCTCCTGTTTAACTTTACTCAGTGTGTGCCTTTTCAACTCCTCTTAACTGAGCTTCATTAAATTAACTATAAGGGATAACATAATCCTATAATGTGAAAAAACCTACAGAGAATAAGATAGATCTATAGAGTTTTCGCTTTTCTTCCTCAGCAGCTAAGTAGCCAATGCTGAGGCAATATGAGAGGTTCCATTTGAAATTCAGGGTAGATCATATCCTCACTGTTGATGACCATGGGTTTCTGTGTAATTTCTTCCATTGAAGCCTCAGATAACTGGCCTTGTGTTTCCATTCCAAATTCTCAATGTCTATATTCTTGCTATGTAACCAATGACAAGAAGTAACAGTATGCAACTTTTCTTTGTATGATACCCTTTATGGCCACATTACTACATCATAGAACATGCTCTTTCTGAGTTTTCATTACTTTTACAGCCACCTTTTTGATGGTCTGAAGGCTGATGTTAAGTTGTTTGGGCCAAGGATAAGTTAGTATAAAACATCACTTCATAGTTTTTGTACACTCTGCGAAAATGTTCTTCTATGGAATTTATCATCTATGTAGATTCTAGTATGATTATCATAATCAGGACTCAGATGGTTTGGTTATCACAAATAATCTTCAGTGCCTTCAAGCACTGTGGGACATTTTCTATGAATACTACAGTAGTTTCATGGAATGATATTTCTTGGTGACATTGCAACTACAAAAATACACACACCCTATGGTATGTGTACTATATCATAATCCCTAAAATTTTTAATAATGTATCTTCATAAATAATTGATGGTCTTCCTAAAATTAACTCTTGCAGCCATTGCTTTATCCCTCATTGCTATAAGTCTTTCACTTTAAGAAGGCTGCATAGGAAGAATCACAACATCGAACCCTTTGATTTTGGCATTTTTAATTCAATGCAGTAGCCTTAAGCTTTCCTTCTGTTCTGTATTATTACTGAGTAACATTTCATTGTTTTGATACATTTTTAAGTCTGTCTGTTGGTTGAAGAATATTTGACTTGATGTATAGTTTTGTGGAACTCATATGAAGCTTTTATGAACATTTATGTACAGTTTATGTAAATAAAATGGTTTATTTCTCTAGAACAAATTATCAGGAATGTGATAGCTAGGGCTAAAAACACATATTTAAGTTCACTTATTTTCTAAATGAATTTTTTTTACATAGGGTTTATTAAATTTCACATTCAGGACTAGTGTATGAAAACACCAGTTTATCCCTATTATCAATACTTGATAGGCACAGCATGCATTTGTTAGCCATTTTTATTGGTATCTTACCAAAGTTATAATTTATAATTTATATCATACCTTCTGGAGATGGAATTATAAAGTTAATATAATTCAACCATCTACCCAATGTGGATGCTTAAAATTAAATTCATATACATAACATAACTTCTTAATGCTCCTAGTCCCTTAACCATGTCTCCAGCTCGAATAACTCTGTGTGTATGGAGGGATTATGCTTTGTATAGACCTGAGGACTAAACCTACAACTTCACACAAACTAGGCCATTCCTTACCAGTGATCTCTATCCTCAGTTATTCTTCATTGTTGTATGGATTGTGACTGTAAAGCCTTCACCCAATGCTCGATCACAAAGGTCTTATATTATCTTCTGAGGTACATAGATTTTTACCATATAATTCTGAATTATATGTGTTAATTTTAGGCAACATATAAGGACCCATCTGAAAAATGCTTTTTATGTTCTTATGAATCTATGACATTTCCAACATCATTTACTTTTGTGCCTCTGTCAAAATTATTTGATCTTTTTAACTTTGGTCTATTCCTACATTTTCTTTTCTATCCTAGTGGTTTAGTAGCCTAACTTCTGCAATGTCAATTCCAGTGACTATTCAAAATACATTATGCCCTAAATACAAGGCAGTGTGAGTTTTGAGTATTTACTTTATTGTACATTACCACTTTTAAAATATTTATTTTTAAAGGTGTGTGTGTGTGTGTGTGTGTGTGTGTGTGTGCATGTCTGTGTGCTGAGTCTGTATGTTTATGTTTGTGTGGGGGACATATGAACATGAGTGTAGTTACCTATAAAGGCAAGAAGAAAGCATCAGAGCCTCTAAAGCTAGAATTAGAGGTGGCTGTGTGTTGCCTTTTATAATGTTGGGAATCAAACTCCAGTCCTCTACAAGAATTATATAATGTGAAGTCTTTTTTATCATTAATGTTTTTTATAGTTCACTAGTTACCACCCATCCAGAATACCTTCTCATATTACTCCATCCCATTCCTCCTCCCCTATCTCCAAGAAGATGTGCCAACCCATCACTGCCAGGTCTCCCCATTTTCTGTTACCTCAAGTCTCTCTAGGGTTAGGCACATCTTCTTCCACTAAGGCTGGACCAGGCAGTCCTCTGCTGTATATGTGTCAAGGGCCTTGGACCAGCTATTGTATTATGCCTAGTTGGTGCTCAGTGTCTGAAAGATCTCAGGGGTGTGGGTTAAGTTGAAACTGTTGGTCTTCTTATAGGGTTGGCCTCATTCTCAGCCTCGTCCAGTCTTTTCTTAATTCAACCACAAGGGTACCCTGACTCCAGTCCATTGGTTGGGTATATACATATATGTATATGTATATGTAATATATATATTGTAATATGTAAATATATATATTTATCTGTCTCAGTCATCTGCTTGTTGGGCCTCACAGAGAACAGCCTTGCTAGGCTCCTGCCTGTAAGAATTTAAGAACACCATAGCATCAATAATAGTATCAGGCCTTGGAGCATCCCCCTTGAGATGGATGCCTTTTTGGGCCAGTCACTGGACTGCCTTTCCCTCAATCTCTTCTCCATTTCTGTCCCTGCAGTTCTTTTAGATAGGAACAATTGTGAGTCAGAGTTTTGGCTGTGGGATGGCAATCCTATCCCTCCACTTGATACCCTTTCTTTCTACTAGAACTGGACAAATTCCCATCATACCAAAATCAATCTACAAATTCAATGCAATCCTCATCAAAATTCAAACATAATTCTTCAAAGATATAGAAAAAGCAGTTTTCAATTTCATATGGGAAAACAAAAAAATGAGGATAGCAAAAACAATTCTTGACAATAAAAGAACATCTTTGGGAATCACTATTCCTGACTTTAAGCTGACTAGAGAGCAATAGTGATAAAAACAGCATGGTATTAGTACAGAGAAAAGCAGGCTGAATAGAATCAAAGACCCAGAAATAAACCACACACTTATCATTGACAAAGAAGCCAAAAATAAAGAATGGAAAAAAGATAGCATCTTCAATAAATGGTACTGGTGTAACTGGCAGTCAGTATGTAGAAGAATTAGATCCATATTTGTTACCTTTTACAAAGCTCAAGTCCAAGTGAATTATGGACCTCAGCATAAAATGTCCTTAGTGATCAGGAAAATGCAAATCAAAACAACCTTGTGATTGCACCTTACACTAATCAGAATGACTAAGGCCAAAAATTCTGGTGACAATACTTGTTGGTAAGGATGTGGAGAAAGAGACACACTCCTCCATTGCAGATGGCATTCCAAACTGGTACAACTACTCTGGAAATAAATCTGGAGGTTCCTTAAAACAATGGAAATAGATCTACTTGAAGACGAATCTATACCACTCTTTGGCATATACCCAAAAGATGTCCGACTATGCCACATGGGTGGGTGCTCCATTGTGTTCATAGAAGCCTTATGTGTGACCGCCAGAAGCTGGAAACAACCCAGATGTTCTAGAACAGAAGAATGGATACAGAAAATGTGGTTAATTTACACAATGGAATACTATTCAGCTATTAAGAATAAGGACATCATGAGTTTTTTCAGGCAAATGGATGGAACTAGAAAATATCCTGAGTGAGATAACTCAGATCCAAAAGGACATGTATGGTATATACTCACTAATAAGTACAAAATACCTTGGATATAATCCACAGACCTCAAGAAGGTTAACAAGAAGAAGGGCCCAAATAAGGATGCTTCAATCTCACTTGGGAGTGAGAAGAAAGCTATCGTGTGAGGCAGAGGGAAGGAGGGACCTAGGTGGGAGATGGGAGTGGAAGGGGAAAATGAGAACATGATCAGGTATAGGGGGAACCGGAGAGAAGCCCTGAGGGCCAGCAGAATGGAAATACACATCCTTAGGAGTGGGAGGTGGGGGGATCCTCTATAAACTATCCACGACCTAGGAGGTGAGAGACTCTCAGGACCCTTAGATGAAATGCCCAACAGTAGGGAGAGGGAACTTATATGAAGTCTTAATACCTGAATTATCTCTCTAAACTTTGAATTAACATTTTTAAAAATTTGTAGTACTTTAAATATAGTGGATAGCATACAGCTTACTTAATATACAAGTTTTTCTTTTCTTACTGAAACACTATTATAGTGATGCATTCACTAGATATAGTCTTCTAAGACATATTCACACATTTTCTGTTATGTGTATAAATACAATAAATCATTACTTAATGCATTATCCAGGTTTTGCTATCACATTGTTAGCACCTTGAAACAATCAACGAAGCACTCAAGGAAGTAACATCTGTCTCCCATTTCAAAAACTGCAACTTCAGAATGTCACTCACTGAATCATTTTCAGGTATTGATATCAGTAAATAAGCAATGGCACATACAAACAGCAGATTGACTATTTATGTAAAAGAAAACTACACCATAGCATAGCTCTGGTGGTAGATATTGGTCCACTAAGGCTAGTGAGTTCCACTTGTTACATTGTGTCTTGTGTGCTGCTGACAAAAGACGCACTCTCTAAGAGGAGGATATTTCTGAGTGAGAGTAAATACCCAGTAACTAATACATCAAAGGACCAAGACACACATATTAAACTTAAATGAAGTAAAATATTTCTACAGGAGCAGATATATTCAATAAAGCCAGGAGCCCCCTTATTTATTGTGTAAATATCCATTCCAGGCCCATGTCCTTATGCATACTTACAATTTCCCTCAGGCTCTATGGGAATATGGCTCAGCAGTTTACTTCCCAAATTGCTCTTTTATTGATATATGAAGATTAAAAATGCTTCAATACATCTAAGGGAATATTGAGACTTTAAAATGGACTTTCTTTCTTATAATATTAGGGATTAAACCTAAGGCCATTCACATCATAGACAATTACTTTCTATAGTATCCAATTATACTGACAGAACTTTTTCTCTCCTTTTTATTCTGAGATGTAAGTGCATCACAGTGTTCTGGATGGTCTTGAACTTTCATACTTTGTAGTCCAAGCAGAATTTGACTTGCGAGCTTGCTTCTTCAGCTTCCTGTATAAATTGATCATGGGCCTTTATCACTAAACATGTGCTATGTATGTTAAGCATTTTCTTTTGTAAAGTTTGATACTGTAAATTAAAAGTAAATTACTATCAACATTTAGCTAGCTATGAGTCTTTTCATTAATTTCTATCTCCTTTAATTTAAAGACCTCTATTTGTATAAGCAAACATATTTTGATGGAAGCTTTGCATGATATTTTTGATGTTAACAAAATAACAACATTGAACTTATCTCTAGTATGTATTATGAGATTTTTCTCTAGTATCATGCATGAATTCCATCCTATGGAACAAATCTCAAATAAAATAAGAAGATGATTAGTTACCCCAAATCATGTCACCATTGCAGTTGTGGGCACATCTCGCCTGGAGGCCCATAGGCAGGATCCAGTTCTTTTTTTTTTCTTCCAATTTCTTTTCTTTATTCAATATATTCTTTATTTACATTTCAAATTATTTCCTCTTTCCTGGATCCCCCCTCCCTGAAAGCCCCATAAGCCCTCTTCCCTCCCCCTGTTCCTCCATCCACCGTTTCCCACTTCCCTTTTCTGGTATTCCCCTACACTGCTGCACTGAGCCTTTCCAGAACCAGTGACCACTTCTTCCTCCTTCTTGGGCATCATTTGATATGTTGATTTTTGATTCCAAGCTTCTAAGCTAATATCAGCTTATCAGTGAGTGCATACCATGAGTGTTCTTTTGAAACTGGGTTAACTCACTTAGGATGATGTTCTCCAGCTCCATCCATTTGTCTAAGAATTTCATGAATTCATTGTTTCTAATGGCTGAATAGTACTCCATTGTGTATATATACCACATTTTTTGTATCCATTCCTCCGTTGAGGGGCATCTGGGTCCTTTCCAGCTTCTGCCTATTATAAATAGGGCTGCTATGAACATAGTGGAGCATGTACCCTTATTTCATGCTGGAGAATCCTCTGGATATATGCAGGGTCTTCCAGAAGTGTAGTGTCCAGTTTTCTGATGACCACCACACTGTTTTCCAAAGTGGTTGTACCAACTTGCAATTCCTCCAGCAGTGAAGGATCCAGTTCTTAATAAGACAACCAATATCTTTCTTTGCAAATGACCTAAATAAGATCACTAAGCACTGTGAAAGCAATGCAGCATGAGAGATTTTTTTTCTGGTTAGTTCAAGATTGATTTCTACATCCAAAATGTGAGATGTGTTTACCAGTAATTGTACTTGACTCTTAATGGTTCATTTATATTAATTGTCATTAAGGCTCAGGAATATCATATAATAGAGTATAGAAAGAATGTAAGAGACAAGGAGTGTTTTAAAATTCTTCCTCCTGAGTAGATATTAGCATTTTATCTAAGCTCTGCCCCAATGGTTACCTGGCTGCCTGACTCACTATAAAAGGGGTTGCTTGTCCCTTGTGCTCTCTCTTGCCTTCTTACTCCCACTCTGTCCCCTTGCTCCTTTCTCCCTCTCTCCCCATTCCCTTCCCCCCCTCCAGGTGTTCATGACTGGCCTCTACTTATTTACTTACTTCTCTCTCTCTCTCTCTCTCTCTCTCTCTCTCTCTCTCTCTCTTCCTCCCTCCCTCCCTCCATCCCCCCCCTCTCTCTCCTTCTCTCTCTCTCCCTTCCTCTGTCTCTACTACCCCCTCAACTCCTCTCCACATCCCCTAAATAAGCTTTATTCTATACTGTGTGGCTCTATTCTATACTATATGGTTTCTCATGGGAAAGGGATGTTTTTGGCATAGGTGTGGCCTTATGGGAGGAAGTGCATCACTGTGGGGGTGGGATTTGAGGGTCTATGCTCAAGCTCCATCCAGGGCAGAAGAGTCTTCTCCTGGCTGCTGTTCAAACAAGATTGAGAAATCTTGGCTCCTCTAGTGCCAAGTCTGCCCGCTCAATATCATGCCTACCACCATAATGATAGTGCACTGAACCTTTGAAACTGTAAGCCAGCTCCAATTACATGTTTGCTGTTATGATAATTAGCTTGGTCATAGTGTCTGCAACAATGAAACCCTAAGAAAATACCACACTTGGAATTTCCATAAATCTACAGAATAGTGAATATGCTGAGCCCTGTATCAGGCACATGCATGTGACACTCACTATGGTCCCAGAAGTCTTTTTTATAGGGTACACAAGTAGACGTTGCCACTGAAGAGACCAAACGACATTTCTTCCACAAACTCCCTGGAAGAGGACATAATTCGTCATCCCATATCTAAATGAATGACCTCTGTTATGTGACTAAAATTACCACATATCCAACATTAGACCTAAGGTTTTAAAGGAATGGATGCTCCATGGATGACTTTGCTCCAGACATAAGGTTCCCTTACTTCAGACTCTGGAGCCACTCTGGGTTGGCTTGACTGTTCTAAGGTTTAGAGTCAAGGTTGCTGTATATGAAACCATTCAACACCCTTGCTCACCACCATCCTGTGACTAACCATGTATCAGATATTTGGATATATGTCCAAGAATAAAATAACCACATCATATGATAATTCTGTTTTTAATTTTTGAGAAATGTCAAAGCTGAATTTCATAATGGATCAATCAATTTGCATAACTATCTATGGTGCCTCTTTTTCCACATCCTCTCCAACATCTGTTATCAGATTTATTGGTGATAGCCATTGTGTTTGGGGTAATGAGGCATCTCAAAGTTGTTTTAACATGGGTTTGCATTGTGGCTGTGGATACTGAACAATTTAAAAAATAGTTACTGGTCACTGGTGTTTCTCTCTGAAAACTGTCTTTTCAATTCATTAGCCTATTTATTAATTGGCAGATTTATATTTGGTATTTAATTTCTGTAATTCTTTGTAAATTCTAAATACTACATTCTTGTTTGAGATACTTCTGGTAAAAGTTTTCTTTCATGTTGTGGGCTATTTATTTGCTCTGCTGACAGTTTACCTCATTGTGAAGAAAGTTTTTTATCTTATGTATTTCCATCTGTTGATACTTGTAGCTAGCAACTGTGTTCTTGGTATTCAGTTCAGAAAGATCTGCACTACTCCTCTACCTCAATACCTCAAATGGTACATCCTGTTATATTCTAAAATTTTTCATGTTTGAGGTTTTATGTTTAGAACTTTGATCCATTTTTAAAGGTTTTATACAAGAATAATATTGTGAATTTTATTTCACTCTTCTGTAGGTAAAAATCCAGGTTGACCTGAACCACTTGTTGAAAAGTCTGCATCATTTCTTTTTTTAATATACATTTTCCCTCATTTGTCAAAAGTTAAGTTCCAATAGATTTGTTACTTAATTTTGGGTTTCTCTAATTTAAATCCATTGGTCTACCTATGTATATTTTTACTACTACCAGCCTGTTTTTATAACTATAGTTCGGCAGTAAAATTTGAGACTGGATATTATGGTACCTCCAATAATGTTCTTAATTCTCTGAATTGTTTTTGCTATACATGTTATTTAAGGTTCTGTATGAATTTCAAAATTGTATTTTTCAAGTATGTGAAATATGTTATTAGAATATTAATAGGTTTTACATTAGATAGGGAATTTTGTTTCAGTAGTATTGTCATTTCACCATGACATTTTTTTCTAATCCAAGAACTGGAAAGGTCTTTTTTAACCATACAATATCATGCTTGGTTGTCTTTTCCAATGTCTTAAAGTCTTTTTGTAGATGATTTTATCTTGTTATATGTTTTTCTAAATACTCGAATTAGGGATGAGATTGACCAGCCCCAGCAATGACCTGGTCCCAGAGAGGAGAAAAGAAATAAGAGAAGAGAGTAAGTCAGGAATGAGAGTCAGTGGAATCTTGCATTCTGACTTACTGGCAGTCAGACTGCTTCCTTATTAATACAAAACTCAGAAGTCAAAGATAAATTCATGTTGTTCTAAAACATAGACGATATGAATTTTGTTCCTGGATATATGTTTTAACTCCCTCTTGGTCACATGTTTAGTCATCTTTGAGATTCAATGACAAAACAGAGATATTGTTTACAATCATTTTTCCTCATCAACTACACAGCCCAGTCCAGAAGCATATTTAGGCAAAGCATGACAGCCATTTCTCAGGCATTGGAGAGCTTTCCATCTCTTATGATTTCAAGACAATTTGAGGGAAAAAAATCTCCAAGCCTGCTTGAGTAGAATGTATTCTTCCAAGCAATGTATTATGAAATCTTTTTGTTTTGTAATTCTTTCATTTATTTTCATCTCAAATGTTCTCCCCTTTCCCAGTGCCCCCT
The DNA here is from genome assembly GCA_964023405.1 of Apodemus agrarius. Classification (NCBI taxonomy): domain Eukaryota; kingdom Metazoa; phylum Chordata; class Mammalia; order Rodentia; family Muridae; genus Apodemus; species Apodemus agrarius. The sequence goes on along the minus strand of OZ030016.1, from coordinate 82,600,787 downwards.
TCATCAATGAGATTGTGTTCCCCTGCCCACAACATCTACCTTCTTTGGGGCATCAAGTGGTATGGCTGGGTCCTCCAGAACTATCATGTCCAGTTTTCTGAGGAAACACCAGATAGACAAATGGGACCTCATAAAATTGCAAAGTTTCTGTAAGGCAAAAGACACTGTCAAAAGGACAAATCGGCGACCAGCAAATTGGGAAAAGATATTCACCAACCCCACATCCAACAGAGGGCTAATATTCAATGTATACAAAGAACTCAAGAAGTTAGACCCCAGAAAACCAAATAATCCTATCCAAAAATGGGGTACAGAGCTAAACAAAGACTTTGCACCTGAAGAAATTTGGATGGCTGAGAAACACCTTAAAAAATGTTCAACATCATTAGTCATTAGAGAAATGCAAATCAAAACAACCCTGAGATTTCATTTCACACCAGTCAGAATGGCGAAGATTAAAAACTCAGGAGACATCAGGTGTTGGCGAAGATGTGGAGAAAGGGGAACACTCCTCCACTGCTTGTGGGACTGCAAGCTGGTAGTATGATGTTTTCTAGTTCCATGCTTTTGCTGAAAAATTCATTATATCCTAATTTTTAGAAAAATAGCTGAATATTATTCCATTGTGTAAATAAACCATGTTTTATGCATCCATTTTTAGGATGAGGAGCATCTGGGTTGTTTCCAGTTTCTGGCTATTATAAATAAGGCTGTTATGAACATAGTAGAACACATGTCCTGGTGGTATAGTGGAACAGCTTTTGTGTGAGTGTCCAGAAGCAGAATAGCTAGGTCTTCAAGTAGAACTATTTCAAATTTTATGTATGACCACCAGATTGATTTCCAGAGTGGTTGCAATCTTACCAGCAAAGAGGAGTATTCCTCTTTCTCGATGTCCTTGCCAACTCTGTCTCTGTCCTAAAACTATTTGGTTTTATCACTGTTGCTCTGTAGTATAGCTGGAGGTCAGGGATGGTAATTCCGCCAGATGTTGTTTTATTAAGAATTATTTCGCTATCTTGGGTTTTTTGTTTTTTTCCATATGAAGTTGAGAATTGCTGTTCCATATTTGTAAAGAATTGTGTTAGAATTTTGATGGAGATTACATTAGATGTATAGATTGCTTTTGGTAAGATGGCCATGTTTACTATGTTAAGGCTACTCTTTCATGAGCATTGGAGAGCTTTCCATCTCCTAAGGTCTTCTTTGATTTCTGTCCTCAGAGACTTGACGTTCTTGTTATACATATCTTTCCCTTGCTTGGTTAGAGTTAAACCAAGATATTTTATATTATTCATGACTATTATACTATTATGCAGGGTGTTATTTCCCTAATTTATTTTTCAGCCCATTTATCAATTGTATTTAAAAAGGCTACTGCTTTGTTTGAGTTAATTTTATATCCAGCCACATTGTTGAAGTTGTTTAGGCATTCTCTGGTAGAAATTTTGGGGTGAAATTATATGTTAGAAATTACATATACTATCATATTATCTGAAAAATAGTGATATCTTGACTTCTTCTTCTAATTTAAAACTACTTGATCTCCTTTTGCTGTCTAATTTTTCTCACTAGGACTTCCAGTACTATCTTGAATAGTTAGGGAGAGAGTGGGCAGCCTTTTCTTATTCCTGATTTTAATCGGATTTCAAGTTTCTTTTCAGTTAATTTGATGTAGGCTGCTGGTTTACTATATATTGCTTCTATTATGTTTAGGTACTTTGCATTTTTTGACCTATTTTTCAATAAGTTCTATGATATCTTCTAAGCAAAAGATTCTCTCTTCCATCTCCTGTATTCTGTTGATGATGCTTGCCTAGTTTTTACATCTCCAGGGTTGCCTATATTTTTTATTTCTTTTTCATTGTTTGGGTCTTGGACATTTTGTTCAATTTATTCATCTGTTGAATTGTTTCATACAGGATTTGTTTATCTCTTCTCTATAGGTTTCTACCTGTTTATCTGTGCTTTCCTTTATTTCTTTTTTTTTATTCAGTATATTTTTATTTACATTTCAAATGATTTCCCCTTTCCTGGATGCCCCTTCCCCAAAGTCCTGTAAGTCCTCTTTCCTCCCCCTGTTCCCCAATTCAAATCTTTCACTTCCCTGTCCTGGTATTCCCCTATACTGCTGCACTGAGGGTTTCCAGGATCTGGGGCCACTCCTTCCTTCTTTTTGGGCATCATTTGATATGTTAACTGTGTCTTGGGTATTCAAAGCTTCTAGGCTAATATCTGCTTATCAGTGAGTGCATACCATGAGTGTTCTTTTCAGACTGGGTTAACTCACTAAGGATGATATTGTCCAGTTCCATCCATTTGTCTAAGAATTTCATGAATTCATTGTTTCTAATGGCTGAATAGTACTCCATTGTGTATATATCCTTTATTTCTTTAAGGGAATTATTTATATCCTTCTCAATGGCCTTAAGGATTTTTAGGGATTTTAGGTCAGAATCTTGTTCTTCAGCTCTGTTAGGGTATGATAGACTTGGTAGGAGTACAGGGTTCTGATGTTGGCAAATTAATTTGGTTTTTGTTGCTTATGTTCTTTGTTTTGCCTTTTGATTATCTCTGGTGTTAACTGACCTGGGTGTCTCAGTTTGAGTCAGGACTCTGTGGAGGTAGGTAGAGTTGTGTGACCTGGATAGAGCAGGCCTCTAGGAGGGCTGACCTTCTGGAACACAGCCATGCTGTGGGTTGTGGAGTGGTGCAGGTGGAGGTACAGCCTGGAATGGCAATGCAGCTGAGGTAGAACAAGATAGATCCTACATCTGCTGGGCTCTTTGTGGGTCTCAGCTGGCATGGGTATTGGGGTTGGGGTCTTAACTGTTTCTCTATTTAGTGAAGACTTCCTGAGAGTGAGGTAGGCTATGGAGTGGAGATTGGCAGGCACACCAATCTTCCAAGAGTGCAGGTGGAGTTGCAGATGGGAAGGGCAATCATATCATTAACTCTTAATTGTCAAAGCCAATTAACACTAAGACCCAAGGAAAATCTTCAAACCAAAGCTTCTGCCATTACTATCCATTTTTTCATATTATAATCTTTATATTTTGTAGAATATATTTTTAAGCTTAATATTGGCATCCTTTTGTTCCTTAGTCATCCAACATCACAGTGGCCCTTCACAAGCTAACTTTTCTAAGGGAGGTCATAATACTTTATTCTTTTATCAGTTTTTACACCATTCTTTATGCATCAATATAAGCTCTTGTGTAGGGCAAAGATACCTCCAGCAAATATAATTTGTTGCTGTATCTTTTTATTGTGGGGCATACTACACACAGCCACCAAAGGCATTTGTCATGTAACATAGTAGAAAAAAAGCTTTAAATTTGATCTGCTGTCAACTCCTCTAGCCTATCAACTCTTCTTTACATTTTGAAGTTGAGTTTGTTATGATTATCTTGTTCATGGGCTAGTATAGGGGTAGATGTTTCAAGAGTATCTTGAAGTCAGCACCTCATAAGGAGACCTCTTAAATCTTTATTTGAATAGCAACCTCCAAAGCATAAGAAATATCATCAAGTAAAGCCAGATAATGATATTTCCCTAAAAGTGGGAGGGGTAATATGCTCAGGACTTTCTGGGGAAGCTTGGAAGCAGAACTCCTAGGAGAAGGCATAAATGATTCTTAAGGATTTTTTTCACCAATCTAATATCCACTAGTTGTACAAATATTAAAAGCTTCCCAAGTGTGCAACATGTGGTAGTCAGGAACAAATGTTAAAGACTACAAGACAGTGATTGCATCACTCAGCTTAGCTTTGCTGGATCTTTGTCAAACATCTTTGTTGACTTTATGGTTCTTGCTGTTCCTATTAGATATGGCTGTGTCATGGAGTGGGCAGTTAATTTGAATGGGATATTTATTTAACTCAATTCCAAAGTGAAAGAAAATTGATACCTCAAAGTTTTATCTCAATAAACAAATATGGAAGTTAATGGTATTGAATTGAGGGAATGAAAATTGGCCCACACAGTTGTAGACAACTAATTTACAACAAAGGTAACAAAATATGTCTTGAAGTAAAACTATCCTCTTCAAACAGTTGTGTAGGAAAACTATAAATTCACATGTAGAAATAAAAACTCTATGTATATCTCCACATCTGTCCAAAAGTCAGCTCAATATGGATCAAACGTTTTAGTGCAAGAGACAAAACATTGAAAGTGTTAGAGTAAATCATAGTAAAACACATCATAATATAGCAATAGACATGGTATTTTGGAAAGGACCTGAAATAATAGCACATAAATTAATAACAATTGCTGACAAATATATTTATATAGAAATAAAAACTATTCTTTGTTGCAAAGAAAACAATCACCAGATTGAAGATGGAATGGGAAAATTTACTAACAATTCATTTGATATGGAATTAATATATAAAATGCACAAAACATAAAGAACTACAATTATTGAATTCTAAATGTTAATCATGATGTAATGAACTAAATAGACTATTGTTTAGAGGGAAATAGAAATAATTGATGGAGCTATGGGTACAAGTAAAAGTGCTTGTTCTACAAGTATGAAGACCTTAGCTTGAGTCTTTAGAACACAAGCAAAACCAAAAAAGTAATAGGAATGCCTGTGATCTCATTCCTGTGCTCCCTGGGAGATGAGAGAGAGTGATCGGAAAAGTCTCAAATATCTACTGGACAGCTAGCACGATGTATGTTATAGGAAAACAACAAAGAAGTCCTAGCTCAAACAAGATGAGAAGGAAGAATAAAACTCAAGGCTGTTTTATGATCTTCACACAAAAGCCCCAGCATGCCCACCTCTTTTTATCATACACACACACACACACACACACACATACACACTTACACAGGATAAGGAAAATGAAATAGTTGATATATACTTAAAAAAGAGTTCAACTGCCTTAGAAATAATTTGAGGTTCTATACTTCTCTGTCAGTAAGATATTGCTTCTGACAAAAGATAAGAAATGCTGACAAGAATGAAGAGGAAGAGGAAATGCAAGCTTCAAAGAAAGTATGAGTTTAATCTTGTGCAATCACTGTGGAAATCAATACAGAATTCCTCAAAAAATGTACCTGGAATATATACCTAAAGGACTCTTAGCCAAAGTACCACAGGAATATTTGTGTATCTATATAAATTAATGTTCTTTTCACAATAATTAAGAAACAGGGTTAGTCTTGAAAATGAACAAATGTATGGATAAAATGTGTATAAGATATACATTATTAAAAACTTTACCCTTAAATAAAATGATATTGGTAGGAAAATGGATAGAAATCATAATCACTACATAAGCAAAGTAAAGGTAAAGACTGTATTAATTTCTTTTACATATAGAATTTAGGTTTAAATCTATGTACCTCTCTTCCTCTCTCACTGTCTTTGTCTCTGTCTCTGTCTCTGTCTCTCTCTGTGTCTCTCTGTCTCTTTCCCTCTGCCCCCTTTCTCTCTGCTGAAATTAAAAGGTGACCATAAATATAGGACAAAGCAGTATAAAGTGAAGGGATGTGGATGTTACATAGAGGCAGAGTGAAGGCTATTTGTGAGGCAGCAATGAGCCATTAGGTTTGGACAAGACTGATGAGGGATGACAGTGGGCAAGGAGAATGAATAAGAATATAATGTAGTGACATATATGTGTAAAGTGAATAATAAAACCCATTACTTTCAGTGCTAACTTCTCTGAGAGGCTAATAGAGGATAGAAGGGTAGTCATGGGTCTAAAGAAGAAGAGACAGGAATGGACTGAACAAAAATTATGTATGAAAATGCCAAAATGAACCTAAATACTGTGCATGATCTAAAAAATATTAGAATAAAATGGCTATAAATATATAATTGAATATTATCTTTTAATAAGACAATTGCTAAGAAATGGTATCTAAAAGATATTGACATTAGGGAAGTATGATAATGAAAGCACATGAATCTCAGACATCCAACCAAAATAAGAATTAATCAGGATATAGTCAAAATTATTTAAAGGAAAGAGTGGATCCAGAAAGGATCAACAGAAAAGAGCTTTCTCACCAATGTGGCAATGTTCACAACACCGACACAGTTCTTTCTCTGAAAACTTTGCAGCTCATGGCAGGGTACAATCACATTTTTCAAATCATTGGGGAAAAAATAAAGCTTTGTTCTAACCAAGAATATTTCATTCACTACAGTCATTTCATAGAAAAAGAGGTGAGATAAATACTTTCTTAGAGAAATAAATGTGGAGGGAATCCATTGCCATACAGTAAATGTTAAAGAAATCATTAAACTGAAGTAAAAGGAGAGTGGCTTGTAAGAAAAAATACCAAGTGTAAAATAACACAACAGTAACTATACAATGAAATAAAAATACTATGATACTATAATAGTGTGTATAAATAGATCATATTTCTAGGGTTGGCAAAAAATATAATTCTATTAAAATAATCACCAGTTATAAAACAATTTAAGTGAAATACAATACAAAAATATATAAACTATGTCATGAAAACTAAAATGTGCACAGGGAAAGAAAAACCATCTGTTTACATCATAGAATTATTATCTTAAAACAGTTATAATATATGCATATATGTTCATGTAATATATATATATATATATATATATATATATATATATATATATATCCAAGAGGAAAGTAAGGAGCATAGTAGTCATTGAGAAGCTTTAAAAATATAAACATCTCTCCCTACAAAAAATTCTAAACAGAATAAATTAGTCTATTGAAAGTCAAAGTAGATTTTTTTTCAAACAGTAATATAAAGACTACAGAGAGTACATTTAGGTATAAAACCTACATAGCCTTAAGTGGAGGAACAGAAAGAGATGTCATGTTGTATTGCTGCTTCCTCTGAATAGAAAACTCTCCAGGAGGGAGTGGCAAGCTCTTAAACTCATGGAATAAATTTAATATGTATGAAAAACGAGGGACTTACCTGATTCAAAAAGATCCCCCTTCAGAATTTCAGAATCAGTCACTAAGATGGAGGAAAAGGCTCTGACTAGCTGAACTGTAGAAAGACTCTCAGGCTGGCCCACCTGTACTAAGTGGTGCAGAGAAACCTAGTTTCAGGAGCCATCACTTGTCTTTGGGGAAGCTTTTCAGAGATGTGGCTGCCTCTACATCTAAAGAAAACTGCTCCTCTAAGTGAAGCCTCACACATATTCTTGTTAACAGTCCCAATAGAAACCCATTAGTGCACCAAGTTGGACTTTAGTGGAGTTGTTACTTTTGTCAAATGTGAGTTCATTCCTGTTATAAGGTGTGCATGTGCTTGAGCATGTGCATGTATGTATCTATGCACACACATATGCACATGCATATTAAATCTTGTATGGAAAAAGCTTCTATACAATTTATGCACATAGAAATCAAAGAATAACAAAAATGACATCATTCATGTTAGAAAAATATGACTTTATCTCCATGTGTGTGTGTGTGTGTGTGTGTGTGTGTGTGTGTGTTTGTGTAGGTAGATACATGGATACTAATAGAGGGATAGTATAAGCCAACATACCACAGCAATATTTGCCCAATAATGTTCATTGCTGCACTATCCTCAATATATAGAAAATTGATTTAACATAGATGTCCATCAACACATAATTGAATAAAGAAAATTTGTCATGTATACACAATGGAGTTTTATTTATCCTTTAATGAAGGTGAAATCATATAATTTACTAGAAAATGAAATTTTATGTTAAGTAAATTAGATTCCTAAAGATAAAAGCCATGTGTTTTTTCCAACAAAATTTTTTTTAATTATTATTTTCTATATTCTATGTTTACATTCCAAAGGCTTTCCCCTTTCCCAGTTACCCCCCACCATATGTCCCATAATTCCAACAAAATATTTTAAACAGTATGTTTGTGCATGCACGTGTGTACCGCATACATGTGTGTGCCTGGATACATGTGTGGGGGCGGCATGCACGTGTGCGTGTGTGTGTGGGGTATGTTAGCACAGAAAGAGAATTCTTAAATATGATCATAAAGGAGGAAGAGACCCTAAAGAAGTAGGGTCATGAAATAAATGCAATAGAAGAAAAGAAGAAGGATGATAGATATCAGGCAAGTAGTGTCAGGGAAGGGAAGAAACACAGTGGCACATATCTGTGAAGACAGCGTGATGAACCCATTACTTTGTATTCTAACTAAGCCAGAGTAATTATAACCACCACCACCACCACCACCACCACCATCATCGTCATCATCATTATCATCATCACATTATTATATCTTCATCAGGTCAGTATTTCTCATATACTCAGACACATTTTATGGCTATGGCTACTGTATATGTTCTTTACTTAGTACTTGGTGATTTTTTTTAAACTCCTGTTGACTAGAAACTATTCTCTGTAAGGGAAAAGTAGTGGTTGAATGACAATGGGTGTCATAGTCTCATAAGTTGGAATAACATGGTCCCCATTTGGTGGAAATGTTTGGGAAAAATTAGAAGGTGTGACTTTGTTGGAAGAAAAGTGTCACTGGGGGAAGGGCTTTGGAGATTCATAATACTTCAGTCATTTCCAGTGAGCTCTCTTTCTGCTTCTTACTTAGGATCAAGATGTAAACTCGTTGAACATTTTTTTTTAATTTTTATTTTGTATATTCTATGTTTACATTCCAAAGACTTTCCCCTTTCCCAGTTCCCCCCCACCATATGTCCCATAGTTCCTCTCCCCCCAACTATTCCCCAATCATTCCCCCTCCCCCCAAGGTTTCTTTACAAAACTGGATCCAATCTTTACAGGCCCAGGGTCCTCTCCTTTCTTCTTCTTGGGAATCATTTGACTTGCTAATTGTGCCTTGAGTATTTAGGGCTTCTGGGCTCATTAATAACCACTTATCAGTGATTGCATTTCATGTGTATTCTTTTGTGATTGGGTTAACTCACTCAGGATGATATTTTCCAGGTCTAAGCATTTACCTACAAATTGCATGAATTCATTATTTTTAATTGCTGAGTAGTATTCCATTGTATAAATATACCACATTTTCTGTATCCATTCCTCTTTGAGGGATATTTGGGCTCCTTCCAATTTCTGGTTATTATAAACAAGGCTGCTACAAACATAGTGGAGCATGTGTTTTTATGGTATGCAGGGGAATCCTCTGGGTATATGCCCAGGAGTGGTATTCCAGGGTCCTCTGGAAGTGACATGCCCAATTTTCTGAGGAACCGCCAAAGTGATTTCCAGAGCGGTTTTAACATTTTGCAATCCCACCAAGAGTGGAGGAGTGTTCTTCTTTCTCCACATCCTTGCCAGTACTTGTTGTCTCTTGAGTTTTTAATCTTAGACATTCTGACTGGTGTGAGGTGGAATCTCAGGGTTGTTTTGATTTGCATTTCCCTGATGACTAATGATGTTAAACATCCCTTAAGGTGTTTCTCGGCCATCCGAATTTCTTCTGGTGAAAATTCTTTGTTTAGCTCTGTACCCCATTTTATGATAGGGTTATTTGGTTCTTTGGGGTCTACCTTCTTGAGTTCTTTGTATATATTGGATATTAGCCCTCTGTTGGATGTGGGGTTGGTGAAGATCTTTTCCCACTTTGTTGGTTGCCGTTTTGTCCTTCTGACAGTGTCCTTTGCCTTGCAGAAACTTTGTAATTTTATGAGGTCCCATTTGTCAATTCTTGATCTTAGTGCATAAGCTATTGGTGTTCTGTTCAGGAACTTTTCCCCTGTACCCATGTCCTCCAGGGTCTTCCCAAGTTTCTTTTCTAATAGTTTCAGTGTGTATGGTTTTATGTGGAGGTCCTTTATCCACTTGGAGTTGATCTTAGTGCAAAGAGATAAGAGTGGGTCAATGCATTGATCTACTTGCCTGTTGCTGTACCAATACCGTGCAGTTTTTAACACAATTGCTCTGTAGTACTGCTTAAGGTCAGAGATATAGATTCCCCCAGAAGTCCTTTTATTGTTGAGAATAGTTTTTAGCTATCCTGGGTTTTTTGTTGCTCCAGATGTATTTAAGAATTGCTCTTTCTAGATCTATGAAGAATTGAGTTGGGATTTTGATGGGGATCGCATTGAATCTGTATATTGCTTTTGGCAAGATGGCCATTTTTACTATATTGATCCTGCCAATCCAGGAGCAAGAAATATTTTTCCATCTTCTAAGGTCTTCTTCAATTTCTTTCTTCAAGTACTTGAAGTTCCTGTTGTACAGATCTTTCGCTTGTTTGGTTAGAGTTACTCCAAGATACTTTCTGTTGTTTGTGGCTATTTTGAAGGGTGTTATTTTCCTAACTTCTTTCTCAGCCTGCTTATCCTTTGAGTACAAGAAGGCTATTGATTTGCTTGAGTTAATTTTTTAACCTGCCACTTTGCTGAAGTTGTTTATCAGCTGTAGAAGTTCTCTGGTGGAGTTTTTTGGGTCGCTTAAGTAAACTATCATATCATCTGCAAATAATGATAGTTTTAATTCTTCCTTTTCAATTTGTATCTTTTTGACTTCTTTATGTTGTCTGATTGCTCTCACTAGAACTTCAAGTACTATATTGAAAAGATATGGAGAGAGAGGGCAGCCTTGTCTAGTCACTGATTTTAGTGGGAATGCTTCAAGTTTCTCTCCATTTATTTTGATGTTGGCTACTGGTTTGCTGTAGATTGCTTTTACCATGTTTAGGTATGGGCCTTGAATTCCTGCTCTTTCCAAGACTTTTAGCATGAAAGGATGCTGAATTTTGTCGAATGCTTATTCAGCATCTAATGAGATGACCATGTGGTTTTTTTACTTTCAGTTTGTTTATGTAGTGGATTACATTGATGGATTTTCATATATTGAACCATCCCTGCATCACTGGGATGAAGCCTACTTGATTATGGTGAATGATCATTTTGATGTTCTCTTGGATTTGGTTGGCAAGAATTTTATTTAGTATTTTTGCATCGATATTCATAAGAGACATTGGCCTGTAGTTCTCTTTCTTTGTTGGATCTTTTTGTGGTTTAGGTATTAGCGTAATTGTGGCTTCGAGGAATGAGTTGGGCAGTGTCCCTTTTGTCTCTATTTTGTGAATAGTTTGAAAAGTATTGGTGTTAAGTCTTCTTTGAAGGTCTGGTAGAATTCTGCACTAAAATCATCTGGTCCCGTACTTTTTTTGGTTGGGAGGCTTTCTATAACCGCTTCTATTTCTTCAAGGGTTATGGGACTATTAACTGATCTATGTAATGCTGATTTAATTTTGGTATTTGGTATCTGTCTAGGAAATTGTCCATTTCCTTCAGATTCTCCAGTTGTTTTGAGTATAGACCTTTGTAGTAGGATCTGATGATCTTTTGAATTTCCTCATTTCTGTTGTAATGTCTCCCTTTTCATTTCTAATTTTGTTAATTTTTATACTGTCTCTGTGTCCTTTGGTTATTCCTGCTAAGGGTTTATCTATCTTGTTGATTTTCTCAAAGAACCAGCTCCTGGTCTTGTTGATTCTTTGTATGGTTCTCTTTGTTTCTACTTGATTGATTTCAGCCCTGAGTTTGGTGATTTCTTGTCTTCTACTCCTTCTGTGTGAATTAACTTCTTTTTCTTTCAGGGCTTTAAGGTGTGCTGTTAAGTTGCTAGTGTATGTTCCCTCCAGTTTCTTTTTGGATGCACTTAGAGCTATGAGTTTTCCTCTTAGCACTGCTTTCATTGTGTCCCATAGACTTGGGTAGGTTGTACCTTCATTTTTATTGAATTCTAAAAAGTCTTTGATTTCTTTTTTTTATTTCTTCCTTGACCAAGGTGTCATTGAGTAGAGTATTGTTCATTTTCCATATGTATGTGGGCTTTCTGTTGTTTTTGTTGCTATTGAAGACCACTCTTACTCCATGGTGATCTGATGGGAGGCATGGGATTAGCTCGATCTTCTTGTATTTGTTGACATCTGTCTTGTGACAAATTATATGATCAATTTTGAAGAAGGTACCATGCGGTGCTGAAAAAAAGTTATATTCTTTAGCTTTAGGATGAAATGTTCTCTATATATCTGTTAAATCCAATTGGTCCAAAGTTTCAATTAGTTTCACTGTGTCCCTGTTTAGTTTCTGCTTTCCTGATCGGTCCATTGAGGAGAGTGGGTGTTGAAGTCAGCCACAATTATTGTGTTATGTGTAATGTGTGCTTTTAGCCTTAGTAAGGTTTCTTTTACGAAGGAGGGTGCCCTTGCATTTGGAGCATAAATGTTCAGTATTGAGAGCTCTTGGTGGATTTTCCCTTTGTCCAGCAAGAAGTGACCTTCTGAGTCTCTTTTGATGACTTTAGGTTGGAAGTCAATTTTATCTGATATTAGAATGGCTATTCCAGCTTGTTTCCTGAGACCATTTGCTTGTAAAATTGTCTTCCAGCTTTTTACTCTAAGGTAGTGTTTGTCTTTAACACTGAGATGGGTTTCCCGTATGCAGCAAAATGTAGGGTCCTGTTTCTGTATCCAGTCTGTTAATCTATGTCTTTTTATTGGGGATTTGATTCCATTGATGTTAAGAGATATTACGGAATAGTAATTATTACCTCCATTCATTTTTGAAATTATTTTTATTTATTTTTATTTTTATTCTTATTTATTTATTTATTTATTTATTTATTTGTTTGTATTCGAGAGGTTATCTTCTTTTGGGTTTGATGAAAGGAGGTTTCTATCTTGCTTCTTCCCGGGTGTAGTTTCCGTCCTTGTCTTGGTGTTTTCCCCCTATTATCCTTTATAGGGCTGGATTTGTGGAAAGATATCATGCAAATTTGGTTTTGTCATGGAATACCTTGATGTCTCCATCTATGCCGATTGAGAGTTTTGCTGGGTAAAGTAGTTTTGGCTGAAGTTTGTGTTCTCTTAGAGTTTGCATGATATCTGCCCAGGATCTTCTAGCTTTAATGGTCTCAGGTGAGAAGTCTGGTGTTACTCTGATAGGTCTTCCTTTATATGTTACTTGGCCTTTTTCTCTTGCTGCCTTTAGTATTCTTTCTTTGTTTATTACATTTGGAGTTTTGATTATTATGTGACGGGATGTATTTCTGTTCTGATCCAATCTGTTTGGGGTTCTATAGGCTTCTTGTATATTCATGGGCATCCTCTCCTTAGGTTGGGGAAGTTTTCTTCCATAATTTTATAGAAGACATTTGCTGGCCCTTTAACTTGTAAATCTTCACTCTTGTCTATACCTATAATCCTTAGGTTTGGTCTTCTCATTGTGTCCTGGATTTCTTGGATGTTTTGGGTTACAACCTTTTTGCATTTAGTATTTTCTTTGACTGTTGAATCAATGGTTCCTATGTTATCTTTGGCTTCTGAGATTCTGTCTTCTATCTCTTGTATTCTATTGTTGATATTTGCATCTATGGCCCCTGATTTCTTCCCAAGGTTTTCTATCTCCAATGTTGTCTCCCTCTGCAATTTCTTAGTTGTTTCTACTTCTGTTTTTAGTATCTGGATGGATGTGCTCAGATCTTTTGCTTGCTTGATTGTGTTTTCATGTATTTCTTTAATAGATTTTTGTGTTTCCTCTTTCATAGCTTCTACTTGTTGGCCCACGTTCTTCTGTATTTCTTTAAGCGATTTTTGTCTTTCTTCCTTATTGTCTTCTTCTTTTTGATCCATCTTCTCCTGAATTTCTTGAAGTGATTTTTGTATTTGCCTTTTAAAGGCTTCTAACTTTTGATCCATTTTCTCCTCTATTTCTTTATGAGATTTTTCTATGTGTTCAGCTACCAGCATCCTGACCAGTGATTTTATATCCAAGTCTTGTTTTTTGGTGTTTTGGGGTATCCAGGGCTTCCTGTTTTTGGAGACCTGGGTTCAGATGCTGTCATGTTGCCTTGATTTCTGTTAGTAATGTTCCTTCGTTTTCCTTTTGCCATCTGGTGATTTCTGGTGTTAGTTGGCCTTGTTGTCACTGGCTGGTGTTTGAATCTCCCATGAGGCTGGGCTCACCTGTTGTTTCTCTGCTGGTGAATATGCATGACTGCTGCTCTAAGGGATCATGAGCTGGCTGCCACCCATGCGATGGTAGCCCCTGATGGAGTCTGTCTACCTGGGCCTCTCCAGCTGTGTCCTGGTTGCAATATGGAGGCCCGAGGCTACTGCTGGTCCAGGGGCCCGCAAGCTAGTTGCTGCCTGCTGCTTTGGTGCATGGCCTGAGGGCGTGGGGGAAGTCCCCCAGAGCCTAGGCGGAGCTCGGCCTCTCTGGTGGTGAGAGACTTGCAGATCCCCCCGTGAAGGTAGCCCCGGAAGGCGTGTCTTCCTGGGCCTCTCCAGCTGTGTCCTGGTTGCAATATTGAGGCCTGCTGCTACCACTGGTCCAGGGCCCCACGAGCTGGTTGCTGCCTGCTGCCTTGGTGCACAGCCTGAGGGTGCAGGGGAACTCCCACAGAGCCTAGGTGAAGCTCGGCCTGCCTGGCGGTGAGAGCCTAGCAGATCCCCCTGCAAGGGTAGCCTCCGAAGGAGTCTGTCTACCTGGGCCTCTCCTGCTGTGTCCTGGTTGCAATATGGAGGCCCACTGCTACCTCGTTGAACATTTTTTAAGGTGTTTCTCAGCCATCTGAATTTCTTCAGGTGAAAAGTCTTTGTTTAGCTCTGTACCCCATTTTTGGATAGGGTTATTTGGTTTTCTGGGGTCTAACTTCTTGAGTTCTTTGTATACATTGGATATTAGCCCTCTGTCGGGTGTGGGGTTGGTGAATATCTTTTCCCAATTTGCTGGTTGCCGATTTGTCCTTTTGACAGTGTCTTTTGCCTTACAGAAACTTTGTAATTTTATGAGGTCCCATTTGTCTATTCTTGCTCTTAGAGCATAAGCAATTGGTGTTCTGTTCAGGAATTTTCCCCCTGAGCCAATGTCCTCAAGGGTCTTCCCCAGTTTCTTTTCTATTAGTTTTAGTGTGCCTGGTTTTATGTGGAGGTCCGTGATCCACTTGGAGTTGAACTGTAGATCTGATATATATGGCTACCAGTCACCTTAATTTTCTTTGCATATGAAGCAATTATTTTCTGAAATTTGAGATCAAGTGTTTCTGTTTTCCATTGAAACAATATTTAGTTGCCATTTTTTTAACCTATTAACCTGTGAGCCATAGGTTTATTTCCAACCATAATATTTATTTTCTGGAGGTCACTAATTTATTTGTAGTTTATAATAATCAAACATGAACCTTTGCTCTAATAACTTCTGAAATAAAAGTAGACGTTAGAAGACTCAAATTACTTATTCTTTCCCTACTTCTGGCAACAATGCTGCTTGTTCTTACCATCAGATACAGTAGAACATCCACATGGACACTGGTCTCTTCCACCTACTCTACATGCTTGGTATTATTCTCCTTTCCTTCTGCAGTGTCGAAGGAGCAGTCCTCTGAGCTCTCTGAATACCTTATATATTCATTTATAATAGGCATGCTAGCTCTTGCCTTTCTTACTCTCTTAGGTTCTCTATTGACCTCTTGGGTTCTTCCATTCCTCCTCCCCTCCCCATCTTTCCACATGGTCATGGCTGGCTTCTTCTCTACTCCCTTTCTCTCTGCCTTTCTCTGCCATTACTACCCACTTAATTCCGATCCCCATGCCTTCAATAAGCTCTCCTCTATACTTAAAAATATGGGTGTACTAAAAGCATATTCCATTTTCCATTTGCCTGATTTTATCTTTGGTTTATCGTGAATTACAAGGGTGAAACAGGCTTAGGATTCTCTGATGGTCAGGTTTTCCCTTTCCTTCAAACTTTGAAATGCATCATTCCATTATGTTCTTTACTTCTCTTTTGGTTAAGAGTTTAGTGTGTTTTTTAAAGAAAGAGATAGAAAAGAGTAAGGGGAGGTGGGGAGAACTGGCGGGACTTGGCAGAGATAAATACATGATCAAAATCTATTATATGTTTTTTTCCATTAAAAAATAAAAGACACAGGCAAAAAAGATGAAGTGCTGATTTCACAGTTGTTTCAGTGAAGGGTTTTCACTTTCTACCAGTCCATAGAAAATTTTAGACTCTGATAATAGTTAATATAATTTACTCCTTTGTCATCTCAGTATCTGATTCCTCAAATGGATCAAGGATTTTCTAGGATTTTATTTACCCTGAAGATTCATAGAATCATTAATTTAAAGGTTGTTTTCTGCTCTTTGAATCCTGAGCAGTGGCAGAAATATCAAGAAAATACATGTTTCAGTTGCCTGTATGTCAAAGAGAATTATAAAACATATTAAGATTCCAGGCCAGGTGATAGTGATGTATACCTTTAATCCCAGAAATCTGGAAGCAGTGACAGGTGGGTATCTGAGATCAAGAGAAGCTTGGTCTTCAGAGTGAGTTTCAGGACAACAACCTGTCCCCAAAACAAAACTAAACAAAACAAAATAAACCCCCCAAATAACAACAAAAAGAAAAAGACTAAAAGAAATATTTCTAAAACTTATAATAATAACACCAATTTAAAACAATCCTTTTCCCAATTTGTTGGTTGCCGATTTATCCTTTTGGCAGTGTCTTTGGCCTTACAAAAACTTTGTAATTTTATGAGGTCCCATTTGTCTATTCTTGCTCTTAGAGCATAAGCAATTGGTGTTCTGTTCAGGAATTTTTCCCCTGAGCCAATGTCCTCAAGGGTCTTCCCCAGTTTCTTTTCTATTAGTTTTAGTGTGTCTGGTTTTATGTGGAGGTCCTTGATCCACTTGGAGTTGAGCTTAGTGCAAGGAGATAAGAGTGGATCAATTCTCATTTTTCTGCATGTTGACCTCCAGTTGAGCCAGCACCATTGGTTGAAAAGGCTATCTTCTTTCCACTGGATGTTTTCAGCTCCTTTGTCGAAGATAAATTGGCCATAGATGTGTTGGTTCAATTCTGGGTCTTCGATCCTATTCCATTGATCCGCCTCCCTGTCACTGAACTAATACCACACATTTTTTAACACTACTGCTCTATAGTATTGCTTGAGGTCCAGGATATTGATTCCCCCAGAAGTTCTTTTGCTGTTGATGATAGTTTTAGCTATCCTGGGTTTTTTGTTACTCCAGATGAATTTGAGTATTGCTCTTTCTAGCTCTATGAAGAACTGAGTTGGGATTTTGATGGGGATTGCATTGAATCTGTATATTGCTTTTGGCAAGATTGCCATTTTAACAATATTAATCCTGCCAACCCAAAAGATCTTCACCAACCCCACATCCAACAGAGGGCTAATATCCAATGTACACAAAGAACTCAAGAAGTTAGACCCCAGAAAAACAAATAACCCTATCCAAAAATGGGGTACAGAGCTAAACAGAGACTTTTGACCTGAAAACATTCGGATGGCTGAGAAACTCCTTAAAAATGTTCAACATCATTAGTCATTAGGGAAATGCAAATCAAAACAACCCTGAGATTTCACCTCACAGCAGTCAGAATGGCTAAGATTAAAAACTCAGAAGACATCAGCTGTTGGCGAGGATGTGGAGAAAGAGGACCACTCCTCCACTGCTGGTGGGAATGCAAGCTGGTACAACCACTCTGGAAATCTGGCTTTTCCTCAGAATGATTTCTGGCTGTTCCTCAGAAAACTGGACGTGGTACTTCCGGAGGACCCAGCCATACCACTCCTGGGAATATACCCAGAAGATTCCCCAGCATTCAATAAGGATACATGCTCCACTATGTTCATAGCAGCCTTATATATAATAGCCAGAAGCTGGAAAGAACCCAGATGTCCCTCAACGGAGGAATGGATACAAAAAATGTGGTATATATACACAATGGAGTACTATTCAGCCATTAGAAACAATGAATTCATGAAATTCTTAGAGAAATGGATGGAGCTGTAGAACATCATACTAAGTGAGGTGACCCAGTCTCAAAAGAATACCCATGGTATGCAGTCACTGATAAGTGGATATTACCCTAGAATCTTGGAACACCAAAGATATAAATCATATACCAAGTGACGTTTGAAAAGAAGAAAGGAGTGGACACTGGTGCTAGAATGGACCAAATCATCATTATGGGGGAGTCTAAGAACAGGGAGGTGGGAGGGGCTGGATGAGGGAGCAAGGGGAGGGAAAATGGCATGTGGGACCTTTGGGGGTATGGAACTAGAAAAAGGGAAATGAATTGTAAATATAGAATATATCCAATAAAAAAAAACAATCCTTTGGGGAGTATATATATATATATATATATATATATATACATCAGAAAGTTAGTAAAACCAAGTATACATTGATAAGACAAATTATGGATTTCTATGGCAACAAAAGATATATTTTGTAGGAAACATGTCTATTGCATAAGGTACCATAAACAAAGTATAACCTCAAAAGTGCCATAATTATACAGACACACACAGGTGGTGAAACAATAGTAATTTCACCAACACCTCCAGTTGCTAGCTTTCTTACAATGGCCAATTTTCAATGGCTGAGTCTCAACAAATCTTAACTCCTTCCTGTAACTGTTACAGTATCTATATTTTATTAAGAAAAAATAACTTTCTATTATTCATACATACCTACCCTCTGAATCCTTCTTAAACAGAAAATTTAAATCTCACTGCTACATGGATCTAGTTCTGAAAGGTATTTGTCTTTAAATCTGTTCTTGCTGTACACACCTCAAGAAATACAAACTAACATACCACACTTGCCTTAAAATCAGGATATTGCCAGATTCCATTCACTGAATCATAGTGCCCTGACATCGCCCAGTGGTTTGGATGATTGATATTTCTTATCTTTCTTCTTGGAACTGCATACTCTCTTTGCTTTTGTTATCAACAGGCAGCCAGGCCCCCATCGTTTCCCTGGTTCTTCTACTTCTCAGACAATCCTATGTTGCATAGTACATTTCCTAAGTACTTGTTGAGAATTTCCAGAATCTTATCTCCTGGTACAATGCCCCTCAATGGTCCATGATTGTAAGACTATCACTCAGTAACCTAAAACGGAGGAATTGAAAAGGTAAGGCTACATACTGAAATATTGTCTCAAGAATCCAAATAATAAACTCTAAACATTTTTACCACTGTTTCTATTTTATTCTATGTCCTAGTACTCCATATCTTCCTAGCTTTGCATGGTTATTGCTAGGGAATGTCAGCATGGGCTGGGCAGTGGTGGTACATATCTTTAATCCCAGCACGTGAGAGGCAGAGGCAGGCAGATTTCTGAGTTCATGGCCATTCTGATCTACAGAGTGAGTTCCAGGACAGCCAGGGCTGTACAGAGAAACCCTGTCTCGAAAAACCAAAAAAGAAAAAAAAAAAAGGAATGCCAGCATGTTGCATGTAAGATCACAGCTCTACACAAATGCATAGGCTGTTTATGTCTGTATGAGGCTTTACAGAAGACGTCATTATCTTCATAAGACTGAAAAAAGTTATAAAACATATATTCAGAAGATGGGTACAGAAAGGACCAGTAAGGAAAAAGGAAGAGAAATAAAATGTGGAGAAGTGAAAAGAGTAGAAAAGAAGGAAAACAAAAAGAAGAAGCTTCCAGGAAAAGAAGAATGAGCCAGAGTTGCATGAAATTGTGTGGCTAGAAATTGAATTACTATTCCATACAGGCCATCAACATGGAAGTAATGATGATCAACTTGACAGGATAGAAACATTATTGCTGAACCAAACTTGTGTACCTACATAAGAAGACTTAGGTAAATAGCTTAGTTCAGTTGTAACACCTCAACTTAAATATGAGTGTTATCACCTAGAAAAAATAAAAGGAGAAATTGAAATGGCCACAAACATTGTTTTCTGCTCGCTGACCATGAATGAAATGTGACTAGTCAACTCAAGTTTGTGCCTCAAACACTCCCCTATCATGATAGACCAAAATTTCTCCTTCTTCCACTATATTCTTTTTGATAGGTAGAAACAAGTAGCTAATACACAGGCAAAATAACACTTAGCAAGATGGCTTCAGACAAGTGACTTTGGAAGAGATGGGTAACATGGAATATGGACAGCAACAATGCTTAGGTTGGAACAGGATTGAAGGAGAAACTGTGAGGACAAAGAGCCGGGTGCATTTACTATGGTGGTGTTTTTATGTCCTCATGTTGTTTTTGTATAATGTTTGTTTTTGTAAAATGAGAGACACTCCAGAAAATCATGAGAAGAAATTCCCTTGCCAAATATTTGTACACATGTCTTAATATAAGATTCAAGAAACACTAAAAGGAATTGATTGCATTGTCTAAGAAAGTATTTTTCTGTTAATTTAAAAAAAAAGAAAGTTGACATTTCTGGTGGGTTTTGGTTTGTTATTTTATTTTATTTTATTTTATTTTATTTTATCATTTTATTTTATTTTATTTTATTTTATTTATTTTATTTTATTTTATCTTATTTTCTATATTCTTTGTTCACATTCCAAATGATTTCTTCTTCCTTCTTCTTAGGAATCATTTGATATGTTAATTGTGTCTTGATAATTCAGAGCTTCTGGGATAATTAATATCCACTTATGAGTGACTGCATTCCATGTATATTCTTTTGTGATTGGGTTACCTCACTTAGGATGATATTTTCCAGTTCCAAACATTTGCCTAAAATTTTCATGAACTCATTGTTTTTAATTGCTGTGTAGTGTTCCATTGTGTAAATATACCACATTTTCTGTATTCATTCCTTCAATGAGGACATCTCGGTTCTTTCTAGCTTCTGGATATTATAAATAAGACTGTTATGAACATAGTGGAGCTTGTGTCCTTATTGCCTGCTGGAGAATCCTCTGGGTATATGCCCATGAGTGGTATAAAAGGCTCCTCCAGAAGTGTCATGCCCAGCTTTCCCAGGAACCTCCAGACTGATTTCCAGAGTGGTTGTGTCAGCTTGCAATCCCACCAGCAGTGGTGGAAAGATCCTCTTTTTGCACATCCTCGCCAGCACCTGTTGTCTTCTGAGTTTTTAATCTTCGCCATTCTGACTGGTGTGAGGTGAAATCTCAGGGTTGTTTTGATTTGCATTTCCCTAATGATTAATGATGTTGAAAATTTCTTAAGGTGCTTCTCAGCCATTCAAAATTCTTCAGGTGAGAAGGCTTTGTTTAGCTCTGTACTCCATTTTTTAATAGGGTTATTTGGCTCTCTGGAGTCTAACTTCATGAGTTCTTTGTATATATTGGATATTAGCCTTCTGTCAGATGTAGGGTTGGTGAAGATCTTTTTCCAACTTGTTGGTTGCCATTTTGTCCCATTGACAGTGTCCTTTGTCTTACAGAAACTTTGCAATTTTAAGAGGTCCCATTTGTCAATTTTTGATCTTAGAGCATAGGCTATTGGTGTTCTGTTCAGAAACTTTTCCCCTGTGCCCATGTCCTCAAGGGTCTTCTACAGTTTCTTTTCTATTAGTTTCAGTATGTCTGGTTTTATGTGGAGATCCTTTATCCACTTGGAGTTGAGGTTAGGACGAGAAGATAAGAATGGATTCATTTGCATTCTTCTGCATGCTGACCTCCAGTTGAGCCAGCACCATTTATTGAAAAGGCTATTTTTTTTTCCACTAGAAGGTATTTGCTCCTTTGTTGTAGATCAAGTAACCATAGATGTGCGGCTACATTTCTGGGTCTTCAATTATATTCCATTGATCTACCTGCCTGTCACTGTACTAATACCATGCAGTTTTTAACACTATTACACTGTAGTACTGCTTGAAGTCTGGGATACTGATTCCCCCAGAAGTTCTTTTCCTGTTAAGTGTAGTTTTAGCTATCCTAGGTTTTTTGTTATTCCAGATGAATTTGAGAATTGCTTTTTCTAACTCTATAAAGAACTGAGCTGGGATTTTGATGGGGATTGCATTGAATTTGTATATTTGTTTTGGAAGATGGCCATTTTTGCTATATTAATCCTGCCAATCCATGAGCATGGAAGATGTTTCAATTTTCTGAGGTGTTCTTCAATTTCCTTATTCTGAGACCTGAAGTTCTTGTCATACAGATCTTTCACTTGTGTGGTTAGAGTCACACTAAGATACTTTATGTTGTTTTGACTATTGTGAAGGGTGTCATTTCTCTGATTTCTTTCTGAGCCTGCTTCTCCTTTAATTATTGGAAGGCTACTACTGATTTGCTTGAGTTGATTTTATAACTAGCCACTTTGCTGAAGCTGTTTATCAGCTGTAGGAGTTTTCTGGTGGAGTTTTTTGGGTCACTTGATTATACTATCATATCATCTGCAATTAGTTATAGTTTGACTACTTCCTTTCAAATGGTCAAAGTATCCCTTTGACTTCCTAATTGCTCTAGCTAGAACTTCCAGTACTATATTGAAAAGATATAGACAGAGGGGGCAGTGTTGTCTAGTCCCTGATTTTAGTGGGATTGCTTCAAGCTTCTCTCCATTTAGTTTGATGTTGGCTACTGGTTTGTTTTATATTGCTTTTACTATGTTTAGGTAAGGGCCTTGAATTCCTGTTTGTTCCAAGACATTTAGCGTGAAAGGATGCTGAATTTTGTCAAAAGCTTTTTCACCATCTAATGAAATGACCATGTGGTTTTTACTTTGATTTGTTTATGTAGTAGATTGCATTGATAGATTTCCATATATCTAACCATCCCTGCATCCCTGGGATAAAGCCAGCTTGATCATGGTGAATGCTAATTTTGATGTGTTCTTGGATTTAGTTGGCAAGAATTTTATTGAGAGTTTTTACATTGATATTCATAAGAAAATTTGGCCTGAAGTTCTCTTTCTTTGTTGGATCATTGTGTGGTTTTGGTATCAGCATAATTGTGGCTTCATAGAATGAGTTGGGTAGTATTCCTTCTGTTTCTATTTTTTGGAATAGTTTGAAGAGTATTGGTGTTAGTTTTTCTTTGATGTTCTGATAGAATTCTGCACTAAAACCATCTGGTCCTATGATTTTATTGTTTGGGAGACTGTCAATGACCACTACCATTGCTTTAGGGGTTATGGGGCAGTTTAGATAATCTATTTGTTCCTGATTTAATTTAGGTATTTGGTAACTGTCTAGGAAATTGTCCATTTTCTCCACATATTCCAGTTGTATTGAGTATAGGCTTTTGTAGTAGGATCTAATGATTTTTTGAATTTCCTCAGTTTCTGTTGTTATTTCTCCCTTTTCATTTCTAATTTTGTTAATTTGGACACTGTGTCTGTGACCTCTGATTATTGTGACTAAGGATTTATCTATCTTGTTGATTTTCTCAAAGAACCAGTTCCCGGATTTTTTGATTCTTTGTATGGTTCTTTTTGTTTCTACTTGATTTATTCCAGCCCTGAATTTGATGATTTCCTGTCTTCTACTCCTCTTGAGTGAATTAGCTTCTTTTTGTTCCATGGCTTTTAGGTGTACCATTATGCTGCTAGTGTATGCTCTCCCCAGTTTTTTTGGAGGCATTCAGGGCAATGAGTTTTCATTTTAGCAAGGCTTTCATTGTGTCCCATAGATTTGGGTATGTTGTGCCTTCATTTTCTTTAAATTCTAAAATGCCTTTGATTTTTTTCTTTATCTCTTCTTAGGACAAAATAACATTGAGTAGAGTATTATTCAGTCTCCATGTGTATGTGAGCTTTCTGTTGTTTTTGTTGCTATTGAAGACCACTCTTACTCCATAGTGATCTGATAAGAAGCATGGGATTAGTTCGATCTTATATCTGTTGAGGTCTGTCTTATGATCAATTATATGGTCAATTTTGGAGTCCATACTATGAGGTTCTGAGAAAAAGGTATATTCATTTGCTTTAGGCTGAAATTATGAATATATATATATATATATATATATATATATATATATATAAAATGTTAGATCCAATTGATCAAAAACTTCAGTTAGTTTCATTGTGTCCCTGTTTATTTTCTCTTTTCTTGATAGGTCCACTGAGGAGAGAGGAGTGTTGAAGTCACCCATGATTATTATGTTATTAGGTGTGATGTGTACGTTGATCTTTAGTAAAGTTTCTTTTACAAAAGAGGGTGCCCTTGCATTTGGATCATTGATTTACAGAATTGAAAGTTGTTCTTTGTGGGTTTTTTCTTTGACCAGTAAGAAATGTCCTTCTGTGTCTCTTTTGACGACTTTAGGTTGAAAGTCAATTTTATCTGATATTAGAATGGCTACTTAGGCTTGTTTTCTGAGACGATTTGCTTGTAAAATTCTTTTCTAGCCTTTTGCTCTGAGGTCGAGTTCGTCTTTGATATTGAGGTGTGTTTCCTGTATGCAGGAAAATGTAGGGTCCTCTTTACATATCCAGTCCGTTAGTCTATGACTTTTTATTGAGAATTGAGTCCATTGATGTTAAGAGATATTAAGGAATAGTGATTATTACTTCCTGATATTTTTGTTGTTATTTTTATGTTTGAGTGGTTATCTTCTTTTGGGTTTGATTAAAGAAGGTTACTATCTTGCTTTTTCCAGGGTATAGTTTCCCTCCTTGTTGGTGTTTTCCACCTATTATTCTTTGTATAGCTGGGTTTGTGGAAAGATATTGTGTAAATTTGGTTTTGTCATGAAATATCTTGGTTTCTCCATCTGTGGTGATTGAGAGTATTTCTGGGTATAGTAGTTTGGCTGACATTTATGTTCTCTTAGAGCCTGCATGAGATCTGCCCAGGATCTTCTAGCTTTCATGGTCTAAGGTGAGAAGTCTGCTGTAATTCTGATAGGTCTTCCTTTATATGTTACTTGACCTTTTTCTCTTACTGCCTTTAATTATCTTCATTTGTTTAGTACATTTGTCATTTTGATTATTATGTAGCAGGAGTTATTATTGTTCTAGTCCAGACTGTTTGGAGTTCTGTAGGCTTCTTGTATGTTCATGGGCATCTCTCTCTTTAGGTTAGAGAAGTTTTCTTCCAGAATTTTGTTGAATGTATTTGCTGGCCTTGTAAGTTGTAAATTTTCACTCTCATCTATACCTATAATTCTTAGGTTTCATCATCTCATTGTGTCCTGGATTTCCTGGATGTTTTGTGTTACAAGCTTTTTGCAGTTTGCATTTTCTTTGACTGTTGGTTCAATGGTTTCTATGGTATCTTCAGCATCTGAGATTCTTTCTTCTATCTCTTGTATTCTGTTGTTGATATTTAAATCTATGACCCCTGATTTCTTCCCAAAGTTTCCTATCACCAAAATTGTCTCCCTTTGTGATTTCTTCATTTTTTCTACTTCTGTTTTTAGATCCTGGATGGCTTTGCTCAGTTCCTTCACTTTTTTGTGTGTGTTTTCCTATAATTGTTTAAGAAAATTTTGTGTTTTCTCTTTCATGACTTCTACCTGTTGACACAAGTTCTCCTGTATTTTGTTAAGTGATTTTTGCATTTATTCTTTATTGGCTTCTGTCTGTTGACCAATATTCTCCTGAGATTCTTTAAATGATTTTTGTGTTTCCCTTCTAAGGGCTTCTACCTTTTGATTCATTTTTTTCCTGTATTTCTTTAAAAGATTTATTTATGTCCCTCTTGTGTTCCTCTAACAGCATCATGACCAGTGATTTTGAATCCATATCTTGTTTTTCTGGTTTGTTGGGTATCAACCATGTGTTGTTGTCAGAGAATTGGGTTCAGATGCTGCCATGTTGCCTTGATTTCTGTTAGTAATATTCCTATGTTTGCCTTTTGCCATCTGCTTATCTCTGGCATTAGTTGGTCCTGTTGTCATTGTCTGGTGCATGAACCTCCTGTAAGCTTCTAAGGCTATTTCTGCTCCTCTGGATGACTGGGTTTCCCCTGGCACACATTGCTGATAGGCTGCCCTTCCCTTGGGTGTACTCGGAGCTTTGGTGTGTCTTGCCCCACACAGTTTTACACTCGGGATTGTCTCTGTTTATATGGTGTTGCCTTTCCTGTTGTCTGGGAGCAAAGATGGCATTGGGGAGCCACTCCAAGTGCTGATTACTCTGCAGGGCAAACAACCCACAACAGGGCTGGCACACAGATGACCTGCAGAGCTGCCCAGGTCTTGAGCAAATAGGAAGCATCACGGTCTATTCCCCAAGTGATGTTAAACTCCGATATCTCTATATTCCTGGAACTGCTAAGAGGGTGGTGGGGAGCCCCCTTTGTTAGTTTATTTTGTGTGTGCACATGCGTGCCTGCATGCATGCATGTGTGTACACATGCATGCAAGCGTGTATGTGTGTATGTGCATGCGTGCGTGCATGAGAGAGAGAGAGAGAGAGAGAGAGAGAGAGAGAAAGAGAGAGAAAGAAAGAGAGAGAGAAGGTACATGAATATATATATATATATATATATATGCCTGAGGAGTCCCAAAGAAGACACTGGATACCCTGGAGCTTACATTGTGGACAACTATGAGATTCCTGACTTGTGTACTGGGAACAAAACCCCTGTCCTCTGGAAGAGTAGCAGGTGCTCTTATCCACTGAATTATTCCAGTCTCCACCACTTTATAATGCTTAAAGGTTTTTAAGCCTAAGAAATTGTAACTCACTTTATCTTAAAATGGTTTGTTTAGTTTCATTTGCTGAAAAGAAACTATAATTTCTCATTAATTAATGCATTAATCTACTTGATAGTTTTATGCTTTTTCTTTCTTTTCTGAGATTTTTACTTTGGTGACAATTATAATTATATTGCATTTTAATATATATATTTCTTGTAAAACTTTTCTAATATAGATGAAAAAGAGTGAGCATATAAATAAATCAAGTAGCTAAGCTAATAGGAACTCATTTAATCATGAAGTCATTTAAATACTTCTGATTCAAAGCCATTATGATAAATCACTCAATTTCCAAATGAATATGAAATGATTCTGAATTATTCCAAAGAACAGAAAAATTAATGATGTGATTAATATACAATATTTATTTTCTTAAGTATTTTACTTGAAGTGGGGTGGGTACTTATGACTTAGTAGCTTTTAACCACACTGTGAATTTTAATGATCTATTAATGGTTAACTTTTACACCAACCAGGAAAAATATGCTCTAGTTATATAATTAGTAAAAAACACATTAATCACATTTAATTATGCTTTTGCTCACTTGATATATGATTATACAATTGTATGATTGTTTCTGATTTGGAAAGGACTAGAATTAGTTTAGAAAATATATCTCTTACTTGTAAAAAATTAATGTGTAAGTTTTAATGGGATTTTTCAAAGTTGTAATAGTTCTTTTGAAAACAAATAGCATGATGTAGAAATAGCATTAGCTGACATTCAGTTACCACTAACTGTGTGTGAGGATACATACTTACTGATAAATGAATGCTTTATCTAATCTAATCCTCTCAAGAATGCTATCAGGTTAATGGTTTCCTTCTGCCTATATCATCAAATGAAAATAATTATTGTGCTCTCCTTTACATAGCCAATAAATGAAATTTGAATTCAGACCTATAATAATGAGTTATAGTGGCATAAATATAAGCTTTCTACTAACTGTAAGTATAAAGATTGACCTTTCTTCCTATCCTACATATTTTTTTGTTGCACAACAACAAAAGGAAGTCAAGGTAAAACAACAGTTTATTTTGGGACATTATTTAAAGCTATAATTTCTGAATCATGGACCATAAGCTGCAAATAGCCCAGGATAATGTTGAATGTGGACTATGATGAAATACTAATGACTCCTAAACTAACAGTGTTTTGTGATTATTTTAAAACTCATCAATACTCTCCAAACTATTCCACAAAATAGAGACAGAAGGGACACTGCCCAACTCATTCTTCGAAGCCACAATTACGCTAATACCTAAACCACAAAAAGATCCAACAAAGAAAGAGAACTACAGGCCAATTTCTCTTATGAATATAGATGCAAAAATACTAAATAAAATTCTTGCTAACCGAATCCAAGAGCACACAAAACGATCATTCACCATGATCAAGTAGGCTTCATCCCAGGGATGCAGGGATGGTTCAATATACGGAAATCCATCAATGTAATCCACTACATAAACAAACTGAAAGAAAAAAACCACATGGTCATCTCATTAGATGCTGAAAAAGCATTCGACAAAATTCAGCATCCTTTCATGCTAAAACTCTTGGAAAGAGCAGGAATTCAAGGCCCATACCTAAACATAGTAAAAGCAATCTACAGCAAACCAGTAGCCAACATCAAAATAAATGGAGAGAAACTTGAAGCATTCCCACTAAAATCAGGGACTAGACAAGGCTGCCCTCTCTCTCCATATCTTTTCAATATAGTACTTGAAGTTCTAGCAAGAGCAATTAGAAAACATAAGGAAGTCAAAGGGATACAAATTGGAAAGGAAGAAGTGAAACTATCATTATTTGCAGACGATATGATAGTTTACCTAAGCGACCCAAAAAACTCCACCAGAGAATTTCTACAGCTGATAAACAACTTCAGCAAAGTGGCAGGTTATAAAATTAACTCAAGCAAGTCAGTGGCCTTCTTGTACTCAAAGGACAAGCAGGCAGAGAAAGAAATTAGGGAAATAACACCCTTCACAATAGCCACAAACAACATAAAATATCTTGGCGTAACTCTAACCAAACAAGCGAAAGATCTGTACAACAGGAACTTCAAGTCCTTGAAGAAAGAAATCGAAGAAGACCTCAGAAGATGGAAAAATATTTCTTGCTCCTGGATTGGCAGGATCAATATAGTAAAAATGGCCACCTTGCCAAAAGCAATATACAGATTCAATGCGATCCCCATCAAAATCCCAACTCAATTCTTCATAGATCTAGAAAGAGCAATTCTCAAATTCATCTGGAGCAACAAAAAACCCAGGATAGCTAAAACTATTCTCAACAATAAAAGGACTTCTGGGGGAATCAATATCCCTGACCTCAAGCAGTACTACAGAGCAATTGTGTTAAAAACTGCATGGTATTGGTATAGCAACAGGCAAGCAGATCAATGGAACAGGATTGAAGACCCAGAGGTTAACCCACAGACTTATGGTCACTTGATCTTTGATAAAGGAGCCACAACCATCCGGTGGAATAAAGATAGCCTTTTTAACAAATGGTGCTGGTTCAACTGGAAGTCAACATGCAGAAGAATGCGAATTGATCCAATCTTATCTCTTTGCACTAAGATCAACTCCAAGTGGATCAAGGACCTCCACATAAAACCAGACACACTGAAACTATTAGAAAAGAAACTTGGGAAGACCCTGGAGGACTTGGGCACAGGGGAAAAGTTCCTGAACAGAACACCAATAGCTTATGCTCTAAGATCAAGAATCGACAAATGGGACCTCATAAAATTACAAAGTTTCTGCAAAGCAAAGGACACTGTCAGAAGGACAAAACGGCAACCAACAAAGTGGGAAAAGATCTTCACCAACTCCACATCCGACAGAGGGCTAATATCCAATATATACAAAGAACTCAAGAAGTTAGACCACAAAGAAACAAATAACCCTATCAAAAAATGGGGCACAGAGCTAAACAAAGAATTTTCACCAGAAGAAATTTGGATGGCCGAGAAACACCTTAAAAGATGTTCAACATCATTAGTCATCAGGGAAATGTAAATCAAAACAACCCTGAGATTCCACCTCACACCAGTCAGAATGGCTAAGATTAAAAACTCAAGAGACAACAAGTGCTGGCGAGGATGTGGAGAAAGTGGAACACTCCTCCACTGTTGGTGGGATTGCAAAATGGTAAAACTGCTCTGGAAATCAGTTTGGCAGTTCCTCAGAAAATTGGGCATGTCACTTCCAGAGGACCCTGGCATACCACTCCTGGGCATTTACCCAGAGGATTCCCCTGCATGCAATAAGGACACATGTTCCACTATGTTTATAGCAGCCTTGTTTATAATCGCCAGAAATTGGAAGGAGCCCAAATATCCCTCAAAGGAGGAATGGATACAGAAAATGTGGTATATTTATACAATGGAATACTACTCAGCAATTAAAAATAATGAATTCATGCAATTTGTAGGTAAATGGTTAGACCTGGAAAATATCATTCTGAGTGAATTAACCCAATCACAAAAGAATGCACATGAAATGCAATCACTGATAAGTGGATATTAATGAGCCCAGAAGCCGTAAATACTCGACACAAATAGCAAGTCAAATGATTCCCAAGAAGAAGAAAGGAGAGGACCCTGGGCCTGTAAAGATTGCATCCAGTTTAGTAAAGAAACCGAGGGGGGAGGGGGAATTATTGGGGAACAGATGGGGGGGAGAGGAACTATGGGAACTATGGTGGGTGGGAACTGGGAAAGGGGAAAGCCTTTGGAATGTAAACATAGAATATAGAAAATAAAATAAAAAAATAAAAAAAAAAGATTATATAGCTAAAGCCAGACAGTGATGGTGTGTGCCTTTGATCCCAGCACAGAGGCAGGTCCATCTCTGTGAGTTTGAGGCCAGCCTGGTCTACAGAGTGAGTTCCAGGACCTCCAGGGTAAACAGAGAAACCCTATCTAAAAACAACAAACAAACAAACAAACAGATACATAGATACATAGAAACATGATAGGTAGAGATAGATAGATAGATAGAGTAATTTTAAAAATTAAAAACTATTTAATTTTTTTTTTTGTTTTGTTTTTCGAGACAGGGTTTCTCTATGTAGCCCTGGCTGTCCTGGAGCTCACTCTGTAGACCAGGCTGGCCTCGAACTCAGAAATCCACCTGCCTCTGCCTCCCAAGTGCTGGGATTAAAGGAGTGCACCACCACCTCCCGGCAACTATTTGATTTTAAAGTGCATAAACCAGGACTGGAGAAGAGATAGCTGTTGCTTGAAGGCATTGGTGTGTGGTGGCCAGTGTTTAACAGTTCGCTTTCTGAGGAACTTTCCTTGTGGCATCTACTAATTTTTCGGGTGCAGATACATCAACTGTGATGCACTGAAAGTGTAGAGTGTGAAGTCTCTACACGTGGAGCTATAAACTGGGCGGTAACCAGCTCTATTAACTACCACATAAGAAGGCTTGATTTAAAATTTGTTCCCTGCACAGGCTTAATAAAAGGCCATGGTGCACAGAATAAAATTCAGACACCTTCAAATTATGGAAACCCAAAGGTAACCCAACTCGGCCGTGACTTTCTGGTGTTAAGCAATGTGTTCTTTTGCTGTGAGAGTCTGTGCGGTTAAAATGAGCTTTAACATCTACCTTTCGTTCTTATTTAAAAAGTTGAGTAAGTAGAAAAAATATTTTTAGTTAAATGGTAAATTAATTTTCTAAATGCACACGTAGGAGGAAGGCCTGTCTAAGGACAAGATAACCAGACACAGGATGTTTACTCTGAGCTGCACCCAGGCCTACTAAGTTAAGAACTTAGTGAGACTCTCTCCCCGCCCCCTCTGCTTCTCTGTCTCTCTGTCTCTTACACACATGCACACACACACACACACACACACACACACACACACACAGCTGTGAAGATTGTGTGCGGCAGTTGCATGCCTGTAAATTCCAGAATGTGAGAGGCAAAGGCCAGGAGAGCAAAGCAAGTTCGAGCCCAGCCTGGTCTGTGTGGCAAATTCCAGGTTAACCAAAGAAAGCTGTGTAGTGAAACTTTGTATCAATACATTAAAAGGGAAAAAATTAGAAGTTGGGCATGTAAGTCGGTGATAGAACCCTTGTCTGTTATGCTCCAGGCCCCGGGCTCCATCTTCAATCCTACAGGAAATGAGGGTAAGTAGGGTTTTTATATTAGGCAAGGTCTCAGGAGTTGCCCAGGGTCTTCCCTTATAAAAATGAGAGTGCATATTCAAATGTCCAAGGGATGCACAGACTCTGAAATCAGATTTTTAAAAGTTACAAATAATGTTCCTAACTTTTAAAATAATGGAATGTTTTCATGTACAACTTAATATTTAAATATTACGTTTGTGTGTGTGTGTGTGTGTGTGTTTTTAATCAAAGAGAAATGTATGTATTTTAAGAATAACCATTTCAACCAGATGCTGTGACTCATGGCTATAATCTTAGCACTCAGAAGGCTGAGGTAGAGGGATTTCCCAAAAGCATTTCAGGATGCTTTTCAAGAGCATCCTGAGATTCCTAGTGATTTCTAGCCAGGCTGGGCTACATAGCAAGACTCTGTTGCAATCCACCACCACCAGCAGCACCATCAACAACAAATTGACCTTTGTAAAGTATATTATTCTACACAGTGTATTTATAAAGTTATACAAGTCATGCTGTCTATTTTATTTTACTCTAATCTTCCCTAAAGGAGACCACTGCCCATTAGTAAGCATCTGATCTCCATCTTCTTTTTGCAAAACCCACAGGAACCACTAATCTGCTTCTGTTTCTATAGACTCATTTATTTTGACTATTTCAAGCAAAGGAATGATCATTTCTCTTTGGCTTCTCTTACTGTCAAAAGTCTCATGCTGTGGTAGTACACGCCTTTAATCCCAGCACTCGGTCGGCATAGGCAGGCAGATCTCTGTGAGTTCAAGGCCAGCTTGGTCTACAGAGAGAGTTCCAGGACAGCCTGGACTACACAGAGAAACCCTGTCTCAAAAACAAACAGCCTAAAGTTAAAGCAGAGGACCTGAACTGATAGGCATTTCCTGTAGATTCTGCAGTTTCAGCTTTTTCAAAGTTTTTTTTTTTTTTTTCAAACACAACCATACACTTTAGGGTAAAGGGTCCAGAAGCTTCAGGCAAGCCCATGAGCCATGGCCCAGCCAGTCTCTCTAGAACTTTATCAGAGGTCTCCCACTATGGAGGTGGCCCCACCCAACTCAGATGTATTATGGTTTTCTGTATACCTTGTTTCTTTGTAACATTAATCCCAGAGAAAGAGTCAAGCTCTCTTTGGGAACTGTAGATGATCTCCTGGAGTCTTACCTCTAGGACATTTTCCCTCCACTGGAGATGTCCGTAGATCACTAAAATATGTTTACCTCTAAACTAGGAAATTCAAAAACATTCTCAACTTTCTCTGTATAAGAAGTTGTGTTTAAACTATTCCAATAAAATCATAAAGTACTGCCTAAAAAAAAACAAAAAACAAAAAACAAAAAAAAAAACCTCAAAAGTGCAACTCTCAAGCATGATCTTTACATATGTGTGATGGTTTGTATATGATTGGCCCAGGAAGTGAACCTATTAGGAGGTGTGGCCTTGTTGAAGTAGGTGTGTCACTGTGGGTGTGGGCTTAAGACTCTCCCCCTGGCTGCCTGGAAGTCAGTCTTCCACTAGCAGCCTACAGATGAAGATGTAGAACTCTCAGCTCCTCCTGCACCATGCCTGCCTAGATGCTGCTATGTTTCTGCCTTGATGACAATGAACTAAACCTCTGAGCCTGTAAGCCAACCCCAATTAAATGTTGTCTTTTATAAAACTTGCATTGGTCATGGTGTCTGTTCACAGCAGTAAAACCCTAACTAAGACAATATAATACCTTGCATTAATGTCACACAAAATAAATGTGTATATATTCTATCTATCTATCTATCTATCTATCTATCTATCTATCTAATTTTCCAAGCATTATTGTGGTATACAACTTCCAGGGTGTTTTATTTTAAGTAATAATGATAAAATTGCTGCTATCATCCTTTGCATGTACTTGGCAAGTACAATGCTTTTTAATGACTTAAATAATGATGTAACATATCATTGCAAATGATAAGAATTTAATATAAGACACGTAAGTATTCTTACTTATTATTAACAGCAACTCCAGACCTTGGCCACATATCAACCATGCATCAGTAACAATACTATACATTTGTTGCTCCATTTAGGGATGCAATGTCAATGGAGATGTGGAAGGCCTCAATGACTATTAGTTTTAATTATAAATTTCACATAAACTAGAGTCATCTGAAATGAATGTCTCTGTGAGAGATTGTGGACAGAGAATTGGTTCATAAAGGCACTTTATATAAAACACATTCTGCAGAATTCAGTTTATATCATGGGAGCTATCATAAGGATGAGAGATAGAAATGATAAAATGTCACTGAAAGAATCCTTTAAACTATTAAAAGCTACAACTAAATCAAGATTTTTGTGCACAAGGAAGTACAAAATGTGGTGAATTGATTTTCTTTGTTTCATTTCTGAAACAAAGGGGATGATGTCTTGGCAATGGTAGGTAACAGACAGGGACTTCAAAGTACTATAGAAAACAATGCATTTACCTTCAAACTCACATTTAATGAAATGTTGCATAATATACCGAGAATAAATATATGGAAAATTGTGAGAAATAAATAATGTCAAGTAAATCTTCAGGGTCATGAATTTCCTAAGAGTCAAGAGAATGGATCATCATCGCTTCCTAGAATTCCTAAACAGATCCATGGTGCCCTTGGTAACTTCATTCACTTTGTAGAAGTAAGATGGCAAAGCTGAGACTTGAATGTTGAAAAGATTTTTGATGTGTGACACATTATCATGTCATTTGCATTGTTAAAAACAAGTTTGAGAGGAGCTAGGGAGATAACCCCAAAGTTAATAGTTCTTCCTGGTGTTACATAAGCCCTGGGTTATGTTCTCAGCATCCACATCAGTTGGCTCACAATTGTCTCACTCCAGCTTTAGGGGATTCACCATCCTCTTCTGCCCTCAACTTACATGGACATCCAGGCAATATACATAAATTTACACACACACACACACACACACACACACACACACACACACATGCATTTTATTATATTATTTATTTATATTCCAGCCTTTGCCCACTTACCAGTCTCCCCTCTGACAGTTCCTCATCCCATTCCCCCTCTCCTTGCCTCCCTTCCCTTGGGCCTCAAGTATTTCATGAATTAAGCACATCTTTCACTGAGGCCAGAGAAGGAAGTTCTCTAATGCATATATACCTTAGGACCTTGGACTAGTGCCTGTATATTGTCTGGTTGACACGCATCTTTTTTTTTAACAAAAAATTTTTACCAAAACTTGAAAGCTAAAGCTGGTTTATAGATTTAGAATTTTTTTTAATTTTTATTTTCTATATTCTATGTTTACATTCCAAAGGCTTTCTGTTTTACCAGTCCCCCCCACCATACATCCCATAATTCTTCTCCCCCCCAACTATTCCCCAATCATTCCCCCTCCCCCCACGGTTTCTCTGTTCTGGGTCTACAAAACTGTATCCAATCTTTACAGGCCCAGGGTCTTCTCCTTTCTTCTTGGGAATCATTTGACTTGCTATTTGTGCCTTGAGTATTTAGGGCTTCTGGGATCATTAATATCCACTTATCAGTGATTGCATTTCATGTGTATTCTTTTGTGATTGGGTTAACTCACTCAGGATGATATTTTCCAGATCTAACCATTTACCTACAAATTGCATGAATTCATTATTTTTAATTGCTGAGTAGTATTCCATTGTATAAATATACCACATTTTCTGTATCCATTCCTCCTTTGAGGGATATTTGGGCTCCTTCCAATTTCTGGCTATTATAATCAAGGCTGTTATGAACATAATGGAGCATGTGTCTTTATTGTATGTAGGGGAATCCTTTGGGTATATGCCCAGGAGTGGTATGCCAGGGTCCTCTGGAAGTGGCATACCCAATTTTCTGAGGAACCGCCAAACTGATTTCCTTTAACAATTCATTTAAAAGAATTCTACTTGTCTTCAAAGTAGTGACCAACTATCAATCTAATATTTCATATCATATTAGCATTCTGAATGAAATTATAATTTATTTTTTGAGACAGGGTTTCTCTGTGTATCCCTGGCTGTCCTGGAACTCACTCTGTAGACCAGGCTGGCCTCAAACTCAGAAATCCACCTTCCTCTGCCTCCCAAGTGCTGGGATCAAAGACATGTGCCACCACTGCTCGATGAAATTGTAATTAAGGAGGTCAAATGAAGGCAAATAATTTTGTGGATCTTTCGACATTGGTTAATTCCCGTCATTTGCACTACAAATGTATGTACATTTACAAGTTTTCATATATTTACATATATAATATATACATACACATACATATACATGTTGGCATGTTCTTAAATTTGATACAAAAATTTGAAAACCGATTTCAAGATTTCTTGGAAAATAATCATTGTGACACCATTTTCCATTGACATTGAAGTGTTATCGGTCAGTTTTGAAATAGAAGGTCAGAATGGCTAAGATTAAAAACTCAAGGGACAACAGGTGCTGGCGAGAATGTGGAGAAAAAGGAACACTCCTACACCGTTGGTGGGATTGCAAGATGGTACAACCGCTCTGGAAATCAGTCTGGCGGTTCTTCAGAAAAATGGGCATGACACTTCCAGAGGACCTTGTCATACCACTCCTGGGTATATACCCAGCGGAATCCCCTGCATACAATAAAGACACACACTCCACTATGTCCATAGCAGCCTTATTTATAATAGCCAGAATTTGGAAGGAGCCCAGATATCCCTCAAAGGAGGAATGGATACAGAAATTGTGGTATATTCATACAATGGAATACTACTCAGCAATTAAAAACAATGAATTCATGCAATTTGTAGGCAAATGGTTGGATCTGGAAAATATCATCCTAAGTGACTTAACTGAATCACAAAAGAATACACATGAAATTCAATCACTGATAAGTGGATAATAATGAGCCCAAAAGCTCAGAATACTCCA
This sequence comes from Apodemus agrarius, assembly GCA_964023405.1. Classification (NCBI taxonomy): domain Eukaryota; kingdom Metazoa; phylum Chordata; class Mammalia; order Rodentia; family Muridae; genus Apodemus; species Apodemus agrarius. The sequence goes on along the minus strand of OZ030016.1, from coordinate 82,564,348 downwards.
GACACAAATAGCAAATCAAAATATTCCCTAGAAGAAGGAAGGAAAGTACCCTGGTCCTGAAAAGACTAGATACAGATTTGTAGGAGAGCATCAGAACAGAGAATCGGGGGGGGTGATTGGGGAATAGTTAGGGGGAGAGGACTTATGGGACATATGGTGGGGGGGAACTGGGAAAGGGGAAAGCCTTTGGAATGTAAACAAATATAGAAAATAAAGAAAAAAGTCAAAAAATAAGAAATAGAAGGTATAAAGTTACAATCTGAAATTCAACTTAAAGAACAATTTGATCTTCTCTCTTTACTAGAATTCCCTATCTTCTATCTTCCCCCAAACAAATGCTTTCTCAGTCTTCTCACTTTTTGGCAATATGTACATATGTAAACAACTAGTTTCCAGAATGATGCACAGCATAAGATTAGAACCAAAATATCTCATGGGCACCTCGAGAACTCAGTGAGAAGCATTACTCTGTCAAGTGATTTGACCACTCATATAGAGTGTCAAATATACTGTTAGTCATTTTATGTTTCTCTTACATAAAAACTATGAAACCTGATACTTTATTGCTTACATATGTTCCTTTTTATTAGTACCCATAAACTTGTGACTTCTTTAATGATTTCACAGAATGACAAAATTAAGATTCCTATTTGAGAACCATTTTGCTTCCCTATAATGATGGATACCATGTAAACATACACAGACCTTGATTTTCTAGACAGCTGTTTTTGATAATTTTTATATTTTAACAGATGACCCTAGGTAATTCTTAATCCAGTGTGACCCAGAGAAGACAAGGTTGGATTCCTTAGAGCATAAAGTCCCTCTTGGCAGGCAAACAGGGGCTAATATGGCAGTAGATGCCTGCTGGATAATCTGTTCTGCTGTGCAGACCAGGACTTGACAAATTCTCTGGCCAGTAGAAGTGCTAAGCTTCGTCTCCCAAGGCCCAAATCCAACAAGTTGCTTCCTCTAGCTAGGCCTGATTCCTAAGACCAAAGCAAGGGTACCAGCTAGGGTGTTGGACCAAGTGTTGGAGTACAGGCACCATTTTAGGTATTTCACATTCAAATCAAAGCACTTGTTATCTCCATTGACCCTGCACTAATGAAATTACTTCATTAGTAACATCTGGCTATTAATATTCAAATCAGTGACATTAGTGTTAAATCTTTTTTGTCTACCAGAGCAATAACTGGGGCCAGCCCATGCTTGCTATTAGACATTACTCAAACGCAATCTTCTTGTGCCTCTCAGTGACTGACATTGATGTTTCTGTACTTGTCATGTCTACAGTTCTCCCCTCTCAACTTAGGGAAGGAAAGTCATTAGAGCAGTTTGTTCTCCATCAAAAATGCCTTTTCTAATTGCAGTTGAAATTTGACACTGACAACAGACTCGTCTTACACATAAACTTTCACAATCAATTCCTGATTTCCCTTAATATTTTCATGCCTTCTACCTGATATCCCTGTTGCAGTTGGTTCAAAGATCTGATATTGATAAAATTAGAAGGGGCGGCTGAAGAAACAGGCTCCAAGGTTGAGAACTCTGGTTGCTCTCCCAACCCCCACAAAATGACTAATGGCATCATTAATTCAAGATACATCAGATTCCATGCCTTCTTTTGAGCTTCACAGTATTGCATGCATGGGCTTCACAGACATACATGCAATCAACATTCCCATACCTATGAAATAAAAATAATTTTTTAAAACCTTATAAGGTGGTGACTGGTAAAATGGTTTGTTGTTTTCCACCATCAGGTTGGGGATGCTGCTTAATTCTAGTTATTGATACAAGGCCCAAACCAGACAGGTAGTGCAAATATCAATAATCATATTTCAAGTAACTTCTAAAACTATGGAGTCACATGTGAGAGAAGTATAGACAGCTAAAAGTCAGATATGCATGTTTTGAAGGAACGAAATGAAGAGCCAAACTAAGTGAGTCTGGGGAACTACGGGTATACTCCTGCTTTGTCCTTCTTTTCCTTTTTACCTGTAGGCTTGGATACCTTCCTCTTCAAAGCACCTGGCATTTCCTGATAATGTTTCCTTCTGGAAACATAGACAGGCATCATCCAGGCACTAGACCAAGTGTCTGACTGTTAGTTCACCATGAAGGAAATTTTCGCCAATGAATATTCAATACTCATCTTCCGGGAAAATGGGATGATGGCTTGTGTTCCCAGTGTGAACCATTGAAGAGCATGCTCATTGATCCTCTTGTCACAGGCTTTCCTTCCTCTCATTTGTTACATTCACTTCTTCATCATAGTGGCCCCTGACTAAATGACTTGGTTTGAAATTCTTGCTTCACAATCAAAGAGCTACAGGAGCTCAAAGAAAAACAAGTATCCCAGCAAAAACTGAGAGTCACTGAGGGAATCTGACATGCCAGTCCATAACGTTATACAATGTTGTCTGCATCAGTGTATGGGATAAGCTCACAGAGATGGAGACTATAGAGAAGAGCAATATCAGTACGATGTGACAGCTCAGAGTCCAAGCTACTTGTTGATAGTTCCACGTTATGACACCTCAGAAACTTTGCTGGTAATAATTCCAATCACATAAAAACAAACACTGCCCCAGAGATCCCCAATGAGTTCCACAGATCAATAATGAGTCGACTTAATAGCCATTTGTGGCACTTCTTAATAACGATTCTACCAGTTAATTTCAAAGCAAGCCAAAGAGTTAATTTGAAAATTTCCCTGTGACCATTTCTGCAGAAATTAACCAGTTCTGTGAATTGTGCCAAGTCAGTTAACCTCACTGGGTTTAGTTTCCACCTGTATAGTATGGAGTGTGCTAGATACATTAGTGAAATGTGTGTAAAATATCCAGATTTCCACTTATGACAAGTATTCCAAAAAGCATGGTTAATCTATTTCTTTCCATTGTTTTTGTAGAATGAATGTCAGTGTTTTTTGAGCACAGCATTGTAGGCAATTGACATGCCTTTTAGAAATCAAGGTGTGGTACAAACATTCTCTTCAGTGGTGGCTTTTTTGTTATTAAATCAAGTGTCTTTGTGTGAGATTACTCCTTCCAGATCTCAATAGGAAAACACATTCTTTATTCAATCGTGTAAAGCATTCTTCTTTCTTCATCACTGAAGCTTTTCCAGGTGGAAATCATCAGGTGCTACTACCTCCCAGTAACTGAAGGCAGAAGAGAAAGAATTTAGCCTGTGCAGTAAAGATCGCTCGCTCTGCCTGACTGTATTTCACATGCTAGAGCAATTTCCAGGTCTACATGTTCTTCAATTATCATATTGTTTCTATTGTCTTTTTTCTCACTCATCAACAGAATTTCACTATTTTTTATTTGATATATTCTTTATTTACATTTCAAATGATATCCACTTTCCTGGATCCCCCCTCCCCGAAAGTCCTATAAGCCCTCTTCCCTCTACCTGTTCCCCAATCAATTCTTCCCATTTACCTGTCTTGGTATTCCACTACACTGCTGCACTGAGCCTTTCCAGGACTAGGAGCCTATCATTCCTTCTTCTTGGGCATCATTTGATATGTGAATTGTTTTGGGGGTATTCTGAGCTTCTGGGCTAATATCTACTTATCAGTGAGTGCATACTATGTGTGTTCTTTTGTGACTGGGTCCCTCACTCAAGATGACATTCCCCAGTTCCACCTACTTGCCTAAGAATTTCATGAATTCGTTGTTTTTAATAGCTGAGTAGTATTCCATAGTGTAAATATACCACATTTTCTGTATCTATTTTCCGTTGATGGATGTCTCACTCTTGATGAATATTTTCTAAGCACTGTAACTATCAGATACTGTAAACATAGAGATACAGTAATATAATTACCCAGACTTTTAGCCTCAAGCTAGTTTAACCCCAAAGTACATTACAGAAAACAATTGCATAACATGTTTTTACAGAGAACAATGAAGATTTGGCAATAGAATCTTTGAGTCTGTGTAGTATGGGGAGGCTTCTCTGAGGGAGCTATGACTTCAGTGATGATGCAAATGACAGAGGGTGAGTACTAATGGGTAAATGGTTCTGCAGAGTAGGACAGGAAGGACAGACATCTCTTTACTGTATTGAAGGGTTGAAGACATGTGGTACTGGGCATGGTCCATATCTTAAAGGATTTGTCTATGTAGCCAGGCTCGCTATGAACAAATGTGTGAATACAAAACCAAGTAGAAGCTGACCAGTAAGATGAAAGTTAGAGATGATACCCTAGAAATGAGTTGAGGAAGCACCAATAGAAGATAGCTACTCATAAAGCTCCATGAAGCAGAAAGTCAACAGTAAAACTCACTTTGGATTAAGAGCAACTGGGCTAGAAAAGGATGTTCAAGTGCATGTTTACAGTGTACAAGCTCAATAAAATGCGGTACCTATAGGTAAATGATTGCTCATTTTGGTTAGAGTTTAACATAAGTAAATGAGGGATGGGATGGAGAGGTCTACTATCTCTATTACTATACTGCAAAGATCCTATGTTTCCAATACAAAAATTCTTTGTAATCAAAGAATTAGTGGAATAATATATGATCAGTAATTCCCAGTTGAGCAGAATTCTGACTACTTCAGAAATTAAATCCTTTCAAGAATAAAGCTGGGATGCTCCCTCTTTCATCTGGTAGGCAAATACTATAACTTACAGTTTTATATAATGTGGCACAAATGTGAACAAATGCATATGTCATCTTCTAAGGACAAATAAACTGACTGCAAAAAGCTATATATTTCAAGATATTCAAAGGCTCAGAAGTTTCTTCTCACATTGTCTCTATAAGAAAGACTGTGGATCCTGTTCAATGTCATTATTGGGGAGAAACTGGAATATAGTGACTCTATTGTACTAGACAGGTATCTGTTAGGAGTTATAAAGAAGAGGGACATAGAACATAGAATATTCCCTATAGATGGAAGAAGCAATACTGTATAACCATGCACTGAGAGTAATGAGTTTGAGAGTGACTGCCTCAGTGTGTAGACACTGTTTTTAGAGTAGCAGAGCAACACCAAATGTATCTCCAAGTAATGTTAAGGTTCATGGACTTTAGACAAATGTGGAAAGCTGGAAATGGGAGAGCTCTACTTCCTCAGAGAAAAGTACACACTGCCAATTCAAAAACCACACATGTCAGAGTAAACAGTTTAGGTATATAAAAACACACACACACACACACACACACACACACACATGCATTCATGAATGCATGCATGTATGTAGGTAATGACAATTAGTGTAAAATAGAGGACATAATTTGAAGGTGAGTGATGATGAATATGTGGGAGATTTTGATGAAGAAAAGGAAAGGCAGCATAATTATATTATAATCTAAAAAATTAAATGATTAAATATAAAAGAACTATAAAATTGGTTGGCTATTTCTGTTTCTGAATCTGACTCTATACCTACACTTATTTGTATGTCTACTTCACCTATTTGAAGTCTTGACTCTAATTCTTAATATTTTCTAATTTTGCTTTTAAGAAGTTTTGGTTTTTGTTTCACCAGATAATCAAAACTGAACTCACTGATAGTACATATATTGCATGACTGCTCCATGTATGGAGATCATTATAAATGTGATCATTCATAGAGGCAAGACAATGAAGGTGCCATGGAAAATCATTTATTTCTTTAATATCTGGGGACAGGGAGTATGTAATAGCTTCCCAGTTAAACCAAAACAAAGCATTAAACTGAATTGATTGGCAGTAGACACTATCTTTGACAGATTTGAAGAATCATTAGTACTGAAAACAAAGGCTCTAATTTTCCATCTGTTCTAAAAGATTCAGCATTCAAAGATAATTCTATAAAGTATTTAGTGAGAGTACCCTCTAAGGCTGTGGCCAGTGAACCATTTTAAAAGGCTACTTGCAATTACCATTGATACTGAGGCAATTAAACTCACTTTGAAAGATTCTTCACATAATAAACTACTTGGAATCATCATATGGTTCCCAGGTGATTCTTAGGTGTGCAGAAGTTTAAGGACAACAATCTAGACATTCGACAAGCTAAAATTTACAATTATATCAATTTGTTTTGATTTTCTCTTGTGGATTTTGAAGTCATGATAATCATAATTGAGCTACAATTTCCTGCACTTTGGAATCTCTTTGATGTTTACTTGTCTTTCCATCTTTCATCAAATAGCTTGTCTCAGCTAAGTTGATGTAACCTAAATAGCTCTCAGGGTTTCATAGCATGGGAAGCTGCATGGTTCAGGATAGCACCTGGGTACCATTTAAAAAAACAATTCTGAAAGCAAAACAATATCCCAAAAGTATAACTACTTAGCCTTAATTACAGGGTATCACAGATCCAGCCAATATTACCATGCGCATGGACTTTATTTAGAAAATACATAAATATTTTCAGAGAGGCTGAGCACCCTGCACTAAAGCACCCTAGAACACTTTAAAGTAAAAGGAATAAATACCAGTAGTGAAACACAGGAAGGAACTAGAATAGCTAATTCCCTTACTCTGAGAAAGGAGGTCACATTGTCTTTTTAGAGAATGAAAGATTTAGAGGGCATTGAAATTCTGGTCTCTGGTTGGTGGCTAAGTGTCTGAGAGATCTCAGGAGTCCAATTTAGTTGAGACTGCTGGTCTTCCTATGGGATTTCTCTCCTCCTCAGCTTCTTCCAGCTTTTCCCTAATTCAACCACAGAGGTCCCTAGCTTCTGTCCATTCGTTGGGTATAAGTATCTGAATCTGACTCTTTCAGCTGCTTGGTGGGCCTCTTGTAGGGCAACCAAGCTAGTCTCCAGTCTGTAAGAACATCATAGCATCAGTAATACTGTCAGGCCTTAGTGCCCCCCCTTAAGCTGAATCCCAATTTGAGCCAGTCACTGAACCTCTTTTCCCTCAATCTCTAGCAGATATGAGACCCCTGACACATATACAGTAGAGGAATGCCTGGTCTGGCCTGAGTGAGAGAAGATACACCTAACCCTTGAGAGATTTGAGGTACCAGTGAGTAGGGAGGTATGGTAGGATGTCAGTGGGGGGTTGGAGATATCCTCTTGGAGACAGAGTTTGGGGGTGAGAGGATGATGAAATAAGAAACAGTAGGAGGGTAGACCTGGAGGGAGATAACTGTAAAAAATGATATAGTAATAGTAATAGTAATAGTAGTAGTAGTAGTAGTAGTAGTAGTAGTAACACATAAAATATAAATACAAAGAAATTGTATTCTCAAGTGTACATCATGGACTTGTAATGTCATGTCACTTAATGAACTCCATATTGAAGAGCAGTTATATTTGAGGAGGCAGCCTTTTGCCTAGTCCTTAATATAAATTATTAGCCAATAGGAGCAAAAGGAACAGTAATAGATCATTCAGAAAAATGAGTATGCCACGAAGAAATCCCAAGTCTAAACACATCTGTATCAAAATGGTAATGTAAAATTCAATTGCAGAGTTTGATAAAAATAATGAAAAAAGATATGTATGAAGGAAATTTATGTAAAATAAACATTTTAAATGGTAAAACTCAAGGTAAAACTAAGAAATGCTACATTTTCCTACAATTTTATCAGAAATATTTTCCATGTAAATCTTCGATTTTATCATAAAATGTTTCTATCCCATATTTCAATTAATTTAGCAATGTTTTACATGTCTACCACTTTACTCCTTAATTTTCTATGAAAATTGTCAATTTTAACATGTTTATCTAAAATATTTTCCATGTAAATCTTTAATTTTATCATAAAGTGGTTTTATTTCCCTTTACTTCCCTTTTCAATAAATAAAAAAAAGAAAGTTAAAAAAATCTAAAATGGGCAATCAAGAATTAAGAAAAGTGAAAAAGAAAAGGATAAATTAAGGTGAAGATGGAAATTAGAATATTGAAAAACTTAGGTAAAAATTTAAAATCTAAATTCTAAAGTTCTTTCACAAGATATTCTTATACTCAAAGGGTCCATGATTCACTGAAGAATGACATCCAGACTCAAACAGTTTGCAATGCAAAGTCCCAGCAGGCTGTGGTCTACCCATTACTGAAATAGAGAGACAACCAAGTGGGCTTGTAGGCCTCATATAAAGCACATTAAGAAATCCTGAGGTGGGTGAACTCTATGTTAGTCTGTTGGATTCATCGTTATGGATATTCCACTACAGGTATGTGGGGACTGGAAACTTGCTCGGAAGGTCTGGAAACTGTTGCTGAGGAAGTGTGGAAAAGTGCTTCTGACCCATTGTCCTTGCCTCAGGCCAGGTGGCAGGGCAGTTTGTGAGGTCTGAACTTGCGTGGAATTGTGCAGTTTATGGAAACAGACTTGGGCCTAGTCTCTTTCACTTCCAATTTGAAGTCTGTCGTGGAAATGTTCTCACCTTCTCAATACTAGGGAGTAGGATTCAATTGATAAAGCATTGTTTTTGTGTACATGACCTATGTTCTGCCTCTCAACAACTGCCCCTCACACAAATCAAAGTATATTAGGTGTGGTGATTACCATCCTGGGGACAACAATTCTCTGGGGCTTTCTAGGCTACTAGCTAGCCTATTTAGGAGCTCTAGACTCACAAGTGATACTGTCTCATTAAGCAAGATGGAAAATACCTGAGTATCACCAGCCTAAGTTTTGTTCTGGCTTGCACACCCTAAATGTTCATAATAATGAACACACACACACACACACACACACACACACACACACACACACATACACAGAGAGAGAGAGAGAGAGAGAGAGAGAGAGAGAGAGAGAGAAGGAGAGAGAGAGAGAGAGAGAGAGAGAGAGGAGAGAGAGAGAGAGAGAGAGAGAGAGAGAGAGAGAGAGAGAGAGAGACTTTCATGCACAAGCACCTGCACATATACACACACATATTGCAAACAATTTTTAGAGGATATGAGTTTCTTGTTCATACAGACAAGCAATAGGGAAACTCGGAAATTTAAACACATAGGCTTATCTCTTCAAAGGATGGAGATGTTTACCTGTTTGGTACCCAGAAGGCTAGAAATGGAGGTAGTTTACAACCTTATGATGTTTTGCTATCTGTAGATCCAGAGTTTACCCAAAACCTCCAGTATATGTTTATTATACTTTCCTTGTTGTAGGTCTTAAGTATAGCTTCTTAGTCCATAAAACCTATTCTTATGAGAAATGACACTTGCACTATATTCACAACAACCTTAGTAACTTCTATATTCCCTTGGGGTTACCTTAGGCATTTTTTCTGAGTAAACTGTACCCATCTTTATGTAAGAGGCTATATATACATTTTAGTTTCAGTACAAATATGTCTTACATTTTGTTTTATACACAGAATTATTTTAATTTTCACCAGAAAATTATATTCCTAGATTGTACCGTGTGTAAATATGGCTAAACTAAACTGCCTGACATCAGACTTGTGAAGTTTGAGCCAGCTAGGCTACTTCATGCTTAACCAGATCTTCTTGCTTCTTGTGAATGATCATTCCTCTGCTGACTCTGATATTTGCAGAGACTCCCCCAATATAATAATAAAAGTAATCACAGTAGATGTGGCATTAATAAAGAGATTTTTTTAAAAAATAAAATTCATACTGAATGTAGTTCTATCTGTAAGATGATTGCCTTGCGAGTATCAGTACCTAAGTCAGATAACTAGAACCCACATAGAAATACAAGGAATACTATCACTTTGCAGGCACAGATGGGTATCACTGAGACTCACTTGCCAGATTACCTGACCTAATGGGTGAGATCCCTGCTAATGTGATACCTTCTCTATAAGGTATATGACATGTCTTAGGACAACAAATAAACATGTACATTTACATACATGTACAAGCACCGTCATATACGTGTACACCTGCCCAAATTCTGGCATATTGACTTCATAAAAGTGCCTTTAAAATTAAAAAAGAAATAATAAAAATATTGATTATGCCTTCATTATGAATTTATTAATATTGATGATGATAACTCTTAGGGAAACCTAACTTAGTCCAGTTGATTGCAATAGAGTTGAAACATAAGCAGAGCACCCTGTTAGTAATTTGTCTTCAACTATACTCAAATACCATGCTGCCATTCAAAGAGGGAAAATTCTAACCTCTGAAAACTCATTCCTTTGCTAATACAGTAATCTAGCTTCTTGAACACAGCAAGATGATGAAATAGGCAGGCACTGGACAAATTATCCATGAAGTATAAATGTTTCCATCAATTATGGGGACAATAAGTATGTGTAAAAATATGTGTTTAATGAAAAAGAAAAACAATGGAGAGTTTCATGAAAACCTTCTAGAAATTTCATCAATAGGATAAAATGCATGGACCACAGCAGATGGAATAAGAACACTGTGCTTCCTCCACATAAAACCAGACACACTGAAACTAATAGAAAAGAAACTGGGGAAGACCCTAGAGGAAATGGGCACAGGGGGAACGTTCCTGAGCAGAACACCAATAGCTTATTCTCTAAGATCAAGAATTGACAAATGGGACCTCTTAAAATTACAAAGTTTCTGTAAGGCAAAAGACAAGGTCAGAAGGACAAAACAGCAACCAACAAATTAGGAAAAGGTCTTAACCAACCTCACATCCGACAGAGGGCTAATATCCAATATATACAAGGAACTCAAGAAGTTAGACCCCAAAGAACCAAATAACCCTATTAAAAATGGGGTACAGAGCTAAACAAGGAATTTTCACCAGAAGAAATTTAGATGGCTTTAGAAGACCTTAAGAGATGTTCAACATCATTAGTCATTAGGGAAATGCAAATCAAAACAACACTGAGATTCCACCTCATACCAGTCAGAATGGCTAAGATTAAAAACTCAAGAGACAACAGGTGCAGGCAAGGATGTGGAGAAAGAGGAACACTCCTCCACTGTTGGTGGGATTGCAAGATGGTACAACCGCTCTGGAAATCAGGCTGGTGGTTCCTCAGAAAATTGGGTATGACACTTCCAGAGGACCCTGCCATACCACTCCTGGGCATATACCCAGAGGATTCCCCAGCATACAATAAAGACACATGCTCCACTATGTTCATAGCAGCCTTATTTATAATTGCCAGAAGCTGGAAGGAGCTCAGATGTCCCTAAAAGGAGGCATGGATACAAAAAATGTGGTATATTTATACAATGGAATACTACTCAGCAATTAAAAATAATGAATTCATGCAATTTGTAGGTAAATGGTTAGACCTGGAAAATATCATCCTGAGTGAGTTAACCCAATCACAAAAGAATACACATGAAATGCAATCACTGATAAGTGGATATTAATGAGCCCAGAAGCCCTAAATACTCAAGGCACAATTAGCAAGTCAAATGATTCCCAAGAAGAAGAAAGGAGAGGACCCTGGGCCTGTAAAGATTGAATCCAGTTTTGTAGACCCAGAACAGAGAAACCATGGGGGGAGGGGTATGATTGGGGAATGGTTGGGGAGGGAGAGGAATTATGGGACGTATGGTGGGGGGGGGGAACTGGAGAAGGGGAAAGCCTTTGGAATGTAAACGTAGAATATAGAAAATAAAAATTAAAAAAAAATTCAAGAGACAACAGGTGCTGGTGAGGATGTGGAGAAAGAGGATCACTCCTCCATTGTTGGTGGGATTGCAAGATGGTACAACTGCTCTGGAAATCAGTATGGTGGTTCCTCAGAAAATTGGGCATGACACTTCCAGAGGACCCTGTCATACCACTCCTGGGCATATACACAGAGGATTCCCCTGCATGCAATAAAGACACATGTTCCACTATGTTCATAGCAGCCTTATATAGCCAGAAGGTGGAAAGAAGCCAGATGTCCCTCAACGGAGGAATGGATACAGAAAATGTGGTATATTTATACAATGGAATACTAACTAGTCAGCAATTAAACATAATGAATTCATGCAATTTGTAGGCAAATGGTTGGATCTGGAAAATATCATCCTAAGTGAGTCAACCCAATCACAAAAGAATACACATGAATTGCAATCACTGATAAGTGGATATTAATGAGCCCAGAAGCTCTGAATACTCAAGACACAATTAGCAAAGCACAAGATTCCCAAGAAAAAGAATGGAGAGGACCCTCGTCTGGAAAAGACTAAACCCAGTTTTTTAGGAGAGTACTAGAACAGAGAAATGGTGGGGAGGGGGGTAATTGAGGAATGGGGGGTACTTATGGGACATATGGTGATGGGGGAACTGGAAAGGGGAAAGCCTTTGGAATGTAAACAAAGAATATAGAAATTTTTTAAAAAAGAACACTGTGCTTATAAGAAGTGCTGAATCCTGCAAGTGAGGAATCTTTAACTTGACCTTATTGGAAGCAGCAGCTTTGGGAAAAAACTCTTCCCAGACCTTGTACCAGAGCTCAGGCAAAGACTTAGAATGAATGTCACTAACAAGAGGGTTTAGAATGGTTCACTGGCAGGACCAGAAGACCAAATTATGAGGAATAACATAGTCCCACAATGCCTTCATATGAGACTTTCAGCATTCAAACATATGACAATCTATTTCTGCTTTTATGCCATTCTTTTGTGATACTCCACTACAACAGCCATGGGAAATGAAAGATTCTTCCTGCTAAATGGACCCACAGCCATAGTACAGAGAGTCATCGTATATTGACACTAAAACCAACTGTCTTTCAAACAACAAAACAAAGCTGTTGAGTGAAATGGAAAGAAAATAACAAATCAAAACTAAATCAGAAATTCCCAAAGTGTCTTTCTAATGGAGAAAATTAGTAGAAAACAAAAATGAAGATGTTTAATACCTAAGCAGTACTACTAAGCAATTAATCAGACTATTATTTCTAGAATATTCCTTTAACACATACATGTATTAAACTGTAGCAGAAAATTGAATGGAAGTGTTTTTTTCTTGTTTGTCACAAGGTAGTGAACTGTGGAACTGCACTTAAATTTGTATTTGTCAGTAATATTTTAATATTTTATTTATTTTTGGAAAATTTTGTACATGAGTAAGAAACTTATATCATTCTCTGCCCAACATCCTACTTCGGGCTTGGGGTTAGACAGCTTCAGTGTCTTGTCCAAGGAAAAGATTGATTCTCACTCTCTTTGTAGCCATTCACTGCCTATAACTCTTCATCTAGGGTAGGACCTTGTGAGGTTTCTTCTTTCTGCATGCTAAATGGTTTTTGTCATTGTAAAGGACTTATTTAGGCATCCATATTATTTAGATTTTATAGGTGCAATTTCCCTGTCATATATAAGATATGTTGTCATGCAGTGTATATCCTGGTCCTCTGGCTTTTACAATAGTCACATCTGCCCTCTCTTTGTGATGATCCCTGAACCTTAACTGTAGAAGTTATATTGGAGATGTATTAATTGGTGATGTTCACTGCAAGATGAGTGTTCTAAGCAGGTTAATGAGTTGGAAATTACTGCAATGGTTTCCCTCTGGGGAGAAAAAAACCACAAAACCACAAAACAAAACAAAATAAAATAAAACAAAACAAAACAAAACACCACAAACAACAAAAATCATCCTTAATAAGTGGCAAGAGCTCATCTCTTGGATCCAATGATCCAATGATAGCATTTTATAGTGAAGTTGGGAATTATTTAATTTCTGTTGCCAGTAATCAATTTAAAAGTGCTAAAAATTATATAGGTGATTAAAAAATCACAACTCACAGCTAATAATAAAATGAAACTCATAACTGTAATTTCATATGCATCAAATGGTATGTGACATTAAAGTAGCCAAATCAAATCTAAATATATTCTAGTGTTATGACTATTTTTTCATTGTGAGAAGTATAATTTTATTTTAAAATGTAAATCCACAGATTTAAAATTTGCAAACTAACATGTTGTATTGATGTTGTACCTGTATGTTTTGTTTGGGCAAGTTGCAGGAGAATGTTTTATTTAAAAATTGATATTGAGAAATACAAGAGCAGACACACACACACACACACACACACACACACACACACAAAGAGAGAGAGAGAGAGAGAGAGAGAGAGAGAGAGAGACATTAAATTATATACCAATACACAAATTACAGAGGAAATTATGTGTTGGCGATCTATATTTAACAGTATTAATCTCTACCATTTTGGATCATAAAATACATATGATCACCATTATAAATTCATATATATATATATATATATATATATATATATATATATAATCATTTAGTTATCTACTTAAAAGAATCTGAAGTCATAATTTCATTTAAAAGCATGGCTTGCTCAAGAATTTTATGTCTTGCTGATATTTTCATGGTGTGATGTATTTGGCTGTTCTACATCTTCTCCCACTCTTTCTCATCCAGGGGCATTTTATTCACTGTGGAACATTGTTAAAGAAAAAAAGATAAAATAGTTGTTGATGGAATGAAGCTGCACTGTAGTGCAGTATTCAGTTGACCTTTGTCTCTATGCCTGCCTCCTCATGATCATACTTCTATGTTGATTATCATTTTATGGTATTTTAGAAACCCCAGCTTCCTGGAGATACAGGAGAGGGACATCACCAAGTACACTTGATTCAAGGTCTTGGTCTGGATTCCTAGGGAATCTTCACTGGAGTATATACTACCACCCTGGTTATTTCTCAAAAAGGCAAAATCAACTCCAAAAACAAACAAGGAAAAAGATGCTTTGCTTAGTAAGGCAGTGACAGGTAGATGAAAAAGCAAATACAATTTAAACTACAGCTAAAATTCACAACACTTTACAAGATTGTAAATCTTGTAAATCTCTATGACTGAATCAACAGTTCAGAATCTTCTACTATATGGCTTTAAAGGATAGTGAGGAGCATAACAAAAGGTAGGGAAATTCCTAATTTAAGTCATAAAAGAAGGTAAAATGTTGGCCAAGCACATAAAAAGAATGAAACTTGTACATTACTCAGATTCTTTAAAATATTGTGTGATTAATAAACTTTTAATATTTTTATGTGAGAAGAAATGTTTCTGTTAGTATGATTGATGGCAGATGAAGTATATAGATATGAGAGTTGTTGTCATTTCTTTATTGAGAAAACTACGAAACTGGAGACAAGTAGGTTCTGAGTTGCAGTGACCTGAGAGCATGGTGTCTGCTTAATCAAACATTTACCTTCTGATAGATCTAGTGCAGTTTTTTAAAACCATTTAAAGACACATAGTAGCAGGTGGAAATAATATATTAAACTATTTAAAATTAAATATGGGTTTTGAAGAGAGTGGAGGCAGAGATGTAGGGGTCTGGAAAGCTAGGGGATAATTCTTAAGCAACCTCTGTAGGGAACACACTGAGATCTAAATGTTTTGACCCTTGAGTATTTTTACTTGCCTTACATGTGAGTGATCATTCTTTAGTCTATTGTAGCACATTAATTTCTCTTCCTGTTTGCCTAAACACAGGTTGTCAGTTTGGTGTTTTTACTCACTTTTGCTCTTCTGTCCATGCTTTAATTAATTTCTAACTAACTCATCTGGAAATTTACTGCTCCTTGTCTGCATCATCCTGGCTCCTCACTTTTAGTTTTGTCTAGCTAGTACATTCCATTAGGCTCTACCCAGTGGACTAACTACAGATAAAGAGAGTGGCCTACGTAGCAATGTACTTGCCCTGAGCACGAATAGCAGAGCTGTTTTTTCAGGGTTGAAAGGAAGCCTGAAGGCTCTTCACTGGCTAGTTTTGAGAGGAAAAACAACGCTCTGAAGACTGCTGTTTTGTTGCAGAACATGGTTCAAAGAGGCTACACTGAGTGAAAGTACTTCTCAAATTTCTTAATCTGCTCTTCACAGCCTCTCATGTGAGCAGACTCCTCACTGAAGGAGGATCACAATCCAGGTGATCCATCCAGTTTTAAGCTTCTAATGATTTTTGTCAAGGGGATGATCTCAGAGTTCAGGTACAGAAAGCAGATTCTTTCTACCCTGACCTCAAAACTGTTTATATTGTCGCATTTGAGCATAGCTTTCCAATGGTTGATTTAGGGAAATCTATTTTACACAATACTTCTGGGAGTTCTATTTATAAATTTACATAAGGAAATAAAAGTACCTGCACTTTATCCCTAGCAATTTTCATATATACAAGACACATTTGCACAGTAAAATATATATCAAAGCACTTTACATGCCAGTGGAGATTACTTTAAAATATTTCAATGGGAGAAATACTTGATAATTATCAAATATACTCTCAGAAGTGGCCATTACTATTAGGAAAATAAAACCTACAAACTTAGCAGTTTTGTAACTTGGAGAAATATGCATGAAAATGGCTGACTGGTATTCTAATGACTTGATAGAAGTAATGATGACACATTAACTTTATTTCCCAATTATCTCATATCAAGTGAGTTTTAACTCTCAAATAAAACTAAAATGGCATTGAAATAGAGTAGATATTACAAACCTAATGAACCTACTGTGGAAGATAGAATAAGCATTGCTTCTTCGTTACATATTGCTGTGTAATGGCTGTTCAAAGAGAAATAGAAGTGAATGAAATAGCCTACTGACTTGAGAAAGTAGCTGTAAACATTTGACTTAGTTCCCAATGAAGCCTATGCTTAAGAAAATTATTTTGTAAATATCATCATCAGTATACTATGCTTGATTTTATATAGCATCTGTACTCATTTTTCAAACAACAATCACATAAAACAGAAATTATCCAAATAATCATAGTAGGTTAGCTTTAATATGTGTTTGAGCATACCTTTACAATAGTTAATTTTGGGAAAACCATTTTATACAATACATCCTGGAGTTTGACTCCAGCAAGTGTCACAAAATCCATGCTTTAGCCACTATAGTAACATCTGGTGAGAACCTGCATTTTTAAGCCACACTGCTGCTAGGGCTTCATGCCATGTCACCTCATTTTCATGGCATTCCAATACTTTCTGCAAGAACTCAATTGAACAAATTCAATATTAACCCAGAACATGAAATGAGTATAATCTATACAAATAATGAAATCTTCACTAGTAATGTACTCCAGGATGAGGTACAGGGAGTGATTTTGAATGGAAAAATAAAAAAGGTCCTTCAAAATTATCAATCCTCTTTTCTTTCTTTAAAATAAAAATCTGAATGAGATTTATTGTCTAAATTTCAGGTCTATATTGCACTTGAGTTTCCATTGACCTTCCGTTCCATACAAAAGCCTAGAAACAGAAGAACAGTTTCTTCTAGGGTCTTGAATGGTATCTATTGTGAAGGAACCTAAGTGCAGGGTGTTCGTGGAATTCTTTCTTATTTGAGAAGGAAGTACCTTAGCATCTTTCCCTAGAAGCATCGAACAAATCTCTCCCGTTGCTTTTCTGGAGATAAAGGCCAAGGGGTCTGAAACTGCCTCAATAGTTGGATTGTGATGGAAACACTGAAAAGTCTATCTCCTGGAGAATTGCATAGCTCTTACAAATAGCAAGGAGTCTGTGAGTGATTGTCACAGAGCCCATGAATACACAGATCCCATGAATACACAGTTCTCTATGCTTTGTTGGTAGTTTTAATAATCATTGAACATTGTTTTGTGGAAATGTTTGGTGAAGGATGCCTCAATCTACTCCTCCACAATTGTCCTTTGAAGCGCCTACATCCACTAGCCTTATTAGCAAACAGCAACCAAAATTTTTCAGGGAAAATACTCTTTCTCTTGCTTTATTATAATTTCCAGATGAAAGTGCTGAAATAATAGCCTCCTCCAATAGTAGCAAATTACTGCTTTTTTCTTTCTATTTTTAAAACAACATTACTATTTGAATATTTTTGTGAGTAAAGGTTAATATCCTTCCCCCTCCTGACTAAGAATTTGACCTTCACTCAAAAGCTTAACTGTATTTCTCTGGAAACACAGTAAGAGGAAAATTGATAAGCATTGCTGCTTTTAATACAAGTTTACTAGTTACTAGTAAATGACCTATGGTTGGAAGGAACGATACCTACATTAAAATAAAGCACCTCTTTGTTCTCAGTATGATTTCTTATTGTAGATTATCCTTAAATAGTCTACATATTAAATAGTCTACATAAATAGAAACAAGGCAACTATTTCTTGAACTGTTCCAAGAAGTAACTCTTGTAGGGAAAGAAGTTCTCAAGACAGGTCAGCAGTTACACCCTTTAAAGATGAGCTTATCTGAATGTTGCTGAGCTGTCTGAGCCATGCATTGAAGAGGACTGTCTACTCTGCTCTCAAAGGGAGATGATTCTTGACCTGTGTCTTCTAAGAAAAATATTCACATAAAAACTATATTATCTAGGTATTCTGAAGTTCTCTACCATACTAAAGAGTCCTTTTGATGGAAAATGATAGATTTCTTTGCATTATGGCCCTATACTTAAATAAGGTCCATCACCTGAAATGGGAGAAGAAAATTCTATATCATTAATAACTCTCTCTTCAAGTATATTTCCCTTTGGCTGCTTCTAAGACCTGAATGTGAGGAAGGTTTCTAAAAATGCTCCTTGTGTTGCGACATAACAGTGTGATGTCAACAACCTATGGAGAAAGCTAAAGGAGCCAAGGAGTACTGCCATCTGCCATCTTTATGACACAAGGGGATGGTATCCAAGTGACACTGTGTTATCTTTCACTTTTACCATATCCTTAAAAACAGCATGCTCAGTAGTATACACCTGACCCTTGCACATGCTCAGAAATAAGCTTGTTTCATCCAATTATTTTCCCATTTGACTGTATGTGGCTTCTCCAAATAAATTCTCCATGCTTTCCTTGTTCTAGGAGAGGGTGAGTTTAAGAATTCTCCCCAGAGCTCACCTTACCTATAGGTAATAAAATCTCCAGTTGTTTTGTATGTCTCTTGCTTGAACTTTCTGGGCTTTATAGTCACTAACATATGAACCCATTGTGTTTGTGACAGGGTCATACAAGGAAAGAAACTGAAGACTGTGCTTACTGGGTATATTGTGTACACTAAAGGTTGGGTGTTCTGGGCCACTTGTATTGATTTAAATATATGATTTTGTTATAATTTTCCCAGTGGGATCATTGGCTTCACTTTTCAGTTACAATTGTAGCATGTCTTTCCAAACAATAACAGGCTGACTCAGTTGCTATTTCCTACTCTTTACAAATATCTTACAACAATAATATAAATAATTGCATTGATAATAAAACTATTGAATACATGTTGATTTGGGGATGCTGAACTTCAGTTATCTAACATAGGCCCTGCTAACTTGTCATGCTTTTAAATTGAAAATTCATATTATATATTCTGATAATGGTTTTCCCTTCCCCTATCTCCAAGATCCCCACTCACCAACTCAATACATTCTTTACTGATGACTTTAGAACAATTCATAGATGATATATATAGATAGATAGATAGATAGATAGATAGATAGATGATAGAAATATAAAAGCAGAGGCAACACATGGAACAATTCATTCCTCTGTGTTCTTACATTAAATTGATATAGAATTATATCTAGTTATGGAAGTTTATATTTTCTTTCAATATCAAATGAGCTTTGAAATAGTTAAAAAGGGTACTAATTCAAAATAAGAATCTGCTAAATATTTATACTCCAAAATTTGGCCAAGCTTCCTTCCTTCCTTCCTTCCTTCCTTCCTTCCTTCCTTCCTTCCTTCCTTCCTTTCTGTCTATCTTTCTTACTTTTTCCTTCTTTCTTTCTCTTTTGATTAACAAAATAATCGGGCTTTTTGACTGTGGAATTGTACAGGAAGCTATTGATCCTAATTGTAACATCTCCCAGGCAGTTATTTAACACACCTCTCTTATTTTCTTTATTTACTCAATACATATAGTACTTGAAAGCCATTGGGTATAATACTGTGCAAAAATATTGATGTGACTGTTACATAAAGGCTGTTAAAAACTCATTTATGAATTCATCTATCTTATATAAATTGTTACATATCAAAATATTCCATAAGTTGTAAAATTGGATTAAACAAAATTGCTATTGCTCAGATTAAGAACTACTAATGCCATAAGAAAATTGATTAACCTGACAAGTTTTGATGCCATAAAATAATTTTCTTGGAAAAGAAATTTATTCATAAGTGAGATCCAATTATTAACTTACTCTATATTGTATTTCTTTGACATGTCATTTTTTCTGTTGTTCTTTTCTTTTTATTGAATATCTTCATTTACACTGCCAATGGTAAAACCTTTCCTGATATCCCCCCTCCCCTAAGACCCCCAACCCCTCCCCTTTCTCCTCGCCCTGCCTCCACATATATGCCTCTCCACTGAACACACTCTCTCCTCCCCCTCATTTTTCCTTTGTTGGGGCCTCTATTGAGCCTTTATCTGAACAAGGACCACTCCTCCCACTGACGCCCACAAGGCCTTCCTCTGCCACATTTTTTGCTGGAAGCATGTGTACCCCTTGGTTGATGGTTCAGTTCTTGGGAGTCTTGGGGCGTCTGGGTGGCCAAAGTCATTGTTCTTCCCATGGGGCTGTAAACACCTTCAGCTCCTCCCTTCAGATCCTCCATGGTGTGTGTGTAACTGTTGAGGTGGGGATGTGATTGAGACAGTCTTGAGCTTCAACTTTGGACAATCATACTGAGGGCCAGGATCCTACTATTGACTGCTTACCTCAGTTTATCTTACACTCCAGGACCACATGTCTGATTGACACCTATTCTGTGAAGCAAGTAGATATTGTACTATTGAGCAGTGGTTGTTACTTTGACACCAAATGGAGATGACTCTAGCTCCCTTGCTCAGCAACAAAGTCCTCCATGATGCTTGCCGTGCGTGCTCATCAAATCTGTCCTTTTCTCCCCAGTTCTAGTCTTTGTTCTTCTTTGTTCCAACCTGAGAACCACGAGAAATACAGCCCTTACTATTTCTTCCCATTGTGGTCATGGTAAGATTAAAGTTTTTGCTTTATTAGCAGTTCTTCCCTGTGTTTTTCCTCCTTGGTTGAAGGACCACTAGTCTTGAAACTCCAAAACGAGCTTTCTGCTCAAGGACTCTAGCAACACTCAAATGTTGTCTTATTAAGGTACTTCTGTGAGAAAGAGAAATTTTCCTTCTAAGAGAGTGATGAAAAGTGACTAAAATAATTGAGGAAATGAAAAGTTTTAGCCATATGATTGGTCCAGTTGAGTAGTCAAAATGATGTTTCCATGTTCCTGTGTCCTTTCTTCATCTGACTTAGTTGAAATCTAGTAATATTTCTAGTGCTTTGATAGCACTGGATCCAAGACTTTCCCCTCTTCCCTGCAATAATGAGGTATCCAGAAGATCCCCCAAAACAGATAGCCATATATTCTATAAATTTCCTATGGAGGACAAAGATGGTGACATCATGCAAAACACAGAATCTGTACTGACATTGCTCTTGGTTTTGCTTGTTTGCTGACAATAACATGAAGAAGGCAGTGTCTTGTGTTTAGAAAACTGAAGATCAACAAGACTGTCTTTGCTTTGCATGTACTCTGGATTTTCTCACAATTTTTGATCTGCCATGCAGACCTCCACTGCTGAACATGCCTACTTCTCAGACTGTTAATTCAAAGGCACTGCTATCTATCTTTTCCATTTCTCTTGCCCCAAACCTGAAGAAATTCAGGGCTTCCCTTTCATGCTATTTTTCTTTAAAACTATTAAAAGTATCTTAGGGCTTCCCCCCAAAAAAAATTGTGTTATTCCACAATAAAACGCCTCTACTTACATTTTCAGTTTTATTGTCCTACTTCACATAATTTTTGCCTAGCATATTGTACTTTCTGAACCACAGACCTCCTATTTTAATCCCCCTATTTATTAATTTGGGTGCATCTCCATGAAGTTATTAGAATTAACAACCTAAAGCCAGGGAGAAAGAGAATAAAATTATGGAGATATGGGAAGAGGACCCTTATACAAGTCTGGTGCAAGCTTTTTGTCAGTAGAAAAAATCAAGAATCTAGTACCAATAACAATATTGGCTATGACTCCTACTTAGACATAGATGTTTGAAGTACATAGAGCTATTTACCAATGAGAATGTTAAGATAACAATCATCATGCTAATATTCCCAGTGTATTCCCCATAAGTATTGCCAAATCATCATGCTAATATTCCCAGTGTATTCCCCATAAGTATTGCCAAACCCCTCCCCTAGACATGTTCTGGTTATTCTATCAGTAAGACTGTTAACCTTTGTTTATAATGATGATTTCCTAATTTCCACAATGCCTACCTTCTATGTTTTGCCTTTTTTCAGGTGGAATTCTGGGTGGAGTACCTCAAAAACCACTTTGTGAATTTTTGTAAATTCATCAAACCCTCTGAAGATTGTTGCTTCACAACTCAAAAGAACAACATATGTATCCTTTATAAAGACAATAAATTACAAATCCCCCCTTAGAAGCAAATGGATGCTCATTTGTGCTTCTGATTATTTTCCTTGGCCTCTTTTTATTAGCCAACTGTGCTGAAAGCTGTGTTAATATTTTTCTTTTAATAAACTCCAATTCTGATTTATTTTGCCTCATTTGAATAATTCTCCTTCTTCTCCTTCAACCTCCTCCTCCTCCTCCTCCTCCTCCTCCTCCTCCTCCTCCTCCTCCTCCCCTTTCTCTTCCTCAGGGACTACTGGGGCTGCTGACAATGGTGCTTTCCTGTGTCTCCTGTTACACCCACCAATGACACAAGTCATTCACATTTAGAGTAGAGACTGTGTGAGTGCATGACAACACAAAATACATGAAATAGAGAAGAGGAAACTGATTGTGAGAAGCATGAGGACAAATGGATTCCAACCTAGATTTGAGATTTCTCCCTGTGACTATAACCTGATTATGTGATATTTTCTCTACTATCCAAAGTGCCTTAATTTATAGCTTTGTTCTAGTAACATAAAATTTCATTAAACTGTCACCATGTTCCTCAAACTTTGGAATAACCTCAATCCCTACTCCTAAACCATAATGATTCCTCCAGAATAAACTTTATAACACATATAACTTTTCAGATGGAATTGGAGCTGTGAAAATTATGGTTTTTTGTTTATAAAGTACATTATATAACAAGGTGACTATATTATATAATAAGCTCAAACCTGATGGGATTATGTTGATATTAAACAAAATAGGTAAACTATTATAATAACTTGTTAATTTCCAAATTGTGATTATTTAAACAAAAGCTACTTTTGATTGGTGAATCTTTGGAACTCAGATAGGGAAAGTTTGTGCACAAAATCTTAGTGGACTTGTTTCAGAGGAGCCTTTCTAAGATATCTGTGAAAGAAATAGTTATAGAACATTTATATGAACATGTAACATTTGTATGAATATGTACACACACATTTGTGCCCTTCTCCCCATCAGCTTTCTGAGCAGGAATTTCCAGACCTCAGTGTTAGCCACAGCCTCCCCCCCCCACCTAGCGCTCAAGCAGTGGAGCAGTGGAGCCAGCATTCGCTGAGAAGACTCTTGAACCTTGCAGGTTCGGGGGGGGAGGGGAAGGGTGTCACCCCCAACCTTAAATTCTCAGTCACCCATTAAAATTTGGACCTTGATCAGCAATCTGTTGTCCTGGTCTCGTCTCTTTCTCCCCACCTTCCCATCCATCCCCAGCTTTCCTTCCAATAACTGGTTTGATGTAACTGCAGGCAGTTACACACATTCTTTATATCAAAGGAGTATGTATTTATATAGAAGAGTCAAATTCACTATACATAAAGGCTTATGTGATTTCTACTCTTGATCTGAACATTCCATGAATTCTAAGCTCAAAGAAGAGATGACTTGCAAAGGCTCAGTGAAGTCTGTGAGTATTCTCTTATAGAACATGTACCTGTAGTATCTAGTCTTGCAAAAGAGTTAAGAAAGGAGATGATAGAAGTAGAAGTTAAAAATTCTAACAACTTTGTACAGGCTTGGGACCTCTAAGGTAATAATGTTGGTGATGTTTTTTATGATAAAAGAATCTAATATAATAGAATTATTTTATATGATGGGTTGTCCATGTTGCCTACAAAATAATTTTCTGGCTCAGTCTGAAGTTTGCTTTTGAATAAATAAATTATGATCAATTCAATTTGCTGTCCTATATGTGATCAAGGACTTCCTCTCACTTTATGCATCACTGTATCTTACACTTTTCTCTTTGTTGATCTTCATATCAATTGAAGGAATCTTAGAACTTCCCCAGGTCTCATTAATAAGTGCCTTGTCTTGAAATGAAGAACAATACCTTCCACAAAATACAGTATACATTCCTAAATGAACGGTAGAGTCTGGTATCATCATTACAATTAAGTTCTTCTTGATTGCCTATTCTTTATAATATGGAAGGTAGGAACAAACTTAAATTTCAAAGACTTGACTACTTGATTATGCTATTGCTGACATTGTAATAGAGTGGGTCCTTGACATTTGCAGACTTAGTGAGCACTTCAAGTTTAACCAATTCATAAACCAATGTGTCGTGTTGTAATTTGTAAATTTGCTGAGGCATGAATTCAAATCTCATACACAACATCTAAAGCTACCAATAACTTTTGGAATCCTAAAAGTTTTATTTCTCTATGATAGATGAGGCTGCTTGGGTTATTGGGATATTCAGAAATCTTAATAAGTCCCAGAGAATGAGTGAATAATGAGTTGCCCAGTAAATAAAAATAAACCATTGTCTAGGTTGGATAATTCTGGATTTCTGTGATATGTCATACCTTTCAGAAAGGAGTTGGCAGCTGCAAAGAAAAGAAGGTGCAATACTGTTTAGTTGAATAAAGTCAATGACAATGAATGACAGGGTACCAAATTCTACTGGTATATTATCCTATCATGTATTACTTCTGTTCCTCTATAGACTTTCCTGGCAGTATAGAAGCTAAACTATTTTTTTCTTCAGAATAGAATTCTCAGTCTCCATTAAAATTATTTGTATTTGTCTGAAATGAAATTAAGACTGTAAGTTTCTAATGTAATTGTCATATGCCAGTTGTGCAAATATTTTTCCTCTTTTTACTAGTGTAAAAAAAAAATGATGTAGTTGCCATGAGTCTCCATCTAATTAACTAAGAAAAATACCTTTCTCCTTCTATGCTTTTGAAGAATTTTGAAGGTTCATAAAACTCTTAGTTTTCAGACCATAAAAGAAAAATTTACCATTACTTAGAATGTCTTTACTAATTTAAAAAAAAAAAACTTGCTAGATATATTTTTGGTTACCAATTTATTTCCTTACCAACCATGGTGACCTTTTTGAAAATTACAAGCATCTTCTTAGCCTTGTATGTGGATTATCTAAGAATCTGAAGATGGTTTTATATATTGTAAGTTCTAGATTTCTCATATTGAATCCACATCCTTAAAGCACTGCCTGTAACAAGAGAATATGGTTGATCCGCAATCCATACAATATCTAGCAGGGTACCCACTACAGGGTGTCCAACAAATGTATGCAGCATGGCAGCATGTCCAAAATATGTATCCAATGTAAACATCTTTTGATGAACTATTTATTGCTTTCCACAAGAGGCATTATATTATATATGTATATATCCTCATATCAAATGGATTCATTCAGATGTAGGCCCCCACAAAATATTTCTTGTGCCAAAGTATGACTATTCTCCCAGAAATAGATATTTGATAAGCCATTGAGTTTCACCAAAGTGTAATTGTAAACTTCTGTATTTTAATTGTAACTCTTGATAGTAAAATCACTACCATTATATACTGGCCATTGAAAGCATCATGGGTAATTAGGCTCACACACCTGACAGATGGCTTTTCTCTCTTTAATTGATTAAGTGCAATTTAATTGCTGAAAAAAGAATTCACAGCAAATTCAGGGAAAATGACATTGATTCCTCTGATGAAAACACAGCCATAACTTGGCATCTGTATGTGGATTGCATGTAGTGTTTGTTCTCATTTCAAAATGCTTGTGCAAGAACAGTCTCAATGGAGTTATGAGCATGTCAAATTTCTCAGTAATTAATTGAACAAATACAGAGGAAGATTTCAAAATCTATCTTTTTAAATGAACACTGCTGGTTTCAATGACTTAATTGTTAGTGGGTGTTTAGTTTGAAATCCAGTATGAGCTAAATGGAAAGAAATCATAGAAAATCTATTTAAAAATTCTCAGTTTCATCATCTGTATAATGGAGCCAATAAGGATTTTCTTTTTGTAATTTACTTAGAAGATTTGGTGACACAGTGAATGCACATGAGGTCTATCACATCTGTAAACTATGAAAAAATCTGCTAAAATGTTAGCAACTTTTGCACCTTTATTTTCATGTTTCCTTCTTTTCTTGTTATCAGCATGTCTAAGTTTAGTGCAATTCTTCTTAAAAGTATTTCTTTTAATTTTGAGATAAAATTCTCTCCTCCCCCTTTCCTCTCCAAACCCTCCCATATACCCTACTTGCTAGGTTTTAAAGTCATGATCTTTTATTT
The DNA here is from genome assembly GCA_964023405.1 of Apodemus agrarius. NCBI lineage: Eukaryota > Metazoa > Chordata > Mammalia > Rodentia > Muridae > Apodemus > Apodemus agrarius. The sequence goes on along the minus strand of OZ030016.1, from coordinate 82,537,993 downwards.
CGTTAATTGTTTTTGCATACATCTATTTATATAAACAGGAGTTCCTAAATAGTCTGTATAATGTTACCTGTATGTATGATTTCAGGACTGACCATATGGAAAACCAATACTTCCTCTCATTCATGGGACAACGTGTTTCCCCTCTTCTCAATATTCCTTGGTTGGCTATAGTTCTTCATATAGGCTTGTGGTTTAATAGTCTTTCCCATCTACTTTTTATTGTCTATGTTTTTTATGCTCAGCTAATATTTGGTCAATCAATCTGGTGAGATTTTATGAATGTAACTTTTGATATTACTGAGAGACTCTATCCTACAGCAAACTCTATGATCTTCTAAATTTTGTAATCTTTCCACTTTCTCTTTGACACTGATCCTGGAGCATTAGTGTTTTGTAGATGACTCTTTTGGCATTTGGTTTCACATCTATGCACTTTGATTTATTGTGTTTTTCTATAATGGGTTTTCTGTTGAAAAAATATTTTTTTCTTGAGGCAGAATGAGTAGTAAATTTATCTGTAGATATAAGGACAATTGTCTTGAAAGTGGTTATCATACCATTCTGGTAGTTATTATTTACTGACATAATAGATTGGAATGACTCCTGGATATCTCCCTCCTTTAGATCCTTGCATGGTATCTTAGTATTCTATTATAGCTATTCTTTTTTTTTTGGATTTGTTTTTTTGAGACAGGGTTTCTCTGTATAGTCCTGGCTGTCCTGGAACTCACTTTGTAGACCAGGCTGGCCTTGAACTCAGAAATCTGCCTGCCTCTGCCTCCCAAGTGCTGGGATTATAGGTATGTGCCACCACTGCCTGGCCTATTATAATTATTCCTGATTGAAGAGGCCTTCTTATCAGTTCCTGCTCAGGAGCTCCCAATCCCTGTTTCTGAAGTACGTGGTGTTTCAGCAGTAGGGCCTTACTTTCCACCTCTGGGTTGAAAAAAGAGCAATTACAAGAATTTTTTGAGAATTTTTGTTCAACCCAGATTGACAACCCCCCAAAAATGGATTCTCATGCTTGGAAGTGGGGTTTTGTAATATTATCTCTGATTCTTCAAGGAAGCATTATTAGCCCAGATGAGAAATTTTCATTTAAACTATATATGTTGATTTATATATGATACATGTACTTGTATACATTATAGCAGGTTTTTTGTTTTGTTTTATTTTTGTTCCTTTTGTAGGGTGGTGGTTCATAATTAATACTGTTATTTCTTATGACTTTTCCAGATAGTCTTACTATTATTTTATTCCATTTTTTCCTATTTTGGGCAATTAAATAGTCAACCAGGTAAAGAGGAAACTTACAGAATGGGAGACAACATTTATCCTGTATACATCTGATAGAGAATTAATATACAGAATATTAAAGAACTAAAAATATTATGAACCTGGGACCTGAACAGAATTCTCAATGAAGAAAAAAGTCACAACTTAATTCACTCATAAAAGCAAATGTCAATAAAATGGCTGCCAAAAATTTCCAGGGGTGTGTCAAGGGGAGGACCTCCTCATTCACTGGTGGAGCAATGGAGACAACAACCCACCCATAAAACTTTCAACCCAAAATTTACCCTGTCTACAAGAAATACTGGCATGGAGGATGAAGCAGAGCCTGAGGGAATTGCCAACCAATAACCAGCTCAACTTGATACCCATCCTATGAACAAGTACTAAACCCTGACACTATTAATGATACACTTTTATGCTTGCAGACAGGACAATGTTGTCCTCTGAGAGGCTCCACCCAACAGCTGACTCAAACAGATACAAACATCCACAGCCAAATCTTGTATGGAGCTTGGGGACACTTATGGAAAAAATAGGAGGAAGGCTTGCTAGCTCCAAAGCAGAGAGAAACTCCAGAGGAAGGTAAACAATGTCAACTAACCTAGACTTGGTACTTTCAGAGTTTGAACCACCAAAGAAAGAAGATACATGGGCAGGAACCAGGCCTCCCCACACATATGAAGCAAATATGCAACTTGGTCTTTATATGGGTCCTGAACGACTGGAAAGGCTACTATCCCATAGGCTGTTACATGTATGTGGGATATGTTCTTCTAGCTGGGCTGAGTGGTAGAGGAAGTACCTTTCCTCAAACAGACTTGAAGTGCCAGGGTTGTGGGGAGGGATAACCAGGGGCCTCACTACTGCTAAGAGGAGAAGGGAAGGGGAGGGCAGAAGGACTGTGGGAAGAGGTGAGCAGGAGGGGGACAATACAGTATATATATGTATATATATACATATATATATACATATATATACATATATATACATATATATGTGGAATTGCATCTCTCCTTTCTTCTTCCTCCTCCTATATATGTACATATATATTGTATATACATATATATGTATATATATACAATAAAGTATACTTACATACTTATACATTACTTATATATACATACAATATATACTTTATTGTATGTATATATATATACAGATACACACACACATATATATATATATATATATGTGTGTGTGTGTGTATATGTGTGTGTGTATACAAGGTAATAAAAGATAAAAGATATTTTTATTGAAGCATGGTGAAAATTGAAAACCAAATAATCCTAATTCATCCAGATGGAGAAAGTGTATAGAAAACAAAGATTTTTTTTGATTAGACTGTAATCATCAGAATTCTTGCATATCTAAAACTATGGCTAAACTTAAGATAGTACCACTATCGTAGGGTGTCTGTGTAAGCCTTGATGTGACACTTGATTATAATATTAAATTAATTTAAATAAATCCCAGCAGCACGTTCCATGTTACCCACCCCAAAGTTCTGTGTTTCCTAGTGAAAGACACATGCACAGCCTTTATATATTGATATGTTAATCATCTCAAAGGTTGGGCTATTTCCTAATCTCCATGTAGTTAATCTATTCCCACCCATAATCCTGAGTCATTATTTACGAAATTCTATATTCTCCTTTGGCTGCTCTGGACATGGACTGTTGCCTGATTATGTCTCCTTGTCCTCCACTCCTCTTAGGCATGGCATCTCTCCTTTCCTCCTCCTCCTCCTCCTCCTCCTCCTCCTCCTCCTCCTCCTCCTCCTCCTCCTCCTCCTTCTCCTCCTCCTGCTCTTCCTCCTTCTTTTCTCTCATTCCCTTCAGATATTCTCCTTCTCCTTTCTCCTCTCTCAGTCCCAAGGCCATGAAATTCTCAAGTCCCCCCTCAATCTGCCCTGCCCAGCCATTGACAACCAGGGGTAGTGTCCGTCAGTGTCGTGTATGCAGAAACCCATGTCAGCAGTCTGGGGAAATGTAATTCTCATTCATAATACAAACAACTACAGAGTTGATGATGTAAAAGATCAGAATGTTCCAAAGTGGAGGCCAGACGGGAAATGCCCAGAAGTGACAAACTTAGATTAAGGACCGAACTGGGTTTTAGAAACCATGCTAAACAGAATGTCTTCCAGAAAACACAGCCTTAGTGTGGTCAGTGAGCAATATCTTTTCTCAGGTCTTCATTGATTGTGGAAAGAGAAGATAACATAGTCACCTCACACAAGTGTGTTTGGCCAGCTGGTAATTTTTCACCCCTCTCAATAAACTTGGCTGAAATCCTAACTTCTGATTGTCTCCATGACTTCCTCATATGCCAGAGCTTGAACAAGAACATTGCAGATTAAGTTTTATTCATCATTCCTTCTGGAGAAGGAAACAAATAGCATATTAAATATAGATCCTGCTGTCACACACTCCTGCTTTTTTTTCCCTCACAATTTTTAGTGGTTATTTTGTGTAAGGTTTAGGGCTCCCTCTCCAAAAAACTCTCATGCCAGTCCCGCCTCCTGCCTCCAAGAGAGGGCTTCCCATCCCAGCCACCCACCTACTCCCACCCCACTGTCCTAGCATTCCCCCATACTGGAGCATCAAACCTTAACAGGATTAAGGGCCTCCCCTTCCTTTGATGCCAGACAAAGCCATACTCTGTTACATATGCAGCTTGAGCCATGGGTCCCTCTATGTGTATTCTTTTTTTTCTTTTTTTTTTAAAATTTTTATTTTCTATATTCTATGTTTACATTCCAAGGGCTTTCCCCTTTCCCAGTTCCCACCCACCATAGTTCCCATAGTTCCTCTCCCCCCCAACTATTCCCCAATCATTCCCCCTCCCCCCTCAGTTTCTTTACTAAACTGGATGCAATCTTTACATGCCCAGGGTCCTCTCCTTTCTTCTTCTTGGGAATCATTTGACTTGCTATTCGTGTCTTGAGTATTTAGTGCTTCTGGGCTCATTAATATCCACTTATCAGTGATTGCATTTCATGTGCATTCTTTTGTGATTGGGTTAGCTCACTCAGGATGATATTTTCCAGGTCTAACCATTTACCTACAAATTGCATGAATTCATTATTTTTAATTGCTGAGTAGTATTCCATTGTATAAATATACCACATTTTCTGTATCCATTCCTCCTTTGAGGGATATTTGGGCTCCTTCCAATTTCTGGCTATTATAAACAAGGCTGCTATAAACATAGTGGAGCATGTGTCTTTATTGCATGCAGGGGAATCCTCTGGGTATATGCCCAGGAGTGGTATGCCAGGGTCCTCTGGGAGTGACATGCCCAATTTTCTGAGGAACCTCCAAACTGATTTCCAGAGCGGTTTTACCATTTTGCAATCCCACCAACAATGGAGGAGTGTTCCTCTTTCTCCACATCCTCGCCAGCACTTGTTGTCTCTTGAGTTTTTAATCTTAGCCATTCTGACTGGTGTGAGGTGGAATCTCAGGGTTGTTTTGATTTGCATTTCCCTGATGACTAATGATGTTGAACATCTTTTAAGGTGTTTCTCGGCCATCCGAATTTCTTCTGGTGAAAATTCTTTGTTTAGCTCTGTGCCCCATTTTTTGATAGGGTTATTTGGTTCTTTGGGGTCTAACTTCTTGAGTTCTTTGTATATATTGGATATTAGCCCTCTGTCGGATGTGGGGTTGGTGAAGATCTTTTCCCACTTTGTTGGTTGCCGTTTTGTCCTTCTGACAGTGTCCTTTGCTTTGCAGAAACTTTGTAATTTTATGAGGTCCCATTTGTCGATCCTTGATCTTAGTGCTTACGCTATTGGTGTTCTGTTCAGGAACTTTTCCCCTGTGCCCAAGTCCTCCAGGGTCTTCCCAAGTTTCTTTTCTAATAGTTTCCGTGTGTCTGGTTTTATGTGGAGGTCCTTGATCCACTTGGAGTTGATCTTAGTGCAAAGAGATAAGAGTGGGTCAATTCGCATTCTTCTGCATGTTGACCTCCAGTTGAACCAGCACCATTTGTTGAAAAGGCTATCTTTATTCCACCGGATGGTTGTGGCTCCTTTATCAAAGATCAAGTGACCATAAGTCTGTGGGTTAATTTCTGGGTCTTCAATCCTGTTCCATTGATCTGCTTGCCTGTTGCTATACCAATACCATGCAGTTTTTAACACAATTGCTCTGTAGTACTGCTTGAGGTCAGGGATATTGATTCCCCCAGAAGTCCTTTTATTGTTGAGAATAGTTTTAGCTATCCTGGGTTTTTTGTTGCTCCAGATGAATTTGAGAATTGCTCTTTCTAGATCTATGAAGAATTGAGTTGGGATTTTGATGGGGATTGCATTGAATCTGTATATTGCTTTTGGCAAGATGGCCATTTTTACTATATTGATCCTGCCAATCCAGGAGCAAGAAATATTTTTCCATCTTCTGAGGTCTTCTTTGATTTCTTTCTTCAAGGACTTGAAGTTCCTGTTGTACAGATCTTTCGCTTGTTTGGTTAGAGTTACGCCACGATACTTTATATTGTTTGTGGCTATTGTGAAGGGTGTTATTTCCCTAATTTCTTTCTCTGCCTGCTTGTCCTTTGAGTACAAGAAGGCCACTGACTTGCTTGAGTTAATTTTATAACCTGCCACTTTGCTGAAGTTGTTTATCAGCTGTAGAAGTTCTCTGGTGGAGTTTTTTGGGTCGCTTAGGTAAACTATCATATCGTCTGCAAATAATGATAGTTTCACTTCTTCCTTTCCAATTTGTATCCCTTTGACTTCCTTATGTTGTCTAATTGCTCTTGCTAGAACTTCAAGTACTATATTGAAAAGATATGGAGAGAGAGGGCAGCCTTGTCTTGTCCCTGATTTTAGTGGGAATGCTTCAAGTTTCTCTCCATTTATTTTGATGTTGGCTACTGGTTTGCTGTAGATTGCTTTTACTATGTTTAGGTATGGGCCTTGAATTCCTGCTCTTTCCAAGACTTTTAGCATGAAAGGATGCTGAATTTTGTTGAATGCTTTTTCAGCATCTAATGAGATGACCATGTGTTTTTTTTTCTTTCAGTTTGTTTATGTAGTGGATTACATTGATGGATTTCCGTATATTGAACCATCCCTGCATCCCTGGGATGAAGCCTACTTGATCATGGTGGATGATCGTTTTGATGTGCTCTTGGATTCGGTTAGCAAGAATTTTATTTAGTATTTTTGCATCTATATTCATAAGAGAAATTGGCCTGTAGTTCTCTTTCTTTGTTGGATCTTTTTGTGGTTTAGGTATTAGCGTATTGTGGCTTCGAAGAATGAGTTGGGCAGTGTCCCTTCTGTCTCTATTTTGTGGAATAGTTTGAAGAGTATTGGTGTTAAGTCTACTTTGAAGGTCTGGTAGAATTCTGCACTAAAACCATCTGGTCCCGTACTTTTTTTGGTTGGGAGGCTTTCTATAACCCCTTCTATTTCTTTAGGGGTTATGGGACTATTTAGCTGGTCTACTTGATGCTGATTTAATTTTGGTATTTGATATCTGTCTAGGAAATCGTCCATTTCCTCCAGATTCTCCAGTTGTTTTGAGTATAGACCTTTGTAGTAGGATCTGATGATCTTTTGAATTTCCTCAGTTTCTGTTGTTATGTCTCCCTTTTCATTTCTAATTTTGTTAATTTGTATACTGTCTCTGTGTCCTTTGGTTAGTCTGGCTAAGGGTTTATCTATCTTGTTGATTTTCTCAAAGAACCAGCTCCTGGTCTTGTTGATTCTTTGTATGGTTCTCTTTGTTTCTATTTGATTGATTTCAGCCCTGAGTTTGATGATTTCTTGTTTTCTACTCCTCCTGGGTGAGTTAACTTGTTTTTCTTCTAGCACTTTAAGGTGTGCTGTTAAGCTGCTAGTGTATGCTCTCTCCAGTTTCTTTTTGGATGCACTTAGAGCTATGAGTTTTCCTCTTAGCACTGCTTTCATTGTGTCCCATAGATTTGGGTAGGTTGTACCTTCATTTTCATTGAATTCTAAAAAGTCTTTGATTTCTTTTTTTATTTCTTCCTTGACCAAGGTGTCATTGAGTAGAGTATTGTTCAGTTTCCATGTGTATGTGGGCTTTCTGTTGTTTTTGTTGCTATTGAAGACCACTCTTACTCCATGGTGATCTGATAGGAGGCATGGGATTAGCTCGATCTTCTTGTATTTGTTGACATCTGTCTTGTGACCGATTATATGGTCTATTTTGGAGAAGGTACCATGCGGTGCTGAGAAAAAGGTATATTCTTTAGCTTTAGGATGAAATGTTCTATATATATCTGTTAAATCCAATTGGTCCAGAGTTTCAATTAGTTTCACTGTGTCCCTGTTTAGTTTCTGCTTTCCTGATCGGTCCATTGAGGAGAGTGGGGTGTTGAAGTCACCCACAATTATTGTGTTAGGTGTAATGTGTGCTTTAAGCTTTAGTAAGGTTTCTTTTACAAATGAGGGTGCCCTTGCATTTGGAGCATAGATGTTCAGTATTGAGAGCTCTTCCTGGTGGATTTTCCCTTTAGCCAGCAAGAAGTGACCTTCTGGGTCTCTTTTGATGATTTTAGGTTGAAAGTCAGTTTTATCTGATATTAGAATGGCTACTCCAGCTTGTTTCCTGAGACCATTTACTTGTAAAATTGTCCTCCAGCCTTTTACTCTAAGGCAGTGTTTGTCTTTAACACTGAGATGTGTTTCCTGTATGCAGCAAAATGTAGGGTCCTGTTTCCGTATCCAGTCTGTTAGTCTATGTCTTTTTATTGGGGAATTGAGTCCATTGACGTTAAGAGATATTAAGGAATAGTAATTATTACCTCCAGACATTTTTGAAATTATATTTATTTATCTTATTTATTTTTTATATTCGAGAGGTTATCTTCTTTTGGGTTTGATGAGAGGAGGTTTCTATCTTGCTTCTTCCCGGGTGTAGTTTCCGTCCTTGTCTTGGTGTTTTCCCCCTATTATCCTTTGTAGGGCTGGATTTGTGGAGAGATATCTTGCAAATTTGGTTTTGTCATGGAATACCTTGATGTCTCCATCAATGGCAATTGAGAGTTTTGCTGGGTAAAGTAGTTTTGGCTGAAGTTTGTGTTCTCTTAGAGTTTGCATGATATCTGCCCAGGATCTTCTAGCTTTCATGGTCTCAGGTGAGAAGTCTGGTGTTATTCTGATAGGTTTTCCTTTATATGTTACTTGGCCTTTTTCTCTTGCTGCCTTTAGTATTCTTTCTTTGTTTATTACATTTGGAGTTTTGATTATTATGTGACGGGATGTATTTCTGTTCTGGTCCAGTCTGTTTGGGGTTCTATAGGCTTCTTGTATATTCATGGGCATCTCTCTCTTTAGGTTGGGGAAGTTTTCTTCCATAATTTTATAGAAGATATTAGCTGGCCCTTTAACTTGTAAATCTTCACTCTCGTCTATACCTATAATCCTTCGGTTTGGTCTTCTCATAGTGTCTTGGATTTCCTGGATGTTTTGGGTTACCACCTTTTTGCATTTAGTGTTTTCTTTGACTGTTGAATCAATGGTTCCTATGGTATCTTCGGCTTCTGAGATTCTGTCTTCTATCTCTTGTATTCTATTGTTGATACTTGCGTCTAGGGCCCCTGATTTCTTCCCCAGGTTTTCTATCTCCAATGTTGTCTCCCTCTGTGATTTCTTAGTTATTTCTACATCTGTTTTTAGTATCTGGATGGATGTGCTCAGATCTTTCGTTTGCTTGATTGTGTTTTCATGTATTTCTTTAATAGATTTTTATGCTTCCTCTTTCATAGCTTCTACTTGTTGGCCCACGTTCTTCTGTAGTTCTTTAAGTGACTTTTGTCTTTCTTCCTTATTGTCTTCTTCTCTTTGATCCATCTTCTCCTGAATTTCTTGAAGTGATTTTTGTATTTGCCTCGTAAAGGCTTCTAACTTTTGATCCATTTTCTCCTCTATTTCTTTACGAGATTTTTCTATGTGTTCAGCTACCAGCATCCTGACCAGTGATTTTATATCCAAGTCTTGTTTTTCTGGTGTTTTAGGGTATCCAGGGATTCCTGTTGTTGGAGAACTGGGTTCAGATGCTGTCATGTTGCCTTGATTTTTGTTAGTAACGTTCCTTCGTTTTCCTTTTGCCATCTGGTTATTTCTGGTTTTAGTTGGCCTTGTTGTTAGTGGCTGGTGTTTGAATCTCCTGTGAGGCTGGGCTCACCTGTTGTTTCTCTACTGGTAAATATGTGTGACTGCTGCTTTAAGGGATCATAAGCTGGCTGCCACCCATGCGATTGTAGCCCCTGTTGGAGTCTGTCTACCTGGGCTTCTCCAGCTGTGTCCTGGTTGCAAGGAACTCGGCCTGCTTGGTTCCGAGACCCTAGCAGATCCCCCTGTGCGGGTAGCCCTGGAAGGGGTGTTTACCTGGGCCTTTCCAGCTATGTCCTGGTTGCAATATGGAGGCCCGTAGCTACTGCTGGTCCAGGGGCCGGTGAGCTGGTTGCAGAATGCAGCCTAGGTGCTCGCCAGAGGGCGCGGGGATGTCCCACAGAGCCTGGGCCTTTCCAGCTGTGTCCTGGGCCTTTCCAGCTATGTCCTGGTTGCAATATGGGGGCCCTCGGCTTCTGCTGGTCCAGGGGCCGGCGAGCTGGTTGCAGAAAGCAGCCTCGGTGCTTGCCAGAGTGTACGGGGATGTCCAGCAGAGCCTAAGCGGAACTCAGCCTGCTTGGGTCCGAGACCCTAGCAGATCCCTCGTGAGGGCAGCCCTGGAAGGGGTGTTTACCTGGGCCTTTCCAGCTATGTCCTGGTTGCAATATGGAGGCCCGCCTCTTCTGCTGGTCCAGAGGCCGGCGAGCTGGTTGCAGAAAGCAGCCTCGGTGCTCGCCAGAGGGTGCGGGGAAGTCCCACAGAACCTGGGCCTTTCCAGCTGTGTCCTGGTTGCGTCTATGTGTATTCTTTGGATCGTGGTTTATTCCCTGGGAGCTCTGAGGGGTCTGCTTGGTTGATATTGTTGTTCATCCCCTGGGGTTGCTAACCACTTCAGTTCCTTCACTTCTTCCCCTAATTCCTCCAAAAGGGTCCCCTGCTCAGTCCTATGGTTGGCTGCAAGCATCCACATTTGTTTTGAGTAAGGCCCTGTCCAAGCCTCTAAGGAGACATCCATATCAGGATCCTGTCAGCAAGCACTTCTTGGCATCAGCAATAGTGTCTGGATTTGGTGGCTACATATGTGATAGATCCCCATCTGGAATATTCTCTGGATGGACATTCCTTCAGTCTCTGCTCCACTCTTTTCCCTGTATTTCATTTATACAGGACAGATTCTGGGTTAAAATTTTGAGAAGGGTGAGTGGCCTCATCACTCAACAGAGAGCTGTATCTAACCTCTGGATATGGTCCTTACAGGTTCTCTCTCCCCTTTGTTGGGTATTTCCTCTAATATCACCTTAGCTGTGTCCTGGGAGCCTCTTGCTTCCCTGGTGTCTGGGACTTTGTGTTGGCTACCCCTAGTTCCCCATCCCCCATTGTTCTACACCCCTGTTCAATTTCCTTATCCTCTGTACATCTCCACTGTCTCCTCACACACCTGCTTCTACCCCCTCTCTTTTCTCTCCCCCTCAACTATTCCTCCCAAGTTGCCCTCATCTTCTAACTCCCCTGATTTTTATGTTTCCCTCTATAAATAGGACTGAGGGATCTAGGCTTTGGTCTTCTTTCTTCTTGTTCTTCATATGATCTGTAAGTTGTATCATGGATATTCTGAGGTATTTTCTTAATATTCACTTATAAGTGAGTACATGCCATGTGTGTTCTTTTCTAACTATGTTACCTCACTCAGGATAATATTTTCTAGTCCCATCCATTTGCCTAACAATTTCATGAAGTCATTGTTTTTAATGCTTGAGTAGTACTACATTGTGTAAATGTACCACATTTTCTGTATTCATTCCTTTGTTAAAGGACATCTGGATTGTTTCTAGCTTCTGGCTAGATAATAAATATTATTTATATATATATATATATATATATATATATATATGTGTGTGTGTGTGTGTGTGTGTGTGTGTATATGTATATATATTATAAATATATTATAAATTATAAATAAGGTTGCTACGAACATAGTGGAACATTTGTCCTTGTTATATGTTGGAAAATATTTTGGGTATATGCTCTGGAGTTGTATAGCTGGTTCCTCAGGTAGTACTATGTCCAGTTTTCTGAGGAAGCACCAAACTGATTTCCAGACAGATTGTGTAAGCCCAACAGCAATGAAGGAGTATTTCTCTGTGTCCACATCCTCACCAGCATCTGCTGTCACATGAGTTTTTTATATTAACCATTCTGATTGGCATAAGGTAACATTTCAGGGTCATTTTGATTTGCATTTCCCTGTGTCCTAAGGATGTTGAGCATTTCTTTAAGTGCTTCTCAACCATGCAAGATTCCTCAGTTGGGAATTCTGTTTTGCTCTGTACCTAAATTTTTAATAGGATTATTTGATTTTCTGAAGTCTAACTTCTTCAGTTCTTAGTATATTATGGACATTAGCCCTTTATCAGATGAAGGGTTGGTAAAGATCTTTTTTCAAACTGTGGGTTGCCATTTTTTGTCCTACTGACAGTGTCCTTTGCCTTACAGAAGCTTTTCGATTTTATGAGGTCCCATTGATTGTTGATCTTAGAACATAAGCTACTGGTGTTATGTTTTAGAAAATTTCCCCTGTGCGCATGTGGTCAAGGCTCTTCTCCTACTTTCCTTTCTATTAGTTTCAGTGTGTGTCTGGTTTTATGTGGGAGTCCTTGATCCATGTGGACCTGTGCATTGTACAGGGAGATAAGAATGCATCAATTTGCATTCTTGTGCTTGCCTACCTCCACTTAAGCCAGCACCATTTGTTGAATATACTGTCTATATTGTTTGAATGATGAATGTTACCACAATGTGCCACTCAGTAGCTGTATCCAATGGTAAAGAGGGTCTAAAGTCATATAGCCCATTTATGTGTAGGTTAGTCTCCCAAAAAGTGCAATTGAGATGAAGAGCTGACCCATTTGAGTGCTTCCAGTTATCATGTTTCTGTTCTCCCAAGGAGTCCTGAAACCAAGATTTTTCAAGTTCAATACCGGGAAGGAAGTTCTCACCAGCATACACACACATACACACACACACACACACACACACACACACACACACATATATATATATATATATATATATATATATATATACATATATACACTCAAATAATTTGTCTATTAGGTAATAAGATAGTATTTGTAAAGAATTAAATATCTATCAAGGATATATCAGGGGATTGTTGCTGCACTGGCCTGAGAAGTAAAAGGAGATTTTATAAAGAAAATGTTTCAAGTATCCTAGAGAATCCCAAGTATACATGTTTTATCCGATGAATTTTCATGAACATGAATAATTTTGCTTTGGCAACTAACAAGGTTGTAACTGTGTTAATTACTTTCACCAGGATCATGTTTAGGAAGGATATTTACTGGGTGCCATGGAAACCCACTACAGAAACAATTGATTCAAAACCATTATGCATCTGGTGATGCAAACCTGGAATAATAAAGTAGAATTTTGATAATATCTTAGGTCTAACATTTATGCAAGACTAATCACCACAATGTAAGCTTTCTCAAGCCAGTCATTTCCTTAGGATCTTAACAAATCATACTCTGACAAACTAGATAGCTGGGGCTTAATGAGCAGAACTATTGAAGGTAAGCTTACAATGGCCATCTTTACCTCAATCTTCTCATACTTGGTTATATGCCTCTGTCTTGCAATTTTTTCTTCCCTGAACTTCTCCTTAAAACCCCATCATACAAAACATCAATGGATCAGTGTTTCAAAAAAATCTGCTCTGATTAGAATTATTAGCAAAATTGTTCTATGGAGCACTTATCACTCACATCTTCATCTAAGTGGCCCCAGATTGCTGAGAAAAGCAGAAGGGTAGTCTCTGTACTTCTGGGGTTACAAACTATAATCCTGATATTGAAATATAAGCCTTGTAAGATGTTATGAAATGTACATCTCCTTCAGACACTTTCTCTGTGTCAATATGATATCTTGTCTTATGCAATAAAGTACATCTTATATATTAATCTTAATTCTCCATAATATATTAAAGTGTTTGCTAAATTTCCTAATGCCTGTTCATCTTAATTCACTATAACTGTTCATCTACAGGGAATATCCCAAGTATGAACCTTTGGGTGGGCATTCTTAATCAGACCACCACATGATGCACATAGACACAATTATTGTAAAAGTCAATACTTAAAAAGGCCTAGGTTTAGAAACATATATGAAAAAAAATCACTGTTAAAATTTGCATTATGTAATTTATTGTTCATCTCTAGCTTGTCTCTTATGGGGCAGCTATTGACCTTAGACAGGAAGAAAGTAGTGGACACGTGATTGATAAGCTCACATGAAGATACTGGAAGAGTGATGACCCTTTGAAAATACCACATAAATGATTATTGTATATTTAGGAAGATATAATTTTACCCAAGGAAATATTTATTCAGCATAAGAGTAAGACTAAAAAGTTGGAAAGTGCTAGCATGAAGAGACATAAGGTGCTGTGGTTACTCAGAGCCCTGAGACCGGCCACCATCTTGGAGTGGGTAACCGAGTAAGATAGATAGAGAACCAAGGACAGAGATCTGCACCATCCTGGACCCTGCAGCCCAACCCGGGGAGCTCCGGATCCACAGAAAGCCCGCAGTGAGACAGAGCTCTGTGGTCCGACACTATTCTGGGGAGAACAGCTCAACCAGGCAGAGCCCTACCGACCAGGAGAGGCTCTGCCTAGGCGTCAGCAGCCTAACCAGGGAGCTCCCTGGCCTACAGGGAATCCTGAGGTTGGACAGAGCCCTGAGACCGGCCAACATCTTGGAGCGGGTAACTGAGCAAGGTACAGTGGTCACCAGAGGGAAGGATTTCCCAGGGTATAGCCTGCCTGGGTGCCTGCCACACCAGGGAGCTAGACTGGAGAACTTCTGACCTGCAGGAGGTCCTATAGATAGACGGAGACCCAAGGACTGGGATCCGCACCATCTTGAACCCTGCAGCCAAACCAGGGGGAGCTCCAGATCCACAGAGAGCCTGCAGTGAGACTGAGCTCTGTGGTCCGACACTATCCTGGGGAGAACAGCTCAACCAGACGGAGCCCTGCCAACTTGGAGAGCCACTGCCTAGGCTTCAGCAGCCCAGTCAGAAAGCCCTGGGTCTGCAGGGAATCCTACGGTTAGGCAGAGCCCTAAGACTGGCCACCATCTTGGAGCTGGTAGACTAACCAGGCAAACCAGGAGGAGACAACTAGAGGCCACTTAAGTATTCAGAGGCAAGCAGGGAGGAGACTTGAATCCAGCCCAGCAGAGGTGAGGAGGTAACTCAGAACCCAGTGGTGGAAACCTTCCAGTTTCACGCCTCAGGAGCACAGACGCCCTCTGAGACAGCAGCACCAAATGCCAGGCTCTCAGGAGCTTTAAACACCAACCAGTAATAACAAGACCAACTAAGTCCAGAAATAAACAAATGGCAAAAGGCAAACGTAGGAATGTTACTAGCAGAAATCAAGACAATATGGCAGTATCCGAACCCAGTACCCCAACAGCAGAAAGCCCCAGATACTACAACACACCAGAAAATCAATATACAGATATACAATCATTGGTGAGGATGCTGATAGCAGAAAACATGGATAAATCTCTTAAAGAAATACAGGAGAAAATTGATCAAAAGTTCAAAGCCCTTACAAGGCAAACACAAAAATCACTTAAAGAAATTGAGGAGAATATGGGTCAAAGAGCAGAAGCCAATAAAGGGGAAATACAAAAATCACTTAAAGAAATACAGGAGAACGTGGGTCAACAAGTAGTATTCATGAAAGAGGAAACACAAAAATGTCTTAAAGAATTACATGAAATCACAAACAAGCAAGTGAAAGATCTGAGCAAAACCATCCAGGATCTAAAAACAGAAGTAGAAAAAAACTAATAAATCTCAATGGGAGACAACTTTGGAGATAGAAAACCTTGGGAAGAAATCAGGGAGCATAGATGCAAGTACCAACAATAGAAAACAAGAGATAGAAGATAGAATTTCAGATGCTGAAGATACCATAGGAACCATGGACTCAACAATCAAAGATAATGTGAAATGCAAAAATCTTGTAACCCAAAACATCCAAGAAATCCAGGACACAATGAGAAGACCAATCCTAAGGATTATAGGTATAGATGAGAGGGAAGATTTACAACTTAAAGGGCCAGCAAATATTTTCTACAAAATTATGGAAGAAAACTTCCCCAACCTAAAGAGAGAGATGCCATGAATATACAAGAAGCCTACAGAACTGCAAACAGACTGGACTAGAACAGAAATACCTCCTGTCACATAATAATCAAAACACCAAATGTAATAAACAAAGAAAGAATATTAAAGGCAGTAAGAGAAAAAGGCCAAGTAATATATAAAGGAAGACCTATCAGAATTACACCAGACTTCTCACCAGAGACCATGAAAGCTAGAAGATCCTAGGCAGATATCATGCAGACTCTAAGAGAACACAAATTTCAGCCAAAACTACTATACCCGGCAAAACTCTCAACCACCATAGATGGGGAAACCAAGATATTCCATGACAAAGCCAAATTTGCATTATATCTTTCCACAAACCCAGCCCTACAAAGGATAATAGGGGAAAAACACCAACACAAGGAGAAAAACTATACCCCAAAAAAGCAAGATAGAAACCTCCTCTCATCAAACACAAAAGAAGAGAGCCACTCAAATATAAAAAATAATTTCAAAAATGTCAGGTAGTAATAGTTACTATTCCTTAATATCCCTTAAAATCAATGGACTCAATTCCCGAATAAAAAGACATAGACTAACAGACTGAATATAGAAACAGGACCCTACAATTTGCTGCATACAGGAAACACATCTCAGTGTCAAAGACAAACACTACCTTAGAGTAAAAGGCTGGAAGACAATTTTACAAGCAAATGGTCTCGGAAACAAGCCGAGTAGCCACTCTAATATCGGATAAAATTGACATTCAACCTAAAGTCACCAAAAGAGACACTGAAGGTCACTAGTTGCTGGTCAAAGGAAAAATCCACCAAGAAGAACTAACAATACTGAAAATGTATGCTCCAAATGCCAGGGCACCCTCATTCGTGAAAGAAACTTTACTACAGCTTAAAGCACACATTACACCTAACACAATAATTGTGGGTGACCTCAACACTCCACTCTCCTCAATGGACCGATCAGGAAACCAGAAATTAAACAGGGACACAGTGAAACTAACTGAAGCTTTGGACCAATTGGCTCTAACAGATATATATAGAACATTTCATCTTAAAGCAAAAGAATATACCTTTTTCAGCACCACATGGTACCTTCTCCAAAATCGATCATATAATTGGCCACAAGACAGATGTCAACAAATACAAGAAGATTGAACTAATCCCCTGCCTCATATCAGATCACTATGGAGTAAAAGTGGTCTTCAACAGCAAGAAAAACAACAGAAAGCCCACAAACACATGGAAACTGAATAATACTCTATTCAATGACACCTTGGTCAAGGAAGAAATAAAGAAAGAAAAAAATAAAAAAACTTTTTAGAATTCAAGGAAAATGAAGGAACAACCTACCCAAATCTTTTGGACACAATGAAAGCAGTGCTAAGAGGAAAACTCATAGCCCTGAGTGCCTCCAAAAAGAAACAGGAGAAAGCATACACTAGCAGATTAACAGCACACCTGAAAGCCCTGGAGCAAAAAGAAGCTAATTCACTGAGGAGGAGTAGAAGACAGGAAATCATCAAACTAAGAGCTGAAATCAATCAAATAGAAACAAAGAGAACCATACAAAGAATCAACAAAACCCGGAGCTGGTTCTTTGAGAAAATCAACAAGATAGATAAACCCTTAGCCAGAGTAACCAAAGGGCAAAGAGACAGTATTCAAATTAATAAAATTAGCAAGGAAAAGGGGGATATAACAACAGAGACTGAGAAAATTCAAAAGATCATCAGACCTATTACAAAAGTCTATACTCAACACAACTAGAGAATCTGGAGAAAATGGACAAATTCCTAGACAGATACCAAATACCAAAATTAAACCAGGATCAATTAGATCAGCTAAACAGTACCATAAGTCCTAGGGAAATAGAAGGCATTATAGAAAGCCTCCAAACCAAAAAAAGTACAGGACCAGATGGTTTTAGTGCAGAATTCTATCAGGCCTTCAAAGAAGACCTAATACCAATACTCTTCAAACTATTCCACAAAATAGAAACAGAGAAACACTGCCAAACTGATTCTATGAAGCCAAAATTACGCTGATACCAAAACCACACAAAAATCCAACAAAGAGAGAAAACTAGAGGCCAATTTCCCTTATGAATATCAATGCAAAAATACTAAATAAAATTCTTGCCATCAGAATACAAGAACATAATAAAATGATCATTTAACATGATCAAGTAGGCTTCATCCCAGGGATGCAGGGATGGTTCAATATACGGAAATCCATCAATGTAATCCACTACATAAACAAACTAAAAGAAAAAAAACCACATGGTCATTTCATTAGATGCAGAAAAAGCATTTGACAAAATTCAGCATCCTTTCATGTTAAAAGTCATGGAAAGAACGTGAATTCAAGGCCCATACCTAAACATGGTAAAAGCAATATACAGCAAACCAGTAGCCAACATCAAAATAAATGGAGAGAAACTTGAAGCAATCCCACTAAAATCAGGGACTAGACAAGGCTGCCCTCTCTCTCCATATCTTTTCAATATAGTACTTGAAGTTCTAGCAAGAGCAATTAGACAACATAAAGAAGTCAAAGGGATACAAATTGGAAAGGAAGAAGTCAAGCTATCATTATTTGCAGATGATATGATAGTATACTTAAGTGACCCCCCCCAAAAAAAAAAACCTCCACCAGAGAACTCCTACAGCTGATAAACAACTTCAGCAAAGTGGCTGGTTATAAAATCAACTCAAGCAAATCAGTAGCCTTCCTGTACTCAAAGGACAAGTAGCCTGAGAAAGAAGTTAAGGAAATAACACCCTTCACAATAGCCACAAACAATATAAAGTATCTTGGTGTGACTCTAACCAAACAAGTAAAAGATCTGTATGACAAGAACATCAAGTTGTTGAAGAAAGAAATCGAAGAAGACCTCAGGAAATGGAAAAAAATATTTCATGCTCTTGGATTGGCAGGATCAATATAGCAAAAATAGCCATCTTACCAAAACCAATATACAAATTCAATGCAATCCCCATCAAAAGCCCAAATCTATTCTTCATATATCTAGAACATGTAATTCTCAAATTCATTTGGAGTAACAAAAAACCCAGGATAGCTAAAACTATTCTCAACAATAAAAGGACTTCTGGGGGAATCAATATCCCCGACCTCAAGCAGTACTACAGAGCAATTCTGTTAAAAACTGCATGGTATTGGCAAGTAGATCAATGGAATAGAATTGAAGATCCAGAAATGAACCCACAGAGTTATGGTCACTTCATCTATGATAAAGGAGCTACAACCATCCAGTGGAAAAACGATAGCCTTTTCAACAAATGGTGCTGGTTCAACTGCAGTTGAACATGCAGAAGAATGCGAATTGACCCACTCTTATCTCCTTGCACTAAGATCAACTCCAAGTGGATCAAGGACCTCCACATAAAACCAGATACACTGAAACTAATGGAAAAGAAACTGGGGAAGACCCTGGAGGACATGGGCACAGGGGGGAAGTTCCTGAACAGAACACCAATAGCTTAAGCTCTAAGAGCAAGAATTGACAAATGGGACCTATTAAAATTACAAAGTTTCTGTAAGGCAAAAGACACTGTCAGAAGGAAAAAAACAGCAACCAACAAATTGGGAAAAGGTCTTCACCAACCCCACATCCTACAGAGGGCTAATATCCAATATATACAAAGAACTCAAGAAGTTAGATCTCAAAGAACCAAATAACCTTATTAAAAATGGGGTACAGAGCTAAACAAGGAATTTTCACCAGAAGAAATTTGGGTGACTGAGAAGCACCTTAAGAGATGTTCAACATCATTAGTCATCAGGGGAATGCAAATCAAAATGACCCTGAGATTCTACCTCACACCAGTCAGAATGGCTAAGATTAAAAACTCAATTGACAAGAGGTGATGGCGAGGATGTGGAGAAAGAGGATCACTCCTTCATTGTTGGTGGGATTTTAAGATGGTACAACTGCTCTGGAAATCAGTATGGCAGTTCCTCAGAAAATTGGGCATGACACTTCAAGAGGACCCTGTCATACCACTCCTGGGCATATACCCAGAGGATTCCCCTGCATGCAATAAAGACACATGCTCCACTATGTTCATAGCAGCCTTATTTATAATAGCCAGAAGCTGGAAAGAACCAAGATGTCCCTCAACAGAGAAACAGACACAGAAAATGTGGTATATTCATAAAATGGAATACTACTCAGCAATTAAAAATAATAAATTCATGCAATTTGTAGGCAAATGGTTGGATCTGGAAAATGTCATCCTAAGTGAGTCAACCCAATCACAAAGGAATACACATGAACTGCATTCACAGATAAGTGGATATTGATGAGCTCAGAAGCTTTGAGTACTCAAGACACAATTAGCTAAGCAAAAGATTCCCAAGAATAGGGATGGAGAGGACCCTGGTCTGGAAAAGACTAAATCCGGTTTTGTAGGAGAGTACCAGAACAGAGAAATGGTGGGGAAGGGGGTGATTGGGGAATGGGGGGTGAGAGGACTTATGGGACATATAGTTAGGGGGGGACAGGAAAGTGGAAAGCCTTTGGAATATAAACAAAGAATATAGAAATAAAAAAGATGTCAAAAAAAGAGAGAGATCAGGTAAACCAGGTGTCTGTGAAGAATACTGAATGGGGAAGTGGGTTGTAGAAGAAAATTGGCATCTTTGTAACCATCTATGATAAGGTTGGCAAGGGGTGTGGTGAGTCATTAGCAGTAGCTATTAGAATTGTACACTTTTCAAACAACTCCCATCAAAATTCAGATTCTCAAGGAACTAGAGATTTTCTGGATTGTCTAACATCACTGTGATGGGACATTTATCACTTTCTAAGTTATAAGATCTTTTACAGGGAACAGAACTATAAATTAAAATGAGCCACTGTTATGTGTTCCTATGAGATCATGTGACTTGCAAGTAAGTACTTTAATCCCAAAACTTTAGGAAATAATAATTTGGGTTTGACTTTTAAAGCCAAATAAAGACAGGTCAGTGAGTTCAGAAGTCATAATGGGCTGTACTTCATGAGCTTTTAGAAGTCTGCCAGAATCTCCCATAGGAGCTAAACTCATGACTTCAAGTCACTATGGAGTGCAGTCTTAAAATAAGAGTGTATGCACACACACACACACACAAACACACACACACACACACAAACAAACATACACACACACACACTTAGACTCTCTCACACATACACTACTCAATTTTGTCTTGCTATTTCTTTGAATAAAATTTTAATAAATGCTTCTCTTGGCTTTCTTAAATGTTTTTTTTCTAAATTATGGTAGAAAATCACAATGGATTCCTGTTTACTTATTTTATAAATTATCTGAGCATGCATTTCCTGACCTAAACACTGATGGCCATACCATCAGCGACAAAGTTAGTTTTCATCTACTCCTTTTGCTCCTGCCTAAGATGTATAGTCCAGCTAGGTTAGGAAAACAGCAACATCAGTAAAAACCAAAAACATTAGTTATAAGAAAATGTTGGTTTGGACTGCTTTCATTTTACAAATATTGCAATATGATTTCTTATTTGTTCCTTTTTAAAACTATCTTTCTTAAATTACAACGCTAGATAGCAAAATAAAGAAAAGATGCATTGCTCAAAATGGTGATACTGTAGAGTTGGTATTTTCATTTTCTTCTTAAAGCAAAAGGCTTAATGCACACTCTGAATTGTTACAAGGGAATATAATTCATTTTAGACCTCTGAGGAGTAGTTTACTTCTCTCTCTCACTTCCATGTTTTTTCTAGACATCTATTCAGTCTTTTGTTTCTCTTTTAGGATTAACTTTAAAAAATTAATTCATATAGTTTATACCCTAATGTCAGGCTGGGCAAAGTAAGTTGTGTAGACAAACTTCCAGTCATCAATGAAAGTCTCAGTCTCCACTGCAGAGTGTCCACGGTGTGTGATTACTTTCCAACTTTATTTCAAAATTCTAAGGAAGTAATAATGCTTCCACACAGAAAACCTCTAGATAACAAAAGAATTGTCTCCACAGAATCTGTGGGCTTTGAAAACAAGGCAGATTTATTTACAGAACTTTTCCATGTCAAGGAGCAGGACATGGGAAAGATGATATGATTACAGCCACTTAACAATAAAGGCTAAAAACAGGCAGGCTGGAGATTTATGCTCAATAAAAAATACAGTTCAAGGTTGTTGCTTTCTTTTTATAAAAAAGATGTATTTATCTTATGTATACATGTGCATGTCTCAGTGTATGCGACCACAAAGTTCTGTTGATGTGTTAAATATTCTGGAACTGGAGTTAAGGGTATAAGTGAGTCAACCATGCAGGTGCTGGGACTAAGTGCTAGTCATCTGCAAGAGCATCAAACATTCTTTGTAAGTGAGCTGTCATTCCAGATCTGATTGTTGGTCTTCCATATTGGGGAGATCCTGCATCTCCATGTCTCAGTGTTCCTCATAATCAAAAAGAAATAAAATCTTTACCACAGGGAGCAAGAATTTGCTGAGTTAAGATGACATAGTAGATGACTAAGAATATTTAGCATTGTTCTAACCACATGTCTTATCACTAAGTTAAACATACCTAACAAAAGTCACTTATTGACAGAATGGTTTGTTTTAGTTCAAAGTTTGCAAGGATATATGCATCATGCTATGGAAGGCATGGCAGCGAGAGCTTGAGGTGGTTGGTCACATTGAGTCTATAATCAGGAAGAAAAAAGAAATGGAGGCTGCTGTTCTTTTTTCTCCCTAATGTTCTCAGAGATTTATTTCCATTCTTATATCAAAATTGAGTCACATTAACAATCAACAGAAACTATCACAGAGACTGCTGACCAAGGAAAGGGTAAAGAGCAACAGTGGCCTAGAACACCTGGCAAGGCTATTGGAGTACCCTTTGGCAAGTTTGTGTGCAGCATGAGGAAGCACTTGTAGCTTGAGATCTGGGTGGCACTTACGAGAGCTAGAGGCTGTAGAGATGGGTACATGTGTCTAGGAGATATTATTACTTGTGTCTCTATCATTCAGCAAAGGGTGTTTCAGGGGACTCTTAAGGCAGCAGTGTCTTGACTCTTTTAAATAGGCTTTTTTCTAGCTTACAATGAATAGCTATTTCAGGAAGTTTTTGAATAATGCAAAATGTAAGAGCAACCAGTAACTGTGAATCTTTTATTTTGAGTAGTATTTAAACCAATAAGTGGAGTCTGAATGAATAACTCAGTCTTTAGAACCACTTGTTCCTCATGCAGAGAACAAAGTTCAAGTCCCACTACCCACAACAAGAGACTTTGTACTTCATGCAGCTCCAGCTCCAGGGAATCTTATTCCTATTCTGGCCACTTCATGCACCCACAGAAACATGCACAAATAAAAATAATAAAGTAAATATTTAAAATTAATATATAAAACTGGTCAATGTCCAAAGGTGGTGAGCTTAGTTACCTGTTGAACAATAACAACATAGTGTGAAGAAAAGACTATCACAGGTCTCATGTACAGAGGCCACCTGTACATCATTTATGTGAAAACCATTACCAGAACAAAAATAACAGGGAAGAGCCCCACCTTGTTTCCATGGTGAGGAAGTTTCCATTTGTATCTGAATACACACAGCCATCTATGTGGACTTCTTATTCTACTAATGGGCTGTATATCTTCTATTGAAAACAAGATAATAACAGGACTCAATAAGCAACACAAAAATGAGGCAAAATTATATATATATTCAGAGTCCAAACCAAAACATATTTATTAAACCAAATGCTACTAAGTGCTTACATCTCAGTTACAGCACCACTGACTCATTAGTAGAAACTGATGCAGAAGCTATTTGTCCACAACTCCACAGCTCCAGAGAAAAAGTTTAGTCCAGTGGACCTGATGATATCAGTTGGATATAGCAATTGACACTTAGTCCCTGGGGATACTGCTCCTATTCAATATGGCTGTGTGGAGGAATCCATTGTTACTCAAAGAGCTGAGATCCTCCTCCTAGCACTCAGTTCACCTAAACTACTATGGTAAACAGTGAAAGTTAGCTCTCCCGAAGTTAATATTAATTGCAGTTCCAAACATTTGAGCTAACTATTATCAAAAGTCATTTTTAAAATTATAGAAAAATTGAAAACAACAGCCAACTACTGAGGAGAATCTTTTCAAAATTCCAGAAAATTCAAAATTGCATATGCTATTTGGCCATTCAGTGTTTTAAGGGTACTTAGAACTTTGTTGCTATGTTCAAAAATGTAAGCACTGATAAGTAGCATGCCTCAGTAGCTATATTTCAATCCCCATTTCATCAATAGTTTAATGGTACATGTCTAAAGGGGACTACTTTTGAAAAATAGGCTTAAAATTTTTTCCAATTTAGTAACATCCAATTTTGAGGTCATTAATCATCTCTTTCTAAAATGTCAAGTATCTCTCCATTTTAATATTTTTCTGAATGTTCTGGAAGTTGTTTAGGGTCCTTTTTCATCATTTTCTTTTTGACATGTAGCTTCATACTGTGAGGGTCTCTGTGCCTAACTCATCTAAGCATGGTTTTTCAATAACTTGAAGACATCCCCAGTACTTCCATATGTCTTCCCTTTTATTCTCCCTTGTCGAATAAAAATGGTACCAGAATGGGCATAATATTTATTTTCTAAAATAATCTGGTTTTTCCTTTGGAACAATAAGTCAATCTGCTTCTGGTTTCATAGTTTATTCACTTAGGATTGCAGCAAATTGTTTTCATAGTGGAAAAAGAGAATCGGGTTTATAGCACAATGTGATGTAATAAGATTTCATTTCTGAAGAGTCTGCAAAATGCTAGACAAGGTCAGTGGGTTCCAGAATGATTTTGAGTTACAGCACAGAAGATAAAATATCCTTTTTAAAAATCCTTGCCTGTGGAACATTAGTCTTTTAGGAACCTGAAAAGGGGTCACAACAGTAAAAATAATAATGATGATGGTGATGGCTGCCCCAAAGCTTTACACATTTAATTCAATAACCTTGGAGAAGCAGAGATAGAGGACAGTTTTTAATGGTCATCAAAGAATAATTTGCTTCTAATTGTTGCATGATGTTATCACCTCATAAACAGGAGTTGTCTTATTATTTCGGAAACACTGGTGACTTGCTTGTCTCTTATGCTAATATGCAAGGTTTCTTCAGATCCCTAGCTAACAGTCTCTCTTAGCTGATTCTGAGGTTGTTTTGTTTGTGTTAATTTCCATGTTACTTGAGATTACATTTATGCTAATAATATTCCAAATCTAATAACCATATGTTTCCAGTGTAGCAAGGCTGAATACAATGTGAGTTAATAGTATAATACAATGCTCTAAAAATTTGCTGACACAATATAAAACATTAGCATGCTGTAATTTCCCAAAACTACTCAGGACTACATTAAAGACCCATATGCTGACATGAGCAAAGAGGAGAGTTGCATCTCTTGAAGATCATTTCATTATTTGTTTTTGTTTCATGTCTCAGTTTATTCATCTTAAAGCCTGGGATAGTATTCCCTACATTAACTGTCATATGATATTAGAGGCACAGTTCAATTTATTTTAAGAGTATGCATTTTTGCAGGAAAATGTGTGGGTTTGATTCTTCTGTCTGAGACTGTTTGGTGATGGTATCACAGCTCAGGAATCATTATTCCCTTTCTGAATGGCCCTTTAATCATTACACAGAAGAAAGTTAGGAAGATCTGTTTCTCATGACACACTAGCATCAAAAGCGTGAGTAGTTTAAATTTCCAGAATATCCAGAATAACAGCAGGATCTTCATTTGAGGAGTTCAAGACTTAGTAGCCAGGTGAGAAATCAGTCTCAGCAAGGCCTTTCACAAGAGTACTAAACAGAAGGATTGCAAGTAACATAAGGCATTCACAGATTGCTTAAGAAAAGAGAACTCTTTTGAATTTTTAAATTACAACAATTATTTACTGAGTGTATATAGAAGCTAACTCCTGGGATCAAGCTCTTTTCATCTACCATGACGGTCCCAGGATTGTCAGTCTTGGCTGTCAGACTTGGTGGCAACTGCCTGTACCAGATGATTCATCTCAACATGCCAGAAGAAGATTGATCATTGGATATTTTAGTTGTCTTTGAATGAAACTTAGTTCATAATGAAAAGAAGGTGATATTCTAAGCTATGTGAAAACATTCTTTATCAGAGTAGGTTGAAAATGCTTTGGCTAGGTGTCAGAGCACAGACAGAAAAGGGTTGGCTTCACATGGTCACAGTTTATTTTGAATGTAATTGAAAGCTGCACATGGGTATTCCTACCTAGGAATGATATTAAGAAGTATAAAATCACGATTACTGATTATAATAGAAAAAATCAAGATGGTAGGGTAGTGAACTGGACAAAATTAGAAGTCTGTCAGCCTTATTAGATACACTCTGCATCAGAGCACAATGCTGAGAGGATAGAAAATGACAGTCCCATCTCTTTTCCCCCTTTGTCCTCACATAGGACAGTTTCTAACCCCTCCCTCCCTCCCTCGCTCATTGCCCCCCTCCCCACTTCCCATCCCACTCAATGCAGTGCTCCTCTGTTTCCTTTCCAAAAAGGGCAGACATTCCAATGATATGAACTTAGCACGACATAACACGATGCAGTAAGACTAGATTCAAACCCCCTATCAAGGATGCATGAGTCAATCCCAAGTGAATTCTAGGAAATTCTTAATACAGAACTAGCACAGACATTCATTACAGAGTTAAATTAGTAATTTAGTGCACAGAGGAAATTACTGAAAGACTTTTGGCAGTGCTATCAACTTTCTAAAAGTCCAAGGTTAGCTCTATTGAGTACTGATAACAAACCCCGACATGCCTGTGCACAGGAAAACCTCTTCTTTATGTGCTCTAGAATGCAAGCATCTGCTGGATAGTATCTTGACGGAAAAAAAGAACCATGTGAGGCCCTATGCTTATTGTGCCATAAGTAGTGCAAATAAAATGTGATGTTGGCATAAGCCTTTTGTAATTTAGAGACTCATCCATCCCACGGCAGCATTTGGGCAGTTTAACTGAATATCGTGCAACCATGATATTATGGGTCTCCCATGAGGTCACCCAGCAAAGATTTCATATCCTGTAACAGAACGTTTCATTCTCTGAAATAACAATCCTTTCCAGGGGAAAGAAAGTAGAAATAATAGTATGAAGGTATGCTATCTACAGCTGGCAACTATTTTCTGTGTCATTATTCACCTTACATTTGAAGCTATTTTATAGCCATAGTGCCCTCCATTCCTCCTCTACAGCTGGATGAAACCATCCTCGGATTCCCTTTTTTACTATTACAGGCCTCAATTATTTTATTATCATGGGTATTCCTAGTCTGTGCGTAAAACCTATCCTAAGACAAAAACTCTCCACATTCATCCTTCAGTAAAGCAAACATACTATAAAAATGGTTTTAAGTACCAGACTTATGTCTGGCAAATGCTAGTCCAGTTCCCATCCACATGCCATAAAGAACAATTTCTTATACTGTATTACCAGGTCACATATCAACATGAAGACTGGCAAAATAGCTCCAGCCCTGAAGAGTGAGCCCTTCAATTATAGGTGGCCTGAATAAAAAGAAAAGTTTTGAATTATGTTTTTAACCTGACCTCTACAAATTCTTTAAAACAGTCCTTCCCTGAACCAAGAAAAGTTGGACCATGGCAATCTGTTTAAATGATGCCCATGTTTTTCTTGTTCTCTGTTCATATCTGTAGGTCTCTTATGTATCCCCTAAAATTTAGTTACCATAACAAAGACTACTTGCAACATTATTTTTTTACGATTTATTTTATATTTTATTCTATGTATGTGTGCCTGAGTAAGAAGTTGTGCACATGAGTGGAGATACGTGCTATGGTAAAAAAGAGGGCAACAGGCCCACTGGAGGCATAGTTACAGGAGGCAGAAGTCTTCAGATATGGGCACAGAAAATGGAATCATGTGCTTTGCTGTAGCAGTCTATGTTGATAACCACAGATCTATTTTTCTAGCAAGCCTGGCTTGTTTTTTTCATTCTTTGAACTCTGACACCTCTGTGGTCCTGTCCCTTGGAACTGCTTTCCCTGAGCACAATGTTCTGTCAACTTTCAATGTGCCCTGATGAACACTATTCAATAACATGAACTACATAAATGGCCGTGGGCTAAGAAACCCACTGCACACCTGAAGAGACTATATAGACAAGGCGTGACCCAGAATGCTTTTGTTAGTAAAATCCTACATAAGTGAAAAGAAAATCCAAATGAAGGACAGACAGACCCTTAGCTGACTCACAAGAAATATACTCTGAGCTCTTATACTCTCTTGTAAGAGTTTGCATGTATGCCTGAGGCAATGTGCCACAATATATGAGGGAAACCAGACAGTATATTCTAATGGTGTAATTTCTAGAGAGTAACTATTTTTACTGTGGAAATCAGGCACAGGGTTACTTCATGCATCCATGTATTAAAGCCTGTGAAAATGTGGGATACAAGACTTGATTGATCTAATCTCCTTAGATACCCTGATTTCTCAGAATTAATTATGTCTCAAACAAACCCACAGGAGAAGGTGCAGCTCCCATTACTGGAGAAGAAGCTGAGAGTTCTACATCTTGATCCAACTGCAGCCAGGAGAACACTGTCTCCCAGGCAGCTAGGGGGAGGGTCTCAAAGCATACCCCCAGAGTGGCACACTTTCTCCAACAAGGTCACACCTCCTGATAGTATCATTACTTAGGTCAAGCATATTCAAACCACAACATTCCACTCCCTTGTCCCCGTAACCTTATCCAAACACAAATTGGGGACCATAGCTATCCTAGCCATAGCAAAATCAAACTACATTTATTCCAACTTCAAAAGTTCCAGAGAGTGGCAAAATTAGAGAGGAACTAGATGGAGATGGAAGAAAGGAAGGAGAGAGGAAGTGGGGAAATTGGGCGAGGGTCTGTGAGGCAGAGGGAGACCACAAGCACACTGTGGTGGCCCTTCCCCTTTCATTGTAACACTTTATCAGATTACGATTGTATCCTTAGGATTCATCTTATCTTCAAGTACATTGCTAAGGGCCCTATTTCCAGAAGCAAACCCTTGATTTTTTTTTGTAACTACCCCATAGAGAATAGAATAAGATAGAAGAAGATAGAATAAGCAACTGAATTATTTCTCATTATCTGCTGAATATAGAAGTATTTTAAAGTAGAAGTTGAGAAATGGCTGTCTATTGTAGGAATGACTGAAGAGCCAGAAGAAAACACAAGGGAATAATGTGTCCTTAAAATTCATGTAAAAACCCAGTGTCTCAGTCTGATGTCAATTTGTGATTCATTCCTTCTTCTTCTTCTTCTTCTTCTTCTTCTTCTTCTTCTTCTTCTTCTTCTTCTTCTTCTTCTTCTTCTTCTTTTTTGAGACAGGGTTTCTCTGTGTAGCCCTGGCTGTCCTGGAACACACTCTGTAGACCAGGCTGGCCTCGAACTCAGAAATCTACCTGCCTCTGCCTCCCTAGTGCTGGGATTAAAGGTGTGCGCCACCACCACCTGGTGTGATTCATTATTCTTTAGCCCAATATCATCAAGCAAGTCTGAAACAAAATTAAAAAAAAATAAAAGCTAAGGAAACAGCATGCAAAATATTTTAATATAAAATACAATTTATATATTTTTTTAATTTATATTTTTATTTAGTAGAATTTCAGTATAATTGAGGATCAAAGCTTAATAGGTAAGGTGCATGAAGACTATATGGATTTGTCTTAAAAAGCTGGGCATATAAATAGGGAATTTAGAAAAATTTCTTCAGTAATGACTGATACCTGTTAGTAGTACTATTTTACACAATGTGACACAAAATACTATATTTTTCAAAAATACTAGTGTACATTGTTCATGTGTAGAGCATTTGTTAAGATATTTTAATAGGCAATTATATTTCCCAATTTTAACTTATCAAACAATAGAAGAGTACAAATGATAAAATCACAGGCCCAAGTTTACAGTGATAGTGTTGAGATTCGAACAGAGGAAATCCAGCATTCTCAATCTCAATCTCATACCAATGAAGAAAATAGGAAACAGTCCAAATATCAATACCTGTATATGGGTTGATTTGATAAACATATACTTGGGATGGCTTAGCCACACTCTATTGTTGTGACATTCTTTCTAAAGCCTATGTATACATCATTATTGTAGTCCTAAGTTTGAGGCACAACCCAGAGGGAAGAAACTAAATCAGTAATTAATACAAGACAAAATCTGTTGTTGGGATGTACAGTGATATAGTACCCAAGGCTGAGGTTTGGGAAGTGTCTTCCTGGGAGATTTTCTTCATGGAATTTAAAGACTTGTTGTTGTCTGCCAAATGTATTTACAGCATCATTTTAGTTTTTAAGTCTGTTTACAAACATTTGTCTTATAATGGAAATTTTAAATAGAGATCACCTTATATGCCTCGTAAATCTAATAGTGTGGAATTGCTTTGTGAAACACAGTGATTTATCTAATTAGTTAAAGACTGCTTTCAATGCTGTGCAAAGATTTATTGAGTTTGGCTGCTTGAGGTATTCATGGAAGAGCCTTCAAAAATACCTATTTGTAAACATT
This sequence comes from Apodemus agrarius, assembly GCA_964023405.1. Taxonomy (NCBI): domain Eukaryota; kingdom Metazoa; phylum Chordata; class Mammalia; order Rodentia; family Muridae; genus Apodemus; species Apodemus agrarius. Next base: position 82,507,810 of record OZ030016.1, on the reverse strand, counting down.
TTAATCAAAGCACTTGTGCTATCACTTAGTCATGGGCTGTGGGAGGAATATTAAGACACTGATTTCTACATCACCCTTAATAGCTAAAAGGCACATTTAGCTTTTACATTCAGAAGCAATTTTCTTTCAGAATATTGGCAGGAAGAGGGTGACAACAGGAGGGAAGGCCCAACAGAGAAGGTTGAGCTGGTCTAACCTTATAAAACTGCTTTAAAAAAAGTTATACCTGTTGGTTACTAACCACCCTTCCCTCCCCTCCAAAAAAGGTAACCAAATTGAATCATCTGTCTCTGGCTTTAGAAAATACAGTTTGTGTGACCCATTATTATTGAACTATCAACCAGAATGTTCCATAATGTTAAGGGAAAGTTTTTTTTTCTGTTTTTCCCCTATACCTTGGGTATAATATAGTCTACAGAAAGACAGACATGATTGATTGGTCATATGATTAAGGGTATGTAAATGAAAAGTTATCAATTAATAGAGAGATCATAAGTAAGAGTTGTGACTATAAACGTTGTATTGAAGAAAATGCAAAATCCAACACTAAAGATGTTTTGAGCAAAACAAACTTGTTAACAGTAGTAAACTTGGAAACTAGCTGACTACAGAAGAGCAGGGTTCACAGTTTTACTAACACTACTGTGATACTCAGAGGAAATGGTGTTTTTGAAAATGATAGTGTGGTTTCTGTATTTGAAAAATACTAAAATATAGTCAAATAATATATTTGAGGAGACAATCTAAAACTAAAATGAAGTTTAAATCTAAAACTTAACAAATAACAACTCTTTGAATGTCTACATGACAGATTAGTATAGAAAATAATACTGTTGCATATATATATATATATATATATATATATATATATATAGATGATATAGATAGACAGAGACAGAGACAGGAACATGGACAGAGAAAGAAAAAGAAAGAGATAAAGACAGAGATTGGTATGTGTATGCCTGTGCTGATGTGTGTGCATGCATATATAAAATCTTATTGGACTAAGGATGTAATGTAGTGTCAGAGTACTTACCTCACATGGATGATGCTATAGTTTTTAATACTATTGCTCCAAAACCAAAACAATATCTTATTGGGGAAGAAGAGACAGATTGTACACAAGAAAAATAAGCACTTTTTCTGTAGAAAATGTAGTCAACAAAATACTTGTTTAGGGACAGTAGATTAAGTATTTTATTAAAACTTAGAACTATTCTCTAAAATGCTTTGGATATTTTATCTATGCTGTAGAAATGGCCCTGGATATTGTGGTAGAAGAAATACATGGGTAAACATAGTGAATATATCAAAAGTCGGTTTATCAGTACCTGAAAATATATACATCAGTAAGGCCACTACTGACCCTTCAGGGTATGAATAAATTCAGAGATCAAAGTGTGATTTAATTAGTATATACGGGGGAAGTGTGTGTGTGTGTGTGTGTGTGTGTGTGTGTGTGTATACAGCAAAGGACCAGGAACACTAAATGAGAGAAGGCATAAGATGAATCTCCTGTAGTGACAACACATTGGTATTATTATGGGTCTTCTCTCCAGCATGAAAAGTCTTAGGACACACACACACACACACACACACACACACACACATACACACACATGCACATGACAAATTGACAAGAGAAAACATTCTATTGAATCAAAATGAATCATTCTTGTACCAGAGTCTGAGGAAGTGATGAAGAAATGATGAACTGGGCTGAGAAGCCAGAGAGGCTGTAGAAGGATTTCCTACCTCCTACTCTAAGGGGTAAAATGAGCTTGAAAATTAGTAACAATGAAAAAGGTGAGGTTATCATATAGATAACCCACAAAACCAGCTTCTCTGGCAGAGTAGTGGTGTCCATGGGACAAAAAAGGAAATAAAAAAAACTCTGTTTAAAAATGCTATATGGAATTGACCAGAAAATTCTCAAAAGAAAGGCAAACGGCCAAGAAACACTTTAAAAGGTTCTCAATATCCTGAGCCAGGGGGAAAATGAAAATCAAAACTGTTCTAAGGTTCATTCTCAGCCCATTCAAAATAGCCCTCATCAGAATTCAAATTGCAACAAATGCTGGTTGAAATGTGCCAAAGGGGAACGTTCCCAGACTGTTGGGAGGAATAGAAACTGGTATAGCCAATTTGGAAATTGGTCTGAAGGTTTCACACACACACACACACACACACACACACACACACATGAAATGGAAGTGCCAGGTGATCCACCTATACCAGCCCTGGGCTGTGTACTTCTTACTGTACTTCAGAGATACTGAAAATATTCATTTTCGCCCTACTCATACTAGGTAGAAAAATGGAATATACCTAGACATCCATCCACAGATGAATGATAAGAAGAGTATTGTTTGTATATATATATATATATATATATATATATATATATATATATATATATACATATATATATATATATATATCTTATATACATACATATATATATAAGAATATTACTCAATGGCAAAGAAATATAAAAATCATACTATTTAGAGTTATACAGATGGAACTGGAAGAAAATACTGAATGACTAACTCAGACCCAGAAAGACAAATGCCCCATGCTCTCCTTGATGTGGAGGTCCTACTTCAAAATCCGGTTGTATGCTTTGGGTTTAATTTCCTTCTGGAAGGCCGGGAAATAGAAATGCACACGGAGTGGTGAACTAAGTAATGGGTGATACTAGATTAAAGGAGAAATGGAAAAAGGTGAGAGAGTAGGGGTGGCGCAGAAGAGTGAAGAACATCCAGGAGTGGAGCAGAGGGCTCTGCTGAAGACTACCACCTCACAACTGAATTCTAAAGGTTGAACTGTTAGTAGAATATATGTGAAATGAAAGCAAGAAGTTAAAACAGTGAAGCAGGTGGAAAGAAGACAAGAAAGAAGGTATTGGATAAGCTAACGAAAGTGAAAGTTCCAACTTAAGAAGATGCCTTATTCAAACCCATTAAATAGTAGTGTGAGTTCAAATACAAGTTTAAGTCACAAGAAATAATTTAAAAGTGTTCAAATGGAATTATTATCTATGAATGCACAATGCATCTTGTAGACGATGTGCTAATTAAGTGAAAAATCATATTGCATGACACCTCTCTGGGAGTTCTTAGACTAGGAAGTCCCAGAGGTCTCCACAGCAATGTGAATCATTGCCATTGTCCTTGGTATGCATATCCATAGTAAGATTCCATAAATAAAAGCATCACATACATTGCTTCAGGGCACAAAGGAATCAATTTCAAACTAACCTGGAAATTTCTTCCCTTGCTTCTTGGTAGGTTTCATAATGCTGGAAGGTGTTCCATAGGCTCCAGAGAGAAGATATCAATGTTTTTACCCAGGGCTGAATCATTTATGCAGCAACACCAACCTGCCAGACAAGATGTGCCCTCTAGTACAATAGTAGTGTGACTAATATGGAGTAACTCATCCTTTTCTGATCAGACTTGAGACTTGTTCTATGGGATGGAATTTCATAACAGTACTCAAGACTCTTTGTTGGAAAGGTCATGGGCTTTAGGATAGGAATTGCTTGGCTAAATGGTCACATTGCCATAGTACTGTTTGAATATTTATGTTTGTACTCATAGACCTGTGCTGCTCTTAATTTTGGCCAGAGAAACTTCTTTTAGTAGTAAAAGGCAGTCAATACAGGCAGGCCTGACTGGATAACTGCAAAGGATAGGAAATCAGTGCTCAGCCTTGAACAGGAAAAGAATACCAATGCTTCCCTTCCTCCAAAGCTAAGGGAATATGTCAATGAACTCACAAAAGATATGCTTTCTTCCCCAAGTCCTGCAAAAAATTAAGTCAAACAAAACTCTGAAGTAGATTGGGTAGGTAATGACAAAAAAACCACCCCTAACTGAGAGAGTTATTGCCTGAAGAGGGCTGCTAAGAACAGAAAGTCATTCTGTTTATGGTGACTTGCAAGATCCCCATGTTTCTGTGAATAGCTCCACACTTTTGAAAATATAGGCAGGAGAAACTGTACATAGTAGTTGTTAGAAAGAAACAATAAAAGAAAAACACATGGGATTAGGAAGTGGACAAGTTGGAAAGATAAGGGGAATTTGGAGGGAGAGGTAGGTGTCTACATAGTCATTTCATTATGCATCTGCATGAAATTCTCAATAACAAGAAAAAAATTCAAGTAAGTAGTAATGGCATTAATGAATTAGTAGGGAAATTAGCAATCATCCTCAACATTAAATTGAATAGAAAGGGACTTCACACAGCCATAAGTCAATAGCTAAGGAAGACAGGTGCTACATTCTGCCCTGCAGTAGGTAAAGTGATGGAGTATGTGGGGCTATGACATTTCACCAACTCATGACCATCATGTTAGGAACCGGTCAAAAATTATCAGCCAGTGCAAAATCTAGTGGATATAAGTTTAATGTACAAAAAAGATATTTGCTAAGTATCAAAAACCTCATATTCAATTCATATTAACATGTAACATTTAATCATATAGTTTGTATTAAGGAAAACCCAGAAATCTGTAAAAAAGTGAAAGTACTTTATCGACAAAAGAAGCAGAGAATACACTGTTGTCCTGATGCAAGAGAGTAAATCCCAAGATACATGCCCCATCAGGAAACTTCAAACACACCCTAAACAGAAAGTATCTGTAAAGAAAATGGCATGCATTACTTAAAAAAAGTAATCGGCAAAAATTTAAATATAATGGATGTCTAAAGATTAAAGGAGAATTAAAAGCATATCATAATTAACTATTCAATCATCGATATTTAGTGTGAATTCAGAGAGAAAACTAGTAAAACAGCAGGTGAAATTCAAATGGAGTTCATGGATTTGATAGTAAAATTGATACCCTTCATTTCCTTCCCTATGTTAAATGGGACAGACAAGACATTTTCCTTAGAAAATAAAAAGCAAAGCATCAAAGGATGAATTGGCAACATATTTATAACTCACTTCAAAGTGATTCAAAATAAAGTGTGCTTGTGTACGTTTGAATGAAAAGAACAGAGACATTACAATCATTCAAAAAATACAGTAAAGAATACAAGCCCATCCCTTAGCAGAAGCAAGAATCTTCACTGCTCCACCAATCAGTTTGATACTGTAAACTATTTTACTGAAATTCCAAGCATCTTATAATCTCACACATTACTGTCATTCAGGTCTTAAATGCCTATCAAAGTTCCTATATGCTAAAGGGTCAGCCTGTGGCAATATTTTTAGATGGCAAAAGCTTTAAGTAGGTCTTTGTGGAAGACAGTTAAGTAATTGGGATTATTCTTTTCAGAGCTCCTTTTCACACCAACCACTTTTACTATCTGTCTTCATTTCCTGGCTGCCATTTGGTGAGTGTCTTCCTACTTCAGGCAGTATTGCTGTCATTGATGGTGGCTCCAAAAGGCCCAATGTGACCAGGTCAAGCAAGCACAAATTGAAAGCTCTGAAACTAGAGTGTAATGCAAATATTTCTTTCTTTCAAGTTGATTGCTTTGGGCACTTTGTCACAGGAAGGGAAAACTGACTAGACATTAACAGGTAAAAATGTGTAGATTTTTGTAGCCAGGATGTGGAGATATTCACTACTGCATAATCTCATTCATGCTGTCATTCATACATCTTTCCTGTTAGCATACCAAGGTATCTCATTGCTACAGAATGAGGAATCCTATCTACTTTGGTAGAAAGTGTTTGGTCTTCTTTTCCCCCATAGTTTTAGATATCTCTGTGCTTCTTTTTTCCTTGCACATTGAGAATGAGGTTGTTGAGGTCTACAACAACTTTTCTGCTGAGGTTTTGACATGAAGTAGACATATAGGTCAGCTTAAGAAGCCTCCAATCTTAACTCTGTGCTGTTTTCCAATTCATGAGTACAGAATGCCTTTCTATTTACTTAGATGTTGTATTTCTTTCATCAGCATTTTCTACTTTTAGTGCGAAGATTCAGAGCACATTTCCTTAAAAATGTAGCTAAGTATATACGTATTGTAAAGTCAATTTTAAACAGCAGTGGTATTTTTAAAGTTCCATTTCTATTTCTTTATGCTAATTCAGATGGCTCCTTGATTTACAGTGGAGCTGCATGTTAAAAAAAATGTATCATGAGTTGAAATTCATATACTGTGATGTGTATACATTTATCCAAACCACAAGAAACCACATCTCTGCAAAACAGAAAGCTACAGAGCAATGGCCTTTTGCTTCATGGCCCTGTGGATTATTGGAAGCAGTAGCTTTAGCTATCACCCATGATGTGAAAAGCCCTGTAAGCTATGAGAAAAACCACAATTTGAGGTATTATGTTCACACCAGCATATAGCTAATAATCCATGTCTAAAGTTTTATACATGGAATTATGGCACTGGACACTTAGGCCACATTCAAATAATATCCTTTCTAGAAGTATGCATATGAGGCTAAGTAGTAGTTTGACCTGGTTTTCCTTTTTCTTTTTTTCTTTTTTTTTTTTTTTTGAGTTTAGTGTATATTCTTTAATATACCTCTGTGATCAGTGATCTGAAGTAATTTTTACTCCTGAAGCAAACCGGCCATGAGTACCTCATTTAAAATGTGGATACATTAATGTTCATTGATAATTGTAAACTATCAGATTTAATGAACTGCTCTGCACATTTTCTTCTGAGGTAGTCAGAAGTATCATGACATTCATGTTAAATAGCTTGCTGACAACGGAGAAGGTTATTTCCTGATTTTATCTTTGTATTGTGACGGGAAGCTAATATGGAATGAGCTACAATTTATTGCAACAGACCTTCCTCAGAGACAACCAATAAAAGAGGGATGATATTGCTCTAATGAAATAAGCCTCATGAGTGATTATTTCTAACCAGCGGTTGAGCTTCAGATAAAAGACAGATGGAAATGATAGATTGTGTCTTGCCAAACAGTGGAGATGCTTCCTGCCAGATGTTGAACAATAGAGAATATTTAATTGCAAGGCTAAAAGTTTTGCTTTATTTTCATTTGAGACACATGGCTTGTATGTTTTTGTATGGCTTGGTGTTTTTATTTTTTTTCTGGAAGCTGACAGCTACAATACTGCTTTTAGAAGGCAAAATGAGAGAAGCTCAAAGGCTCTGAAGAGTCATTGCTTAGAAACAGAATACTAGGCAAAACTAGCCACCAGCCTCCATCCAAACAGAGCTAATTCCACTCTGCTGTCATGTTGGTGGTGACATCATGACCACCTTGATGAGTTCATGGATGAGTTCAAATTGCATGAGGGAAACATGTGCCACTGTTACATTGCTGGGTGGGTCCCTCCTAAGGCTCGGTGTACACAAGAACAAACACAACAGGTATCTGTAACTAATTCAATGATCTAGAAACATATACATTGTAACCAAAACCCAAAAAATGCCTCAAATAAGTGACTGTGTGAATGCATTTAATTCATTGTAGGTTATCAAAGTGAGATATGTGTTGATATAGACATATAATTAGAAAAAACAGCTTATAGTGCTTCAGTTGCTCATGACCATGCTGTCACTGCATCATGAGTGCAGATAGAATTCTGATTGATTAGAGGCTCTTTTCACTCTTACTTACAGGTTTGATGTTTATTTTATCCCTATAAAATTCTTTTATAAATAATCGAAAAACATATTTTTACCACGTTGTTACAATAAACTACAAGATAATCTATTACTTGGGCTTTATTTAATTTAATTTAATTTTATTTTATTTTATTTTATTAGAATGCTAACATTGTATAGAAAAAAGTGAGTAAAATTATATGTGATATGACATGACATTTATTTCATAATAATGTTTTAAATTATATAGGATAACAAATTGTTATAATTTATGATATATGAATAGGAATATATATATATATATATATATTTATGTCAATTAGAACAGTTACATATACTATAGAACATTAGCATGTAGCAGTGATAATTCACCTTTAGAAAATTTTCACCTTTACATCTTTAGAGAAACAGCTGCTAATGCTTTTTGCTGATACCTTTTTATTGAGGTGACTGTTGTTTGCAAGACTCATGAGAATTCAGTATTAGGAACATCAGAATTTCTTTTAGTTTCTCCTTGTCATTTTTGATCTTTGACTTAATAATGACTTCACTGCTATTTTCTACCATATTCTGTTAAGAAGATTGAAATATATATTGAGTCCACCCTACCACCTTTGCACATTTTGGATTCAGCATTTGATAATGCAATTGAAAAAAATCCTGCTTTCAATTATATTTGATTATGCTTGTAATTATATTTAAATATGTCAGTTTTAGATTCAGCCTGAATCTGTTTTAAACAGATAAATGTGATAAATGTGATTAGGAGACAAAGTCTCTGGGGTTTTAGTTCTCTCCATAGAATTTGATAATAGTTTTCTCATTCCTCTTATATTTAAGGGGCAGTAGTCAGATGGATGGTTCTCACTCACGGGAACTACAGGTCTTCTCCTGCTATTAAGATTTGGTTTGGATCTCTTGCCTGTGACCACTCTAGATATTTCTAATTTACAGTATTTTTCAACCTATTTAAAAGTTTTTCTTTTAAAAATGTTTACGTGAGAGGCCTCATGAGCATTGTAGAACATCACAGTTATTTTCATCCAGGAAGTGATACAGTGAAAGAAGAGCAAGTGTGGAGATAATATTGGACATTGCATTTATGTGAGGGCGGGCTGGGGCCAGGAGGTAAGGTGAACAGCAGGTTCTGACTGAAAAAGACTCTCCACTAGGGCAACAGGGAATAGGAACCCACATCCCAGCCAGTGTCTGGGTTTAGATCATGTAATCATCATTTCATACTTTCAGTCACTAGTACTCAAGGATTGTTGAGATTTTTTCTTTTGCTATGTATTATAATGCTAAATACTGGTCCCCATGATCTGGTTGCCTCCAGGAATGAGAGAATCAGCACGTAAGTAAAGTAATGTTATGTGACATTTTTCCTTTATCTAAAACTGTTGATTGAATAAAGATCCCAACTTCTTCTTGGGCAGAAAAAAAGGTAGGTGAGGTTTCAGGTCCCAGGCTAGGGTTCTAAATAGGACGAATAGGAGAAAGGAGAGAAGATGAAGAGAGGTAAAGATACCCTGGGATAGGTAAGTCATGAGAACATGGCCATTAGAGCTGTCCAAATGGAGTTAAGAGCTTCCCAAATGGAACATGGCAAGTTACAACTCAGAAATATCGAACAGAAAGTAGATTATAATAGCTTAAAAGGTGGGTATCTGCCCAGCTGTAGTGCATTAAAGGATTATTATAAATATAAATGCTGTGTGTCACTTATCTGGAAACTGAATGATCAAAGATGGGGCAGCAATGAAGAATAATAATTTATTTTTCTTTAAATCGTTGTTTATGATAAATTCTTTACCAGCAATAAAATGAAGATTACAGTCTTCCTAGTGAAAACAGCTAAAAGAATGGATAAAAACTTCAGCAAGAGAACAAAAATTACAGTGAGATCACAAATCTTATCAAGAACAAAAATATGACAGATAGACATTAAAATTATACAAAGGAAATACTTAAATGTTTAGGATAAACCTACATCCTTACATTCGACAAGATAAAGTGGGCATAGTTCTATGAAGCTCATTGTAACAAAAAGAGCATGACTATTGCTAATTGAAATATTTGTCTTAAGATCAAATTTCTAATTAAAATATGCAATACTTCTGACACACAACATCACCACAAGTAATACGCCAAACACTTCTGATACTTGTCTCTTTCACAAAAGGCACAATCAGCATCACCTGACACATCTGGTATATAAAAATTGCAGGAATTGGAGAAGTTAGACAAGAAAATTGGGCAGACATTGGTAAGCATGCAGACACTTCCGTGGTTTCTATTCTTTGATCATGACTCCTAGTAATATGAATCCTAGTAACAATAGTACACACAGTTCATCACAGCAGAACAAAGAGAAAGTTGGAACTCTTTGAAACACTTTTACAGGCACTCCCACCCAACCTGTCTTGTAGTTCCCTGGAGCATCCACATAAAGGGTTTATTTCATATCACCCCAATTCTCTTTCTAATTAGAGTCCACCATTGGGGCCATTTGTAAACATTTTTAGTGCCATGTCAACCTAACATGGTAGAAAGAGATTAGATTAAATTAGCATATGTCCTATTTAGCTTTTTCTGTGAACTTGACAGAGCCTAGAGTCACCTAAGAAGAAAATTTGAAGGATTGCTCAGATCAGATTAGCTTGTAGGGACATTTTGGGGGGGGTTATCTTCATATTTATTTTTTAATTTTGTATTAGATATTTGTTCTATTTACACTTCAAATGGTATCCGTTTTTCCTCGTTTCTCCTCCAAAAACCCCCATCCTATTCCCCCTTCCCCACTGCTCTGCAATACCCCCACTCCCTCTTTCCTGGCCTGTCATTACCCTACACTGGGGCATTTAACCTTCACAGAACGAATATCCTCTTCTCTCATTGATATCTGAAATAGCCATCCTCTGCTACATATGTAACTGGACCCATGGGTCTCTCCATCTGTATTTTTGGTTGGTGGTTTAGTCCCTGGAAGTTGTGGGGGTCCTGGTCAGTATATATTATTCTTCCTTTTATGGGGCTGCAAAACCCTTCAGCTCCTTGGGTCTTTTCTTTAGCTCCTACACTGGGGAACCTATGCTCATTGAGGTAGGAGGGCTTTGTTTATTGTGGGCTGTATCATCTCCAGGCATGTAGATATGAGTTGTATAAGAAAGTTGGCTAAACATGAGACTATAAGCATTCCAGAGATTGAGCCACTAAAAAGCATTTCTTCAAGGTTCTCACCTCTTGTTTCTACTCCAGACTCCAGTGATGGGATGTTACCTAGAAAACCAAAAAACCAAAGTTTCTTTTCATCCCCAAGTTGCTTTTGGTCCTAGTATTTTATCATAGCAACAGATGAAACTAGAACACCATCTACCAGTCTCCAAAGAAAAGAAGGGGGCTGTCCACAAAGAGCCCTGAAGCACCTATATTTTCCTTTGATTTTAAGGGCATTTTCATTCCATGACTTGGCACATTCGTCAGAAGAACTCAAGTTCTGACCTTGGGCTGGACATCATCTTAGACAGGTGCTCTCTTTTCTTCCCATGGTTATGAATTTCTTATTTTCAACTGTACTCTGGCTGAAATTGACCCACAACTGCAGCATGATGTCCTAAGTATTTCCTGTACTGTCAGAAACATTTCAGAGAGATATGTCTAATTGTAGTATGTTTGTTGCCATCACTAGTTTTTTGTTTGTTTGTTTGTTTGTTTTGGTGTTGGTAACTTGGTTTTTTGGGAAGATAAGAATAACCTTCATTTTACCAAAGTACATTCTGGTTCTTTAAAAAGGTACCTTGCTACAGCATTTATAATTCCTTGAATTTTAATGAATATCTCAGAATTATATTTTACTAGATGTTGAATATATTATGACAAAAGATTGTAATTAGGTAAATCTAAAAAGTATTTGCCATAATTAAAGAACTGTGTTAAATTAAATGCTTCAGTAAGAAAATCTCAAAGAATATCCTAAATAATTTATATTTCATGAGCTATGGTCATAAGATTTTCTTGTAAATCCAAGCTCTAGCAGTTCTTCCATGAACAACAGTAAAAAAGAAAGACATAGATTAAATAGTGATCAATGGAAGACAGGAACAGAACAAACAACTTTCATAATATCCAGTTCCATATTAATATATTAATGTGTACCCATTCTTGTATAACTAAAACCATGTCAATAGTTAACCAAGACTCCTCTGTTGCACTTAGCAGTTATAATAAAATGTTTTCTGAAATATCTTTTATACATTTGGATTACAGTAAAATGGCTTATCTTGCCAGAAAATGTTAAGTTACATAAATGCCCAATCTCTTCATGGTTTTCCTGTCTTTGCTTCTTTAGTTTTGTAATGGAACTTAAACTTTGTTTTCTCAAATATACTACCCTTCTCTTCTTTATAGAGATGACTATGAAGCAGCTGAAACTTTTCTTATTCAATATCCATTTCTACATTCCATCTGCATTCTTAGATTTTTAAAGACTACTCATCTGTTCCATAGTTTCTACTTTTCATGTTGTCTTTGAGTTCCCATAAAGACCTTGGCAGTCATAATTATATAAGAACTTAGTATTTTTTTAAAAAAACCTCACTACCTACTTTTGAAAATCGTATTGTACTATTTCTTCATTCTAATTTAAGGAGGTTACATGGGTACTCCATCTCAGTGCTTGCTCCATATTTCCTTTTGCAAATCCAGAAGTCTGCATCTTCCTACTAGTTCTCTCTCCAAATAGTTGTCAAGAAAATTACAAAAATGATTCTTTGGCATCAACTTCAGAAGAGTTACCTAAGAACATCCCTAAACCTAAGGACCTCTTAGACAATAAGGTAAAGCCATTACTAACAGTTTAGTATGTTTTATTCTAATTGATATGTATGCAGGTGTTTTGACTACATGCATGTTGGTGCACTCTGTGGTATCTGATGTATATGGAAACCAGAAGAAGATTCTGCTAGTTTCTTGGATACTGTCTTATTGCTATTAAGAGGCACTACAACCAAGACAGCTCTTACTAAAAGCAACAATAACAATAACAATAACAACAACAAAACATATTTTGTAATTTGGGAAGTTTTTATAGGGTTAGTCCTTTATCATCATATCAAGAAGCATATAGGAATGGACGGCACTTGGGGAAGTTTTTGAGATCTTCATATTCTGATCTACAGGCAGCAGGCTGTGAGAGAGCTAGGCTGGACCTTTTAAATCTCAAACCCACCATCAAGCAACACACCTTATTCAATAAGGCCATACCTGCTCCAACAAGACCATGATTCCAAATCCTTCACAAACAGTTCCACCAGTTGTAGACCTAGCATTTCAACATATGAGATTTGGGGGGTCTTCATTCTAACCACCAGGGACCCCTAGAACTCATGTGAATGTTGGAAACTGGACATAGATAAACTGGAAGAGCAACACCATCCAGCAATCTTTCCAGCCTGCAATAACTTTATTCTGAATGCACAGCATTAGCATGGTTTTTCTACTCTTTCCTTACATGGTTTGATGTCAAGACAAACTCACAAAACTTCACCTTGATTACCTAAAAAAGTTGATTACTCCCTCAATGAGCATTGCTTGAGAAAGCAGGATAGTTTCCTAAACAAATCCACTGATGGTTGCATATATATGGACTAAGTAAGGTTTTCTAGAAGTTAAGACTAGAAAGGAATTCAAAGTCCCCACACATTGGCCAAGACTTGAACATTTTTAATATCCAAACATCTACATAACACCAGAGGGGGGCACACATAGCTCATCAGTGATTAATAGAAATAGAACACTTATGAAGCCTGAAGGTTTTCAGAAATTAAATGCCAACATTGTGGTTCCAACTCTATGAAATATTCATTATAAAAACAATGTTAAGTACACAGAAACTGGCCTGTAACCCCAGTGCTCTGGAGGTAGGGACAAGAGGACTGAGTGTTCAAAGCGAATCTGACTGAACCAAATGGAGAGGAGTGAACTGTAGCAACTACAGACATATGGCCTTTGAACCAGACTTTGAGTTTTATTTTGTATTATTTCTTTCATGTAAAAAAGCTATTTGCTTTGGGAAGTTTTGATTCTTCCTAAGGTCCCTTCTCACAACGTAGTAATGATCTCTGACACTTATGTAACTATGATGGATAGATTTGTGTCAATTTGATCTAAGTTATAGTCATTTGAGAGGAGGAACCCTAAATTAACAAAAATGCCTTCATAAGACTCTGCTAGAATCAAAAGCCTATGATATAGTTTTTAAACTAGTTATTTTTGGAAGAGGGACCAGCCCACTGTGGGTGATGCCATCTATGGGATTTGGTCCCATGTTTATAAGAAAGCAGGCTGAGCAAGCCATGAGGAGAAAGGCAGTAAGTAACACTTCTCAATGGCCTCTGAATCAGCTCCTGCCTCCAGGTTCCTATCCTACTTAAGTTTCTGTCTTAACTTCCTTTATTCAACAATGATCTACAACATGGACTGTAAGCCAAATAAACCATTTCTACCCCAACATGCATTCAATTAGGGTGTTTTGTCACGGCAATACAAGCCCTAATTAGGACTTTGACTTCTGAAATTTGGGCCTCTGTTCTTTAGGTATGACAGCCCTACAAAACCTTTCACCATTTTCTCCATCTGAAAAATTCTATTGTGATCTGCTTGATGTGGCTTTCACAAATAGAAAGGGAAGAACAATTGTCTTTATTATCTTCAAGTCATGTGACTCAGCCTCCTAGGAGATGAAGAAATATCACAGGAGGAGCAGTCTGGTTAGAAGCACGAATATCAGATAATGGATCTATAGCTTATTGATTTTTCTTCCATGTTATGTAACAGGGCACTAGAATATCAGGACACATACCCAGTAAATAAGTCTCATTTTCATTTTTATGGTATAGAATATATCCCATTGGTGCTCACGATTCTTCCATGTACATCAATTTTCACCAAAGCTACTATGACCATTATTAGTCATGAAATCCAATGTTCTCAAATACTAATTCTTGAATTTAGAACCAAAAAACCAAGTTCCTTCTCCCCACTTTCCCTCCCAGGTCCCTCCCTCCATCCCCACTAGGGAATGCTTCTTCTCCCTCCAAAGTGGGCTATTCAACATGTTGACATTTTTGAGTGGACTGTATCTCCAGTATTCTGTCCTTTTTTTTTCTAATACCACTTATTAATGAGTACATACAATGCATGTCCTTTCGGGGCTGAGTTATCTCACTCAAGATATTTTCTAGTCCCATCCATTTGCCTGCAAATCTCAGGATGTCCTCATTCTGGTTTTTTTTTTTTTGTTTTGTTTTGGTTTGGTTTTGTTTTTGTTTTTGTTTTTGTTTTTGTTTTTTTTTTTGGTTTTTTTTTTGTTTTTGTTTTTTTTTTTGTTTTTTTTTGGGTTTTTTTTTTTTAGATTTATTCTTTATTTACATTTCAAATGAATTCCCCTTTCCTGGTTCCCCACTTCCCAAAAGTCCCATAAGCCCTCTCCCCTCCTCCTGTTCTCCAATCAACACCCACTACACCAGCTTCCCTGTCCTGGTGATCCCCTACATTGCTGCCAGCCTTTCCAGGACCAAGGGCTTTCCTTCCTTCCTCTTGGGCATCATTTGATATGTAACTTGTGTCTTGGGTATTCCAAGCTTCTGGGCTAAATATCCACTTATCAGTGAGTGTATACCATGTGTGTTCTTTTGTGTTTGGGTTGCCACACTTAGAATGATATTTTCCAGTTCCTCCCATTTGCCTAAGAATTTTATGAATTCATTGTTTTTAATAGCTGAGTACTATTCCATAGTTTAAGTACAGCACATTTTCTGTATTCATTCCTCTGTTGAAGGACATCTGGATTCTTTCCAGCTTCTGGCTATTATAAATAGGGCTGCTATGAACATAGTGGAACATGTGTCTTTATTACATGCTGGGGAATCCAATGGGTATATTCTCAGGAGTGGTATAATGGGGTTCTCCCATAATATCATGCCCATGTCACTTTCTTTTTTTTTAATTAGGTATATCCTTTATTTTCACTTTAAATGTTGTCCCTTTTCCTTATTCCTCCCTCCCCTGAAAATCCCATAAGCAATCTCCCCTTCCCCAATCAACCCACCCCTGCTTCCCTGTCCTGGTATTCCTCTACACTACAGTGTCAAGTCTTTCCAGGACCAAGGGCCTCTACCCCATTTTGTGTCCAAGAAGATCATCCTCTGATACCTCTTTGGTTGATGGTTTTGTCCCTGTGATACCCACAAGTGCTTGCTGATAGGAGCCAGATATAGCTATCACCTGGGAGGCTTAGCAGAGGGGGAAAGTCTCAACCAGCCATTGAATTGAGCTCAGGGTCCCCAATGAAAGAGATAGAGAAAGGACCAAAAGAGCCTGCCCAGTTTTCTGAGGAACTACCAGACTGATTTCCAGAGTTGTTGTAACAGTTTGCAATCCCACCAGCAGTGGAGGGGTGTTCCTCTTTCTCCACATCCTTGCCTGCACCTACTGTCTCCTGAGTTTTCGATCCTAGCCATTCTGACTGGTGTGAGGTGAAATCTCAGGGTTGTTTTGATTTGCATCTCCCTGATGCCTAAGGATGTTAAACATTATTTTAGGTGCTTCTCAGCCATTTGATATATAGCTGAGTAATATTTCATTGTATAAATGAACTACATTTTCTATATCTATTCTTCTCTTATGGGACATTTAAGTTGTTTCCAGCTTCTGGCTATCATAAATGAGGCTGCTATGAACATAGTGGAACAAGTACTCCTGTGGCATGGTAGAATATCTTTTTGTGTATATTCCCAAGAGTGGTGTGGCTTAGTATTCAGGTAGCTCTATTTCCACTTCTTTGAGGATTGATTTCCAGAATAGTTGCACCAGTTTGCAATCCCACCAGCAATGGAGGAGTGTTCCTTTGTCTCCACATCCTCGCCATCATGTGTTGTCATCTGAGGTTTTGATCTTAGCCATTCTGATTGGTGTAAGGTAAAATTTTAGGGTTGTTTTGATTTGAATTTCCTTGACTACTAAGGACTTTGAACAATTCTTTAGGTGGTTCTCAGCCATTTGAGATCCCTGTTTTGAATTCTCGTTTTAGTTTCGTACCCCATTTTTTGATTGGGTTGTTTGGATTTCTGATGCTTAGCGTCTTGAGTTCTTTATATATTTTGATTATTAGCCCTCTATGGGATGTGGGATAATTGAAGATTTTTTCCTAATCTGTAGGATACCAATTTGGCTTATTGTGTATGTCCTTTGCCTTACAGAACCTTTCCAGTTTCATGAGGTCCCATTTATCAATTCTTGATCTTAGAGCATGAGCCATCGGAGTTCTGTTTTGGAAATTTCCCCCTATGCCAATGTGTTCAGAGCTCTTTTCCACTTTCTGTTCTATTAGATTCAGTGGATCTGGTTTTTATGTTGAGGTCCTTGATCCACTTGGACTTGAGCTTTGTACAAGGGGACAATATGGTTCTATTTTTATTTTTTTACATACAGACAGCCAGTTAGATCAGCACCATTTATTGAAGATGCTTTATTTTTTCCACTGGATATTTTTGGGAATTCAAGGCCCATACCTAAACATAATAAAAGCAATTTACTGCAAACCAAGAGCCAATATCAAATTAAATGGAGATATACTTGAAGCAATCCCACTAAAATCAGGGACAAGACAAGGATGCTGAGTCTCCCCATATGTATTCAATATAGTACTCAAAATGCTAACTAGAACAATAAGGCAACAAAAAGATTAAGGGGATACAAATTGGCAAAGAAGAAATAAAGGTATCACTATTTGCAGATGATAAAATAGTATACATAAGCAACCCCAAACATTCTACCAGAGAACTTCTTCAGCTGATAAACAACTTCAGCAAAGTGACCGGATATAAAATTAATTCAAGTAAATCAGTAGCCTTCTTTTACACAAACAAAAATCTTGCTGAGAAATTAATTAGGGAAACAACTCTCTTAACAATAGCCACAAATAATATAAAATATCTTGGGTAATTCTAACCAAAAAAAATGAAAGACCTATATGCCATATAATTTCTTTACACCTGGTGACCTTGGCACAGAACTGTCTAAAACCTCACAGGTAGTTTGACTGGATGGCTCCTGAAAAATAATCCATGAAAAAATAAAAAAATTAGCTGCCACACATTAATTATGCTGAAAAATAATTCAATATAAATCAAGTTTTATTCTCTTTTCCTAGTTCATTCCAGATATTTTATATTGTGTTATTTTGATTGTCCCATGAGTAATATCTGACTGTCCCAAATAAGAGAGCAAAGGAAGCTTCTATAAACTATGTCATTAAGAAAACCATCATGTTTTTGTTGATCTCTAAAGAAGTTACAGAAGTATTATGCACTCTGTCATGGTTTAAAAGATTTTTATTCTTCCCTACTTTGTAGAAATATTCCAAAACTATAGCTTCCAGCTGTCAATCAACCTGCTTGTATCTGTCCTTTCTCTTGATTACTGTGTTCCCAGGGAATGCTGAGGACAGCTTAGTTATACAAGTGTACATGGAAAGGCACAGAAAATGAGTTTGATTTCTGAAAATATATCAATTTGCCTTGAAAGGAACTACTCCTATACTTTTCTGAGTACATCCTGAAATCAAATAGACCTAGAGAGACATGATGTATCAACAGATTTTTACCACTTTTCTTGGGCGATGGTCTCACTCCTATAAACATAGTGTGGTAGCTTCACAAATCCTACCAAAAGAAATAACACTAACCATTATTTTCTATACTATCACCCACTAGAATACAAACATCAAAAAATAATATGTCATGGCTGCACAAAAAAATATAAGACAGTAACTTGAACACATCATGTAGAAAAACAAGACCATATTCCCACACTCAAAAAAAAAAAAACAAAAACAAAAACAAAAAAAACAACCTACCAATTGACTGCTGAATGTTCACTACAGGATTATAGACATGAAGTCATTATTGTGATTTATTTTACACACTTTCTGTATGCAAGAAAGAATAAATGTTTCAGAGCTTGAGACAGAGCTAGATTCAGTGTTAATAGTGATGATTCAGTGGTAATTAGCTATTATGAGGCCTGGTCTATGCAGACCAAGTCAAATAGTCCTCTTCTTTCCTGCAGGCTTAGGATTTGATGCCTGTGACTTACCCTCCTGAACTCCAGATCAAACTATCAGTGAGACATGTGGCTTACCAGAAATCCCGGGCAAAGTGAGAATAAAGAAACAGGCCTTGGAAGGATAAGGCATAGAGTTTGACATGAAGAAAATAGGGGCAACTGTTGTGCCTCATTTGAGAGCCCCAAAAGACCACCAAGGAACTTACTCTGATACAATGAGGCAGTCACCCTAGAGTGTCTTTTATTTAAGCTTGAGATTGGGTACTGACAACCATGATAGAAGGGTGGATCAACCTTGACCCCTCAGCAGGACAAGATTTTATAGGAAATGGCAAGAAAATTTCTACCCTGCCAAATATCTAATTGAATGACTACTATAAGCCAACAGGTGGGTGCTCTGAAGCAAAACAAGACCATCAGTCTGAAAATACATCTGAAACGGTTCAGACTAAATTTGATTGGCTGTTGCCAGGAATTATCTAGGGAGTATCTCTGGATATGGACCAAGGTCAAGCTATGGAGTCCTTCCTGGTACGTGGGTGTAGCTTGAATTCAGCTACAGGTCAAATTATCAGGCTCCTTTTTTTCTTTTAAGAGAGAGGCCAGTCCCAAATTGAAGTAGGTTTGGCCTCTCAATAACTCTTTTGGCTAGAAATAAATTTTCACATGACATCCACACTGCTTACCCTAAATAGTAATGAGTTTCTTTTCTTAAATTGACCAATAGTATGACAGATAATTTCTGAGGCAAATACAACCAGATACAACAATATGGAGCTTCCTAGTTTTCTTTACATCACTACCAATAACATCATTACCAAAACAACCTGGGAAAAGGGTTAAGTTCATCATATAGATTACAGTTTATTATTGAGAAAATTTAGGGCAAGAGCTCAGGGTAGAAACTTGAAGTAGGAACTGAAGCAGAAACCATGAAGAAATTAAGGTTTCTCACTTGCTTTCAGATTCATTCAGCTACCTTTCTTATATAGCCCAGGCCTCTCTGCCTAAGGATGGAACCTCCTTTGGTGAACTGAGCCCTTTTTATATCAATAAGAAATAAAAAATCAAAACAAAAATGCCCCACAGTCAAGTCCATAAAACAGCCTACTAGAGACAACTCATTCATTCAAGTTTCCTATTCCTCCATGTGTCAAGTTGACAACCAAGAAAATCTATCTTAGTGAAGCAGCAGAAAAGGAACACTTTTTCCTTCTGACCCTCCACATTGTCATTTAGACACTTAAATAATTATTAAATAAACTATAAAGGCTATCCAAAAAATTAACAACACATCTCAAGTATGCATGCACCAATTAGAGCACCCCAAACATCCTATGTACAAATGCTGGCTCACAGGCAATGTGGGGCCTTCTACCATTCAGAAGTCTTTCTTATATAGGCTGCATAGAACAGTTGCCTGTCTGTAGAAAACTCTCAGTCTATACAGACTCTTCCTAAGTGATGAATGAAATAGAGGAAAGAGCATATTATCTATTTAACAACAGTTTAAATTCAAAATGTGCAGAAAGAATATTTGAAGGCGGTGAGGGAGATATTAATGGATAAACGTAGTACTACATTAAATAGAAAGTAGTCAAATTTATGAGGCATCTCTGAGCAGGGCTGAAACTGGACATCCGAACATGTATCACTGGTTTTCTGCTGGGAATAGGGAGGACATAAATACTTTTATGATGAGAGAGAGCTTTGGTCCTCTTCTCACTGTCATCTATGTTTTCCAAATGTGGTGAATTTTCTCAATGCTTTCCACACTGACACTCATGGGATATTTGTATTTTTACTGACACCCCCATTTATTTTGTTTTGGAAAGTGTGATTTTAGTCACACATGCACACACACACACACACACACACACACACACACAATCACACACACACACACACACACACACACACTGGCACACATGCACACCACACAAATGCATCTCTCCTTTGTCTAATTTTCTCACATCTCCATGTCCTTTGCTGGGCTCACCTTTCTGTCAGTTGCAAACTTTTAAGGTTCAGCGCACAAATCATCACTCTTAAAGACTTCTTCCTTGACTTTTGTAGGTGATTATTTCCAGCATGCTGCAAAACACTATGGCCCACAACTTGTTACATTTTCCCAGAAAATTATGCTATTTTGCTTCATAATGTAGTGATTTGTGCCTTCTTATTTCATGGACTAGAGAGCAGTCATTTAGCAGCAAGAACTTGTTCATCGTCTGTGAATGGCCTCCTGCATTAGTGAATACAGCAATAACATATTTATGCTCTATATAATATTCTTAGAAAAGACATGCAAAATTGAACTAGAAAAATTGGAAAGCTTGATGTCTTATCTATTATTTAGTGCTCAAACGCCACTATTTGAAAGTTTGCACCTTTATTCTTTACTTTCTTTTTCTTTTGTCCTTAACCTCTCAAAAACACACACCTACATTTTCTATATGTGCTTAAAGAGTCTGATTCCAATGTCAGAGCTGAAGTGGGCTTCTTTGTTTACATGGCTTACATCATCCATATGATATTAAAATTAGGCACCTTGAAAACAGTACCACTTCACAGTACAATTAATATTTTGTTGTTGTTGTTGTTGTTTTTTGAGACAGGGTTTCTTTGTGTAGCCCTGGCTGTCCTGGAACTCACTCTGTAGACCAGGCTGGCCTCAAACTCAGAAATCTGCCTGCCTCTGCCTCCCAAATGCTGGGATTACAGGTATGCGCCACCACCGCCCAGCAATTAATATGTTTTAATCATTATACTGAAGTATGAGAAATTGGCTTTAGCTTCAGTTATTTTTCTAGATTGACACCTGCCAGCTAACAAATTCTTCACCTAAAAGAATTCTGCCCAGGCAGGAGCAAGCAAAGCAAAATGTGTCACTGCTAAAGGGAAAGTGTTGTGGTCCTTCACTTTGTGAATTGTAAAGGTAAAAGAGAATAGAAATATCTTTGTGCAAATATATCTAAGATGTTGAAATAGGAAAAAACTATAGAGTAGCAATGTTTTCAAATATCTTTAGTCCATGAAGAGGTTCGACAATTTAGAAATTTTTGAACTTTGATGTAGGAAGGATAGCAACATAGAGAAGATAAATTTAGGTTGGTATTCCCAATCTGACCAATCGCTAAATTCTTATTGGCTTATAAGTAAAGGTTTGATTAAAATCCCCACTGTAAACCTCAGGGCTCTGCATGGATTTACATTTTCTGTGCATATAGACTTTTGCTTGCTGAAAATGTTGAGGGTTATGTGTAGGTTTAAATAATGTTGTTAAACAACCTAAAACTTTCTTTTTTAAAATTATTTTTTATTTTCTTGATTATAATACAATTACATGCTTTTCACCTTTTCTACCTCAAAATTTTCCTGTATACTATTTTTTCTCTCCTTCAAATTTATGGCTTCTCTTTTATAAATTATTATTACATAGGTATATATGTATATACACTTATATATGCATATATATTTCTAAATTTAACCTGCTTAGTGTATACATACATACATACATACACACACACATACACACACACACACACACACACACACACACACATATTAGTGCTGAGGGTTTGGCATCACTTGTTTTGGTACAATCTACAGTATGGAAAAAGTATTGCTAGAGAGAGAGAGAGAGAGAGAGAGAGAGAGAGAGAGATTTCTACAATAAAGTCCAGTACCTGAATCACAGAGATTGCTGTGGAAATAGGTATAGAAAGATTGTGAAATCTAAAGTATTGGGGTATTTGCTGTGAAACTGCATTTTTCTTTAATGTCAAAAGGTATGCACATAAATCTCACCAACATGACTATCTAAACTTGAGCTGAATAAGGACAACAATGGATGGGAGAAAGACTAAGAAACTTCAAGCCTACACATAGAACTAAATGCACCTAAGAAATGCTGAGAGTGGTAAACATGGTATTCTCCAGTTAAGAGCACATCAGTTGATTACCCAATGCTAAATGACCAGTCTCTAATACATAAATGCCTATAAGATTATACAGACTGGCTTGGCCATACTTAGAAATTTACACATATGGGCTTATTATTCATTTGAAAAACAAATAATTTTTCTCACATAGAAAAAGGCTTCTCATAATGGGACCCTCTTACAAGAAGCAATTTTTAGTTGATTATACACAAGAAGCACCATATTTACATAAAAGAAATGAGATAGCTTTCAGTGTTTTCTACTTTTCATTTTCTGAACAAGCATGGCCTATTTCATCCCCTTCTGCTTATAGTCTATGATCTGATCTGTGATTGTGACAGCCACTTGGATTTCTTGGCTATCATTTGCAAATATGATATCATCTTGGCTCCCGGATGCTGGATAGATATGACAGGCAGAGCCAGGTACACAGACAAAGCCTGAGTCTAACATCACTTGGGTCTCAGCCTGTCAGGTTTCTGCCTGCACCCAGGGCCTGGGCAGGTCTGCTGAACTTCTGTGTGCCAACCCTGTCACGGGACATTTGCCCTGCAGACTGATCAGCACTTGGAAAAGGTCCCCGCAGTATCCTCCATCTTCCCTCCCTGACTGAGCAGACAGGCAGCACAAGGTTCATAGAGATAACCCAAGTATAACTTTGCTTGGGGCAAGACACACCATGGCTCCAACAGCACCCAAGAAGAGGGCAGCCCATAAGCAATCTGTGCCAGGAGAAACTCGGTCATCCAGTGGTGCAGAAATAGCCTTACAGGCTCACAGGAAGTTCAAGCACCAGACAGTGACAACAGGAACAACTAAGTCCAGAGATAACCAGATGGCAAAAGGCAAATGTAGGAACATTACTACCAGAAATCAAGGCAATATGGCAGCATCTGAACCCAATTCTCCAACAACAGCAAGTCCTAGATAGCCCAACACACCAGAAAAAGAAGATTTGGATTTAAAGTCACTGGTCATGATGCTGTTAGAGGAACACAGAAGGACATAAATAAATCTCTTAAAAAAATACAGGAGAAAATGGATCAAAAGGTAGAAGCCCATACAAAGGAAACACAAAAATCATTTAAAGAAATTCAGGAGAATATGGGTCAAAAGATAGAAGCCAATAGGGGAAATGCACAAATCACTTAAAGAGATACAGGAGAATGTGAGTCAATAGTCAGAAGTTATGAAAAAGAAAAGACAAAAATCTCTTAAAGAATAAAAGGAAAACACAAACAAACATGTGAAAGAACTGAGCAAAACCATCCAGGATCTAAAAACAGAAGTAGAAACAAATAAGAAATCTCAAAGGGAGAAAACTTTGGAGATAGAAAACCTTGGGAAGAAATCAGGGGCCATAGATGCAAATATCAAAAACAGAATACAAAAGATAGAAGAAAGAATCTCAGAAAGCATTGACTCTAAAAAAATGCAAAATTCAAAAAACTTGTAACAAAAACATACTGGAAATCCAGGACATAATAAGAAGACCAAAACTAAGGATTATAGGTATAGATGAGAGTGAAGATTTACAACTTAAAAAGCCAGCAAATATCTTCAAGCAAATTCTGGAAGAAAATGTCCCAAACCTAAAGAGAGAGGTGTGCATGAACATACAAGAAGCCTACAGAACTCCAAACAGATTGGACCAGAACAGAAATACCTCCCGTCACATAATAATCAAAACCCCAAATGTACTAAACAAAGAAAGAATATTAAAGGCAGTAAGAGAAAGAGGCCAAGTAACATATAAAGGAAGACCTAAAAGAATTTCACCAGACTTCTCACCAGAGACCATGAAAGCTAGAGGATCCTGGGCAGATCTAATGCACACTCTAAGAGAATACATATGCCAGCCAAGAATACTATATCCAGCAAAACTCTCAATCACCATAGATGGAGAAACCAAATATTCCATGACAAAACCAAATTTACATAATATCTTTCCACAAACCCAGCCCTTCAAACTAAAATAGGTGGAAAACAACAATACAAGGAGGGAAACTTCACCACAGAAAAAACAAGATAGTAACCTTCTTTCATCAAACGAAAAAGAAGATAACCACTCAAACATAAAAATAACATAAAAAGTGATAGGAAGTAATAATCACTATTTCTTATAAGATCAATAGACTCCATTCCCCGATAAAAAGATATAGACTAACAGAATGGATATGTAAACAGGACCCTACATTTTGCTGCATACAGGAAACATACCTCAGTGTCAAAGACAAACACTGCCTTAGAGTAAAAGGCTGGAAGACAATTTAAACGCAAATGGTCTCAGGAAACAAGCCAGTGTAGCCATTCTAATAGCAGATAAAATTGACTTTCAACCTAAAGTCATCAAAAGAGACAAGGAAGGACACTTCTTGCTGGTCAAAGGAAAAATCCACCAAGAAGAACTCTCAATTCTGAACATCTATGCTCCAAATGCAAGGAGCATGCATATACATATACATATACATATACATATACATATACATATACATATACATATACATATGTGTATATATATATATATATATATACACATATACATACACACACACACACACACACACACACACACACACACACATATATATATATATATATATATATATATATATATATATATCAGAAGATCAAACTAATTCCTTGCCTCCTATCAGATCACTATGGAATAAGAGTGGTCTTCAATAGCAACAAAAACAACAGAAAGCCCACATAGACATGGAAACTGCCCAATGCTCTACTCAATGATACCTTGGTCAGAGAAGAAATAAAGAAAGAAATCAAGGACTTTTTAGACTTTACTGAAAATGAAGGCACAACATACCCAAATTTATGGGACACAATGAAGCAGTGCTAAGAGGAAAACTCATAGCCCTGAGTGCATCCAAAAAGAAAGCATACAATAGCAGCTTAATGCCAAACCTGAAAGCCCTAGAACAAAGAGAAGCTAATTCACCCAGGAGGAGTAAGACAGGAATCATCAAACTCATGTCTGAAATCAATCAAGTGGAAACAAATAGAAACATATAAAGAATCAACAAAACCAGGAGCTGGTTCTTTGAGAAAATCAACAAGATAGATAAACCCTTAGCCAGACTAACCAAAGGGCACAGAGACAGTATACAAATTAACAAAATTACAAAAGAAAAGGGAGATAAAACAACAGAAACTGAGGACATTCAACAAATCATCAGATCCTACTACAAAAGCCTATATTCAAAACAACTGGAGAATCTGGAGGAAATGGACAATTTCCTAGATGGATACCAAATACCAAAGTTAAATCAGGATCAAATAGATCATCTAAACAGTCCCATAACCCCTAAAGAAATAGGAGTCATAGAAAGCCTTCCAACCAAAAAAAGCACAGGACCATCTGGTTTTAGTGCAGAATTCTTTCAGACCTTCAAACAAGACCTAACACCAATATTCTTCAAACTATTCCACAAAATAGAAACAGAAGGAACACTACCCAACTCATTCTAGGAAGCCACAATTACACTGATACCAAAACCACACAAAGATCCAACAATGAGAACTTCAGACCAATTTTCCTTATGAACATTGATGCAAAAATACTCAATAAAATTCTTGCCAACTGAATCCAAGAACACATCAAAAAGATCATTTAACATGATCAAGTAGGCTTCATCCCAGGGATGCAGGGATGGTTCAATATAAGGAAATTCATCAATGCAATGTACTATATAAACAAACTCAAAGGAAAAAACTACATGGTCATTTCATTAGATGCTGAAAAAGCATTTGACAAAATCCAACATCCTTACATGCTAAAAGTCTTGGAAAGAACAGGAATTCAAGTCCCATACCTAAACATATTAAAAGCAATAAACAACAAACCAGTAGCCAACATTGAAATAAATGGAGAGAAACTTGAAGCAATCCCACTAAAATCAGGGACTAGACAAGGCTGCCCCCCTCTCCATATCTTTTCAATATAGTATTTTAGGTTCTAGCTATAGCAATTAGACAAAATAAGGAGGTCAAAAGGATACAAATTGGAAAAGAAGTCAAACTATCTCTATTTGAAGATGATATGATTATATACTTAAGTGACCAAACAAATTCCAACTGGAGAACTCCTACTGCTGATAAACAACTTCAGCAAATTGGCTTCTTATAAAATCAACTCAAGCAAATTAGTAGCCTTCTTATACTCAAAGAATAAGCAGGCTGAGAAAGAAAGTAGAGAAATGACACAGTACACAATAGTCACAAGCAGTGTAAAGTATCTTCGTGTGACTCTAACTACACAAGTGAAATATCTGTATGACAGGAACTTCAAGTCTTTGAAGACCTCAGAAGATGAAAAAAACTTCCATGCTCATGGATTGGCAGGGATAATATAGTTAAAATGACCATCATGCCAAAAGCAATATACAGATTCAACTCAATCCCCATCAAAATCCCAACTCAGTGCTTCATAGAGGGAGAAAGAGCAATTCTCAAATTCTTCCAGAATAACAAAATCCCAGGATAGCTAAAACTATTCTCGACAGTAAAAGAACTTCCAGAGGAATCAGGATCCTGGACCTCAAGCAATACTACAGGGCAGTAGTGGTAAAAACTGCATAGTATTGGTACAGTGACAGGGAGGTGGATCAATGGAATAGGATTGAAGACCCAGAATTGAACCCGCACATCTATGGCCAATTGATCTTCGACAAAGGAGCTGAAAACATCCAGTGAAAAGAAGATAGCCTTTTCAACAAATGGTGCTGGTTCAACTGCAGTTCAACATGCAGAAGATTGAGAATTGATTCACGCTTATCTCCTTGTGCTAAGCTCAACTCCAAGTGGATCAAGGACCTTCACATAAAACCAGACACACTGAAACTAGTAGAAAAGAAACTGGGGAAGACCCTTGAGGACATGGGCACAGGTGGAAAGTTCCTGAACAGAACACCAAAAGCTTATGCTCTAAGATCATGAATTGACAAATGGGACCTAACAAAATTACAATGTTTCTGTAAGGCAAAGTGCACCTTCAGAAAGACAAATGGCCACCAACAAATTGGGAAAAGATCTTCACCAACCCTACATCTGACAGAGGGCTAATATCCAATATATACAAAGAACTCAAGAAGTTAGACCCCACAGAATCAAATAACCCTATTAAAAATGGGGTACCGAGCTAAACACAGACTTTTAACCTGAAGAACTTCGAATGGCTTTGAAGCACCTTAAGAAATGTTCAACGTCATTAGTCATTAGGAAAATGCAAATCAAAACAACCATGAGATTGCACTTCACACCAGTCAGAATGGCTAAGACTAAAAACTCAGGAGACAGCAGGTTTTGGTGAGGATATGGAGAAAGAGGAATACTCCTCCACTGCTGGTGGGATTGCAAGATAGTACAAGTGCTCTGGAAATCAGTCTGGCGGTTCCTCAGAAAACTGGGCATGACATTTCCAGAGGACACTGCTATACCACTCCTGGACATATATTTAGAGGATTCTCCAGCATGCAATAAGGACACATGCTCCACTATATTCATAGCATCCTTATTCATGATAGCCAGAAGCTGGAAAAAACCCAAATGTCCCTCAATGGAGGAATGGATACAGAAAATGTGGTATATTTACACAATGGAATACTACTCAGCAATGGAAAATAATGAATTCATGAAATTCTTAGACAAATGGTTGGACTAGAATATATTAACCTAAGTGAGGTAACCCAATCACAAAAAAAAAAAAAAAAAAAAAAAAACACTTGGAATGCAGTCACTGATAAGTGGATATTCGCCCAGAGGCTCTGAATACCCAAGATAAAACTCACATATCAAATCATTCCCAAGAAGAAGGAAGAAGTGGGCCCTGGTCCTGGATAGGCATGATTCAGCATGGTAGGGGATTGCCAGGACAGAGAAGGGGAAGTCTGTTGATTGGTGAACTGGCAGAAGGAAGAGGGCTTTTGGGACTTAGGGGGAAGTGTGAACCAGGAAAAGGGAAATCATTTGGAATGTAAACAAAGAATATAGAAAATTTTAAAAAAAAGGAAAAAAAAGAAACCTAAGGTATCTTTTACAGAATAATGTTATAATGTCAATACTAATTTCTTTTGACATAGGCCTTGACATCACATGAGAGAGAGTCAAACTAGCTTCCGCCATAACTTATACAATATCATAAATGTTGTGAAACTTTCCTTAAGAAAAGCCAGATTTTCCATAAACAAGGTGCCACCAAAAGGAGGCCTCCATCTTTCACCTCCATTCCTCTTCCTGCAGACACTAGGAAAGCTCAGTTGTTGCCATGTTGGTAAGCTTACTTTTGCACACAGCACAGCTCTTCTGAGGCACTGTGCATTAATAGTATGTGTTCATATAAAAAAAAGTGTGCTGTGAGTTGAATGCATATTGTGCCCCATATGTTCACCTATTGAATACCGAGGCCCCACAGTGGGTCAGGGGTTGGAGTGGTGTTTAGTTAAAGAAGATGGGCTGGACAACATTGAGGTTTATAAGGCCTACCCTATTTGCTTGAATCTCTTTCCCTGACAGCAGCCATAGTGTGCCCAGTTGTAGCATCATACTCATTGTTATTCCTGTTCTGTTGTGATGGATTTTGTACCCTCAAACTATGAGCCACCATAAAATCCTATAAATACTGTTTTCTTCAATTTCCTTCCTGGCAAGCACTTGATCACAGCAACAGAAACAGTAACAAAAATAATGTGCCATATAATGAGCAAATGAAAGGAAATCATGTGTCAGAAACTAAGATGCATCCTTTTCCCTTAGCCTGAGCTCTCTATGAGTACCAGTTCACCAAACTTCCAATTGAGCATCTTATTTTGCTCAATGTTTATCCAGATGAGTAAAAGAAAACACAAGCTCTATCTCTCAGACAGGAACCACAGCACAGGACACAAATGATAACATAAAAGAGATCCAACAAATCTGGTCAGAGATAACCTTGCAGGCAAGTATGTTCACATACAATATAGAAATTGGAAAATGACAACTTCTAAACATAATGTAAATGAGTCAGTGTATGAAGAAAGAAATGCACATGTGCAGGTTGATGTGAAAAGAGGAAATATTGGAGGGCTGGGATATGGTTGCACTGGAGAAGACCATATGCTGTTCTTCTAGAGGATACAAATTCATTTCCCATTATCCCATATCATTATTCATAGGCTCCGGCAATTCTATCTTTAGGAAATCTCTATTGCACTTCTGTTCTCTGCAAGCACCTGCACCTACGTGAACATTTGCAAAAGCAACATTCACTCAACTTAAAGATATATATATATATATATCTTGGCTACAGTGGTTCCATGGGGGCTGATGAGATGGCTCAGCAGGTAAGAGCACTGACTCTGACTGGTCTCCCAAGGTCCTTAGTTTAAATCCCAGCAACCACATGGTGGCTCACAGCCATCTGTAATGAGATCTGACACCCTCTTCTGGTGTGTCTAAAGACAGCTACAGTGTACTTAAATATAATAATAATAAATAAAATCTTTGGCCTGGAGCAAGCAGAGACTGAGTGAGCAGGGCCTACTGGGACAAGCAGAGGTCCTACGTTCAATCTCTAGCAAACACATTAAGGCTCACAATCACAATACAGCTACAGTATACATAAAATAAATAAATCTTTAAAAAAACTTGACATATTGTATGAATTAAAATTAAGCACATGGTTTTTTAGAAAGGTGATAATTTTGATAAAGATGGGCTATGGGACTAAATTCAAGAACCCAGTTAAAGGCATGACTATCACCATCAAGAGTTCAGTCTGAGTTGAATAAGCTTGTAAGCAGATAGCATCTCTAAAAGGTAGCCCCTGCCATTCTCTCATGCAAGGTAAGAGGTGGTGAGAGGATCACACTATATATGCAGACCTGCATGGCCCCAAGACCAAGAGAGCTGCATAATTGGGGATGACCTATTTTTTCTCATCAAACCTTGTACCAATGATGTCTGCAGACACAGCTGACAATATTATAAAACATTTGCTCATCCCTGGATGATGAGGTCAGAAGACACAGGGTGGATAAAGATAGTAGACAGTAGCGTGAGAATTAGTGAGTGAATAATTTCCTGCTGAACATCTTATATGTATGTCTCCCTATGCAACTCCTTTACCTTCTGAAGCATTCTCCCTCAAGAATTGAGTTGCCCACCCCTGTGAAATAATATTATTTGTGGGGAGAAAATATGTTTTCTAAGGATTCCTTTGTAGAGAGAAGTTTTTAAATGTATCTACAGTCACTAGAAAACACTGATGTCTTCTTTCCTTTCCACCTACTTCAAGCAGAGCTTTATAGCATGCACAGAATTTTATAAAAGCCTTCTCATAAATGACTACACATTTATGTCTGCAGAACAATAACATTATCTCATTGTGTAATACTAATAAATGTAAATAACTCAGGCCTAATTTGTATGCTGATTCACACGAGGTTTATGCTACATCTCATTCTCTTAACTCATCTACTTTGTGTGATTCACCGTCCCCTCATTAGAAATGGTTTTCTCATCCTCCCTGGCAGGAACTGGGAGTTGACTCCTTCTCTGGCTGGCTTTTTAAAGACCCTATGCCTTCTGAAAAATTGCTCTGAGGTTGTATCCAAAGGAACTCTCTTTGACATTGGCTCCGAATTGTAAGTAATAAGGATATCATTATTTCTGGAAAGTCATAACAATTGGAGGATATTAATGTTGGCAACTGCCAAGTAGGGAGATTTAGTAATCTTAAATACTGACAGGTAGGAGGAAAAATGCTGCCGATATTGTTTGTATTTGATATTAGTCTCAACTCCTAGGTCTGTCAAAGATGGAGAGTATGAGAGAGCACAAAGAATTTCCCAAAGACAATTCAATACAGTAGACACACAGAGTCAGATGTGTTTGCTGGTTTACTCACATGGATTTATAATACTTCACTTTATCTTGGTCATTTGGGAAATTTCTTTAAGAAGTATTATTAGAAGAAAAAAATCATAATAAATCTAATTTTGCAGATTTTAATTGCATTTAATCATGAACCTAGAGCAGTGCAGAGGTCTGGACTAGAAATGTTTTCAGATTCAATCACATTAGTAGGTAGTATTTATGACAAGAGAAAAGAAGGCAGTGGCCAAGGTAAAGGACAGCAAATGTTGTGTTCGGCAGCCTGAATGGTTATATCTGGTATCTGTCTAACTTGAACATAGTTTAAACAGTTCCTGTTTGAGATTGGCTGGTGCTCACATATATGTCACCTATGTAGGTTACATGTGGGTGTGAGGGGTGGGGGGAGGGTTGTAGTTCAAGTTAGATTATATTCCAGCTCCTATAGAGAAGCAGTTAAGCCAAACTTGAAATGAAAGTGACCAACTTCAGACCAAATGTAAATGCATAAAAATCCCATTTCAAATGTGTATTTTGAACATACTGAATTAAAAAAAAACAACACAAAAAATACCCCTCTCACACATACACAGCAAAAATAATCCTTCAAAACAATAAAACCAAAACTTGTACATTACATCTAGATGCCAATTCTCTGGAAATTTTGAAATAGTAACTTTATGGGTCAATGCTATTATCCAACAGATTCTAATTTCATATTTATTTATCTAGAGAAGTCTGATAGTATTGCAGTCACAGGTTGTCTTCGCATATATGAACCACAGCACTGACAGACTATATGACATGATAGTACTTCCAGTATACCTCTTGCCTTTCCATTGAGTAAAGGACACAAGAGAGCCCCGTGTTCTGTACTTTAAAGAAAAGACTGCAAGTGATAATGGATCACAGAAGTGCTCAATATCTATGTACATACATACTACAATATGTAGTATGAATTACAAGAAACTGGGAGAGAACAGAATGCTTGTACCAGAGCTAATTGAAGAGGGAAGGAGAAGAACAACCTTTAACTTTCCTGTAACATTCCTTTCAGGAAAGGATTGGGTGACATGTTTACACTTCTATTCTTTCCTTGAATTGTGGATGTTCTTCTACAAATCATGAGGCAAATATTTTATTTCTTGAATAGCTTGTGCTATGACAAATGAAAAGTGTAGCTCTCAGAATATCTGATTCCATCATTCTATCTGTTTCTCAGTACAAATGATCTACCACTCTAGAACAGGTGTACACAACCTTCTACCTATAACTTTTCCATCTGTTGATATAGTAACACCCTATTCCACAAACCACTAAGCCTGTAGGTAGAAGGTAGAAAATCTTAACAACAATTAACAATGAAGAATCTGAATGAGAAAGTTATGCAAGGACACAAAATTATTATCAGAGCTAAGACCCAAACTCCAGGTGGTAGGCTCAGAGCTCTCACCTGTAATAATCTCTGAGCTTAGTGGCCAATAATGTTGCTAAGGTGTTGTCAAATGATAGTTTAGTTTCTATAAATTCTCCAGTTTTTCCACCTGTAAAGAGGAATTTCTTAAGACAGTCAATAAGCACTTTGATTTTGTATATCAGTCATTTCTCTGAGTGTCGGCCTGCTCTGGGCTAGATGGGTTTTGGCAGTGGTCTAAAGGTATTAGCCCCTGGGCCATGGCAAAGAAAGACTATGGAGCAATGTTTCCTCCACAGAATCAAGAAGGTAGGCTACAACCAAGCTGTTTGAAGGTTCATGTGGAAGTTCCCAAGGGCATATAAGTATGGGTTTCCCGGAGGATAGAATGTCAAGCAGGTGGAGAAATGACATTAAGGGCTGAGATTCTGATCAGATCCAAGTGGTATGAATATAGCATGCTGGGAGAACACATGAGAGGATTCCCAGGCTTTTCAAACAAAACAAAATCTCTTACAGCTTCTCTCTGGAAAACTAGTGAAGAGCCATATTACCCAGTGTTATATGACAATCCACCTGAGTGTCTCAAGGGACACTATAAAAAGAGTATTATGTAGCTAAAGGATTCTTCTCCTTTGTTTGTACTCTGTCATGCTCTACATTCCCTGCATGGTGATGTCAGTACAGCACTCCCTTAGCACAAGCCAAGAAATTAAGTGCTTAAGTCTTTGGACATGGAAATTTTGCTGTTTTCCATTGCTATTTTCTCCTAGTTGTTGTTTTTTAATGTTATCATTTTGACATGACTTAGGGTGTTCTGGGAAGTAGAAACTTCATTTGCAGAATTGTCTTTACCAAATTGTTCTTATCTGTTGAGAGTTTTTGTCATTTCTATTTGATATGGGAAAGTACAACATCTGTTGTTAATACCATTCCTAAGCAGGGAAGCCTTGACTGCAGAAGATAGGCAGGTGAACCTGAGTCTGGGAGCAAGCTAGTCAGTGGTAGTCCTGTGTATTTTCTGCTTTAAACTCCTTTCTTGAGAAACTTCCTTTGCTTCCCTGGATAATGGATCTAGAATCTGAATTAAGTCCTTTTTATACTAAGCTGCTTTCTGGTCAGATCTCATTTGTTCAGACAAATAGGAAGGAAAACTATGACCTTTTTACTCAACCTCTCCTATAGCCCCTGCTGCCATATTTGGGGATGATTGTGTGCAAGTAGGTCTGCTATCATGTAAAAGACCCCACAGAGTCCCCACTTCTTTCTTTCTGCCCACCAACAAGCCTCCTGATCATGCTTCCACTTGTACACCTAATCCCATGCAATCTCACTGGGTCTCTATCAAGTAGACTATTAAATTAAGTGCCAATTAAAATATAACTCTTCCACTCAGCTTTTTGCTGCTTTAGAATTTTCCAACACTATTATATGGCATCAGCAACCCCAGTTACTATACCTTCCACAAGGTTATTTGAATTATATACATTTGCTTCTCAGCAGACAGTGGGTTGTGTCCAGGTAAATCCATTATAATTCTAAGGCATCATGTCAAAACTGCACTGAATGTAGCTATTATGTCTCATACCACAAGATAAAGATAAGTATGCTCTACAGATCACAGATGAATTTCTTCATCACCATGTCTCTCACTTATAGATGTGGTTATCTGCTCTTGCCCCAAACTAGAGAAGAAAATGCTACCCTGTATCGCTGGCCTGGAAATAAGGTTCCCATTATTTCAAAGTTGAAAATTAGGTGAACCAAACCGTCACAATGGTTGGGTACCATTTGACCTTCAAAATGTTTTATAAATAAATGCCATTCTGTCTAATAAAAAGTCACAATCTTAAATAATATTACAAATAAAAATAGACTTTAAAATACACTTGTGTCTCATTAAATGTGGGCATTATATGAAAGTAGAAAGATAATTCTGATTACTTTTCACAGATGATTTTTCTGGTGCCTGACATGCTTGCTTTCATGTGGCCTAAAGGACCCATGCAAAAATTTGACTCATTGCTTCTGATTATGTATGGGGAACATGCACTGGTGCACACAGTACAGCTGAAATGGTCTAGATGACTAAATAAAGGTCAGTGACAGGATGAAATTCCCTGTTTATGTATCCTCTGGTAGTTCAGTCAGAGTTCTCACAAAGAAACATTTGTTCTTTATCTAGGAATAAAATGCCACATGACTTCAGTGTTCACCTGTTCCAGCACCCACCTCTCTAGGAGGTTGCAGGCAGTTTCCCTTGCTAAGATCACATGGGGTTAAGTTCATTTTGTCAGTTCATTTTACTCCTACTCAAGATAATCAAATCATTCATGGTTGTAATATATAGAGACTTATTGCCTCAGCACTTCTAGAACATTGTGATTAACTTCTGCAATCATCCCATTCCTATAACTACAGAAAGATAAACTATGTAAAGATATTATGCCAGGTAGGTTTTCAAGGCAAGAGGTAACATGATCCATGGGGCTATTTGTATAAAACAAACTGTAGAATGTAGTACATGTACAATGTTCAGTTCTGGAGTTTTGTCTGGGAGCTATAACTGGCACAGACTGAAGACTGAATATATATAATTAAAGCCAAAACTCATAGACTCATGTATAATCAACAACCAATACATAGAACAATTTAGCAAATCTCCATTTTACCACTATTCACCCTCAGTGCTCTCCCTTCTCTGTGTAGACATTGGAAATATTTTACAGCGGTCAGTACTATGTCTTCTTTCTAAGCTCATATGAGTATACATAATTTTTAAAAATGGTATGTGTCTTCCTATTATCGAATCCTTAGCGAACCTCTTCCTTCAGGGGATCAAACAAAAGATCACACAGACAGAAAAGACACAAGAGAAAAGACTGTGGTAGATCAAAGATGCTCCTTCTCTCTATGAAGTGGTTGAGAAGAGCCATTATTCAGTGAAAGAAACATGGTGTCTCAGAGGGCAATGCCCATAATCATGTAGATCTGTTGCTTAAAAATAGTGTACCAGGCATTAACGATGACATAGCCCCTAAACACAGTTTTAACACAATACCCTGTACTTGAGATCCCAATGGTGGCAGCTGAGGTCCCAGTGACCTTGTCTACTGAAATGATATCCCTTGAGATAGCACTAGTTTAGAAACTGAAGCTAGGGATTAGTGGAGTCAGGCTGAGACTTGTATCCTTAGTGTATTTGGATGGTTCAGTGAAGATTGATAAGACAAATTTATTTAGTCAATTTTCCATGTGTTGTTTTATGCAGGACAGAAGTTTTCAGGTATCTGTGAAGAGCTCCATTAGAGCCAGTGGAGGCTAATTTAAAGGAAATGTACACTTTCAGGACTGAGGAGTGGATGCAGTAGACCTGCTCCTAGGACAGAGTAAACCAATATTAATATTAAGCTGTCACATCTGGTATTTCTTTCTTTTCCTTTTAATTAGCAGAAATGTGCCAATATGTTTACACAGGGAAACTGTATTCCTGATACTACTCCTTTTCCTTATCATTATAGTGCAATACTGAATACATTTTAACACTGGTTGATACTATTTACCCTTCACATGTTTCTTCCTTTCTTGATGTTTCAGAGCTATAGAGTTAGCAGAATAAATACATTTGTTTATTTATAAATAATTTCATTTAAAATGCTTGCATAGTTCAAATATTGATGACTATTACATTTTGTTTTCTTCCAACTGATTTCACCAGTCTCTTTTCTACAATAAATCATTGCTTCTGTTACCCTATGTGTTGGTCCCTACAGCAGGACTGTCTTCAGTAAGTCCTCAAAGTCTCCAAAGAAGGAAAGCAGTGTCAGTGGTCTCCTGAGATCCCTAAATAGCTGAGATACAAGCCTAGATATATATATATATGAAAGATCTGTGATTATTTTCAGTATATCATCCTGATCCTATTCCTGTAGTCAACAGATGATTTACAAGGTTCATTAAATTAGACAATTTTGGAAATGTATTTTATATAGTATATAACAATAGTGAAATGAAAATAGCAAAATATTCTATACTTAGATCTTATACCTAGCAAGGCTAAGACAAGAAAAGAGGAATAGAAATTATATAGAAAAGGTGAGAAATATACAACATACATAGACACTCATTCTCCAATCTCCTCTACTTCCATGTTATACACAGCTCTATAATCATACAGAAAGAACATAAATCAATTAAATATCTGAAATGTGATTAGGATAATTATTACTATAGACTTGTTGTTAAATCTTAGAGATATTTTCACTAAGCTATTTGATAGCTTAATATGGTGGCTGAGGTAACCCAATTTAAGTAAGACATTTCCCCCTATCTTTTTGGAAGACAGTAGTTAACTGTAGAATAGAATTTTCACAGCTAACAACAGGAAAAGTCTGATAACATGAAGAGATCATTGGCTTGAAACCAGTAGAGAATAGTGGAGCAATCAGGCCTAGACAGCTCATTCTCTGGAGAACAGAGCAGCTGAGCCAGGTAGCACAATGAAATGGCCTCTGGATCACTCATTCCCCAGGGGGGCTGTCTTGATCCCGTGCTTTGGGTATGTGCCATAGGTCCTGCACAGGCTGCCGAGACACAGAATTCAAAAGAGGTCTTGCAAACCTGTGCTGACAGCAGAACATAAGCATCTGGTTTATTTTTATTTATCTTTTTTTCTTGGATGGCATGGCATAAAGAGATGAAAATCAACATAAACTCCCTGAAAGGGGAATCATTATTCTCACAAATGCTGAGAAACAAACATTAAAGGCCTTGACCTTCCAGGAGCAACAAGAAAAAAACTAATATTGCCTATAATTGTAGGTTAGGTCCAAGAAAATTAGATGACAGAATATAACAAAGATGCAGTGTGTCAAGTTCAGGCTACTTGAACCAGAAAACACTTCCTGTGCTCTGGTAACTAGGCCCACAGCCACTTTCCCCCCAGCCTTTATGGTGAATTGGACACAGCTATTTCTGTGACTGACACAATGACAGACATTCTCACCTTGGAAGTAACAGTATACTACAAAACAGGGATTGATACAGTACAGGGTTTGATCCACTACAGTACATGGATTGATAAATAAAATAGTTACAGGTAAGATGATGATGTCCAAAGGAATCTGAATGTCCTGGAAATGGAAATCTTGAAAACTTAGCATTGTGAGTCCAGGACAATACTTCATTTATTATGAATTCAATAATACTTCATTATTGAAAAATAAGTTCATTTTAATTTATCAGAAGCATATATAAGATAGGTAGAAGTTACAAAATATTATTAAATGAAGGCAGAGAATCTGAAGTACGCAAGAATGACTCTAAAGAGACACATAGAAATCCCATGCAATAACATTGCAAACCAAAATACAGAAAATTAAAGCCAAAAGAATAAGTGCTTGATATACACAAAACCCAGATACTCTTCATATTATACAAATACCAAGTTGTTCCCCAAAGCAGCTGTAGAGATGATTGAATTGCAGTTATCATTCAGTGAGAGCTCTTGTTGGTTTTATGGCCCTGAAGATGGAGCCCATGGCCTCCAGCTAAGCATAATCTCTGCCACTGTGTAGCACGCTCAGCTTCAGTACAGTACTTTTTAATTTTAAAATCCTTTAAAATCTGAAAGTTGTATTGAAATAAAAGGTTAAAATTCATCACTAGTCCATTTGTATTCATAGATAACTAGAATACGATGGAGGAACAATAAGGATGGAAAAGAAAAGCTGGAGACAAGGGCTCAGAAATCCAGGAAGAAATTGTAAAGCAGGTCCCCAAGTATTGTGATATTTATATGGAGATGGGCAAACTGATCAATAGTAAATACAATCCAAAGCAAGCCCCACATACACGTTGTTACCAAATTACTGTCATTTGTAAATATTGACCATCATTAAAAATTAATGGTCCCTTAGATTCTTTTCCTTCTCTGTGATAAATATTCTGACAAAAGAAACTCAAGAAAGTAGTTTTATCTGTACTTTCTTGAAAGTACAGTCCATCACAGTGGTGAAGTCAAGGACACAAGAGTTTGAAGCAGCTTGTCATATAACATGCACCATCAGGAGCAAACAGCAGACATTACAAACACCATCAGAATTTAGACATGAGACATCACCTCCACCATCAGGAACAGACAGGAGCTGTCACATTTAGTATCAGGACAAGACAGTAGACATCATATTAACCATCAGGAACAGACAGGAGCTGTCACATTTAGTATCAGGACAAGACAGTAGACATCATATTAACCATCGGGAACAGACACAAGGAAATATTGCTGCTCATGTTCTTATTGCCTACCATGTAACAGAGTCCAGGATTCTACCCAAAGCAAAGCTACCTACAGAGTATATGTCTTCCCATTTTGATGAAGAAAATCAACATAATCCCTCACAGGCAGACACAAAGGCCAGTCTTCCATGTGATCCCAGATTCTGTCAGAGTAATAGCCTTACACAGGTTTCTGGTATCAGGAAAGATACATAGCAATTCTAACAATAGTAACAGAAACAACTATGTAGATGGACTTGTAAACAGGGAAAGATGTCACCAGCAAGATGTGAAGGTTAGGAAGGGAGATTAGAGCTTTCCCTTTTCCCTTTAGTTGTCTGGGCTACCCCTGGAAGATATACATGTTTAGAACAGGGCTTTTTTTCCCTTTTCTTCAGTTAACTTGACAGAGACAATCAAGTTGACAATATTAACATCACATGTGGTCCTTTCAGTATATTGTGCTGGGAAATTGAACATACACACACTGACCCAACCTGTTCCACACCATGTTTGAGAAAAAATTTAAAATGACTGGATATATGTTTAGTAGATATAGGGAACATCAATCACAAATTGTGGAATGAAATATTTTGTTTTTCAAAATTTGGAATTATATGGCTTAGGCTTGATTTACACTCTAGGATTTAGCGTGGCACAGTGATATAGACCTATAACCTTTTGCCATCAAGATTTAAAAAGAGGATTAAAATATGGAAGCCATTGTGTGCTATAGGATTGAGGATTGGAAGCCATTCTGGTCTATAGGATTGAGTCCTGGAATCCTCTCTGGTCTGTAGGGTAGAGACTTCAAAATCATTTTGGTCTATATACTAAGAACATTAAAAAACATTTAAAATCTCTCATCCTCAATCTTCTCACTACTTCAACTCCAAAATTCATGACACTGGATTCAGCCTAAGATGAACAACTCTTAGAAACTAACTTTAACATAACTATAAACTTAATATCATTGCTACTGTTCTTTATCAAATGAAGCTTCTAATTCTAGATCTGCTACAGCACTCAGTATCTCTCTTCTGTTCAATTCTAGAAAGATGCTGTGAGAACTGTATTGAGCCTTTGAAATATTACTACAGATTATTTAAGGACCTCCACAAAAAACCAAACACACTGAAACTAATAGAAAAGAAACCAGGAAAGACCCTTGAGGACATGGGCACAGGAGGAAAGTTCCTGAACAGAATACCAATAGCTTATGCTCTGAGATAAAGAATTGGCATATGGAACCTCATAAAACTACAAGGTTTCTGAAAGACAAATGACATTGTCAATCGGACAAAACGGCAACCAACAAATTGGGAAAAGATCTTCACCAACCCTACATCTGACAGAGGGCTAATATCAAATATATACAAAGAACTCAAGAAGTTAGACTCCAGAGAGCCAAATAACCCTATTTAAAATGGGGTACAGAGCTAAACAAAGAATTTTCACCTGAAGAACTTTGAATGGCTGAGAAGCACCTTAAGAAATGTTCAGCATCTTTAGTCATTAGGAAAATGCAAATCAAAACAACCCTGAGATTTCACCTCACACCAGTCCAAATGGATTAGATTAAAATCTCAGTAGACATTAGGTGTTGGCAAGGATGTGGAGAAGGAGGAACACTCTGCCACTGCTGGTGGGAATGCAAATTGGTACAACTACTCTGGAAATCAGTCTGGCAGTTCCTAAAACTGGGCATGATACTTCCAGAGGACCCTGCTATACCACTCCTGGGCATATACCCAGAGGATTCCCTAGCATGCAATAAGGACACATGCTTCACTATGTTCATAGCAGCCTTATTATAATAACCAGAAGCTGGAAAGAACCCAGATGTCCCTCAATGGAGAAATGGGTACAGAAAATGTGGTATTTTTACAGAATGAAATACTACTCAGCATTTAAAAACATTGAATTCATGAAATTCTTAGGCAAATGGTTGGATCTGGAAAATATCATCCTAAGTGAGGTAAACTAATCACAAAAGAACACAGATGGAATGCAGTCACTGATAAGTGGATATTAGCCCAGAAGCTCTGAATACCCAAGACACAATTCACATATCAAATCATTCCCAAAAAGAATAAAG
The DNA here is from genome assembly GCA_964023405.1 of Apodemus agrarius. NCBI lineage: Eukaryota > Metazoa > Chordata > Mammalia > Rodentia > Muridae > Apodemus > Apodemus agrarius. The sequence continues at coordinate 82,466,533 of OZ030016.1, read as the reverse complement.
GCTAGAGCCCTGGTCGTGGAAAAGCTTGATGCAAAATTGTAGGGGATTACCAGGACAGAGAAATGGGAGGGGGTTGATTGGAGAATGGGCAGAGGGAAGAGGGCTTATGGGACTCATGGGGATGGGGGAACTGGGAAAGGGAAAATCATTTGGAATGTAAACAAAGAATATAGAAAACAAAAAAAATCAAAAAACCAAAATTATTAAATTTTCATATTACCCAAAGGTAATAAGACTCCTTCACCCATATGCATAATTAATCTTTATTCAAATATTTACCATTTAGCCCAATCATCAATTAGAAAAATGACCTGGAAACAGAATGTATTGTACAAGGAGTAACAGCTCCGTAGTTCAGAGAGACCTGGAAACTATGTGGTTTATATTACTGAAGAAGACCATTGACTTCAAACAAGTTAGGTGAATTTATGAAGGATTTACATTATTGATGCAAAATACAAATTTAGGAAAAAGATGATGCCAATTTAGTATCATTTTGCAGAGAAAGGAACAGACCCCTCTAAGGAGCTTTAGATTTGGCTTCTTGCCAAAAAAGAGATGGCATGGGAAGGGATCAAACAATCAGTTACATTTCAGAGTTTCATGCCTACAGTGGTAGAGTCATATTTAACCATGGGAGAATGTCTAAAGTCAACTAAGAAAAAACCTGAAAGAAACTGAGGTTTCTGATAATATACCAAATTACTGAATTAAGTAAATTTCCATGCAAGAGCATTTATTTTTATACACAAAGACTTTTTTAAACTTGTCACAAAAGAAGTATGTGTGTGGATAGTGGCGGGCCTCCATATTGCAACCAGGACACAGCTGAAAAGGCGCAGGTAGACACCCCTTCCAGGGCTACCCTCACGGGGGGATCTGCTAGGCTCTTGGAGCCAAGCAGGCCGAGTTCCGCCTAGGCTCTGTGGGTCTTCCCCGTGCCCTCTGGCCGTGCACCGAGGCTGCGGTCTTCAACCAGCTCACCGGCCCCTGGACCAGTGATAGCGGTGGGCTTCCATATTGCCACCAGGACACAGCTAGAAAGGCCCAGGCTCTGTGGGTCTTCCCCGAGCCCTCTGGCCTTGCACCGAGGCTGCTGTCTGCAACCAGCTCTCCGGCCCCTGGACCAGCAATAGCGGCAGGCCTCCATATTGCAACCAGGACACAGCTGGAGAAGCCTAGGTAGACAGACTCCATCAGGGGCTACAATCAGATGGGTGGCAGCCAGCTTATCCCTTAAAGCAGCAGTCATACATATTCACCAGTAGAGAAACAACAGGTGAGCTCAGCCTCACAGGAGATTCAGACACCAGCCACTGACAACAAGGCCAACTAACACCAGAAATAACCAGATGGCAAAAGGAAAATGAAGGAACATTACTAACAAAAATCAAGGCAACATGACAGCATCTGAACCCAGTTCTCCAACAACAGAAAGCCCTGGATACCCCAAAACACCAGAAAAACAAGACTTGGATATAAAATCACTGGTCAGGATGCTGGTAGCTGAACACATAGAACAATCTCGTAAAGAAATAGAGAAGAAAATGGATCAAAAGTTAGAAGCCTTTACGAGGCAAATACAAAAATCACTTCAAGAAATTCAGGAGAAGATGGATCAAAAAGAAGAAGACAATAAGGAAGAAAGACAAAAGTCACTTAAAGAAATACAGAAGAACGTGGGCCAACAAGTAGAAGCAATGAAAGAGGAAGCACAAAAATCTATTAAAGAAATACATGAAAACACAATCAAGCAACCTAAAGATCTGAGCACATCCATCCAGATACTAAAAACAGAAGTAGAAACAACTAAGAAATCACAGAGGGAGACAACATTGGAGATAGAAAACCTTGGGAAGAAATCAGGGGCCATAGATGCAAGTATCAACAATAGGATACAAGAGATAGAAGACAGAATCTCAGAAGCTGAAGATACCATAGGAACCATTGATTCAACAGTCAAAGAAAATACTAAATGCAAAAAGGTAGTAACCCAAAACATCCAGGAAATCCAAGACACTATGAGAAGACCAAACCTAAGGATTATAGGTATAGACGAGAGTGAAGATTTACAAGTTAAAGGTCCAGCTAATATCTTCTATAAAATTATGGAAGAAAACTTCCCCAACCTAAGGAGAGAGATGCCCATGAATATACAAGAAGCCTATAGAACCCCAAACAGACTGGACCAGAACAGAAATACATCCCGTCACATAATAATCAAAACTCCAAATGTAATAAACAAAGAAAGAATACTAAAGGCAGCAAGAGAAAAAGGCCAAGTAACATAAAAAGGAAGAACTATCAGAATAACACCAGACTTCTCACCTGAGATCATGAAAGCTAGAAGATTCTGGCAGATATCATGCAAACTCTAAGAGAACACAAACTTCAGCCAAAACTACTTTACCCAGCAAAACTCTCAATCGCCATTGATGGAGACATCAAGGTATTCCATGACAAAACGAAATTTGCAAGATATCTTTCCACAAATCCAGCCCTACAAAGGATAATAGGGGGAAAACACCAAGACAAGGACGGAAACTACACCCGGGAAGAAGCAAGATAGAAACCTCCTCTCATCAAACCCAAAAGAAGATAACCTCTCAAATATAAATAAATAAATAAATAAATAAATAAATAAATAAATAAATAAAATTTCAAAAATGTCTGGAGGAAATAATTACCATTCCTTAATATCTCTTAACATCAATGGACTCAATTCCCCAATAAAAAGACATAGATTAACAGACTGGATACCGAAACAGGACCCTACATTTTGCTGCATACAGGAAACACATCTCAGTGTTAAAGACAAACACTGCCTTAGAGTAAAAGGATGGAAGACAATTTTACAAGCAAATGGTCTCAGGAAACAAGTGGGGGTAGCCATTCTAATATCAGATAAAATAGACTTCCAACCTAAAGTCACCAAAAGAGACTCAGAAGGTCACTTCTTGCTTGTCAAAGGGAAAATCCACCAAGAAGAACTCTCAATACTGAACATTTATGCTCCAAATACAAGGGCACCCTCCTTCGTAAAAGAAACCTTACTAAAGCTAAAAGCACACATTACACCTAACACAATAATTATGGGGGACCTCAACACTCCACTCTCCTCAATGGACCGATCAGGAAAGCAGAAACTAATCAGGGACACAGTGAAACTAATTGAAACTTTGGACCAATTGGATTTAACAGATATATAGAGAACATTTCATCCTAAAGCTAAAGAATATACCTTTTTCTCAGCACTGCATGGTACCTTCTCCAAAATTGATCATATAATTGGTCACAAGACAGATGTCAACAAATACAAGAAGATCGAGCTAATCCCATGCTTCCTATCAGACCACCGTGGAGTAAGAGTGGTCTTCAATAACAACAAAAACAACAGAAAGCCCACATACACATGGAAACTGAACAATACTCTACTCAATGACACCTTGGTCAAGGAAGAAATAAAAAAAGAAATCAAAGACTTTTTAGAATTCAATGAAAATGAAGGTACAACCTACACAAATCTATGGGACACAATGAAAGCAGTGCTAAGAGGAAAACTCAGAGAACTAAGTGCATCCAAAAAGAAACTGGAGAGAGCATACACTAGCAACTTAATGGCACACCTAAAAGCCCTGGAAGAAAAAGAAGTTAATTCACACAGGAGGAGTAGAAGACAAGAAATCACCAAACTCAGGGCTGAAATCAATCAAGTAGAAACAAAGAGAACCATACAAAGAACCAACAAGACTAGGAGCTGGTTCTTTGAGAAAATCAACAAGATAGATAAACCCTTAGCCAGACTAACCAAAGGACACAGAGACAGTATACAAATTAACAAAATTACAAAAGAAAAGGGAGATAAAACAACAGAAACTGAGGACATTCAACAAATCATCAGATCCTACTACAAAGGTCTATACTCAAAACAACTGGAGAATCTGGAGGAAATGGACAATTTTGTAGACAAATATCAAATACCAAAATTAAACCAGCATCAAGTAGATCAGCTAAATAGTCCCATAACCCCTAAAGAAATAGAAGGGGTTATAGAAAGCCTCCCAACCAAAAAAAAGTACGGGACCAGATGGTTTTAGTGCAGAATTCTACCAGACCTTCAAAGAAGACTTAACACCAATACTTTTCAAACTATTCCACAAAATAGAGACAGAAGGGACACTGCCCAACTCATTCTTCGAAGCCACCATTATGCTAATACCCAAACCACAAAAAGATCCAACAAAGAAAGAGAACTGCAGGCCAATTTCTCTTATGAATATAGATGCAAAAATATTAAATAAAATTCTTGCTAACCGAATCCAAGAGCACATCAAAATGATCATCCACCATGATCAGGTAGGCTTCATCCCAGGAATGCAGGGATGGTTCAATATACGGAAATCCATCAATGTAATCCACTCCATAAACAAACTGAAAGAAAAAAACCACATGGTCATCTCATTAGATGCTGAAAAAGCATTTGACAAAATTCAGCATCCTTTCATGCTAAAAGTCTTGGAAAGAGCAGGAATTCAAGGCCCATACCTAAACATAGTAAAAGCAATCTACAGCAAACCAGTAGCCAACATCAAAATAAATGGAGAGAAACTTGAAGCAATCCCACTAAAATCTGGGACTAGACAAGGCTGCCCTCTCTCTCCATATCTTTTCAATATAGTACTTGAAGTTCTAGCAAGAGCAATTAGACAACATAAGGAAGTCAAAGGGATACAAGTTGGAAAGGAAGAAGTCAAACTATCATTATTTGCAGACGATATGATAGTTTACCTAAGCGACCGAAAAAACTCCAACAGAGAACTTCTACAGCTGATAAACAACTTCAGCAAAGTGGCAGGTTACAAACTTAACTCAAGCAAGTCAGTGGCCTTCTTGTACTCAAAGGACAAGCAGGCTGAGAAAGAAATTAGGGAAATAACACCCTTCACAATAGCCACAAACAACATAAAGTATCTTGGCGTAACTCTAACCAAACAAGCAAAAGATCTGTATGACAGGAACTTCAAGTCCTTGAAGAAAGAAATAGAAGAAGACCTCAGAAGATGGAAAAATATTTCTTACTCCTGGATTGGCAGGATCAATATAGTAAAAATGGCCATCTTGCCAAAAGCAATGTACAGATTCAATGCGATCTCCATCAAAATCCCAAATCAATTCTTCATAGATCTAGAAAGAGCAATTCTCAAATTCATCTGGAGCAACAAAAAACCCAGGATAGCTAAAACTATTCTCAACAATAAAAGGACTTCTGGGGGAATCAATATCCCTGACCTCAAACAGTACTACAGAGCAATTGTGTTAAAAACTGCATGGTATTGGTATAGCAACAGGCAAGCAGATCAATGGAACAGGATTGAAGACCCAGAAATTAACCCACAGACTTATGGTCACTTGATCTTTGATAAAGGAGCCACACCATCCGGTGGAATAAATATAGCCTTTTCAACAAATGGTGTTGGTTCAACTGGAGGTCAACATGCAGAAGAATGCGAATTGACCCACTCTTATCTCTTTGCACTAAGATCAACTCCAAGTGGATCAAGGACCTCCACATAAAACCAGACACACTGAAACTATTAGAAAAGAAACTTGGGAAGACCCTGAAGGACTTGGGCACAGGAGAAAAGTTCCTGAACAGAATACCAATAGCTTATGTACTAAGATCAAGAATCGACAAATGGGACCTCATAAAATTACAAAGTTTCTGCAAAACAAAGGACACTGTCAGAAGGTCAAAACAGCAACCAACAAAGTGGGAAAAGATCTTCACCAACCCCACATCCAACAGAGGGCTAATATCCAATATATACAAAGAACTCAAGAAGTTAGACCGCAAAGAACCAAATAACCCTATCAAAAAATGGGGCACAGAGCTAAACAAAGAATTTTCACCAGAAGAAATTCAGATGGCCGAGAAACACCTTAAAAGATGTTCAACATCATTAGTCATCAGGGAAATGCAAATCAAAACAACCCTGAGATTCCACCTCACACCAGTCAGAATGGCTAAGATTAAAAACTCAAGAGACAACAAGTGCTGGCGAGGATGTGGAGAAAGAGGAACACTCCTCCACTGTTGGTGGGATTGCAAAATGTTAAAACCACTCTGGAAATCAGTTTGGCGGTTCCTCAGAAAATTGGGCGTGTCACTTCCAGAGGACCCCGGCATACCACTCCTGGGCATATACCCAGAGGATTCCCCTGCATGCAATAAAGACACATGCTCCACTATGTTTATAGCAGCCTTGTTTATAATAGCCAGAAATTGGAAGGAGCCCAAATATCCCTCAAAGGAGGAATGGATACAGAAAATGTGGTATATTTATACAATGGAATACTACTCAGCAATTAAAAATAATGAATTCATGCAATTTGTAGGTAAATGGTTAGACCTGGAAAATATCTTCCTGAGTGAATTAACCCAATCACAAAAGAATGCACATGAAATGCAATCACTGATAGGTGGATATTAATGTGCCCAGGAGCCCTAAATACTCAAGACACAAATAGCAAGTTACATGATTCCCAAGAAGAAGAAAGGAGAGGACCCTGGGCCTCTAAAGATTGCATCCAGTTTAGTAAAGAAACCGAGGGCGGAGGGGGAATGATTGGGGAATATTTGGTGGGGAGAGAAACTATGGGATGTATGGTGGGTGGGAACTGGGAAAGGGGAAAGCCTTTGGAATGTAAACATAGAATATAGAAAATAAAAAAAATGAAAAAAAATAACTCTCAAGACCCTTTATCATATACATAAAATTGTCCAGGTTCTCCACATGAAGTCAGTTGAGATGAGAATACTGATTGTGACTTGTAAAAATGCATTTAGCAAAAAAAAAGAAGTATGTTTGTGTGTGTGTGTGTTTGTATAATGTCCTAAGCTTTTAAAAGTTCTATTAAACAGAAGATCCCATTACAAAAGTCCATGATCTCATCTGGCTCTAAGTAATCTAGCACTCAGGAAGTTAAGGCAGGAGGGTTGCTTTGAGTCCAGTGGCACCCAAGAGGCACAGTAGTTCAAAGACAATCTGGGCTGTGCAATGAAATCCAAACCAACATCCAAAGTGTACACATGGAGGGACCCATGGCCCCAACTGCATATGTAGCAGATGCCTTGTTGGACATCAAAGGGAGGAGAGGCCCTTGTTCCTGAGAAGGCTCTATGTCCTAGTATAGGGGAGTGCCAAGACAAGGAAGCAGGATTGGGTGCATTGGTGAACAAGGGGAAGGGGAATGGGAGAGGGAGTTTTGGAGGGGAAACTAGAAAAGAAGATAACATTTGAAATGTAAATAAAATATCTTAAAAAAATACATGGAGGGAAAAAAAGGAAATCCTGTCTCCATAACAACAGAACAAATCTTATAAAAAGAAAAAAAATATCTCATTAAGTGATTGAACCTTCAGGGCTGGTTTTGATACTGAATCTGAAAGTGTGATTGTTTCTTTCATATCAAGTTGCTTTAGCTGTTTAAAGACATTACAAAAGCTTAGTTTGTACATCTCTCTGTGTGTCTCTGTGTGCACAATACCATGTGTTTATAATCTTAATTTTAAAGATGATTCATATTTCTCTTTTATGTGACTTTATAGAGGCCCGTTCTCAGAGCAGTGCCATAGCTCAATTCCTATCTTTTCAGTTTGGATCTGTGCTGGTTAGTTTTTATTAACTTGTTGCCACCTTGAGTCACCTGAGAAGAATGATGTACGAGGGCCCAGCCAAATGTGGGATGTGCCATCCATGGGCTGGTGGCTGGGGCTCTGGAAGAATGTTGAGCATTGCCCTGGTTGTGAGCCCTCCAGCAGACCTTCTTCATGGTGTCTGCTTGAGTTCCTGCTCTGACTTCTTTCAATGACAGAAGCTAAAATAAAATCAACCCGTTCTTGTCCTCTCCCCATTTCCTTTTGAGGGGTCATTTCATCACAGCTGTGGAAAAGGAAACTAAATCCATAGCTGCTCATACTGTGCTGCATGGTTCCTTGACCTATCTGTCTTCTATCCATCACTATATAGGGCTGAAACTTGTTTAATCTCATCTAGCAACCTGTGTCAAAATACAGCATGAAAATTCTCACAAATGTACACAAATGTAAATGCTTACAAAAGTACTATTACTGTTGGCTAGTTTAATTATAAGCAAACTTTTAGTAGACAAATGTTCACAATATTGTTTGTTAGTAATGATGACTCACTACATTTATATTCATGAAAGGAATTATCTCTAAAATATGTAAAGAATTCCTCAAAATCAATAAGCTAAACAAATTGAGCTCCAATTAAAATGCTTTGTATCAGCACTTTGTTAAGTCAGTATCAAATTCCCCAGTTAGCACACAGCTTCTCAGTTTCAGTAGTGCTCAGGAAAATGCTGCCTGAAACCACAGAACAGATATTGTGAGCTGAAAGTAGCACTTCACTTGGTAAAATGACAACAGTGCTATCCTTGCTGAACATATTCATAGTCTATGTTCCAGCTGTTGCTGCCTCCCAACCTGTGCATGGCTGTACTAACATGACTGCTGTCATGTGATTGAAAAATCATCAAAGAATGTAGTTTGTTTGCTTTGTGTAATACTAAAGCAACAAAAATTAAAAGTGCAGTTTCATTCATCAACATACATCACGATCAGAAGGATTTGAATGAAAGAACAACACAGAGATAGATGCATTTGGTGTACAATCCATTCACAGGAAATTCAAAATGAGGTAGACCCATTGTTGATGGTAGAAACACTGTGGCTGGTAGGTGTGAATTTCTTTGTGCAACAGAAAACCTTTAGCATGAACAGTGTCAGGATTTGTTTTTGTGGCATAGTCAGGTATAAGATACATGATTCCGCATCATATGCAAACCCTACCAGGGTTTGGATGTCTGATTCATATGCATACATAATGTGTACATTACATGACACAAAAATTGTTATTGTGACAAATAGAACTGCACCCCTCATAGAGAATGATTTTTTTTGTTTTTGTTTTGGGGGGTTTTACTGGTTGTTGTTGTTTTATTGTTGGTGGTGGTGGTATTTACTATTTTTTTTTTTTGGCTTAGGTTTTGGGTTTCTATCTATAACACTTGCAAGCTCCATTCTAAGAATTAGAATTACTCTAACTATTCACAAAACAATCATATGACTCAATTTCTACCAAGTAAACTTTAATGATCTGCACTTTCAGAGAGTGTTCCTTAAAATGGGAATTTTAACAGACATTTTAGGATCTTAATCACATTATGTTTAATGAAGTAATTCAGGGCTACAAAATCCAGTCAAAATAACATATTTTAAATGCAGATAAATGAGAGCCATCTGTGAAGAAAAATGAAAAGAATGAAGATATATGAAAGATTCCCCTAGATTTCATGTTATTATTAACTGCAAAAGCCAATGACTCGACAACAGTTATTCATGTGTTCTTTGGGTTCTCAAGGTAATGTATAAATGATCGTTATGCTATTAAAATATTTTCTTTTAATGAAAGTATAAAAAGAGCACAGATGAATTTCATAAGCAAAATGAAGTAATTAAAGATTTTTATTAAAAACAATAGAATATTTAATGATTGTTTTTAAACTGATAATTATATTCAAAATGAGCTACAATTTTTCCTCACTCTACAAAAAGTAACAATAACATATGATTTATTTTACTGTGGGAAGATAAATGTTCTGTCATTGCATTGGAGAGGTAGCCTCATAAAGAAATTCTGAGATTTTTATCACTATGTCAAGATATTAAAAGGATCCTTACATTATAAATGTGATCCATGGAACTATGACTTTTCATCATTGGCCAAAAATTCATTTCAATTTTGTTTCACATTGCATATATCCATAGTACCACATATTTATGTAATTTTGTTCAATGACTTTTTCTTTTAATCTCTTGAAAAGAAATAATATTTTAAAATATGTTAATATTTTCTTTAGTTTGCCTTAGTTTGACAAGCATTGCCCTGAGTAATCTTTATTTTAGAAAGAAAATATTCCATTTTTAATAACTTGGATTTTCTCAGTTATGATAACTGAAATGAGAACATTATATAGCCTAGGCAAGAATGCTATAACTGAGACTCACTCTAGCTCCTGATAAGCCCCCAAGATTAAAGTTAGCTTATGTCACATGATATAGTTCCAGTAATTAACAATTGATGTTCTTGACTCTAAAAGTTTTCAATAGAATACATTTCTGATTATTTTTCCTATTACAATAAAACATGAACAAAGCAGAAAGAGAATCAGGAAGTCTTGTATCTGTATCTTCTATCAACATTTATTTAGCTCTATGTTCATCAAACTGTGCCCACTGAATTCCTGTAGTGATTTGTATCTCCATTACAACAAAAGAACTAAACATGAAGAAGTCAGAAGGTTACCCCCCATTTGAACACAAAACAATTAAATAATATTATTTTTGGTGAGGCTATTGTTCAGAAGGATAAACTTCACATTGTACATCTGTTGTAATTGGATGGGGAAACCCAGAGACATAGAGGTGAAGCAAGAGTGCCAGGCAATGGAGACCAAGATGGGTGCTCAGGTAAGACAGCAAGAGAGCAGCAGGAGGTGGAGCCAGCACCAGGAACAGATCACTTAGACAGATGATGGACAGAGATACAGATAGGCAAACAGACAGAAAGATGCTAGATGGCTTCCATTCCTTGGCTATTGTAAAGAACACTGCAGTACATGACTATGCAAATGACTCTGCGATGTGTAAAGAAACTTTCTAATATAACCCCAGGAGCAGTATAAGTGGGTCATTTTGTAGTTATAGTCTAACATTTCAGGAAATTTCATAACAACTTCAATAGTAGGAAGGATAAATTTTAGTTTCACTATTGATATACAAGGGTTCCATTTTCCCTGATTTCTCATTTCATCAGCATTTGTTAGTATGTATTTTCTTTATGAATCTTACAGTCTTGATTTCACTTTCCTAATGGCTAGCAATATTAACCATTTTACTGTTGAGTGGTCAGTTATGTTAATCACACACATACATACATACATACATACATACACACACACACACACACACACACACACACACAAATACAATTTGATCAGTCCATTTAGTGTTACTTTCATGTGTATGATTTTAGGGCTGACCATTTGGTATGGGATAACCAATTCAGAGTTAATCCCCAAGGAAGACTACTCCATCCCCATTCTTACCATCAAGATTATTTACTTTCTTACAGTTCTTTTCCTACAGGTGGGTCCTCACAAGATTTCCTCCTTCCGTGTTAGCTTGTACTTACTCAGTCGGGTCTTGTTATACAAGTCACATTGTTGAGTTATCATAGGTGATGTCTCCCTGTCTTTTTTAGGAGATACAATTTCATAGCACAATTCCTGGTTCTCTTACTTTTATGTTTTACTGTTCCTTCTTCAAAGATATCACCTGACACTTAAGTTCTGCAGTTGTGTTATAGGTATATCAGTTGAGCCTAGGCATCCCAAACCCTTTGTACTCTGAATTTTGACTAGTTGTAATTTTCTGTAATTGTTCCCTTTCATTCTTCTATAAAAATGTTTCCTTGATGCACAGTGAAAACTTATACTTATATATAGACATAGAATAAATGTTTAGAATTTAGTTTATAATAATGCTAGTTTAATAAAGTGGTGGTAGTAGGTGCTCTTCAAAGAGTAATGATCTCACTAGCCACCTGTAGTTGCCTAAGATGGAAATATCAGAGATGACTTCCATCCTGTTGAGTGGTCCAATGGTGGTTAGGATGGTGGTTCAAGACCTTTAGTCTTGAACATTTCAATTTTGGTTCCCAATAGAGAAGGCTAGAAGGGTTGACCTTTCTGGAGAATGGCCCCCCTGGAGGCAGGATTTAAGATTTCAAAAAACTCCAGGTCATTTTGATTTAGATCTCTCTGCTTCCCATCTATTCCCATGTCTGCATAACTATTGCTATGTTACCCTTCTTGATAAGGAGAGACTCATCCCTGTTGAACCATAAGCTCCCAAATGCAGCCCTTTTTCCTATAAATGTTTTAGTAAGGATAATTTATTACTGTTCACATAATAAAATACTATAGAGCCTTAAGCTCTAAAATATAGTTGTTGTCTACTGTCAAAATAACTCTGCCACCACTAAATGCTTTGGAATGACTTACCATACTGGTCCTCCCTCCTCCTCTATACTGAGTTCCCTGAAGTTAAACACCCCCTCCTGCTTCCCGACTTTCCCCTTCAGACCAATTTTATCCTGCTGAGACCCTCTCTAGAATTTTATCTTTTAAAATCACTCTGTATATTTCACTAGCTCAGCAAACACACACATATAGCCCCAGCCCCCACCACTCCTGAGACTCCCCCTATGCCAACTACAGACAGCCAGCTGACTTGCCCTGTTCAGTAATAACATATTCTGCATAACCAGCTTCACCACACACTCCAGCACCTGATAAATGGAGTAGATTTTGGGGTAGACTGCCTCAAAGCACTGGATTTGAGCCAGAGTCGTCCCAAAATTGGTCAGACCAGCTGTTCTGCTAGTGACCAAGAGCTTTCAAGAATTTACCTGCCCCTTATTTAATTTTTTATTCTTGGATTATCACTAACAAGAGTAGCTTCAATAACTAGTTTTAAAAACAGAAGAGGAGAGTAACCATCCTGGTATCCTAATTGGTGCTTTTTAAAAATTTTTTATTTGTTTTGTTTATTTTGTATTGTGTTGTTTTGTGGGAATAATTGGTTTTCCTCTGCTAAGCAGTATGTTGGCTACAGGTTTATTGTATGTGACTGTCTTATTTTGAGGTATGTTTATTCTGGCTTCAATTTCTTTAGTGTTTTTATTTATTTTTTAAAATGTATCAATTTATTTATTTTTTACACTCCATATTTTATTCTTCCCTGTCCACCCTCTGACTGTTCCATATCCCACATCTCCTCCCCACCCCCTGTCTCCATGTAGATTTCATCAGCCCCCCCATCCCATCTGACCTGTAAACTCCAAGGGGCCTCCAGTCTCTTGAGGGTTAGATGCCTCATCTCTGAATGAACAAACCCAGCAGTCCTCTACTGTATGTGTGTTGGGGGTATCATATCAGGTGGTTTATGCAGCATGTTTTATGGTCCAGTGTTTGAGAGATCTCAGGGGCCCAATTTAATTGAGACTGCTGATTCTCCTATAGGGCCAATCTTCTCTTAGCTTTCCCTAGTTCAACAACAGGAGTCAGCTGCTTCTGTCCATTGGTTGGGTGCAAATATCTGCATCTAACTCTTTCAGATACTTGTTTGGTCTTCTGGAGTGTGGTCATGCTAGTTAACTTGTTGTGATCCCTCCATAACCTCAGTAATAGTGGCAGGCCTTGGGACCTCCCCTTGAGCTGGATCCCACTTTGGGTCTGTAGCTAGACCTTTTCAACAGGCTCCTCTCCATTTCCATCCTTGAAATCTTTTCAGACAGGAACAATTATGAGTCAGAGTTGTGACTGCAGGATGTTCCCCTCCCTCATTTGATGCCCTGTCTTCCTGCTGGGGGTAGGCTCTATATGTTCCCTCTCCCTACTGTGTGGCATTTTATCTAAGCTCTCTCTCCCTTTGAGACCTGAGAGTCTTTCATCTTCCCAGGTCTCTGGTGTATTCTGGAGGGTCCCTCTGAACCTTCTACATCCCAAGGTTGCCTGTTTCCATTCTTTCTACTGGCACTCAGGACTTCAGTACTTTTCCCTCACCCAATACAGATCAGGTTCCCCTCTATCCTCCCACTACCCCACCCTGTCCACTTTTACTCCCAGGTCTCTCCCTCTCTCCCCACTAGTGATTGCTTTCTTCTCCCTCCCAAGTGGGACTGAGGAGTTCTCACTTAAGCACTTCAGATTGTCGACCATTTTTGAATTGTGTGGCTAATATCCAATTATTAGGGAGTACATACTATGCATGTCCTTTTGGGTGTGAGTTATCCCACTTAGAATGATATTTTCTAGTTCCACCCATTTGCCTACAAGACTCAGGATGTCCACATTCTTAATAGCTGAGTAGTATTCCATTGTGTAAATGAACCACATTTTCTGTATCCATTCAGCTGTCCCAGGACATCTAGGTCATTTCCAGCTTCTATCTGGCTATCACAGATAAGTCCATGATGAACACAGTGGAACATGTGCTTCTGTGGCATCGTGGGGCATCTTTTGTGAATATTCCCAAGATAAGTATAGCTGGTTCTTCAGGTAGATCTATTTCCAATTGTCTAAGGAACCTCCAGATTGATTTCCAGAGTGGCTGTATCAGTTTGCAATCCTACCAACAATGGAGGAGTGTTCTTTCTCCACATTCTCTCCAACATGTGTTGTCACTTGAGGTTTTGATCTTAGCCATTCTGATTGGTGTATGGTGGAATCTCAAGGTTATTTTGATTTGCATTTCTCTGACCACTAAGGACTTTGAACAATTCCTTAGGTGCGTCTTAGACATTCCATATTCCTCAGTTGCAAAATATTGGTTTAGTTTGATATCCAATTTTTTTGGTTAGGTTGTTTGATTTTTGTGATTAGCTTCTTGAGTTCTTTATAAATTTTGGATATTAGCCCTCTATTGGATGTGGACTTAGTGAAGATTTTTTCCCAAACTGTAGTTTGCCAATTTGGCTTATTGACTTTATGTTTTGCTTTACAGAATCTTTCCAGTTTTATGAGGTCCCGTTTATCAATTCTTGATCTTAGAGCCTGAGCCATTGGAATTCTGTTTAGGAAACTTCCTCTTGTGCCAATGAGTTCAAGGCTCTTTCCCACTTTCTCTTTTATTAGATTCAGTGTATCTGGTTTTATGTTGAGGTCCTTGATCCACTTGGACTTGAGTTTTGTGCAAGGCGATAAATATAGGCCTATTTTTATTTTTCTACATCCAGACAGCCAGTTAGATCAATATCATTTATTGAAGAGGCTTTATTTTTTCAATTGTATATTTTTGGCTTCTTTGTCAACAATTAAGTGTTCATAAATATGTGGTTCTATTTCTGGGTCTTCAATTCTCTTCCATTGAAAAACATCTGTACTAATGCCATGCAGTTTTTATCACTATAGCTCTGTAGTAAAATTTGAGGTTAGGGATGGTTATTCCACCTCAAGTTCTTTTATTGTTAAGAATTGTTTTCTCTATTCTGTTTTTTTTTTTGCCTTTCTAGATTAATTTGAATATTACTTTTTCCATGTGTTGGGACTTTAATGGGGATTGCAATGAATCTATAGATTGCCTTTGGTAGGATGGCCATTTTTACTGTTAATTCCACCAATCCATGAACATGGGTGATCTCTACATTTTCTGAGACCTTCTTAGATTTCTTTCTTGAGAAACTTGAAGTTATTCTTATACAGGCCTTTCACTTGTTTTGTTAGAGTTACCCCAAAATATTTTATATTATTTGTGGCTATTGTGAAGGGAGCTGTTTCCCTAATTTTTTCTCAGCCTGTTTATCATTTTATTAATGGACAGCTACTGATTTATTTGAGTTAATTTTATATCTGGCCACTTTGCTGAAGTTGTTTATCAGGTGAAGAAGTTCTCTGGTAGACTTTTTGGGGTCGCTTATGTGTACTATCATATTATCTGCTAATAGTGATACCTTTATTTCTTCTTTGCCAAATTGTATCTCTTTGATCTCTTTTTTTTTGTCTTATTGTTCTAGTTAGCACTTCAAGTACTATATTGAATAGATAAGAAGAGAATGGGAATCCTTGTCTTGTCCCTGATTTCAGTGGGATTGCTTCAAGTATGTGTATATTTATTTGATATTGGCTGTAGATTTAGAGTAAAATGCTTTTACTATATTTAGGTATGGACCTTGATTCCCTGTTCTCTCCAATACTTTTAACATTAAGGGGTATTGTATTTGATGAGTGTATGTTAATATTCAAAACATTTTTGCCTGTATTGATTTTCATTGTCCTGTCTCTGATATTACATGCATTTCTTTTGGAACACCAAACCTTCTGCAAATCACTGGGATAATGGCAACTTCATCATGGATAGGAATATTTTTCACATTCTGTTGAATTTAAAATGTCATTACTTTATTAATTTTGGCATTCAATTCGACTCATTAATGGGAATTGGCTTATAATTTTCACTTTCTTTTTTGTTTTTATCTTGTTCTAAACAGAAAGATATCTGTTCTGACAGAAAGAATTTGTTTTATGGTTTAACATCTGAAAATTCATAGTAACAGTAAATAGCAAGGAAAGGTGTGAATGATTAGAAAGCTTTATGTACAGAGACATTAGACACTTGTATGGCATAGTCATTAGGTAGCTTTTTCTAAGAATGTCCCCTACAGCAGAAATATAAGCATAGCTCATTTGTTCCCCATTCTTGACATGCTTTCAAGTTCATGAGGGCCTCCATCAGAGAATGAGATAGCCTGTGGAGTGAGACTAAGTCTGGAGAAGTAATATAATAGCTTTATTTTTTTCCTAAAACAGTTTTAGAGAGAAAAAAATATTTTAACATAATTTTGACAACAATGCTTGTACTAGTAAATACCCACACAACAAAAGAAGATTTTGAAGAAGCAAGTCAATATTATACCTCAAAGAACATGAAAAACAAGAAACAGCAATCCCACAAATTACTAAATAGAAACTAATAAAAAATGTTGGATCAGAATTACACAAAATGAAATCATAAAAATTTGATACTAAAGAACAAACCAAAGAGGCTTTTTGAAAATGTACAGAAAAATCAAACCTTTATTGTGTTAATTTTTAAAATATAGAAAAAATAAAATAAGCTGAATACGTAATTGAGTTATAAGAAGAAATAATCTCATTTCTACTACTTACATACAACATAGTGCTGGAAATATTAGTGATAGAAATTAGGCAACTAAAGACAGGTAAGCACATCTGAGTTGGAGGAAATTACAGTTCCCTCTCCACATAGCATTTACCCCAACATGAAAAACTCAAAAATTAATACCCAAAATTACATAGGACAAATGCAAGTAAAAGGAAGTTATAGGAAACTAATTATATGGAACACCAGTGAGCTGTCTGGAAAGGAAGTTAAGGAAGCCTCTTTGAGTCTCTTGAACACAGAACATCGGGATACTTAGGAAAACATGTAATCAACAAATGATTAAGTGCTGAGAAGTATTAACAGATGAAATAAATTGAAGGAAATCCAAATAAGTGGAAAGATACTACACACTTACAGATTAGATTAATATATTAGTGCTTTTGTACTACTCTTCATGATATATGCATTTATTCAAATCCATTACAAAGCACTAAAACATTATTCTCAGAAATAAAAAATAACATTTCCAAATTTTATAGGGAACCATTAGAAAAGAAACACAAGAATAAAAAGAAGAGAGATGGAGGCACAACATCATGTAGCTTCAAATATACTGCAAAAACAGCTCAGTACTGGCTTCAAACCATTCAGGTCAATGATCCAGAACAGAGACCAGAAAGGAGCCAGCATCTCTGCGGGCAATGGTATGTTGAGCAGTTTCCTGAGAACACAGGGGAATATAGTGTCTTCAATCAGTAGTCCTAGAGAAACTAGCAAATACATGCAGAGGATGAAAGGAGAACCCTGTCCCTTCTTTCATTAGGGCTCCAAATCAAGTTTAAATGGCTAAATAACAATGAATTCATGAAATTCTTAGGCAAATGTATGGAGCTAGAAAGTATCATCCTGAGTAAGGTAACCAAATCATAAAAGAAAAATGGATACACACATAGTATCCACTCACTATAGGTGGATATTAGTCCAAAAGCTCAGAATAACCAAGATATTGTAAGACCCGAACAAAACGAGGGTACCCCAGCACCCCACGCCTCGGAAGGCAACATGCAAAAAACTTGCAAGAAATGATCTTGATGCATCAGCAGCAGGATTTTTATTCCCGAGACTCTGGGGTTCGCAGTCATACAACATGCACAGGTAGAGGACTGTCAACCACGAGTGCAGAATTGGGACAGCTTTTATAGGTTTACAACAAAACGCATAATGCAAACCAATCATTCCTTAGCATCGATAGCCCACACAGTGCAAGCCAATTGATTTGTCCCACTCCATAGCTTCTAAGCCAATCAGTTTAAATTATCCAAGCCCATGCTCTGAGGACCAATCAGTTTTCTCTAGAAGCCAGGTAGCAACTAGTTAGCTCATTTCCACTTATGGGGCCAGGGCCAAGTACACATTTCCTGTTATGGGGCCAGGGTCACTTAAGAATTTTCTGTCACACATGTCCTGTTATGGAGCCAGGATCATGTATTCAAAGACCTTCAACTAGTAGTAGGCACATGGGGACCTGAGCACCCACCAGGCATGAGCCCTGCAGCGAGCGCAGTGACCCCACTGGCCCAGCCTTGCTCACCTGCGCCCCAGCTGCTCCGCAGAGAAGAGATGGGAAAGGACACCGGGGACCTTCCCAGGCCTGCAGCTTGCAGCTGGACACCACAGGGAGTGGGACATGTGCTCTCCTGGGCAAGATCGAGGAATGTGATTCCGCCATCCAGCCTCCAACAAAGAGCAGGCCAAACCTCTGACCTTTTGGGGTCATTTAAGAGTTAGGCATGGGAGATTTTTTCTTTATTTTCTATATTCTTTGTTTATATTCCAAAGACTTTCCCCTTTCCCAGTTCCCCCCTCACCATATGTCCCATAAGTCCTCTTCCCTCCACCCATTCCCCAATCACCCCCCCCATTTCTCTGTTTTGATACTCACCTACAAATCTGAATCCAGTCTTTTCAGGACCAGGGTCCTTTCCTTCCTTCTTCTTGGGAATCTTTTGATTTGTTAATTGTGCCTTGAGTATTCAGAGCTCTTGGGCTCATTAATATCCACATATCAGTGATAGCATTTCATGTGTATTCTTTTCTGATTGGGTTAACTCACTTAGGATGATATTTTTTAGGTCCAACCATTTGCCTACAAATTGCATGAATTCATTATTTTTCATTGCTGAGTAGTATTCCATTGTATAAATATACCACAATTTCTGTATCCATTCCTCCTTTGAGGGACATCTGGGCTCCTTCCAACTTCTGGCTCTTATACATAAGGCTGCTATGTACATAGTGGAGCATGTGTCTTTATTGTATGCAGGGGATTCCGCTGGGTATATGCCCAGGAGTGGTATGACAGGTCTTCTGGAAGTGTCATGCCCAATTTTCTGAGGAACCACCAGACTGATTTCCAGAGCAGTTGTACCATCTTGTAATCCCACCAAAAGTGTAGGAGTGTTCCTTTTTCTCCACATCCTTGCCAGCACATGTTATCTCTTGAGTTTTTAATCTTAGCCATTCTGACTGGTGTGAGGTGGAATCTCAAGGTTGTTTTGATTTGCATTTCCCTGATGACTAATGATGTTGAATATCTATTAATGTGCTTCTCAGCCATCCAATTTTCTTCTAATGAAAATTCTTTGTTTAGCTCTGTACCCCATTTTTTGATAGGGTTATTTTGTTTCTTTGGGGTCTAACTTATTGAGCTCTTTGTATATATTAGATATTAGCCCTCTGTCAGATGTGGGGTTGGTGAAGATCTTTTCCCAATTTGTTGGTTGCTGTTTTGTCCTTCTGACAGTGCCCTTTGCCTTACAGAAACTCTGTAATTTTATGAGGTCCCATTTGTCAATTCTTGATCTTAGAGCATAAGCTATTGGTGTTCTGTTCAGGAACTTTCCCCCTGTGCCCATGTCCTCCAGGGTCTTCCCCAGTTTCTTCTCTATTAGTTTCAGTGTGTCTGGTTTTATGTGGAGGTCCTTGATCCACTTGGAGTTGATCTTAGTACAAGGAGATAAGAGTGGGTCAATTCACATTTTTCTTCATGTTGACCTCCAGTTGAACCAGCACCATTTGTTGAAAAGGCTATCTTTTTTCCACTGGATGGTTGTAGCTCCATTATCAAAGATCAAGTGACCATAAGTCTTTGGGTTCATTTCTGGGTCTTCAATTCTATTCCACTGATCCACTTTGCCTGTCGCTGTACCAGTACCATGCAGTTTTGAGCACAATTGCTCTGTAGTACTGTTTGAGGTCAGGGATATTGATTCCCCCAGAAGTCCTTTTATTGTTGAGAATAGTTTTCGCTATCCTGGGTTTTTTGTTGCTCCAGATGAATTTGAGAATTGCTCTTTCTAGATCTATGAAGAATTGATTTGGGATTTTGATGTGGATTGCATTGAATCTGTAGATTGCTTTTGGCAAGATGGCCATTTTTACTATATTGATCCTGACAATCCAAGAACATGGAATATTTTTCCATCTCCTGGGGTCTTCTTCGATTTCTTTCTTCAAGGACTTGAAGTTCCTGTTATACAGTTCTTTCAGTTGTTTGTTTAAAGTCACACCAAGATACTTTATATTGTTTGTGGCTATTGTGAAGGGTGTTATTTCCCTAATTTCTTTCTCAGCTGGCTTGTCCTTAGAGTACAAGAAGGCTACTGATTTGATTGAGTTGATTTTATAACCAGCCACTTTGCTGAAGTTGTTTATCAGCTGTAGTAGTTCTCTGGTGGAGTTTTGTGGGTTGCTTAAGTATACTATCATGTCATCTGTGAATAGTCTTGATGACTATGAGCATAAAGGAGGAATAAGCTTTTGAAAACCTATTGTCCAACAGACAACAGAACTTATGACATGACAATTTGTCTGTATTATGAAGTGTAAGGAGTACATGGGATAATATCACCACAACAATGATGCAGAACAGAGGGCTCAGAAATAAACAGATAAAGCTAGAGTCTCCTCATGTTTGCTAAAGAATCTGCACATACAGGAGGATCAAGATTGCCTATTCAGCAAATTGTGCTACCACAACTGGATATCCATCCACAGAAGAAAGATATTCAATCCATATCTTTCACACCGTAAAAAAATAAAGTAAACATGGTTTATGGACTCTGATTTAAAGCCAAAAATGATGAACCAACTAAAGAAGTACAGAGAATGTACATTCAGACAAGAAGAAGCTAGGGATTCTCTGAAAAGAACATTAGGGACACAGAAACCAGCTTCAAAATTTAAAAATTGTAACAACATGAAATTAATGTTTTTTGTGTGACAAAAGAAATTATCATTGGAGAAAATAGCCTTCAGAATGTGAGAAAATCTTAAAAGTTCAGCTTCAGGTAGAGGGATCATGGCCAGATTTTACAAAGACTTACAAACAATAAACACCAAAATATTCAAAATTGGCCATCAACAATAGGCAAATTCAAGTCTGTAATTATGTAACATACACACACTTACATGTATAACACACACACACACACACACACACACACACACAAAGATAAAAAAGAAAAAGACCAAGAGAGGGTAAAAATAGATGATGAAAAACAATAAAATAACTGTGAGTCAAAAGTGCAGTGAGCTTTGGAAGAGGCTAAGACAATAGGTAGACACCCCAGAAGGGAATGGGGTGGCAGAGGGCAAAGGAGACAAGGGAAACGAATCTACTTACTTAAGCACATTTTCTTTGAAAATGTCACCAGGGTATCTAATAATGTGTGCTACTTTAAAAAATAAAAAATAATTTAACTTGGAACAAAAACATTTATTTTTAGACTCCATAAAGTTACTCTAACTATACAAATAAGAAAATATTAAATTTATATCAAAACTTCAGCCAAAATGAGGCCTTGCAAATTATATTGTATAATTGGTATTGTGTTTTATTTGCTAATGTATCCTTTTAAACTGAGGAAAGTTGGGGTTTCCTTTTAAATTATTAACAAATTCAGAGCAATGCATTTGCAGTTGAGAGCCAGTCTTTGAAATATCACTCTATATTGTGTTATATTAACAAATGTGTTCAATCACTTACAATATAGATTTTTTTCTCATGACCATATTCTACATGATTCCATTAGCTGTCAAAGATATTTAGAACAAGTCTGTCACTAGTATCACACATATACTAAATAATTTTATTAGGCTATGAGAAATAAATTTGTAGGGAAATAGATATATCTGGAAAACACAATATTAAAGAGGTCACCCAGACACAGAAAGAGAGTGGGTATATGTTTTGTTTCATAAGATACATTACCCAAATTATCATTATGGTTGCTAGGGAAATGATAATAGACATTTACAGGATTACAAATTGATAACAAAGATTGGTTAGACATTTTCTATTTGCTAATGCCTATGATGAACCAGGATAAATTGGCCTAAACACAGTTCATCTTGGAAAGATAGGAAGATTCATCTCAAAAGAAGACCTGTACATACTGCGCTGGCAGTGGATCAATAGGCAACACATTGCACCCTAATATCAGACCATGACCATGCAGCCAATTAACAGTTTCAGCCAATCATAGCATCTGAACGTCTGGACATTTGGGAAGACACCTATCAGATATGAGTTCCCCCCTCACCATATGTCCCATAAGTCCTCTTCTTCCCCCCCCCCCCCGCCCATTCCCCAATCAGCTCCATCCATTGGCCTAAGAATTTCATGAATTCATTCTTCTTTTTTTTAAATTTAAAACTATAACATTGTATTTAAAACTGGAATGCCATGTAACAGCCAATATGCATATGTATATCACATGATGTTTGACTGAGCATCATTGTCTCCTTAGACATTCATCATTTCTTTTTTATTCTATATTCTATAGAATATGGAAAAAGGCTTTCCCCTTTCCCAGTTCCACCCTCCCTATGTCCCATAATTCCTCTCCCCCCAACTATTCCCCAATCATTCCCCCATCCCCCCACAGTTTCTCTACAAAACTGGATCCAATCTTTCCTGGCGCAGGGTCCTCTCCTTTCTTCTTGGGAATCATTTGACTTGCTAATTGTGCCTTGAGTATTTAGGGCTTCTGGGCTCATTAATATCCACTTATCAGTGATTGCATTTCATGTGTATTCTTTTGTGATTGGGTTAGCTCACTCAGGATGATATTTTCCAGGTCTAACCATTTACCTACAAATTGCATGAATTCATTATTTTTAATTGCTGAGTAGTATTCCATTGTATAAATATACCACATTTTCTGTATCCATTCCTCCTTTGAGGGATATTTGGGCTCCTTCCAATTTCTGGCTATTATAAACAAGGCTGCTATAAACAAAGTGGAGCATGTGTCTTTATTGTATGCAGGGGAATCCTCTGGGTATATGCCCAGGAGTGGTATGCCAGGGTGCTCTAGAAGTGACATGCCCAATTTTCTGAGGAACCGCCAAATTGATTTTCAGAGCAGTTTTACCATTTTGCAATCCCACCAACAGTGGAGGAGTGTTCCTCTTTCTCCACATCCTTGCCAGCATTTGTTGTCTCTTGAGTTTTTAATCTTAGCCATTCTGACTGGTGTGAGGTGGAATCTCAGGGTTGTTTTGATTTGCATTTCTCTGATGACTAATGATGTTGAACATATCTTAAGATGTTTCTCAGCCATCAAAATTTCTTCTGGTGAAAATTCTTTGTTTAGCACTGTACCCCATTTTTTGATAGGGTTATTTGGTTCTTTGGGGTCTAACTTCTTGAGTTCTTTGTATATATTGGATATTAGCCCTCTGTCAGATGTGGGGTTGGTGAAGATCTTTTCCCATTTTGTTGGTTGTCGTTATGTCCTTCTGACAGTTTCCTTTGCCTTGCAGAAACTTTGTAATTTTATGAGGTCCCATTTGGACTGGACAAAGCTGCCCTCTCTCTCCATATCTTTTCAATATAGTACTTGAAGTTCTAGCAAGAGCAATTAGACAACATAAGGAAGTCAAAGGGATACAAATTGGAAAGGAAGAAGTCAAACTATCATTATTTGCAGATGATAAGATAGTTTACTTAAGTGACCCAAAAAACTCCACCAGAGAACTTCTACAGCTGATAAACAACTTCAGCAAAGTGGCTGGTTATAAAATTACCTCAAGCAAATCAGTAGCCTTCTTGTACTCAAAGGACAAGCAGGCTGAGAAAGAAGTTAGGGAAATAACACCCTTCACAATAGCCACAAACAATATAAAGTATCTTGGTGTGACTTTAAACAAACAACTGAAAGAACTGTATAACAGGAACTTCAAGTCCTTGAAGAAAGAAATCGAAGACCTCAGAAGATGGAAAAATATTTCTTGCTCCTGGATTGGCAGGATCAATATAGTAAAAATGGCCATCTTACCAAAAGCAATATACAGATTCAATGCGATCCCCATCAA
This sequence comes from Apodemus agrarius, assembly GCA_964023405.1. Classification (NCBI taxonomy): domain Eukaryota; kingdom Metazoa; phylum Chordata; class Mammalia; order Rodentia; family Muridae; genus Apodemus; species Apodemus agrarius. The sequence goes on along the minus strand of OZ030016.1, from coordinate 82,442,382 downwards.
AATCCCAACTCAATTCTTTATAGATCTAGAAAGAGTAATTCTCAAATTCATCTGGAGCAACAAAAAACCCAGGATAGCTAAAACTATTCTCAACAATAAAAGGACTTCTGGGGGAATCAATATCCCTGACCTTAAACAGTACTACAGAGCAATTGTGTTAAAAACTGCATGGTATTGGTACAGCAACAGGCAAGTGGATCAATGGAATAGGATTGAAGACCCAGAAATTAACCCACAGACTTATGGTCACTTGATCTTTGATAAAGGAGCCACAACCATCCAGTGGGAAAAAGATAGTCTTTTCAACAAATGGTGCTGGTTCAACTGCAGGTCAACATGCAGAAGAATGCGAATTGACCCACTCTTATCTCCTTGCACTAAGATCAACTCCAAGTGGATCAAGGACCTCCACATAAAACCAGACACACTGAAACTATTAGGAAAGAAACTTGGGAAGACCCTGGAGGACATAGGCACAGGGGGAAAGTTCCTGAACAGAACACCAATAGCTTATGCACTAAGATCAAGAGTTCATTCTTCTTAATATTTGAGTAGTACTCCATTGGGTAAATATCCACATATTCTATATCCATTCCTCCAGTGAGGGACATCTGGGCTCTTTCCAGCTTCTGGCTATTATAAATAAGACTGCTATGAACATAATGGAGTATGTGTCCTTATTACCTGTTGGAACATTTTCTAGATATATGACCAGGAGTGGTATAGCTGGGTCCTCAGGTAGTGCTATGTCCAATTTTCTGAGGAACCACCAAACTGATTTCCAGGGTGATTAAAATATATGACTTTTTCGTGAAGAAATAATTTCACAAAAGTATTTTACCATTGAAACGAAAGTCTCCAGAAAAATATTGCTGAGATAACCTGCACCAAATATAAGGCTTATTTGTTTTGTTTTGTTTTGTTTTTAGTCTTGGGTTCATTAAAGTGTCTAACCAAAACCATAGTTTTCTGTTGTTGTGGTTATCTGACAAAGTCATCTTGAATTGGGCAGCAGGAGAAACCTGGTACATATGGGGAAATGCTAGGTGCTTTCTGGTAGGAGAAGGTGCTTCACACTGCACATACTTGTCCTAGTTTCTCTCTGTGTTATTATTATTTATATCAGACATTAACTGTGCATTGAGGCAGTTAAAGGATCAGAAATAAGGTATTGTTAAAAAAAAGTAAATTCTCAAATTCTACAGAAAATAATTTTCAGTAAATCTATAGCTCACTGTTGAAATTAAATTGTACATTTATGTTAAAAGTAATAACTCTACTAGCAGTTTTTCTGTCTTTTATGTCTGCAACACTTTGCTTCAATTGATTGCTTCTCCGATAACATTCTGTTTTATATTGTGAAATTGACTTCAGACTCTTAGTGATATGAACATTGTTTTACACAAACACACAGACAATAAAACAGCATTTCTTACTTGGTTACTAATAAAAGCTTCAAGTAATGAGAACTCATGTTAGAGACCTTTTCCAAGACAGACTTGGTGACTCAGAGGTTAAAAGGTACCTGCTGCCCAGTCTTATGAGCCCAGCTCTGTTTCCTGAATTTACAGGATGTAAGGAGAAAAATCAAATGCTGTGATATGTCTTCAGATCTACATGTACATGCTAGGAAGCAGCCATGAGTTGTACATGTGCATGCCTACATGCGCGTGTGTGTGTGTGTGTGTGTGTGTGTGTGCACATACACACATACATTTAAACACTAAAGAAATAAATGGTAATTTCTGTTTTTAATAACCCATATAAACTATACAATTTTCATAAATTCCTCCAATATCTGAATATCAGTTCTTCAATGCGCAAACCTGGTTCTTTCTAAAAATGTGTAATTTATGGAGTCAACAAAATGCCACATGTCTCAAGCTATTCATTGTATATAGTTTAACAATTTTCTTGTAATAACAAATACGGTACATAGAAAATAATCTTGATATCTTGGGAAAAAATATCACCAGATTTTAAAAGACCTAACAACCTATCATCTGAATCTTAAGGGGTAATAATCTACCCTCCATGTTGTAATTAAATCAATCAACCATATTTTCAGTAATAATAAAACTACTATGACATTCATAGACACAATCAAGTATATAAATTGTACTGCTTATTATCATCATTAATAAATATTAAGAAAAGCAAGTATTCTCTGTGTTAAACATCAAAATTATATCAGTCAATTAAATGATGACTTTCTAACAATCTTAGGAACTGACGCACTGTGATCAGGAGAAATACTTCTGACATAATGTATATGTCAGAGTGGGGGTAATTGTTTACCTTGTAAATGTGTTGAGAGAAAGATGAGAGCTCACCTATTGTTGAGGTAGCTCTATTCAGTACAAGGAATCCAGTCTTTGAAGGAAGGTTGACAGAGGCTTCCAAGGAAGCAGCCCTAGAAGGAGTCAAGGTGTCTTTAGGGAGAAATTTATGCACCCGATATTTCCATATATTTTTCTATCTTGCTGTATGTCATCATTGCAAAGTCTTCCTCACTAAGGATTTCACTGGCTCCATGATAAGTTTTGATCATTCATTTGAGGCTTTTATGGAAAATGTGGTGCATCTTAATGAAGATTGGTGTCATCATCTTATTTACAGCATTCATTGTGAGGCTACGTTTTAGGAACATAGCCTAAATTAAATCAGTTGATTCCTGAATTGTGATTTGTGAGGAGAAGAAGTTCAAAGTAGTATTTGGTTACATACTACATCACAGGACAGCCTGGTCTATGTCAGACTCAAGCTCAAACACACACACACACACACACACACACACACACACACAGGAGTGCCTACAGAGCCTGATATTCTAATATTTTAGCAGACACTTCCACAATAGACTGTTTGAAACAAGAAAACAAAAGAAATAAAAACAAACAAAACAAAACCAACAACAAAAAATTCTCTCTTCGTCTCTCTCTGTCTCTGTCTCTCTCTGTCTCTCACTGTCTTTCTCTGTCTCTCTGTCTCTGTCTCTCTCTGTCTCTCTCTCTCTTCCTTTGTTCAATTATAGGAATTTAGCTGAGATTCTTAATCATGCTAGGCAAATGCTAATTGTGCTATATTCTCAGCTCCCTGGGGATGATTTTTATCTTCATGGTTTTTTTATTTTTACTCACAGTATTGGAATGAATAATATTCATTTTAGCTACTATTATCAGTTTAATTTATTTCCAGCTTAAAATAAACTTATACACATTCATGTCTAGTTTGTCAACTATGGCCTACCTGTATGAGTGCATGTGGAGGAAAAAGTGGAAGCTATTCTAGAAAGTTTGTCTCATGTCTGTGATGTCTAATCTTAGTTATCAATTTGATTCATGTGCAAATAGGCTACATCAGGTTCAATAGAGGAATTTACAGTAGCATATTGCCCTGTGAGCATGACTGTCTTTACTAATAATTGATGTGGGAAGGTCCAGCCTACAGTGGGCCTTTCTATTTCTAGACAAATAGCCTTGGATATATGGGAAAGGTAGTGGAATGTGAGCCTAGGAGCAAATCAGAAAGTAGTGTTTCTTCTTTTTCTCTGCTTCAGGTTCTACTCCCCTCCCTTGTTGTTGCCTTGAGTGCCTGCCTTGTCTTCCCTCAGTGATTGGGTCACCTGTGAGGCAATAAACACACCTCCCTCCTTCAAGTTGCCTTTGGTCAGTATTTTATCACAACGAGCAAAAAGCAAATTCAGGGCACATTCTAATTTTCTAATGTCTGAATATATTGAAGTAGCAACATACTACTTTAACACCAAGGTTAAAAGCTCAGAAAGTACATGCAGTACAAAAACCATCTAGAGCATGAATGACATTGCTCTGACCTCTCTCCTACATTTCAGAGTCAGTGGGACTTAAAGAAAATGTCATAAATACAGTAAGTCTCACAGTCCTGAGGAATATAACAGAGACTTTTTTCTAGTAATATGTAACAGCTCAAGAAACAGCTGAAATTTGTTCAGAAGCTTAAATGGTCACTTAAGAGGTCAATGACTGCATCTTTACAGAGGAGATACTATATGAGCTGAAATGAGGTGAAGGCATTGTAAAAGGAGAGGTTTGGCTAAAATACAGATATGTCTATGCTACTTATTATGCAGGTAAATTTCGAGGTATAGTGCTTTGTCCAAACTGTTGAAATTGGACTGAACATGAATATACTTCAGATCTAGAATGGCAATAAAACTAATAGCAACATGAATCTGGGATCACTGGGAGTCTTAGTCATTCTTGCTCTTTTGATCCTGATGAGAGATTAAAAGCCAATTAAAAGCTTGAGGTTGGAAGAGGTATCTTTGTAATGACATGCGCTGTAGTAATTCTAAATGAAATGTAGCAAGTCAGACTTGATAGAATAAAATACTCTTGGCTTTCTTGTAGAAAAGAGGAGAATTTCAGGTACAGGATAGAAGAAAGCACTTGCCATATGTAACACAAGGCACAATGTTACATCAAAAAATAACAAAGCGTAAAGTAGTAGAAGTAATGTAGGGTTGGAGAGATGGCTCAGCAGTTAAAAGCACATGCTTCTCTTCCAGAATCCTGAAATCAGTTTCCAACACACAGGACAGGTTGCTCACAACAACCTACAGCACCATAAGTGTAGCTCCAGGAAATATAACATCTCTGACGCCTACTGTCACCAGCACTCATTCACAAACACACACATATAAAAATCACTAAAAATTAAAAGGACATAAAAGAGAGGCTACAAACCAGAGAAGCAGAAGTCCCCTTTTAAAAGAGGACAATCCATAGGTCGAAATAAAATGAGCAAAAATTCACAAATACCCCTCAAAAGACTCAAAATTCTCAAACAGGAATTCTGAATTCTAAATCAATAATCATGTCAACTAAATTATATCACACTATATGCTTGCAGGAAGAGTGAAAGGAGAAAGGCAGGGAGCATCGGTTCTTATGACTCTGTAGAGCAAATAAACTCTAATTTGTTACTATAGCTAACAGGAAATCTGTAACTATTTTGATGAATGATGCAAATGTCAGTTCCAATCTTAGGTAGCCATCCTCCCATAAAAGGATTTTTGTGGACTATATTTTCAGATCCACAAAAAAATTACATGTGGATTTTCATAGCCACTTTATATGTAATAATCAGATATTGGAAACAGCTTTAAATGATCTAAAACTGTGTGGGTCAAAGAATTGCAGAAAATTAGTAAAATATTGAAAAACTTAACTGTTTTTCCCAAAAGTGAATGGGTGAGAATTAAAATACTATAAATAAAGGGAATCTGAGACAAAGTTGTAAAGAAATTATTAACCCACTGATCTGACTGTCTTGAGCTGACAAAATGATTACTAAGTGGTGAGACTTAGCTCAGTTCTCCTGAAGGAGGTGTGGGAACATTGACTAGTAAGGGGCATTTGGTGATGGAAGTGTTCTACAGCTAGATTAAAGTGGAGAAGTCTTAAGTATCCTTGTGAAAAACATCAAATATCCACCTCTAGTGGCTGGGTGTTTTGTAAGATTAAAGGGAAATACAGAGGTGTTGCGTTTATGAGCAGGTAAATAGCCTGTCCTGAGAGCACCTTATGTTCAAAGAAGAAGTTGCTTTGCAACAAAAATGTAAATCCATAGCAATGATTCTTTTCAGAAGTGTTAATGGGTGAAGACCCCATCACATCTTTTCTAGAGAATGATGCATGCCTTCAATCAGATTTATTAGATGAAGGAAAGAATAAAATGGCTCTTTTTCTATGGGAGGCTCTGGGATTCATTCAGAGTCAGAAGAAGAAAGTAGCCATAGGACATGCAGAAGGTGAAGAAAAGACATAACCATAACAGAAGGGTGTGAACTATAAGCCTTTTTTTCAGACAGGATATCCCCAAGACTAGTTAAGTGACAATCCTCTATAGGTGGTCACAGTGGGCTAACAGGAAGATAGCCACTTGCAGGGGAAGAGGACATATTGTCTTTAGTGTGTAGATCCTGGGAGGGTACACATTCTTCTGTTACTGAATTCCCCCTATACTCCTCTAAACAAACAATGTGATGAAACTCAATATCATACGCACACACATGCATACATATACACACACACATACATGCACACTCACACACCCATGTGTACATATACAAACACACATGCACACAAACCAAGTGTATGCATGCAGGTGTTTGCACAAAAACACACAGGCACACATATACATACATACATGCAAGCACACACACACACACACACACACACACACACACACACAGAGAGAGAGAGAGAGAGAGAGAGAGAGAGAGAGAGAGAGAGAAGCTAGAAAGAGGAGGATGAAGAGAGTTGGAAGAGGATAAGAAAGGGACTCCCCTTAGGTGGATGACTATGATTGAATTACATTATGGTCATGTGTGAAAATAAAGCATATTATGTGTGATCCATATAAGCTAAAAGGAAATATTAAAATAAGTAGAAGAAATTCAATAAGAGTTGAAACAAAACCATTGAGCTATCTTGGTGTACAATTGCTCCATCTCAGTGAGAAAGAGATGTGCTTTAGGTATGTACCTTTGGAAAGTTTGACTGGTCCATATCCATTTCATGTACAATTTTTCTATGTACAAATATGTACATATTTACACTGAACAGTAGGAAGATGGATTTTAAAACTCATGGTAATAGTGTAAATGTACCTTTTAGTTTTAAGATAGGAAACAGAAAACCAAAATAGTAAGTCATGATAGAGATAAAAAGACAGAAAACCAAAACAAAAAAGCCTTTATATCCTTAGTATTTCTAATAGTACTACTTTCCTTTTATTTGAACAGGGTTCTTCATAATCTATTTTGCAAAGAGTAGAAGGTATTGTCTCCATCTTTACTTACAAACTAAGGCCTTCGGATTGTGTTCTGATGTTCTCTGCTGAACATCGGGATTTCATGTGTAGCTTCCTGTTCCTTTGTCATACTGTAATGACATGTCATATAATGGCAAGAATTATCTGCTTTCCTCAGTGACTGCAAAGAGAAAAGAATGAGATCACTTTACATTTTAGGATAGTTAACTATTGATCAAGCGAACTTTTAACAAAGCAAACAAGAAAGAAGAAAAAAACACAGAAGATAAATTTCATGATGAGCCTGTTTTTCTAAAGTCTGAGTCAAGAGGCAATTTGTCCTTTGAACATATCTGAGTACATCCATGGGCCCAGTGGAGTTTTCTGCCAAGAGCTTGGCTGTGTTATTTTATAGTTTGTGGTAAACTAGTGAGCATCCCCAAATATTGCAGTGTATTTCAACATGTGTCCTTTCCTTTCAAACATGTGTTTTCTCTGATGTCAGGCCCTGCAATTGTGAATAATCATTAGCCCATAGTCTGCTGCAGTGGCTTATTAGGAACATAAACTAGGGAAGAAATATATATCTCGGTCAAATTATCAAGAAAACTCTTTGTTTTATAATTCTGTCTATTTGGCAAACCTCAGAAGCCATTTGGCAGTAGTAGAAAGAAAATCAACACTTACATGCAAGGACTTCACAGTTCTTAAGGTTTTAATCTATGGTTAATTGAAAGGTAAAATGAGCAGAATGCAAGGGGTTGAGAAATTAGGAGAAAAAATCCCTTTGTTTCCTCTAACTGTGCAGTGGTATTATGACCATTGTGAATAGATAAAAACTCGCTTGATTTTTATCACCATCCTAGCGATCTAAACTGACAAAATAGAGCTAGTTCTAAGAGCCTAACAGCCTCTCTATGAGCACTGTAAAGAAACTCATTCATCTTACTGCACTTATATATAAAGTAAGTTTTCAGTTAAAATGGCCAACAATATTCTGTGGTGAGGAAAAAGTAGGAAACCATAAAAGAATGTCTTCTCTTCCTTGGAGTGTGACTTCTCCTGAAACAAGTACCTTGTTAAGACACTGTTATTTTCCTTTCATGGCCAAATAAATACCAAATAGCAGAGATTGTGGAGTAAAGATTCTCCAAATATATATTCTACACATATATGGCAAATAATGGTAGTTGTGCCTAATCTATAACAATGAAAAATATAAGAACTCATAAGTGGGTAGTTCTGAATGTTTTCAGTGAAAAGAATGAAAAAACTAGTCCAGAGAAAATTTGAAATGAAACACAGTAACATGCCATTGCTGGGATTCACTATCTGAACAAAAACACATGGAAGTGATGCAGCTAATTTTCTGATGTGCTTCTTCCAGGTATGAGCATAAAGCTGTCTACACAATGAATGAAGGTACAGCTTTTCAACACAGCTCTTCCTTTACACAGTACTAAAAGAGTTAGCTGAAGTCAGTGAATCTGCTACAGTTGAAATACTGATGTACAAACACAGACTTTAAAAAATTGTCTTTTTTCTCTGGAAAGTTCTGACGTACATTAAAAGATCAAAATGTCTCCAAGTGCAAGGAAGACAAATTAGTGCACCTTCATCAATTTGTATATGATAATAATAACTAAAATGCAACAGAAAAAAAGATGTTAAACATTACAATAGATAATATAAATGACTTGTACAACCTGCATATATAAATCAGGTGAAACACTAATAGAAGATGAAAGTTACTGGATAAGAGAGTTTAGATCTGCGTTCCTAAGCTCCTGGTAACATTCAATCTATCTTATAATTACTCCTCTCATATTCTATAAAAGGCACTTATGGGCATTTGTCAACTTTGTTTTGAATGAAGAGAAATACTTCTTAATGTTCAGATTAATGGTGGGATTTGACCTTAGACTTGTATATGATGATGTGAAATTTCACGGTCATCCTCATGCTATGCTGTGCATTAGCAGAAAGCAGTGCTATTGCTTTCATATTTGATTGTTAGTTTGGTTTTGCTGTTGATGGTTTAAGAGTGCTTATTTAGTTCACATTTCCAAGCTGATGGAGCCCACTAGTTACAGAAATCCTTGGCCAAAAATTCCTTTTGCAGCAAGTAGGTCTGTTTTTTGCTCTTTTATTATTATTATTACTAAACAAAATCCATTCTTTTTTATTTGATATATTCTTTATTTACATTTCAAATGATTTCTCCTTTCCTGGCTCTCTGCTCCCCAAAGGTCCCATATGCCTTTTTCCCTGTCTGTGTCCCCCCATCCACCCCTTCCCACTTCCCTGTTCCTGTATTCCACTACACTGATGAACTGAAGCCTTTCCAGAATCATGGGACACTTCTTCCTTCTTCTTGGACATCATTTGAATCATGTATTCCAAGATTCTAGACTAATATCCACTTATCAGTGAGTGTATACCATGAGTGTTCTTTTGAGACTGGATTACCTCACTTAGTATGATGTTCTCTAGCTCCATCCCTTTGTCTAAGAATTTCAAGAATTCATTGTTAGTTTCACTGTGTCCCTGTTTAGGCCTTGATTCCTGTTCTTTACAAGACTTTTAGAATTAAAGGATGCTGAATTTTGTCAAATGCTTTTTCAGCATCTAATGAAATGATCATGTGGTTTTTTTTCTTTGGGTTTTTATGTAGTGGATTGCAATGATGGATTTCCATACTTGATCATGGGGAATGGTAGTTTTGATGTGTTCTTGGATTTGGTTGGCAAGAATTTTATTAAGTATTTTTGCATCAATATTCATAAAGGAAATTATTCTGACGTTCTCTCTCTTAGGAGGATTTTTGTGTGGTTTTGGTATCAGCATAATTGTGGCTTTGTAGAATGAGTTGCATAGTATTCCTTCTGTTTCTATTTTATGGAATAGTTTGAAAAGTATTGGTGTTAAGTCTTCTTTGAAGGTCTGATAGAATTGTGCACTAAAACCATCTGGTCCTATGCTTTTTTTTTTTTTTTTTGGTTGGAAGACTTTCTATGACCCCTTGTATTCCCTTAGGGGTTATGGAACGGTTTAAATGATCTATTTGATCCTGATTTAATTTTGGTATTTGGTAACTCTGTAGGATATTGTCCATTTCCTGGAGATTCTCCAGTTGTGTTGAGTATAGGCTTTTGAAGTATGATCTGATGATTTTTTGAATTTCCTCAGTTTCTGTTGTTATATCTCCCTTTTCATTTCTAACTTTGTTAATTTGGATACTGTCTCTGTGCCCTTTGGTTAGTCTAGCTAAGGGTTTATCTATCTTGCTGATTTTCTCAAAGAACCAGCTCCTGGTTTTGTTGATTCTTTGTATGTTTCTCTTTGTTTCAACTTGATTGATTTCAGCCGTGAGTTTGATGATTTCCTGACTTCTACTCCTGGGTGAATTAGCTTCTTTTTGTTCCAGGGTTTTCAGGTGTGGCATTAAGCTGCTGGTGTATGCTCTATCCTGTTTCTTTTTGGAGGCACTCAGGGCTATGAGTTTTCCTCTTAGAACTGCTTTCATTGTGTCCCATAAATTTGGGTATGTTGTGCCTTCATTTTCATTAAATTCTAAAAAGTCTTTGATTTCTTTATTACTTCTTTGACCAAGATATCATTGTGTAGAACATTTTGCAGTTTCCACATGTATGTGGGCTTTCTGTTGTTTTTGTTGCTATTGAAGACCATTCCATACTCTATAGTGATCTGATAGGAGGCATGGGATTAGTTCGATTTTCTTATATTTGTTGAGGCCTGTCTTGTGACCAATTATATGGTCGATTTTGGAGAAAGTACACGAGGTGCTGAGAAAAAAGGTATATTCTTTTGCTTTAAGATGAAATATTCTATATATATCTTTTAAATCCAATTAGTCCAAAGTTTCAATTAGTTTCACTGTGTCCCTGTTTAGTTTCTGTTTTCCTGATCAGTCAATTGAGGATAGTGGAGTGTTGAATTCACCCACAATTATTGTTTTAGGTCCAATGTGTGCAATGAGCTTTAGTAAAGTTTCTTTTATGAATGAGGGTACCCTTGCATTTGGACCATAAATGTTCAGAATTGGGAGTTCTTCTTGGTGGATTTTTGCTTTGACCAGCAGGAAATGTCCTTCTGTGTCTCTTTTGATGACTTTAGGTTGAAAGTCAATTTTATCTGATATTAGAATGGCTACTCCGGCTCATTTCCTGAGGACATTTGCTTATAAAATTGTCTTCCGGCCTTTTACTCTGAGGTAGTGTTTGTCTTTGACACTGGGGTGTTTTTTCTGTATGCAGCAAAATGTGGGGTCCTGTTTCCATATTCAGTCTGTTAGTCTATGTCTTTTTATTGGGGAATTGAGTCCATTGATGCTAAGAGATATTAAGAAATTGTGATTAATACTTCCTGTCATTTTTGATGTTATTTTATATTTGAGTGGTTATCTTCTTTGGGTTTGATGAACGAAAGTTACTATCTTATTCCAGGGTATAATTTCCCACCTTGTTTTGGAGTTTTCCTCCTATTATCTTTTGTAGGGTTAGATTAGTGGAAAGATATTGTGTAAATTTGGTTTTGTTATGGAATATCTTGGTTTCTCCATCTATGGTGATTGAGAGTTTTGCTGGGTATAGTAGTCTTGGCTGTCATTTGTGTTCTCTTAGGGTCTGCATGAGATCTGCCCAGGGTCTTCTAGCTTGTCTGGTGTAATTGTTATAGGTCTTCTTTATATGTTACTTGGCCTTTTTCTTTTACTGCCTTTAATATTCTTTATTTGTTTAGTACATTTGGGGTTTTGATTATTATGTAACAGGATGTATTTCTGTTCTGGTCCCATCTGTTTGGAGTTCTGTAGGCTTTTTGTATACTCATGGGCATCTCTTTCTTTAGATTAGGTAAATTTTCTTCCATAATTTTGTTAAAAATATTTGCTAGACCTTTAAGTTGTAACTCTTCACTCTCATCTGTACCTATAATCCTTAGATTTGGTCTTCTCATTGTCTCCTGGATTTCCTGGATGTTTTGGGTTACAAGCTTTTTTGCATTTTACATTTTCTTGGACTGTTGAGTCAATGTTTTCTATGGTATCTGCCACATCTGAGATTCTTTCTTCTATCTCTTGTATTCTGTTGCTGATATTTGCATGTATGGTCCCTGATTTTGTCCCAAGATTTTCTATCTCCAAAGTTGTCTCCCTTAGTGATTTCTTAGTTGCTTCTACTTCTGTTTTTAGATCCTGGATGATTTTGCTCATTTCCTTCACTTGTTTGTTTGTGTTTTCCTGTAATTCCTTAAAGAGATTTTTGTGTTTCCTCTTTCATGAGTTTTGCCTGTTGATCAATTTCTCCTGCATTTCTTTAAGTTATTTTTGCATTTCCTCTTTATTGGCTTCTATCTGTTGACCATTAGTCTCCTAAATTTCTTTTAAGCGATTTTTGTGTTTTCATTGTAAGGGCTTCTAACCTATTTATGTTCCCCTGTATTTCTTTAAGAGATTTATTTATGTCCTTTTTGTGTTCCTCTAGCAGCATCATGAGCAGTGCTTTTAAATCCAAATCTTGTTTTTCTGGAGTGTTGGGGTATTCAGAACTTGCTGTGGTTGGAGAATTGGGTTCAGATGCTGCCATATTGCCTTGATTTCTGTTAGTTGCTTTCCTATGTTTGCCTTTTGCCACCTGGTTATCTCTGGAGTTAGTTGGACTTATTGTCAATGGCTGGTATTTGAACCTCATGAGAGCCTGGTGTTGTCAGATCTCTCTGTTGCCTGGGAGCCAATATGGCAGAATACCCCTTCTCAAAGTCAGAAGAGATGGCTCCATACAGAGGATCTCTGTGACCCTGATCAGCTCTGGATGCAGGCTTTGCTGGCTGTCTCCTCCTCACAGGCTGCTGGGTGTATAGCTGGCCTCCTGCACCATCCGGAATTGGCGTGAGGTGTTCTAGGGTGTCCCTCATCCAGAGGTGAAAAATGGAAGGCTCCTTGCAGAGGCCTCCAGACTAGATCCTCCACTCAGCAGGGTCAGATCCCCTGAGCAGGCTGCCTCCTCCTAGCTGGTTGCTGGGCACACAGCTGGCCTCCTGCACCACCTTGAGATGGTGGGCTGTGGGTGAGGGTGTCCCTGATCCAAAGGCAGAAACCAGAAGGCCTGGTTGTTGCTCTTAATGCACCCTGTTCTCATCTCTAGTCCTAATATGGATGACCTAGAAAGATATTCTTTATAGCTGGTGTATTCTATAGAGCAACTGCTACAAAGAGCAAGTGAGAGTATGGAATATCTACTTCACCATCATATAGTAAGTCAGGAGCAACACTACATAGCCAGAAGGATTATAATAATTTGTACCATCATGGAAAATTTAGAAGTATATTAAAAAGATGACTGGCCTTTCTGTATCCCTACTTAATACATCTAGTATTAAATAAAGCATATATTTTATTCTGTAGAAGCCAAATCAAAGTGGTCCACCATAAACTTAATTAGGTGGTAACATCTACAGAGTCCATCATCTTATATGCCAGTTTAAAATTGTATTTTATAAATATTTGCAGTTTGATACCCATCAGCAGTGGTAAAAATTGAAGTACTACCTTTGGTGACAAGAAAAAAATTCCCCATTATCATGTTGATGCAAGTTCTCCGAATCTTGGGCTCATCTCTCCATCCCCAGCACCAATTGATCTGAATCTTGATTAGACAACATTTCATAAGTTTTCAGAGTCTTGATAAGTTAGCTAGGTGAGCTTCTAATTCGACCACTTCCTGCTTTAGCCTTCCCCTGACAGAAACAATGTGAGGCTGTAGCCTACTTCATTTGCATGTTTTGTTTACATCCATAAAAGAATGCTCTAGAACATATTCCAGAGTACTGGAGTGCTTCAGCTTTTACAGTTCATGATTTTGGAGACAGGGAATTGAATGTAGAGTGCAGTCATGCTTAGGCATTTTGTACCACCCAGCTGAATTCATCCCTGATATCTGCAGGATTCTCTCATTTTACTGTCTGTGTTTACCCTTCATTTTGCTCTTCTTTCATCTCCCCCAATTTAACAAGGCATATCTACCGAGTGGGAACAGATACAAAGGACATGCTTTTCCTGTTTAGAGCCTAATAGGTTTCCACAATATGTTTTATGGCCTTCAGAACATTTTAAAGGCATAGATAACTTTTGCTTATTTTTGAAAATTGGGTCACGATGACATTTACTCTTTCAAATTGACATTTTTCCCTACCTAATTCACTGCTAATTCATTTGGAGTTTGTGACTATGTCACAATCTCTGTGCACATTGCTCTGTTGGTAACTGCCACATTATGAATCCTAGTCTCACCTGTTTGAGACTTAGAGAAATAATTCTAGACAGTCTTGCTAATGGCTTTTGCTTCCCCAAATTACATTCTTCAGGCAGAAATGTAAGCCTATTCCTTTAGTTGTTCTTGCCAGTTATTGAATGTTCTTTTGCCTCAAGTAGGCTTAGAGAAGCCATTAGACCAGAGATAGGTTCTTTTGTATCCTTTTCCTCAACTACTGAGACATAAACTTGCTTAAGATTCTACATAGTGAAGACATAAACTAACAGACATAAAATAGACTTTCAACCAAATGTTATCAAAAAAGACACAGAAGTACACTTTATACACATCAAAGGAAAAGTCTAACAATAAGAACTCTCAATTCTTAACATCTATGCTCGAAATACAAGGGCACCCTCATTCGTAAAAAAAAAAAAAAATTACTAAAGCTTAAAGCACACATCACACCCCACATAATAATTGTGGGTGACTTCTACACCCTACTCTCTTCAATGGACCGATCAGGAAAACACACACTAAACAGAGACACAGTGAAACTAACAGAAGTTTTTGACCAAATGGATTGAATAGATATCTATAGAACATTTCATCCTAAATCAGAAGAATATAACTTTTTCTCAGCATTTATTGTACGTTCTCCAAAATTGACCACAAAATTGGTCACAAAACAGACCTGAACAGATATAAGAAGATTGAACAAAACCCATCCCTCCTATCAGATCACTATGGAGTAAGGGTGGTCTTCAATAACAACAAAAACAACAGAAAGCCCACATACATGTGGGAGCTGAACAATGCTCTAGTCAATGATACCTTGCTCAAGGAAGAAATAAGGAAAGAAATCAAAACCTTTTTGGAATTTAATTTAAATGAAGGCACAAAATACCCAAATTTAAGGTATGCAATGAAAGCAGTGCTAAGATAAAAACTCATAGCTCTGAGTGCCTCCAAAATAATGCTAGAGAGAGCATACACTAGCAACGTAACAGCACACCTGAAAGCTTTGTAACAGAAAGAAGCTAATGTACTCAAGAGAAGTAGAAGGAAGGATATCATCAAACTCAGGGCTAAAATCAACTAAGTAGAAATACTGAGCTTTTGGGTTCATATCCACTTATCAATGAGTGCATACCATGTATGTTCTTTTGTGATTGGGTTACCTCACTCAAGATATTTTCTAGTACCATCCATTTGCCTAAGAATTTCATGAATTCATTGTTTTTACTAGCTGAGTAGTACTCCATTATGTAAATATACCACATTTTCTTTACCCATTCCTCTGTTGAAGGACATTTGGGTTCTTTCCATCTTCCGGCTATTATAAATAAGGCTGCTATGAACATAGTGGAACATGTGTCATTATTACATGTTGGAGCATCTTCTGGGTATATGACCAGGAGTGATATAGCTGGGACCTCAGGTCATACAATGTCTAATTTTCTGAGGAAATGCCAAAGTGATTTCCAGAGTTGTTGTACCAGCTTGCAATCCCACCAGCAATGGAGGAGTGTTCCTCTTTCTACACATCCTTGACAAGATCTGCTCTCAAATGAGTTTTTCATCTTAGTCATTGTGGAACTGAGGGGATTGCAACCTCAGATGAAGAACATCAACCAACCAAACCCCCTGAGCCCCAGGGACTAAACAATCAAACAAGGGGTACATATGGTTCCAGATGCATTTTTAGCAAAGGAATATGTTGTCAGGCATCAATGGGAGGAGAATTCCTTCATCCTATAAAGTCTGGATATATGCCTCAGAATAGAAAAATCGAGGGAGCATAGGGTGGAGTTTTTTTTGGGTGGAGAAACATCCTCATAGCAGATGGGGGAGGTAAGATGGGTTAGAAGTTTTCTGGGAGGGAAGGAAACCAGGAAAGGGAATAACATTTAAATGTAAAGAAAGAATATATTCAATAAAAAATAAAATTAAAATTAAAAGAATATTATTAAGTTATTTAGTTTCTCCACTCTTCTGTTTTTGTTATAATATTGTTACTATTCATTGAAATAAGGAATTTTCCCTTTTTGTTGTTATTAATATGACATAATTTCAGTTCATCTTTTGTTCTGTTTTCATTTTTTTATTGTTGGCTAATTGTCCCATAACCATATATTGATTAGCTTCTACTTTTCCCATTGACAAATCTTTTTTTTTCTTTTTTTCTTTCTTTATACTTACTCTTTTTTTTATTGGATATATTCTGTATTTACAATTCATTTCCCTTTTTCTGGTTCCCCACCGCCAAAGGTCCCACATGTCCTTTTCCCTCCCCCTGCTCCCTTATCCTCCCCCTCCCACCTCACTGTTCTTGTACTCCCCCACAATGATGCTTTGGTTTATTCTAGCACCAGTGTCCACTCCTTTCTTCTTGTCAGACATCACTTGGTATGTGATTTATGTCTTTGGTGTTCCAAGCTTCTAGGCTAATATCCACTTATCAGTGACTGCATACCATGGGTATTCTTTCGAGACTGGGTCACCTCACTTAGTATGATGTTCTCCACCTCCATCCATTTCTCTAAGAATTTCATGAATTCATTGTTTCTAATGGCTGAATAGTATTCCATTGTGTATATATACCACATTTTTTTTGTATCCATTCCTCTGTTGAGGGACATCTGGGTTCTTTCCAGCTTCTGGCTATTATATATAAGGCTGGTATGAACATAGTGGAGCATGTATCCTTATTGCATGCTGGGAAATCTTCTGGGTATATTCCCTGGAGTGGTATGGCTGTGTCCTCCGGAAGTATCATGTCCAGTTTTCTGAGGAACCGCCAGACTGATTTCCAGAGTGGTTGTACCAGCTTGCATTCCCACAAGCAGTGGAGGAGTGTTCCTCTTTCTCCACATCCTCACCAACACCTGATATCTTCTGAGATTTTAATCTTAGCCATTCTGACTGGTGTGAGGTGAAATCTCAGGGTTGTTTTGATTTGCATTTCCCTAATGACTAATGATGTTGAACATTTTTTAAAGTGTTTCTCAGCCATCCGAATTTCTTTAGGTGAAAAGTCTCTGTTTAGCTCTGTACCCCATTTTTGGATAGGGTTATTTGGTTTTCTGGGGTCTAACCTCTTGAGTTCTTTGTATACATTGGATATTAGCCCCCTGTCGGATGTGGGGTTGGTGAAGATCTTTTCCCAATTTGTTGGTTGCCGATTTATCCTTTTGACAGTGTCTTTTGCCTTACAGAAACTTTGTAAATTCTATGAGGTCCCATTTGTCTATTCTTGCTCTTAGAGCATAAGCAATTGGTGTTCTGTTCAGAAATTTTTTCCCTGAGCCAATGTCCTCAAGGGTCTTCCTCAGTTTCTTTTCTATTAGTTTTAGTGTGTCTGGTTTTATGTGGAGGTCCTTGATCCACTTGGAGTTGAGCTTAGTGCAAGGAGATAAGAGTGGATCAATTCTCATTCTTCTATATGTTGACCTCCAGTTGAGCCAGCACCATCTGTTGAAAAGGCTATCTTTCTTCCACTGGATGTTTTCAGCTCCTTTGTTGAAGATCAATTGGCCATAGATGTGCGGGTTCAATTCTGGGTTTTCGATCCTATTCCATTGATTCGCCTCCCTGTCACTGAAAGACTATACCTTTTTTTCAGCTCCTTGTGGTACCTTCTCCAAAATCGACCATATAATTGGACACAAGATAGATCTCAACAAATATAAAAAGATCGAACTAATCCCATGCCTCTTATCAGATCACCATGGAGTAAGAGTGTTCTTCAATAGCAACAAAAACAACAGAAAATCCTCATACACATGGAGGCTGAGCAATATTCTACTCAATGATACCTTAGTCCAGGAAGAAATAAAGAAAGAAATCAAAGATTTCTTATAATTTAATGAAAATGAAGGCACAACACACCCAAATCTATGGGACACAATGAAAACAGTGCTTAGAGAAAAACTCATAGCCCTGAGTGTCTCCAAAAAGAAACAGGATAGAGCATATACTAGCAACTTAATGGCACACTTGAAAGCTCTGGAACAGAAAGAAGCAGTTTCATCCAGGAGGAGTAGAAGACAGGAAATCATCAAACTCAGGGCTGAAATCAATCAAGTTGAAACAAAGGGAACCATACAAAGAATCAACAAAACCAGGAGCTGGTTCTTTGAGAAAATCAACAAGATAGATAAACCCCTAGCCAGACTTACCAAAGGGCACAAAGACAGTATTCAAATTAACAAAATTAGAAATGAAAAGGGAGATATAACAACAGAAACTGAGGAAATTCAAAAAATCATCAGATTCTACTACAAAAACCTATACTCAACACAACTGGAGAATCTGGAGGAAATGGACAATTTCCTAGACAGTTACCAAATACCAAAATTATATTTACTTTCTATGTTCTTTGTTTACATTCAAAATGATTTTCCCTTTCCCTGTTTCCCCCTCCCTTAAGTCTTATAATCCCTCTTCCCTCTGCCCATTCCCCAATCAGCCCCCTTCCACTTCTCTGTCCTGGCAATCCCCTACATTGCTGCATCAAGCCTTTCCATGACCAGGACCCTCTCCTTCCTTCTTCTTGGGAATCATTTGATATATGAATTGTGTTATGGGTATTCATAGCTTTTGGGGTAATATCCGTGCATGGGATGACCAAATCAGCTTACATTTCCAAGTAAAGTTGTTTGGGCAAAAGTTGTTTGGATGCACCAGGACACATGGCAGCTTCCTTGGTGAGAAATTTTATTTTGGGGTGTTTTGGTTTTATTTCTATTTCCCATTTTCTTTGGGGAAGGAGGTGGCAAGGGCAGAAGGCAGATATGAAGAGATGCAGAAGTGAGTGTGATTAGGATACAGGATATGAAATTCACAAGAATCAATAAAATATTTGGCTGTATTTTTAAAATGTTCATTACTGTGATTTCATTAACATTCTTTGTGTACATATATAACATTTCATACTCTGCTTAAGTGCAAACTTAAGAGATCTTTGAAAAATCAGTTGTGGCAGATGGTGTTATCCTGGGGCAAATACATGAAGGAAAATTTTTCTGAAGCAGACAAAGCTGGAAGGCTAAGGCAGACTCATCAAGGAACATTTCACTGAAGCAGACACAGGTGAAAGGATGTCCTGCTAAAGCAAACACATGAAAGGACACAAACACAAGTATTGGTCTGCCTTACATTGTGTAGGTTGAGTTCCATTTTTCAGAACTCCATAGAGAGAAACACACTGAAAAACTTCTGTTGGTGTGCTGAGCCTTCTTGCTGCTTCCATGAACTTAGGCTGATTAGTAGAGTGGTGTCAGTTCTGACGGACTCACATCGAGTTTTACTAAGTCAGTCTCACATGCATAGACAAAACACAAGGTGAGGAAAGAACCATGGAGAACACATGATGGTTGGAGGAATTATGAATGTTCAATGAAGAGTGATAGAGGCTAGGATAGGCTTGTTTACAGAGATAGCTGTGCAACCCTTGTTGGTCTTGAGTCTTCGCTGATCTTTGCATTGCCAGGAAATTCTGGTGTTTTTTCTGGTCTCTCCTGCTGACTGAACTCAAAGCAGAGGATTGGCTGTCTGCTATGTAGGGCCAACAGTGCTGGTCTACAAATGTTATCATGACTACTGAACTGCTGCAAGTGTTTGCAAGTGGATAGAGCTGCTTCTGTGGACCTGTGGACTGAAATGCAGAATTCTGATAACACAGATGGGAGATGCTTCAAGGAATGTATTAGACTGGGTTCTCTAGAGTCACAGATCGTATGGGCAGTCTCTATGCAGTTAGGGAATTTGTCGATGACTTACAGTCTGTAGTCCAACTCCCCAACAGTAGTCAGCAGCAGCTGTGGATGGAAGTCCAAGGATCTTGCAGTTGCTCGGTCCCACGAAGCAAGCCGGCAAGGAAGAATGACTCTTCCTTCTTTCAAATCCTTATATATGTCTCCAGTAGAAGGTGTAGCCCAGATTAAAGGTGTACACCTTTAATCCCAGATGAACTTGAAATCTGGGATTAAAGGTGTATGTCTCCACACCTTTAATCCCAGATGACCTTGAACTGGAATCCATGCTTCAAGATCTCCATGCTAAGTCCAGGTCAGAAACTTATATCTCTGAGCCTCCAAATTAGGATCATAGGTGAGCCTTCCAATTCTAGATTGTAGTTCATTCCACATATAGTCAAGTTGACAACCAGGAATAGCCACTACAATCCACCCCTTGTCAACTTGACACAGATAATATCTCATGTCCACATGAAACAATAACAAGGTCGTGAATACGCCTAACATGATATAACTATTCCTCATACAATCACAAATGCATTTGTAAATTTACAATGGGGCAATGTCCCTTGGGAACATTCTTTTAGTGTCTCAATACCAATTGATGTTAAAGGAATTGGAAGACAAATGTATCCTTAACAAAACAAGATAGAAGCATTCATATTACTTATAATCCTCATTTCTGCAACTGGTTACGTGGCCTTAGCTGGTATTTATAACTACCATCCTCTGCTACCCATTCTGTATTTCCTTCACCTTCAGCAAGCACCTCAGCAGGTCTTGGATCTTTTCCTGGAGGATTGACCCATACCTTCATTCCTGATGGGTCATCCTTCCTCATTCTGCTTGGATTAGGCTGTTGTAGTTTCCCATTGACTTTAATCACAGGACAGGGCAGTACTAAGAGACGCCCTAGGGGATCTCCTGCTCTCCAGACACAATCCTGCTTACCTCCATTGTGGAGAGGCAATCCAATTTCCTCACTGTAATCTGGATCTATCACCCCTCCTAACACAGTTATTTCTTTCTTAGCCTGATGGTTTAAGGGCATTAGAAGCCCAAAATGGCCAGGGAGAAATCTGAGCTTCCAGTTCAATGGAATGTTTGTTGTGGCTCCAGGTAGGAGCACTCCCCCCTCTGGAACCAAAACTTCTAGGCCAGCAGAACCTAAAGTTGTGGGGACAGGAAGCAAAAATTTTCCTAGCGGGTCACTAGGAGTGATAGTGAGTGGAACTATTCCCTTTTCCACCCCTTGATTCCTGGACCCATGAATCCTGGCTATGGGAGAAACTGTACCATATATTGAATGCTGATTCAAAGCATATACTGCCTTCTGAAGAACTCTGTCCCAGCCCTCCATGCTGTTGCCACCTAGTTGGCGCTGTAACTGTGTCTTCAAAAGGCCATTCCAAATATCATCCTGAGTGAATTAACCCAATCACAAAAGAATGCACATGAAATGCAATCACTGATAAGTGGATATTAATGAGCCCAGAAGCCCTAAATACTCAAGACACAAATAGCAAGTCAAATGATTCCCAAGAAGAAGAAAGAAGAGGACCCTGGGCCTGTAAAGATTGCATCCAGTTTAGTAAAGAAACCGAGGGGGGAGGGGGAATGATTGGGGAATAGTTGGGGGGAGAGGAACTATGGGAACTATGGTAGGTGGGAACTGGGAAAGGGGAAAGCCTTATGAATGTAAACATAGAATATACAAAATAAAAATTAAAAAAAAAAAGGCCATTCCATCTTTCTATCATACCAGCTGCTTCAGGACTAAATGTATTTTGCATTATGCTATGTTTAAGTATGGCCCCCATAGACTAATGTTTGAACAAGCCTATGGGGGCCAGGGAGTGGAATGTGATGGTTTGTATATCATTGGCCCAGGAAGTGACCTCATTAGGAGGTGTGGCCTTGTTGGAGTAGGTGTGTCAATGTGGGTATGGGCTTAAAACCCTCACCCTAGCTGCTTGGAAGTCAGTCTTCTCCTAGCAGCCTTCAGATGAAGATGAAGAACTCTCAGCTCCTCCTGCACCATGCCTGCCTGGATGCTGCCATGTTTCTGCCTTGATGACAATGGACTGAACCTCTGAGCCTGTAAGCCAACCTCAAATGTTGTCTTTTACAAAACTTGCATTGGTCATGGTGTCTGTTCACAGCAGTGAAACCCTAACTAAGACAAGGAACCATTTCTAAACAGGTGTGCTTTTCTTGCATCCTTCCATATCTACGAGCTCTCATGGGCGGTGGTCTAAAAGAGAGGTTAAAGCATTTAAGAACCATTATTAAAAAACAGGCATTGAAAAATAAAATTTATACTCTGTTGTATAATGATTTTAATAAATGATATCACCTATCATTTAAAATAAATATAGCTTAGAGGAAGGAGGATTTCTGAGTTTGAGGCCAGCTTGGTCTACAGAGTGAGTTCCAGGACAGCCAGGGCTACATAGAGAAACCCTGTCTAGAAAACCAAATAAATAAATAAATAAATAAATAATAATATAGCTTAAATCAAGTCTTCTGTGACCACCAAAAAAAAAAAAAAGAAAAAGAAAAACATATCCTAAGCGAGTTAACCCAATCACAAAAGAATACACATGAAATGCAATCACTGATAAGTGGATATTAATGAGTCCAGAAGCCCTAAATACTCAAGGCCCAATTAGCAAGTCAAATGATTCCCAAGAAGAAAGGAGAGGACCCTGGGCCTGAAAAGTTTGGATCTGGTTTTGTAGATCCAGAACAGAGAAATGGTGGGGGGGGGATGATTGGGGAATATTTTGGGGGGGGGAAGACTTATGGGACATATGGTGGGGGGAGAACTGGGAAAGGGGAAAGCCTTTGGAATGTAAACAAAGAATATAGAAAATAAAAAAAAAAACAAAAAAAAAGAAAAACATAATTACTATAAAGTCCATAAATTCTGCTCCTACAGTTATGGCCAAGAACTGTGAAATGTGTACCCACACACATTTGTGTGTGTGTGTGTGTGTGTGTGTGTGTAAAAACATACATGCAAATGTGTATTTGAGAATTCTAGAACTCCAAGTGGATATCTTCTATTGACTTCTCTGTTGCATTTTTGAAATAAGGTTGTTAATTCAGTGAACTCTGAACACATAGATTTGGCTAGACTCCTAGCCAACAAGTCTAAGTGGTCCTCTGACCTTTGCTCCTCAGCATTGGGATTATAGGCACACAATGCTACAACTGCCTATTTTATTTTCATGAGTTCTGAGACTCCAAACTCAGGACTTTCAACTTGCACAGTCAATTGAGCCATCTTGTAACTGGTCAAACACATTTTATTTGCATTTGTTTTATATAATTTAATTGCTTATTTCTTCTCATTTCTCCATCCACAGCTTCTCATATTCCCTTTATCGCATCTCCTTCAAATTAATGAATTCTGTTTAGACAAACTGTTATTGCATACATATATGTATTCATAGATACATGTATATTTCTAAATATTGCCTGCTCTGCCATATATTCTACCTCTATGTACGTTGTCAGACCTAGCAGATTAGCAGTGTACAATCAGTCAGTGTGCTCTTCCCTAGAGAAGATCACATCACTGACTTCCCTCAATTAAGTATAGCTCCTCTTCTAGAGATTAGGTTTCATGGCCTTTTTCTCTGTCCAGTTCAGCATGTACATTACTGCCATCCTTATTCAGACAATGCTTGATACGTTACACTGGTGAGCCTTTATGAGTTTCTGACTTTATAGTTTCTGACATCCCTAGCAGACACAAACTCACAAGATCAGCAAACTCGCTGATCTCTGGTTCTGTTCATCTTTCTACCTCCTCCTCCTTGAGCCATAATTCTGGGAGTGTTTCATATAAATATCTACTGGGACTTGGCTTGACAACTCTGCATTTTGATTTGTTGTGGTTTTCTATAGTGACCTCTGATTTGTTGTGGTTTTCTGTATTGGGCTTAAATTCCAATACGTAATGAATCCAGTGTATTTCCAAAAGTGCCAGGCCACATTGCCCTTCACAGCTCAACAACAGTCTTGGTTCTTAACTCACTACTTTCCACTTGGCGCTGGGCCTACTCTCATGTCAGGCAACACCCACAGATGCTGCCACCAATATGTCACCAAGCATTAGAGCATGCTATGTGCTTTGAGCCTCATCCTTTTCTAGTGCATGTGAAGTTTTTCTGCTCCTATAGAAATACAGTGGCTTATGAAAATAAGTTATTTTATCTTTTCAATATTCTTGAGTATGTGTCAGAGTACTGTATCTTTAGACATGATGTATTAGGTTACTTGTTTTTAAAATGACTGTTAATCCTTTAAGAGAAAAAAATGTGTTCAAAGAAACAGTAATATTGAAAGCCCTTCAGTATGTCTCTTAATTATTGTACAGCTACATGCAGACAGATTTTTTTCAATTGAACAGAGAAAAATGTGATTTCATGGAGCTAGAATTTATTTCAGAAATTATTGGCAATATTTATTTATATTTTAATAGAAATTAATTTTAATCTATAAGTAAGTGGCTAAATTTAGGTAGAAGAGGTAAAAGATTCTGGTGACAGTACAGCAGGGCCCTTGCTAGCAGGTTGTGCATAGGTAAACAATGATAAAATACATCAGACCATCTCTGTGATATGAAAGGACTTCAATAATCATGATGCTGTGGAAATAAATCTCTGCTTAATTAGTAATGAAACTTTGCAGAAAACATGAACTGAGCCAAACTATATAGACCCCTGAACACCAAGAATGCAACATGTTCCAACAAGGCAAAGGAATGTTTTGAACAACTTTTAAAATCCTCAAACATAAAGACAAACAATGTTTTGTGAAATACGTTTCTGTCATTGAAAAAAAAGATGTTTACTTGCACCTTACAAAAGTTCTTTGGTTTAAAGAATAAGGCAGCCTGCATGATGGGAAATCTTCTGTACCTTGTTAGTTCTAAAATGTCAGAAGCAGTCCATTAGAGAGAGTAGAAAACTAAAGTTTACAAAATTTCTATCAGACATGCTAAAAGATTCTGGAATTTAGTAATGGCCAATTCTAGGAGTGTTAAGAGCAGCACAATGATTGTAACTGGTATTTCCTACAGGGAGCACAGTTGCTAGTTTGTACAATATATAATTATGAAGGGCATATACAATCTACAACAGTTTTGTTCTTAAAATGTTGCAAAAGTAAAAACTCCCATGTATAGAGGTGAAGTGCTTCTCAGGAAGGAAACAGAAGCAAAGGTTAAGGTGCCACTCACAGTAGCTCCTCACAAATCAAGAAGAACAAGTCTGATCTATGACTCTGAAAAGAGTTAAGGGGCATGGAAGGCAAGGAGTGCAGACTGTGAAAGGCTGGGAGACACTGGTTAGAATTTTAAAGGAAACAACAGACTCAGAGAAAAGTGGTAAGGAAAGGGATGTTACTGCCCTACTTGCTCTTCTTATGTAAATAAGTAATGAAAAAAAAAAACCTCAGATTACAAAAGAGCAACAAACCAACAAGCAAACCCCTGGGTTGACAGAACTCTACAAATTTGAAGCAGAAGATGAAAAGTCATCCAGTCCTGTTGCCTGTGGATCTTCATTCTGCCTCACCACTGAGGTGTGTGAAAGCAGCCAAAGAGAGAGTGTATGGCTACATTCCATCACAACTAGCAGAATGTAGGGGTGGAGGAACACAGCCTAAGATGGGAGCACCAGCAATGATGAAAAACAGAGGAGGCTGAGGCCTAGGAGGTAGGTGTTCCTAAACTTCCTGACTTGGCTCCTGGGAACCTGGTGGAGCTAGGAATAAGCTCTCAGTTGGAGGAAGGGGAATGCTGACTTACCTCAGGGTTAAGTGTGAGTATCTAGAGGGTAGAGGGGCCTTCTGCACTCTGCAAGATGAGGGTTTCCCTCATGGATGTTTTTGATGAAAGAGATAGTCTTTGCTTGTCCGACTGTTTATTCATTTTTCATTGTGGAAAATGGGCACCTATGACTTACTCGGTGGACCAGAGATTAAATACTTTTTGTAAGAGAAAGGGAAGCTTATCAGCTAAACCCTTTAGACCCAACTAGATACTCATTAGCATGGAGAACTCTGTGTTCTGAGCTATATGACTAGTGGTCATGATCTCCATGTGAGATATAGTGGTCACAAGCTTCAAGGCAGGAACTGGGTCAGGAGTAGATGAAATGTCTACCCTTCTCAAATATGAGAATTTACTCGGGTTTCTGAACCTGCTCAACCTTCCCAGTGTTTTCTGGTGAGACTGGTCTACTTGCCCCACAGTTGCCTTAGGTTATCATCTACTATACTGAGGCAAGAATGGTACACATCCCCATCTGATTCAACTTCTGAGCACATAAGAGTATAGCACAGTTGACAGTGTTTCCCTAGCATTCAGACAAGTCTCAGCCTATTGATGATGATAGTGGTAGAAGCTGGTGGTAGAAGGAGATGGATCAGGAGTTTGAGTTAAGATCAGTGTGTGTGTAGAATCAAAACCATAGTAAAAAATTATATAAGAGCGCTTACAAACTCCAAAGATGCATCTTTACTCACTAAGAACATAAGACTGGAAACCAACAGAACAAGGAGAACACTGCACACTAGCTAACCCAATCTGAGATAAGCAAACTTAGCGCAATCTGCTGTGGCGGGCACCATAGCCCTGGTAAGAGGAAATTATCAACTCAAACGCAAATACACCATGGACCAGTGCACATCAGAGCCTTGCTTTTTAGGGAAGAAAAGTCATGCTCCCTAGCAAACAGCTTGATCTCCTCTCCACTAAGGCCTTGCATACTAACCAATCTGGTGAAATAGGATTTAACAGACTTCACAGTCAAGTAGAGTTAAATCCAGAAAGCAACTTGGGAAGGAGTCATAGTCACACAATAAACAAAGGAAATGTCATACTGCATATTGTAGCATTGGATTTAAATCATTCTTTGTTAGAAAATATGAAAGCCAGGGAGAGTTACTGGAGATATATATATGTATGTATACATATATATATATATGTGTGTGTGTGTGTGTGTGTGTGTGTGTATGTGTCTGTCTGTGTGTATGTATATATGTGTATATGTAGACTGGATCTATATACTCTTTTCAATAATAATACTGAATATTATAAATCTTAATTTTTTATCAAAAGCACAGATTACTGTTTTGAAATTGTGCTTCCTAGAAATGTCAGAGAAGCTATACATATAAAGTATCAGCAACATGACTACCAAAACATGTCTGAAGCAAGTAGGATAACAATAGATATGTGAGTGTGAAAAAATGATATGGCCACAACCTTAGACAAAGAAGTATAGGCAACTAACAAATGTTAAGATGTTTAGTATATATGTATATGTATATAAATATATATATATATATATATATATATATATATATATATATATATGTGTGTGTGTGTGTGTGTGTGTGTGTGTGTGTGTGTATCGTAACTAAATATAAATGCCATGAATTTGAAAGAGAACATGGGGAATTGAATACATGAGAGGATTTAGAAAGAGAAAAGGGGAAAGGGGAAATGATGTAATTGTATCATAATCTAAAAAAAACTATTAAATATCAATGGCTCTGTAATTTTCACCACACATATTTGTCTAGAGGAAGTAAACAATTTGCATAACTGGCTGTAAAAATACTTAAGGCAGATTACCTTTGATTTCCACACATCTTAGTGAGATTCTACTATCTAGAAAGGCTGGCTATCAGACCCATCCTTTGATATCACAATTTAATGCTGAGATTGAATCTGGGAAATTTGGAAACCCTAGCTGAGTGCTGGGCAAGAAGGGTTCAAGAAGTACTGGGGTTTGTTTGGCCTTATCATCTCATGTTCTCTTCATTGGGCAGGCTTTGCACTACCCTTGAATCTTTATATTTTTATAGTGTTTAGAAGCATGTGAACCCAGAGATTGGGGTGCACTAGCAATGCATATCGAAACCTTACTGGCTTGATTCTGAAGGGAGAACCCTCTTTGTTCAAAGATGGCAGCATCTGATGATTTATTTGGCAAACTACTATAGACTGTCTGCAGGTGTCAGATCATCTCTGACCTCCAACCCCATTTGTCTTCAAAGCAAGTTGGTTTTCACTGACATCACTCAGCATGTAGAGTAATTGCTTTACTGTGAGATTTGATGCATGTACAGTTTATGTATGTGCAGAAAGACATTTCCTATAAACTCTTCCTTTCCCTGAGGAGCTGTCTAACATATTGAAACATATTTCAGTTATCAACACTGCACTGTAAGTGTAAAATGGAAAGAAATGGTGTAAAATTTTTACATTGGATATTCTGTATATCAAATCAAGAAGCTTGGAGCTATTATTTAATCTGTCATCCAGAAACATTTTTAATTGTGCCTCTTAGATAAAATTTGTGTCTTAAGACTTAGCCTTTGCCTATAACCCAGAGTTCATTCTTCTGAAATGAACATAAAGTCACTTGTATTGATTATTAAGCCAAGGATGGCTTCTCTCTTCCCTTCAGCTTGTGAACGGGACTCTGCTATGTGGCACTAATTATAATTCATGCTAACTGTGCTGCTGTATTCATGCTGAAAAAGACAATCCATTTATTAGAGGCATTTCATTTAGTATGTTTAAATAGCAAAAATTTTCCTGATGCATCCTAATACCATCCTACAATTAACACTAAATACTGTTTAGGCTACATCAGTCAGTTAGTTCTTATGTACATAACTCAGGTTAAGGCAATCTCCATCATTAGGAGTGTGTGGTGTCTGTGTCATGTCTACAAGCCTATAAGTAGAGGATGGATGTCTCAGATATTCTATGTGCTACATTCTATAGAAGTCCTAGTTTGATTTCAAAGATACACATGCCAAAAGTAACCTATCCTTTAGTGTCACAAATTACCCAGTAGAACAGACTCTCAACACTCAATTAATTTGCCAATCAGATTTTTCAATATTTAAAACACAAATTCAAGATGCTGATACAATGAAAGCTTTTGCCAATATTTCTAACCTCATAATATGTACAAATATATATCTCAAGCCATGGTGTTCCACACTCCTGTAGCGACCTCCTTTCCCGTGAACCTCCCCATGTCTCTTCTTCTTCCGTGCCTGTGTGCCCTCCTCTACGACTCCTAGCACTGCCCCCTATATCCCCATTCAATCACTGTACTGATGAAATTGGACAGGAAAATTTCTCCAACACTATCCCACTCCACATATATTGATGTAGTAGATTAACCCTGTAGAAATAGTTGGTCCCATGAAATCTCTTAGGTCTGAGAATATCTACATGGTTATAGTCCTTGGCACTATCCTACTTCCTTCTGGAATATTCCAGATAGTTTCCCCACCAAGAGAGCTGATATAAGCTGTATACCACATTAACTTCCCCACATGCTTTCTCTTGTTGATATAAGGTTAATACCTTCAAATGAACCCCTTTTGGTTGAATAGCAAATACTAGTGCAGAGGCCCTTCCCAGGTGTTACAAGACTAGAACTTCACTCCTTGCTCTGAGAATGTGACTACAGTGACCATTGCTTAATATAAATCTGTGCAGCCAGTGTAAACTCTTTGTGGTATTTTGTGCCTGAGTATTTCAACTGTTGCCTGTCATTGTTTTTTGTTTTAAATGTTATTCTTGTACCTGAACTAAATTGTTATTCTGTTAAAAACTAACATAAATAGATGAGCTTGTTAGACTACACTTATCTCAATTTTCCTAGCTACTTTCAAGCTGATGAAAAGTAATACAAAGAATAGGTGAGTTTACTGTAATTGTAATCAAAGGAATTTGAAAGAACTCTGGGTCACAGCTGGAAGCCTTTTAGAGTTATATGTTTTCAGTAGCTCTTTGTTCTCATGTATTTTATTGCATATAATACATAAAATCATGAAAACAATAACGGTTTTATTTAACCTTCCATTTAGTCTAAGGTAGAGTACTACTAAAATATAAGATCCTTAATAATGTGAAAATACTTAAGAATGTGAGAGCCATTCAGAAATGTCTTTAGTTCTTCAATAAAGGGACTATAGCAGTCATCCTCATGTCACTGGACTTGTATAGTTTGTAGCATTTCTGAAGTGAAAATGCTAGAGCAGCGGTATGGCATAACATTTACTGGCACTTAACATTACATCCCTTCAAAATCCATACAAAATCAGATGGGGAATATCCTATCTTCATTCCTGCTGGTCTGATAAAGCATTGTGACCAAAATCAGTTTGGAGAGGGAAGGGTTTATTTTGTTTCCATATTCCATCAGTGAGGGAATTCAGACAGGGTCTCAGGGCAGAAACTTAGAGACAGGGGCTGTGGAAGAACATTGCTTGGTGGCTCATTCATCAGCACATGCTTAGCTAGTTTCTTCTACATCCCAAGACAGTTTGCCTTGAGATGGTGCCATCCACAGTGAACTAGGGTCTCTGATTTAATTAATAATCACGGTAATCATGCATAAGCTATCCTGAAAAACATTTACTAAATTAATAGTCTTTATCAGGTGACCTTAGACTGTGTCAAGCTGACAGTTAATACAGACCAGAACAGAGAGAATAAGAAAATCATCCAGGCTGCTATAAAACAGCACATTTAAGACCATCACCACATTTATTTGTTTACTTACTTGAATTTGTTTATTTTTTACAATTATATTTATTACATTTTTTTATAATTTGTATGTGTTTATGTGTGGGTACAAATGTGTCAATTTTTTTTATCCCCAACACAGGGACTTGGTCATTAAGCTTGGCAGAAAGTACCTTTACCACTGAGCAATCTTGCCTTTGCCATCAAATATTTATGATCTAAAAATATATAGTTTTATGTCACAGGGCATTATGATTCAGATATATGCAGTTATGAGATACCTAGGGATAATAAAAGATTGAGGCTTGTGTGAAGCTGTGAATCTAGGTAACTAGGACACAACCAACTTGTCACTCTGTATGACTTTAAAATTCATTGTATAGGAAGCAGAGTGGTAAATGATGTATTGAATATCAGTCAAACATTCACTAAATTAAATAATCCATTTAAAGAAGAAAGTGGAAAATTAAGGATTCACTAAAAATCTTTATGTCAATCTATAAGTGACCTCAGACACCAAGAATAAATAGTTGACAGTTCTTCAGCTAAATATTAATTTCTCATATTAAGTAGTATATGCTCATTCTCATCACTTTACTGTCTAAATGAATGACATCAAAATATCATATCCAAGATATGGATTAGAAATGGGGTCACAATCTTCCCTCCCAGATGGACCAGACAGGCAACACCAGGTACACAGAGACAACCCTAAGAAAACATTGCTTGGGGCAAGGCACATCAGGGCTCCAATGGCATCCAGGAGTAGGGCAGCCCATCAGCAATCTGTGCCAGGGAAAACCCAGTAATCCAGAGGTACAAAAATAGCCTTACAGACTCACATGAGGTTTAAGAACCAGCCAGTGACAACAGGACCAACTAACGCCAGAGAAAACCAGATGGCAAAAGGCAAACATAGGAACTTTACTGACAGAAATCAGGGCAATATGGCAGCATCTAAACCCAATTCTCAGATAACAGCAAGTCCTGGATAGCCCAACACATCAATAAGAAAAACAAGACCTGGATTTAAAATCACATTTTTAAAATCACATATCATGATGCTATTACAGGATTACAAGTAGGACATAAATAAATCTCTTAAAGAACTTCAGGAGAACATGAATCAAGGTGTAAAACCCCTTACAAAGGAAAGGAAAAAATCATTTAAAGAAATTCAGGAAAATATGGGTCAACAGATAGAAGCCAATAAACAGAAAATACAAAAACCAATTAAAAAATACAGGAGAACTTGGGTCAACAGGAAGAAGCCATGAAAGAGGAAACACAAAAATCTCTTAAAGAATTACAGGAAAACACAAACAAACAAGTGAAGGAACTGAGCAAAATCATTCAGGATCTAAGAATAGAAGTAGAAAAAAACCAAGAAATCACAAAAGGAGACAATTTTGGAGATAGAAAACCTTAGGAAGAAAACAAGGGTCATAGATGCAAATATCAACAACAGAATACAAGCGATAGAAAAAAAGAATCTCAGATGTGGGAGATACCATAGAAAACATTGACTCAACAGTCAAAGATTCAAAAAGCTTGTAACCCAAAACCTCCAGGAAATCCAGGACACAATGAGAAGTCCAAACCTAAGGATTATAGGGATAGATGAGAGTGAAAATTTACAAGTTAAAGGGCCGGCAAATGTCTTCTATAAAATTATGGAAGAAAACTTCCCTAACATAAAGAGAGAGATGGCAATGAACATTCAAGAAGCCTACAGAACTCCAAACAAACTGTACCAGAACAGAAATACCCCCTTCATATAATAATCAAAACCCCTAATGTACTAAATAAAGAAAGAATGTTAAAGGCAGTAAGAGAAAAAGGCCAAGTAACATATAAAGGAAGACCTATCAGAATTACACCAGACTTCTCACCAGACCATGAAAGCTAGAAGATCCTGGGCAGATCTCATGCAGACTCTAAGAGAACACAAGTCAGCGAAGACTACTATACCCAGCAAAACTCTCAGTCACCATAGATGGAAAAACCAAGATGGTCCACGATAAAAGCAAATTACACAATATATTTCCACAAACCCAGCCCTACAAAGAATAATAGAAAATGCCACTACAAGGAGGGAAACTACACAATGGAAAAAGCAAGATAGTAAGCTTCGTGCATCAAACATAAAAATAACATTAAAAATAACAGGAAAAATAATCACTATTACTTAATATCTCTTAACATCAGTGGGCTCAATTCCCCAATATAAACACAAAGACTAACATACTGGATACATAAAGAGGACCCTACATTTTGCTGTGTACAGGAAATATATCTCAGTGCCAAAGACAAACACTACTTCAGACTAAAGGGCTGGAAAACAAATTTATAAGCAAATGGGCTCAGGAAACAACCCAGAGTAGCCATTCTAATATCAGATTAATTTGACTTTCAACCTAACATCATCAAAAGGAACACAGAAGGACTCTTCTTACTAATCAAAGAAAAATCTACCAAGAAGAACTCTCTATTCTGAACATCTGTGTTCCACATGCAAGAGGACCCTCATTCATAAAAGAAACTTTACTAAAGTTCAAAGCACAGATTGCATCTAATGCAATAATTGTGGGTGACAGGAATTTAAGGCCTATACCTAATCATAGTTATAGCAATATACAGCAAACCAGTAGCCAACATCAAACTAAATGGATAGAAACATGAAGCAATCACACTAAAATCAGGGACTAGACAAGGCTGCCCCCTCTCCCCACATCTTTTAAATATAGTACTTGAATTTCTAGTTAGAGAAATTAGACAACATAAGGAGGTCAAAGGGATACAAATTGTAAAGGAAGATGTCAAACTATCACTATTTTCAGCTGATATGATAGTATAATTAAGTGTTGGCAAGGATGTGGAGAAAGAGGAACACTCCTCCACTGCTGGTGGGATTGCAAGCTGGTACAATCACTCTGGAAATCAGTCCAGTGGTTCCTCAGAAAACGGCATGACACTTCCAGAGGACCCTACTATACCACTCCTGGGCATATACCCAGAGGATTCCCTGGCATACAATAAGGACACATGTTCAACTATGTTCATAGCAGCCTTATTTATAATAGCCAGAACCTGGAAAGAACCCAGATATCCCTCAATGGAGGAATAGGTACAGAAAATGTGGTATGTTTGCAGAATGGAATACCACTCAGCAATTAAAAACAATGAATTCATGAAATTCTTAGAAAAATGGTTGGAACTGGAAAATATCATCCTAAGTGAGGTAACCCAATCACAAAAGAACACACATGGAATGCAGTCACTGATAATTAGATATTAGCCCAGAAGCTCTGAATACCCAAGACACAATCCACATATCAAATGATTTCCAAGAAGAAGGAAGGAGAGGGCCCTAGTCCTGGAAATATTTGATGCAGCAATGCAGGGGATTACCAGGACAGAGATGTGGGAGGGGGTTGATTGGGGAATGGGTAGAGGGAAGAGGGCTTATGGGACTCATGGGGAGGGAGGAACAGGGTAAGGGGAAATCATTTGGAATGCAAACAAAGAATATATAAAATTAAAAAAAAAAAAACATTGTTGTAGCATGGTGACTTTCCTGACCTGGCTTTGTCTATATTTGACTTGCTTGACTCTGCATGTACCATGCACATAAACACTTCAGTAGCTGTATGGGGAATATTGTACTTTTTTTCTTTTTGTTTCTATCAATGTTGTCTTAACTAAATAATTTTCCACAATTTTAAATCTACTTTGTACAAAATTCCCCTAAAAATCATGTAAAATATTTCTTAAAAATTACTTATGAGCCAGGCAGTGGTGGTGCACACTTTTAATCCCAGCACTTGGGAGGCAGAGGCAGACAGATTTCTGAGTTCAAGGCCAGCCTGGTCTACAAACTGAGTTCCAGGACAGCCAGGGCTACACAAAGAAACCCTGTCCCAGAAAAAAAAAACACAATTCACATACTAAATGATGTCTGGCAAGAAGAAAGGAGTGGACACTGGTGCTGGAAAGGATCAAAGCATCAGTGTAGGGGAATACCAGAACAGGGAAGTGGGAAGGGGTAGATGAGGGAGCAGGGGGAAGGAAAAGGGCATGTGGACCTTTGGGGGATGTGGAACCAGAAAAAGGGAAATGAATTGTAAGTATAGAATATATCCAATAAAAAAAATTTAAAAATAAAAATAAACCAAAAAAAATATTTATGAAGATGGGGCCTAATTTCTAAATTATGTTACAATGTTACAGAATTGTTTAAAAGTATTCAAATTATTTCTGAAAGACTGGGAGTTTCTGTCTTATTATTTTAAACTAAATCAAGCAAGGCATGGAACATACATGCAGTTAGCAGGATTAGCTGATCCCACAAACTTAGTACTGGATCATATGCCAGCTGAAGTTTTCTCCCTTATTTTAAAATACAGTATTGCTATTATTAAAAAATACAAAGGATTCATTACTTTTCTGTAATAGTTTGTATGGATTTATTACTTAATTAGTTTTTACCTTTATTCGACAGGGTTTATTGAATGCACCTTACACTTCCAAAAAGCCAGAACAAAAATCTAAGTCATCTTTTATAGGGTCTCTTATTAAAATGGAGTCTAGACCAACACAGAAATGTATTCACATACCTCAGAGAGTTTTCAATTTGTCACATCTTTCAAGCAGTTTGGAAGATGTGTATTCAAGAAGTGATTTATTTCCTGTGAGGAAACAAAACCACTCAACAAAAAAATGAAATTAATTATTTCTACATGATTGCAAATGGTTGACACCTACACAATGCCATGCTAAATTATACTGAATCTGGAAGAGTTTTATGAGCAAGCCGAGATGGAGAGGAGTCAGCACTGGAGTAAGCAACATTAACCATAAAACAGGAAGGATTTCAGATGACATGTAGAGAACATTCAAAGCAGACCTGACACGGAGTGTGGAATTTTAATCAGTGTTACTAGGATAATTGTAGTGTTCATATTTATCTATATTCCAAGCTAGTGATCAGAAAGACAAGGACCTAGTTTATAGTCAAAGTTGCTAATACAGACACAATACAATCATATCTAAGGGGAAAAAACTGTTATTTAATAAGTACAAGCATATGTTAAAATATTCATATTTAGGTATTATAAAATGGATATGTCATATACTGCACAAAACTTGGCATCCTTTATGTTTCTTTAAATTCTCGGAGGCTCTGCAGAGTATATAATGTTTTCTATTTTCTGAGTGGTCCATCTCCTTTAAGACTGAGTTTGTATTGATGATTTTGAGCTTCTTTGTTTACAGAGGCACGGCATGCTCATCTTTTTATTGGATATTTTTATTTACATATCAAATGTTATCCCCTTTCCTGGTTTCCCCTCCAAAAATACCCTATCCCATCCTCCTCCCCCTGCATTCCAATTTACCCACTCCCACTTCCCTTTCCTGGTATTCCCCTATATGGGGGCATCAAGTCTTCCCAAGAAAGGGCCTCTCCTCCCTTTGATATCCAACAGGGCCATCCTCTGCTACATATGCAGCTGGAGCATGAGTCTCTCCATGTGCACTCCTTTGGTTGGTAGTTTAGTCCCTGGGAGCTTTGGGGGTACTGAGTTATTCATATTGTTGTTCTTCCTATGTGGCTGCAAGCTCCTTCAGCTCCTTGGGACCTTTCTCCAGCTTCTCCATTGAGGACCTTGTGCTCAGTCCAATGGTTGGCTGAGAACATCTACTTCTGTATTTATCAGGTACTGGAAGAGCCTCTTAGGAGACAGCTATATCAGACTCCTATCAACAAAGGTTTGCTGGCATCCACAATAGTGTCTGGGTTTGGTTACTGGCTGGAACCCATATCAGCCTTATTTATAAAAGCCAGAATCCCTCAACAGAGGAATGGATGCAGAAAATGTGGTACAATTATACAATGGAATACTACTCAGCTATTAAAAAAACAATGAATTCATGAAATTCCTAGGCAAATGAATGAAAGTAGAAAATATCATCCCGAGTGAGGTAACTCAATCACGTAAGAACACACATGGTATACACTCACTGATCAGTGAATATTATCCCCGAAGCTTGGCATACACAAGATACAATTCACAGACCAAATGAGGCTCAAGAAGAAGGAAGACCAAAATATGGATACTTTGGTCCTTCTTAGAACGGGGAAAAATACCCATGGGAGGAGATACAGAGACAAAGTGTGGAGCAGACCTGAGAGAAAGACCATCCAACATACTCATCCTACACTCTCTACTTCCTTGCACACAGTTCTGAAAGCAGATGAACTTTGTGAATATTAGTGCTGTATCTTAATCTGATCCTGACCAAACTCTAAGGAAGCACATTCTAATAAGTTCTTGATGGAGAGAGAATGTGAAAATCTTTGTTCTTTTTCTCTTTAATGTGTTAACTTTTTTGAAGAGGTTCATTGATTTAAAAGCTGTTCTGGCCTTCTGGTTTCTGTCTCCACCTAGAACTGATCCTGTGCCACAACACTGTATACCCAAATACCACTGCGAGAGATCTGGTCTCCCAGGAGTGCTGGCACACCTGTGAGCACAGGGAAGTCCACCACTTCTGCTCAGATTCCTGGCTCAAGAGGGACCAGTCCAGAGTCAGAAGGACTCGGGAACCAAGCAACAGCTGGGGACAGGATCCTTCAGGTTTCCATCTGTGCCCAGAGCTTATCCAGTGCTACAGTGTTTCAAACTCAATTCATACTGGAGAGAACTGGTCTCCCAGGAGTACTGACACACGGGCTTGCAGGCAGGACAAGCCACAGTCAGAGACAACAAAACCAGCTAATACTAGAGATATCCAAATGGTGAGAGGCAAGGGCAAGAACATAAGCAACAGAAACCAAGGCTTCATGGCAGAATCAGAACCCAGATCTCCCACCACAGCAAACTCTAGATACCCCAACACATCAGAAAAGCAAGACTCAGATTTAAAGTCACGTCTCATGATGATGATAGAGAACTTTAAGAAGGACATAAATAACTCCCTTAAAGAAATACAGGTTTCTACTGAATGTTAGTTTAATTTTCCCAATATAAAATGTGTAAAGTATTCTTGAATCATCTTAAATCATGAGCAGCCTGTTTTGGCTTAGTTTTGTGGAACAATAGATATGTATCTGTTTAGACAGCTGAATGAATAGATATATTTTTTAAAAATTTTTAATGAATATATTCTTCATTTACATTTCAAATGTTAAACATCTTCCCTGTTTCCCCATCCCAGAAAACACCAAACCCAACCTCCCACCCCATGCCTCCAAGAATATGCCCTTCCATCCACTCCCACCTACCCCGCCTCAATTTCCCCATGTTGGGACACCTATCTGCCCTTCATAGGAACAAGGACCACTCCTCCCATTGATGCCCAACAAGGCATTTCTCTGCTAGACTTTTGTCTGGAACCATGTGTACCCCTTGGTTGATGGCTTAGTCCCTGGGAACCCTGGTGTGTCTGGTTGGCCGACATTGTCATTCTTCCTATGGGCCTGCAAACCCCTTCAGCTCCTCCAGTCCACCCTTCCACTCCTCCATTGTGGACCCTGTGCTAAGTCCAATGGTTGGCTACTAGCATCTGCCCCTGTATCTGTAAGGCTCTGGCAGGGCCCCTCAGGAGACAACCATTATAGGCTCCTCTTAGCATGTACTTCTTGTCATCCATAATGGTGCCTGGGTTTGGTGACTGTTTATAGTATGAATGACCAGCTAGGACAGTCTCTAGGTGGTCTTTCCTTCAGTGTTTGCTCCACACGTTGTCTCCATAATTGCTCCTGTGAGTATTTTGTTCTTTTTCTCAAAAATCCAAAGCACCCCCACCTTGATCTTCCTTCTTCTTGAGCTTCATGTGGTCTGTGAATTGTAACTTGCTTATGTTGAGCTTTTGGGCTAATATCCACTTATCAGTGAGTGCATATTATGTATGTTCTTTTGCAATTAGGTTATCTCACTCAGGATGACACTTTCTAGTTTCAACCATTTGGCTAAGAATTTCATGAATTCATTGTTTTTAATAGTTGAAAACATTGTGGAGATATGCCACATTTTCTGTGTCCATTCCTCTGTTGAAGGGATAATCTGGGTTCATTCCAGCTTCTATCTATTATAAATAAGCCTGCTATGAACATAGTGGAACATGTGTCCTTATCACATGTTGGAGCATCTTTTGGGTATATGCCCAGGAGTGGTATATCTGGGTCCTCAGGTAGTACTATGTCTAATTTTCTGAAGAACCACCAAACTGATTTCCAGAGAGATTTTACCAGTTTGCAATCTCACCAGTAATGTAGAAGTGTTCCTCTTTCTCCACATCCTCACCAGCATCTGCTTCCCCTGAGTTTTTCATCTTAGCCATTCTGATTGTTGTGAGACAGAATCTCAGGGTAGTTTTGATTTGCATGTCCCTGATAACTAAGGATGCTGAACATTTCTTTAGGTGTTTCAGAGCCATTCAAGTTTTCTTAATTGAAAATTCTCTGTTTAGCTCTCTATCCCATTTTTAATAGGGTTATCTGACTCTCTGTAGTCTAACTTCTTGAGTTCTTTGTATACATTGGATATTAGATCTCTATCAGATATAAGATTGGTAAAGATCTTTTTTTATCAATCTGTTGGTTGCCCTTTTGTCCTATTGTCAGTGTCCTTTGACCTACAGAAGCTTTGCAGTTTTATGAGGTCCCACCTGTCAATTCTTGTTCTTAGAGCATAAACCATTGGTGTTCTATTTAGGAAAATTTCCCCTGTGTCCATGTGTTCAAGGATCTTCCCCAATTTCTCCTCTATTAGCTTCAGTGTTTCTGGTTTTATGTGTAGGTCCTTGATCCACATGGACTTGAGCTTTGTACAAAGATATAAGAATGGTTTGATTTGCATTTTTCTGCATACTGACCTACAGTTGATACAGCACTATATGTTAAAATGCTCTCTTTTTCCCACTGGATGTTTTCAGCTACTTTGTCAAATATCAAGTGACCTTAGGTGTGTGGGTTCATTTCTGGGTCTTCAATTTTATTCCATTGTTCTTCCTGCCTGTCTCTGTACCAATACCAAACAATTTTTATCACTATTGTTCTGTAGTAGTGCTTGAGATCAGGGATGGTGATTCCCCCAGGAGACCTTTTGTTGTGGAGAATAGTGTTATCTATCCTGTGTGGTTTTTTTGTTTTGTTTTGTTTTGTTTTGTTTTGTTTTGTTTTTTTGTTATTCCAAATGAATTTGCAGATTGTTCTTTCTAGCTCTATGAAGAATTGATTTGGATTGTTATCGGGATTGCATTAAATCTGTAGATTGCTTTCAGCAACAAGACCATTTTTATTATATTAATCCTGCCAATCCCTGAGCATGGGAGATCTTTCCATCTTCTGATATCTTCTTCGATTTCTTTCTTCAAAGGCTTGAATTTCTTGTTATACAGAGTTTCACTTGCCTGGTTAGAGTCATACCAAGGTATGTAATATTATTTGTGACTAATGTGAAGACTATCATTTCCCTAATTTCTTTCTCAGATTGTTTATCCTTTGAGTAGAGAAAGGCTATTGATTTGTTTGAGTTAATTTTATATCCAGTCACTTTGTTGAAGTTGTTTATCAGCTTTATGAGTTTTCTGGTAGAATTTTGGGGGTAGCTTAAGTATACTATCATATTATCTGCAAATAGTGATATTTTGACTTCTTCCTTTCCAACATGTATATCTTTGACCTCCTTT
Organism: Apodemus agrarius; assembly: GCA_964023405.1. Taxonomy (NCBI): domain Eukaryota; kingdom Metazoa; phylum Chordata; class Mammalia; order Rodentia; family Muridae; genus Apodemus; species Apodemus agrarius. Next base: position 82,402,285 of record OZ030016.1, on the reverse strand, counting down.
TATTGTCTAATTGCTCTTACTAGGACTTCAAGTACTATATTAAATAGATAGGGAGAGAGTGGGCAGCCTTGTCTGATCCCCAATTTTAGTGGAATTGCTTCAAGTTTCTCTCCATTTAGTTTGATGTTAGCTACCAGTTTGTAGTATAATTCTTTCACTTTGTTTAGGTATGGGTCTTGAATTCCTGATCTCTGAAAGGCTTTTATCATGAAGGAATGCTAAATTTTGTTAGAAAGCTTTTTCAGCATTTAATGAAATGACCATGTGGTTTTGTTCTTTGAGTTTATGTAGTGGATTACATTGATGGATTTCAGTATATTGATCCATCCTTGTATTCTTGGGATGAAGCCTATTTGATCATGGTGAATTATCATTTTGATGCTTTCTTGGATTTCGTTGGCCAGAACATTGTTGAGTATTTTTGCATCAATGTTCATAAGGGAAATTGGTCTGAAGTTCTCTATTCTTGTTTGGTCTTTGTTTGGTTTAGGGATAAGCATTATTGAGGTATCATAGAATGAATTGGATAGTGGTCCTTGTGTTTATATTATGTGGAATATTTTGAAGAACATCTGTATTAGCCCTTTTTTGAAGATCTGATAGAATTACCCACTAAACCCATCTGGTCCTGGGATTTTTTTTTTTGGTTGGGAGACTATTAACAACTGATTCTATCTCCTCAGGACTTATGGGACAATTTAGATGGTTTATCTGATCCTGTTTTAATGTTGGCACATGATATGTGTCTAGAAAATTGTCCATTTCATTCAGATTTTCCAATTTTGTGGAGTATAATCTCTGGTAGTAGGACCTGTTTATTTATTTATTTTTTAATTTCCACAGTTTCTGTTGTTATGTATCTCTTTTCATTTCTGATTTTATTAATTTGGGTAGTGCCTCTGTACCCTCTGGTTAGTCTAGCTAAGGGTTTATCTATCTTGTTGATTTTTCTTAAAGAACCAGCTCCTGGTTTTGTTGATTCCTTGTATAGTTCTATTTGGTTGATATCAGCCCTGAGTTTGATTATTTCCTGCCATCTACATCTCTTGGGTGCATTTGCTTCTTTTTGTTCTAGAGCTTTCAGCTATTTTGTCAAGCTGCTAGTATAAGCTTTCTCCATTTTCATTTTGGAGGCACTTAGAGCTATGAGTTTTCCTCTTAGCACTGATTTCATTGTGTCCCATAAGTATTGGTATAATGTGCCCTCATTTTCATTAAATTCTAAAAAGTCTTTAATTTCTTTTTTTACTTCTTCCTTGACCAAGCTATCATTGAGTAGAACATTGTTCAACATCCATGTTTATGTGTTTTCTCTTGTTTTTGCTTGAACTTAAGACCAGCTTTCTTATATCTACTGAGGTCTGTTTTGTGGCGAGTATATGGTTAGTTTTGGAGACGGTACCATGAGGTGCTGAGAAGAAAGTATATTCTTTTGCTTAAGGATGGGATATTCTACAAATATCTGTTAGATCCATTTGGTCCATAACTTCAGTTAGTTTCACTGTGTCTCTGTTTAGTTTATGTTTCCATGATTTGTGCATTTTTGAGAGTGAGGTGTTGAAGTCTCCCACTATTATTGTGTGGGGTGCAATGTGTGCTTTGAGCTTTAGTAAAGTTTCTTTTATTTGCCCTTGTATTTGGAGCATAGATGTTCAGAATTGAGAGTTCATCTTGATAGATTTTACCTTTGAACAGTACGAAGCATCCCTCATTTTTTTTGAAAACTTTTGGTTGAAAGTAGATTTTATCAAATATAAGAATGGCCACTCTAGCTTGTTTCTTGGGAACGTTTGCTTGGAACATTGTTTTCCAACCATTGGCTCTGAAGTAGTGACTGTCTTCATCATTGAGGGTGGTTTCTTGTATGCAGCAAAATGTTGGGTACTGTTTAAGTATCCAGTACGTTAGTCTGTGTCTTTTCATTGGAGAATTGAGACCATTTATGTTAAGAGATATTAAGGAAAAGTGACTTTTACTTCCTGTTATTTTCATTGTTAAAGGTAGAATCTGTTTGTGTGTCTATCTTCTTTTGGGTTTGTTGAACGATTACTTTATTGCTTTTTCTAGGGTGTAGTTTACCACCTTGTATTGGTATTTTCCACCCATTATGGTTTGTAGAGTTGGATTTGTCAAAATATATTGTTTAAATGTGTTTTGTCATAGAATGTCTATGGTAATTGAGAGTTTTGTTGGGTATAGTAGCCTGGACTCACATTGATGTTCTCTTAAGGTCTGTATGACATCTGCTCAGGATCTTCTAGCTTTCATAGTTTATGGTGAAAAGTCCGTTCTAATTTTGACAGGTCTTCCTTTATATGTTACTTGTCCTTTTTTTTCTTATTGCTTTTAATATTCTTGCTTTGTTTAGTGCATTTGGGGTTTTTATTATTATGTGATGGGAGGAATTTCTGTTCTGGTGTAGTCTGATTGGAGTTCTGTAGGCTTCTTGTATGTTGATGGGCATCTCTTTCTTTAGGTTATGGAAGTTTTCTTCTATAATTTTGGTGATGATATCTACTTGTGGGACCATCTGTGGCCTTGTTGAGCAAGGCTTACTCCAGAGATCCAATAGAACATTCTACAAGGGACAGAACCAGTGAGCCATGCTCCCACACTGCTGACTCCTCACCTCCATAATCCTGTGGCCATCAATCACGTATGGCCCCAGGCCTCTAGTGTTCTGGCTGGACTCTACCCCTACAATCACCTGGCTACAGCCAGGTTTTCCCCACCCCGTGGTTGCCTGGCTATTGCCAGGTAACTCAGCCCACTATAAAAGAAGGCTTCATGCCCCTCCTTGCTCTCTCTTGCCTCCCCCCCTCTCTCTCATTTTTCTCTTATTCTTTCCTATTGTCTCTCTCTTCCCCTTCTCTCCCCATTCTTTCCCCTCTTTCCATATGGTCATGGCCAGCTCTCATCCCTCTATCATCTCTTTCTCTCTTTACTTCTCTATCTTCTTTTTTCTTCCTACTTTCATATAACAAAACATTGAAATATGAACTGTCTCTTCTTATTAAATCACAAAAGAATACACATGAAATGCAATCACTGATAAGTGGATATTAATTAGCACAGAAGCTCTGAATACTCAAGGCACAATTAGCAAGTCAAAAGATACCCAAGAAGAAGGAAAGAGAGGACCCTGGTCCTGAAAGGACTGGATCCAGTTTTGTAGAAGAGTACCAGAACAAAACAGAGAAATGGTGGGGTGGTGATTGGGGAATAGGCGGGGGGGGGGGAGGGGGAAGAGGACATATGGGACATGTGGTGAGGGGAGAAGTGGGAAATGGGAAAGCCTTTGAAATGTAAACAAAGAATATAGAAAATATAACAAACAAACAAAACCTACAGGGTAAGAACATGGAGCAGGCCTCAGCATAACCAGCCCCAGGAAAGGATCCAGCCTCTTCTCAGCCAAGCTTCCTCTACAGGAACCCAGGAGGCCCATGCCAGAACAGCATCTCCTTCTGAGCAGGACCTCCCCTCCCCACTAGCCAGGCATATATATATATATATATATATATATATATATATAGAGAGAGAGAGAGAGATACGTATATATAGATATATAGATATATACGTATATATCTCTCTATATATATATACGTATATATCTATATATCTATATATACGCATATCTATATATATGTATATATATACGTATATATCTATATATCTATATATACGTATATATATATTATATATATATGTGTGTGTGTGTGTGTGTGTGTGTGTACACTCAGGTGCCTGCTGTCCTTACCCCAGTGCAGTGTGTGTGTCTAGCCAGTGACAGAGGGCCACAGTGCCACAGACCAAACTCAGCCGGGAATTGTAGTCACAGAAAACTAGGGTTCTTTTGGTCCAGGAAGATATGGATTTGGCAAAACTCATTGTGTTTGGTGTCTGTGTGTCATTCGCTGAATCCGTATCTTCCTGGACCAAAAGAACCCTGGCTTTCCACAACTACAATTCCCAGTTGTGTTTGGTCTGCAGCACCACAGGATTTTGGAGTTGAGGAGTCAGCAATCTGGGAGCATGGATTACTGGTTCTGTCCCTTGTAGAGTGTTCTATTGAGTCTCCAGAGTAAGCCTTGCTCAACCAGGTCACAGACTACCTTACACAGCCCCACATTCACTGGCCCTTTAAGTTGTAAATGTTCACTCTCTTCTATACCTATAATACTTAGGTTTGGTCTTATTGTGTCTTGGGTTTCCTGGATGTTTTGGGTTAAAAGCTTTTTGCATTTTGCGTTTTCTTTGACTATTGAGTCAATGTTTTCTATGGTATATTCAGCACCTGACATTCTTTTGTCTATGTCTTGTATTCTGTTGTTGATGCTTACATCTATTGCTCTTTAATTCTTTTTTTTTTTTCAGCTATATGAGCCCATGGGGTTCATTCTTTTTTTTGTTTGTTTGTTTGTTTGTTTGTTTGGTGAATTTTTTTATTTTATTTTCTATATTCTATGTTTACATTCCAAAGGCTTTCCCCTTTCCCAGTTCCCACCCACCATAGTTCCCATAGTTCCTCCCCCCCCCATCTATTGCTCTTTAATTCTTTCCAAGGTTTTCTATCTCCAGTGTTGTCTCACTTTGTTATTTCTTTATTGTTTCTACTTCCATTTTCAGTTCCTGGATGGTTTTGTTCAGTTCTTTCACATGTTTGTTTGTGTTTTCCTGAAAATTTTAAGGGATTTTTGTGTTTCCTCTTTAAAGGCTTCTACCTGTTAACCCATATTCTCCTGTATTTCCTTAAGGGATTTTTGTGTTTCCTCTTTAAGGGCTTCTATCTGTTGACCAATGTTCTCCTGTATTTCTTTAAGGGAGTTACTTATATACTTCTTCAAGTCCTCTATCAACATCATGAGATGTGATTTTAAATGCATCTCCTGCTTTTCTGGTGTGTTGGGGTATCTAGGATTTGCTGTTGTGGGAGAACTGGGTTCTGATGGTGCCATGTTGCCTTGGTTCTGGTAATGATCGTGCATTTTCTTTTTGCCATTTAGTTACCTCTAGTGTTAACTGGTTTTTCTGTCTCTGACTGTGGCTTATCTATCCTGCAAGTCTGTGTATCTGTGCTCCTGGGATTCCTGTTCTCTCTGTGTACACAGGTATGTAGGCACTCTTAAATGACCAGCTCTCCTGTGCTCCCAGTCCTCTCTTCAATCCAAATGCCCTGGGTGCAGCTGATTCTCTAGGAAGTATCCAGAGATGGTGTCTTCATTGTGGCAGACCTGGCAAGAGTCTGCCACAGCAGAAAGTGCAGGCATTGGTGGAAGGAGCAGAAGAAACAAAAGGGGAGTGATATTTGGGAGGGTGGGGGTTTTGGTGGTTGATCAGTAGCAAGTCCTGCTGGACCCCCAGCAACAGCTCTGGTCCTCCAGAGGTGGGAGGTGTTTCTTACCAAATGCCCTAAGTGTGGCTGGTTCTCTAGGAAGAATCAGGAGTTGGTGTCTTCACTGTGGCAGACCTTGAATGTGTATATTGAAATACTTTATGACTTAAAATGTTCACCTATCCTTTATCCTGAATTATCTTGTAATTTCTTGAAGACATTTTGGAAATCATTGAGTTAGCAATTTTTTATATAATATACACAATGACAATGTTGTAAGATGTGAACACCATTAATCTGCACACAGGTGATATCACATTTAAAACAAAAAATGGTCCCGCCCAGCTGGCGGTGGGGAAGCCGGAGGGTCACCCAGCGTCCCAGGTGCTCAGAACCATCCGGCGGCGGCGGCAGAACCAGGTACCCGACACAGCCCGAGCTTAAGACCTTCGGGGACTCAGGCCTGGAGTGGGAATTGGGCACAGAATAGCGGGTGCACTCTGCACTCGCGCGCGGGGCGGACCCCGAGCTCCCTGCAGGCAGCTGCCATATTGCCTGCAGCTTCCCGCCCAGCTGGCGGTGGGGAAGCCGGAGGGTCACCCAGCGTCCCAGGTGCTCAGAACCATCCGGCGGCGGCGGCAGAACCAGGTACCCGACACAGCCCAAGCTTAAGACCTTCGGGGACTCAGGCCTGGAGTGGGAATTGGGCACAGAATAGCGGGTGCACTCTGCACTCGCGCGCGGGGCGGACCCCGAGCTCCCTGCAGGCAGCTGCCATATTGCCTGCAGCTTCCCGTCCAGCTGGTGGTGAGGAAGCCAGAGTCAGCCAGTGTGCCAGGTACCCAGACCCAGCCGGAGGCCGAACCAGCCTCCCATCCAGCCAGTGGCAGGGAAGCTGGAAACCGGACCCAGCCAGCTTCCCAGCAGCTTGGGACCAGCAGGCGGAACCAGATAACTGAGATATCCCAACTTTAAGACCCCTGGGGAAACAGGATATCAGACAGCGAACCCTGAGCAGGAGCAGTGCAGAGCAGCCGCCCAACAGGCGGAACCAAATACCTGGGATATCCTGAGGTTAAGACCTCGGGGGACTCAGGCCACCTGTCAGCAATCTGTGAGCAAGAGCCCCGCAGGACAGTGATTCAGGTATCCCAGTCACTGGGAAATAGCCTTACAACCCCACAGGAGGGTCAAGCACCAGCTAGTATCTACAGGACCAACTAACACCAGAGTTAACCAGATGGCAAAAGGCAAACGTAAGATCGCTACTAACAAAAATCAAGGCAATATGGCGGCATCCGAACCCAGTTCCCCAACAGCAATAAATATTGGATACCCCGAAACACCAGAAAAACAAGACTCAGATCTAAAATCACTGGTCAGGATGCTGATAGAGGAACACTTAGATAAATCTCTTAAAGTAATACATGAGAAAATAGATCAAAAGCTAGAAGCCATTGCAAGACAAACACAATTAAATCCCAGATATCTCAACACACCAGAAAAACAAGACTCAGATCTAAAATCACTGGTAAAGATGCAGATTGAGGATCACTTAGATAAATTTCTTAAAGTAATAGAGGAGAAAATAGATCAAAAACTAGAAGCCCATACAAGGCAGACACAAAAATCACTTAAAGAAATCCAGGAGAATATAGAGCAAAAAGTGAATCCCAATAAGGGGGAGAAACAAAAATCACCCAAAGAAATACAAGAGAACATGGGTCAACGAGTAGAAGTCATAAAGGAGGAAACACAAAAATCCCTTAAAGAATTACAGGAAAACACAAACAAGCAACTGAAAGATCTGAGCAAAACCATACAAAATCTAAAAACAGAAGTAGAAACAACTAAGCAATCGCAAAGGGAGACAATGTTGGAAATAGAAAACCTTGGGAAGAAATCAGGAGTCATAGATGCAAATATCAACAATAGAATACAAGAGATAGAAGACAGAATCTCAGATGCTGAAGATACCATAGGAACCATGGATTCAACAATTAAAGAAAATGCAAAATGCAAAAAGCTGGTAACCCAAAACATTCAGGAAATCCAGGACACAATGAGAAGACCAAACCTAAGGATTATAGGGATAGATGAGAATGAAGATCTACAACTTAAAGGGCCAGCAAATATCTTCTACAAAATTATGGAAGAAAATTTCCCCAACCTAAAGAGAGAGATGCCCATGAATATACAAGAAGCCTATAGAACCCCAAATAGACTGGACCAGAACAGAAATACTTCCCGTCACATAATAGTCAAAACCCCAAATGTACTAAACAAAGAAAGAATATTAAAGGCAGTAAGAGAAAAAGGACAAGTAACATATAAAGGAAGACCTATCAGAATTACACCAGACTTCTCACCTGAGACCATGAAAGCTAGAAGATCCTGGGCAGACCTTATGCAGACCCTAAGAGAACACAAACTTCAGCCAAGACTACTATACCCAGCGAAACTCTCAATTGCCATAGATGGGGAAACCAAGATATTCCACGACAAAACCAAATTTGCAAGATACTTATCTACAAACCCAGCCCTACAAAGGATAATAGGGGAAAAATACCAACACAAGGGGGGAAACAACACCCCAGAAGAAACAAGATAGAAACCCCATCTCATCCAACCCAAAAGAAGAGAACCACTCAAATACAAATAATAATAACAATTCCCAAAATGTCAGGAAGTAATAATTACTATTCCTTAATATCTCTTAATATCAATGGACTCAATTCCCCAATCAAAAGACACAGACTAACAGACTGGATACGGAAACAGGACCCTACATTTTGCTGCATACAGGAAACACATCTCAGTGTCAAAGACAAACACCTCCTTAGAGTAAAAGGCTGGAAGACAGTTCTACAAGCAAATGGTCCCAGGAAACAAGCTGGAGTAGCCATTCTAATATCAGATAAAATCGACTTTCAACCTAAAGTCATCAAAAGAGACACAGAAGGTCACTTCCTGCTTGTCAAAGGGAAAATCCACCAAGAAGAATTCTCAATACTGAACATCTATGCACCAAATGCAAGGGCACCCTCATTCGTAAAAGAAACTTTACTAAAGCTTAAAGCACACATCGCACCTAACACAATGATTGTAGGTGACTTCAACACTCCACTCTCCTCAATGGACCGATCAGGAAAGCAGAAACTAAACAGGGACACAGTGAAACTAATTGAAGCTTTGGACCAATTGGATTTAACAGATATATATAGAACATTCCATCCTAAAACAAAAGAGTATACCTTTTTCTCAGCACCGCACGGTACCTTCTCAAAAATTGATCATATAATTGGTCACAAGACAGACCTCAACAAATACAAGAAGACCGAACTAATCCCATGTCTCCTATCGGATCACTATGGAGTAAAAGTGGTCTTCAATAGCAAGAAGAACTACAGAAAGCCCACATACACATGGAAACTGAACAATACTCTACTCAATGACACCCTGGTCAAGGAAGAAATAAAGAAAGAAATCAAAGACTTTTTAGACTTCAATGAAAATGAAGGTACGACCTACCCAAATCTCTGGGATACAATGAAAGCAGTGCTAAGAGGAAAACTCATAGCCCTGAGTGCCTCCAAAAAGAAACTGGAAAGAGCATACACTAGCAACTTAACAGCACACCTGAAGGCGCTGGAACAAAAAGAAGCTAACTCACCCAGGAGGAGTAGAAGAGAGGAAATCATCAAACTAAGGGCTGAAATCAATCAAGCAGAAACAAAGAGAACCATACAAAGAATCAACAAAACCAAGAGCTGGTTCTTCGAGAAAATCAACAAGATAGATAAGCCCTTAGCTAGACTAACCAAAGGGCACAGAGATAGTATCCAAATTAACAAAATTAAAAATGAAAAGGGGGATATAACAACAGAAACAGAGGAAATTCAAAAGATCATCAGATCCTACTACAAAGGCCTATACTCAAAACAACTGGAGAATCTGGAGGAAATGGACAATTTCCTAGACAGATACCAAATACCAAAATTAAATCAGCATCAAGTAGACCAGCTAAACAGTCCCATAACCCTTAAAGAAATAGAAGGGGTTATAGAAAGCCTCCCAACCAAAAAAAGTACGGGACCAGATGGCTTTAGTGCAGAATTCTACCAGACCTTCAAAGAAGACTTAACACCAATACTCTTCAAACTATTCCACAAAATAGAGACAGAAGGGACACTGCCCAACTCATTCTTAGAAACCACAATTACGCTGATACCTAAACCACAAAAAGATCCAACAAAGAAAGAGAACTACAGGCCAATTTCTCTTATGAATATAGATGCAAAAATACTAAATAAAATCCTTGCCAACCGAATCCAAGAGCATATCAAAACGATCATTCACCATGATCAAGTAGGCTTCATTCCAGGAATGCAGGGATGGTTCAATATACGGAAATCCATCAATGTAATCCACTACATAAACAAACTAAAAGAAAAAAAACACATGGTCATCTCATTAGATGCTGAAAAAGCATTTGACAAAATTCAGCATCCTTTCATGCTAAAAGTCTTGGAAAGAGCAGGAATTCAAGGCCCATATCTAAACATAGTAAAAGCAATCTACAGCAAACCAGTAGCCAACATCAAAATAAATGGAGAGAAACTTGAAGCAATTCCACTAAAATCAGGGACTAGACAAGGCTGTCCTCTCTCTCCATATCTTTTCAATATAGTACTTGAAGTTCTAGCGAGAGCAATCAGACAACATAAGGAAGTCAAAGGGATACAAATTGGAAAGGAAGAAGTCAAAGTATCATTATTTGCAGATGATATGATAGTCTACTTAAGCGATCCAAAAAACTCCACCAGAGAACTTCTACAGCTGATAAACAACTTCAGCAACGTGGCTGGTTATAAAATTAACTCAAGCAAATCAGTAGCCTTCTTGTACTCAAAGGACAAGCAGGCTGAGAAAGAAGTTAGGGAAATAACACCCTTCACAATAGCCACAAACCACATAAAGTACCTTGGCGTAACTCTAACCAAACAAGTGAAAGATCTGTATGACAGGAACTTCAAGTCCCTGAAGAAAGAAATCGAAGAAGACCTCAGGAGATGGAAAAATATTTCTTGCTCCTGGATTGGCAGGATCAATATAGTAAAAATGGCCATCTTGCCAAAAGCAATCTACAGATTCAATGCAATCCCCATCAAAATCCCAAATCAATTCTTCATAGATCTAGAAAGAGCAATTCTCAAATTCATCTGGAGCAACAAAAAACCCAGGATAGCTAAAACTATTCTCAACAATAAAAGGACTTCTGGGGGAATCAATATCCCTGACCTCAAGCAGTACTACAGAGCAATTGTGTTAAAAACTGCATGGTATTGGTACAGCAACAGGCAGGTAGATCAATGGAATAGGATTGAAGACCCAGAAATTAACCCACAGACTTATGGTCACTTGATCTTTGATAAAGGAGCCACAACCATCCGGTGGAAAAAAGATAGCCTTTTCAACAAATGGTGCTGGTTCAACTGGAGGTCAACATGCAGAAGAATGCGAATTGACCCACTCTTATCTCCTTGTACTAAGATCAACTCCAAGTGGATCAAGGACCTCCACATAAAACCAGACACACTGAAACTATTAGAAAAGAAACTTGGGAAGACCCTGGAGGACTTGGGCACAGGGGAAAAGTTCCTGAACAGAACACCAATAGCTTATGCTCTAAGATCAAGAATCGACAAATGGGACCTCATAAAATTACAAAGTTTCTGCAAAGCAAAGGACACTGTCAGAAGGACAAAACGGCAACCAACAAAGTGGGAAAAGATCTTCACCAACCCCACATCCGACAGAGGGCTAATATCCAATATATACAAAGAACTCAAGAAGTTAGACCGCAAAGAACCAAATAACCCTATCAAAAAATGGGGCACAGAGCTAAACAAAGAATTCTCACCAGAAGAAATTCGGATGGCCGAGAAACACCTTAAAAGATGTTCAACATCATTAGTCATCAGGGAAATGCAAATCAAAACAACCCTGAGATTCCACCTCACACCAGTCAGAATGGCTAAGATTAAAAACTCAAGAGACAACAAGTGCTGGCGAGGATGTGGAGAAAGAGGAACACTCCTCCACTGTTGGCGGGATTGCAAAATGGTAAAACCGCTCTGTAAATCAGTTTGGCGGTTCCTCAGAAAATTGGGCATGTTACTTCCAGAGGACCCTGGCATACCACTCCTGGGCATATACCCAGAGGATTCCCCTGCATGCAATAAGGACACATGCTCCACTATGTTTATAGCAGCCTTGTTTATAATAGCCAGAAATTGGAAGCAGCCCAAATATCCCTCAAAGGAGGAATGGATACAGAAAATGTGGTATATTTATACAATGGAATACTACACAGCAATTAAAAATAATGAATTCATGCAATTTGTAGGTAAATGGTTAGACCTGGAAAATATCATCCTGAGTGAATTAACCCAATCACAAAAGAATGCACCTGAAATGCAATCACTGATAAGTGGATATTAATGAGCCCAGAAGCCCTAAATACTCAAGACACAAATAGCAAGTCAAATGATTCCCAAGAAGAAGAAAGGAGAGGACCCTGGGCCTGTAAAGATTGCTTCCAGTTTAGTAAAGAAACCGAGGGGGGAGGGGGAATTATTGGGGAACAGATGGCGGGGAGAGGAACTATGGGAACTATGGTGGGTGGGAACTGGGAAAGGGGAAAGCCTTTGGAATGTAAACATAGAATATAGAAAATAAAATTAAAAAAAAAATAAAACAAAAAATGAATAAATTGAATATAATTATAATTATAAAAGTATAAGATGATATAAACAAATATTATATAAATGATATATTATATAACAGGTAAGTTAATAGGAATTCTGATATCATATATTTGGTGTATGAAGTGGATGTAGGAAGTGTACAGGTCTAAGCTACCACCACTGGAACCCTGTTGTTCATTTATGTATTTAATGTACTTATTTTTAATTCCTATGTATTAATTGTGTATTGTACTGTATTCTTTAGACATGTTTTCTCCATTCTCCCTTTCTCTTTCTCCTCTCTCATTTATTCCTTCTTATACTTAAACAATTTCTCTTTTACTTCTATGGCATTTATGCATTACAGTTTTTCTTATCCATATGAAATCTAGTGTTTATATATGGTAGAAAACGTGTTATCTGTCTTTCTGAGTCTGCTTAATTCACTTAATTTAATAATACCTATTGTCATCCATTTTTTTCTTCTAATTATATAATTTTACATTTATGGCTAAACAAAATTCCTTCCGTATACAAAAATTATGCTGTATCTACTAAAAATTACTCAGCAAGTAAAGGTATAGTAGAACAGAACAGACTCTCACAAACACTGTGCACATATGCTCATGCATACAAAATGGGTAAATATGCAATTAATTTTAAATATTATTATTCCCAAATTATTTTAAATAGATAAAATTGATATAAAATTTCCAGATATGGGGAAATAAAAGAATACATTCCTATGACCAACAGGTCAATGAAAAGCTTATGCAATCATAGATTATGACTTTAGGTCAAGAAAGCAAAACCAGAAGACTGGTACATTGGTAATGGTACAGTGTACATAAATGTAAGTTTATGGAAAAACAAAAATGTTTGTCTGTAATGAAATTCTAATGTAATATTAATGTTTAGGAAGGAGAACAATCCTAAAACACCAATGAAAAATTTCTTTGTAAAAAATGAGAAAATTTAGAAGGAGAAAACAGGTGGAGAAGAGGGAAAACTCAGATTAATACAGTCTATTTTATTTTATTGAAATAGCTAATTTTCTATAGGCAATCAAATGAACTAATCTTTAGGAAGGGAAGGAGGAATGAATGGAGAAGGAAAGGAAGACAACAATAGGGGAGAGAAAGGGGGAGGGGGAGACAGAGATAGACACAGCAGCACAGAGACACAGAAAGAAAGACAGGCAGAGAGACAGAAAGAGAGAGAGACAGAGAGGCAGACACTAGCAAAGCCTGAGAGACAGAGAGAAAGAGGTGTTATCAAATTAAAGGAGCTAATGATGTATAATATCGTAACTCTACCACAAACGCCCCTAGTAGTGAACACCCTGTATAGTCACAATGTACACAGCAGCACAATATGTAACTAACTGACATGAGACAAAGAAATACCTAGGAAGATGAAATAGAGGATCCAGAAGAAATAAAACAACAAATCAAAATAGGTTTATTATAAATTAACATTGCTGATTAAAAGAGTGCCATCATAGGCAAGCCCATACTAACACGGGTCTATGGTTTGGGAGTGTTTACAAAAGTGTTATTAAGGATCTCCTGAAAACAGTCACCCAGATCAGCAAACACCAGGGATAAACAGTGGCAAAAGACGAGCACAGGACCAGGTCCTGAGGCATCTCAGAAGACCTGGTGGACTCAGAACATTGGTAAGAACCCTCCTGAAGTCCCTCAACTGCTGCTGGGAGAACAGTAGACTTGGGACCCATCACCCCCCAAAAAAACCACCCACCTAATACCCTTCCTCTGTCTCCTGGACCTTTCTGCTGGGACAGACTACTATGAAGTATGCTCCCCTGAAGACATCATATCCTGAGTCATCCCAGCAGATATGCTGCACTCAGGGTAACTGACACCACAGCCTGAGGCATCCTAGGAGATCTGCTACACACAGGTCAACTGACCAACTGATCAGCTTGTCTGCTCGCCTGAAGACAGCACAGCTTGACGGCATCCCAGAATTTCCTCTGTACACAAAGCAAGTGGGCAACTGATTCCACAGTCTGAAGACCTCCTGTGAGCTCCACAGTATGCAGGGCAACGGACTGGACAGACTGAAAACAGACTACCTCCCTGTAGTTCTGCTGCACGCAGGAAAACAGAGACCACAGTCTGCCGGCCCCCAGGAGAACAGCTTCACAAACAACACAGATGTCTGTTCCTCTGAAGACCCAACAGTCTGAAGGCCTCCCAGGAGATCTACTGCAGCCAGAGCAACAGATGAGTAGTTTCTCTGCCCCTCTAAAGACCCCACAGTTGGAATGTCCCACAGGAGGTCTGCTACAGCCAGGGCCAAAGGCATACAAGGAGACCTGAAGCAACCAAGGCACAAAAGAGGCAGACTGCAGACAGAGTCAAACCAGCAAGCAAGCACAAGACTATAAACAACAGAAGCCGATATACATGGGCATCATCAGAACCCAATTTTCCCACCACAGCAAGCCCTGAATATATCAACACACCTGAAAATCAGCAAGTTGACCTAAAAATCCTATCTCATGAAAATAATAGAGTCCTTTAAGGAGAATATAAATAACTCATTGAAAGAAATACAGGAAAACACAGGTAAACAGGTAGAAGCCCTTAAAGAGGAAACAAATAAATCCCTTAATTATAGGAACACACAATCAAACAGGTAAAGGAATTGAATAAATCTAGATCAAGAAGATACTTAACATTTTCCTGTGGCTGTTGAAGAAATGTCAAATGTCAGTTTGAAGAGAAAGTGGGACCAAATGCAACTCCTTGAATGCACTAAAGAAACTGCATTTGGACTGTGTGGCCTGTGTGTTCTGTCTCTGCAGAACTCTCCTGCTGATCTCACTTCACTCTCACCTGTTTCTCAAAAACCCCTCCGAAGAACATTTCCTATTATTCTGTGGACAGTGTAAGGTGTGTTCTGCCTTCCTTGAAGTTTACTAATGCTTCCTTGAAGTCTACTCTAGGACAGCCTGCTAGATCCCTTGAACAAAAAGGCATTATAAGTAAATCCACCATTATTGAAGCAAAGGCTGAATTACTTGTAAATCCTAGAATGTAACTTTGTAATAAAAGTGTATATCATCTTTAAAGTAGCCAAGGCATAGAACATGATGTGCAAATGATCATAACTTTTAACACGTGATTATAAACACTTCCTAGAGACATCAGGATATTTCCATATGAAACTCTTTCACGGAATCTCTGTCAGTTTGGAAAATGGACTAAGCATACCAAAAATATTTGATGTAAACTTCTTTTCTGACAGTTTGAGCCTTAATTTTACAAAACAGTGTGTCCTCATTATAAAATACTTGAAAATTAAAGCTGCATATGAACTACATCCCCCATATACCCAAGGTTACTATTACTAATGTTTGCTTATTGTCTTTTTTATTGAGGCCATGAACACAAAATAAAATAACATTTAAGCATTGTAAGTGTCCAGTACACTGGTTTTATCTGTGGAGGCAATGTGTACCCCTAATATACATATCATCACTCAGAAATCTAAGTATGCTTTGGGTAGAAAAATAGAGAAAGTGTTGAAATTGGGAAGCTTTCTTGCATGAATAATTTACTGTGTGGTGTGGTAAGAACAGTCTTCAGTAGTCCTGGTGCTCCTAAGGAGTTCATGCATAACCAACAGACCACTTGACCTAGATTCTCAGTGAGCCCAGCTCAATGACTCCTGAAAGCAGCAGCTCCCCCTGCCTGCATGGTAATACCATTGTAGATGCATGTTGTGGCCCACTCAGAGCCTTTGGGAGCCAAACACAAGCACAGGCAACTGAAAAGACACCAATGTACCTGGGGAATAACAGGCTGATCTGTGAATTATTTGATACCATGCAAGAAACCCAATTTAGAACATTTTCATAGAATAATGGATCTCCACTTAAACAGAAGGAGACAAGTAGAGGGAAGGCTGGTTCATTTTAAAAATTTCCTAATCGTGAGTTCAATACTAAACAAAATGCTACAGAAATTAAATCCAACACAAAGATCATTTAATAACATGAGAACAAGAATATTTTATTTTATTTATTCTCTCATATATCATACTCCTAATGCACCTTTCCTTCTCTCTTCTCCTCCTATTCCTCCCCCTCACATTTTAGCCCCAGGATCCACTCTTCTTCTGTTTTCCTTCAGAAAAAGGTGGGCCTCCCACGTTTATCAGAGTTTCCTAGATAGAAATGCTAAAATTATTACTATATGTTATATTTTCAATATTTAAAACAAATTAGTCCATACCAGTCTAATACCAGACCAGAGCAGACAAAGCCATGGCTATAAAAGAACCATCTGGAGCTAATGCACATACATTAAGAAACGGTTTAGATTAGGAAAGGAGAGAAATTTCTTTTAATTCTCAAGTGTGACTATCAGGTTGGGAAAGAAGTATTTGTCTATATTATTACTGGTCATCATTCCTGAGGGTTCAGTTTAAAAGTGAGAGAGAAAAGAAGTAACAGAATGTCAGCAAAAATGGAAGACACCTCATCTTCTCTAGTGATGTTATATTAGAGAAATAGAAGAAAAAAGTGGCTAAGTGGCAAATTCTTAACATTAATGAAATAATTCAGTAAAATGATCTGAAACAAAGAAATAACAGATTAACAAAAACCTACCTATAAGCAATAACTAAATAAAACTTTTAGCAGAGTAGCATCCTCCTTGCAGTAATACTGGTATTTAACAGATTATTGAGATTTGCAATGGTTTGATAAAGTACAAGAGAGTCAAATTTATTAGGTTATCTTCAGGTTGACTAAATGTTTCAATGCAATTGCATTTTCATTACAGAATGTTATTTTTGTTTTATAAAGTGTTTTTGTTATATATATTATTTTCTTTTTTACATATATGTGGAAAACATACAAATCATAAAGAAAAAATAATACCCTCAAAAGCTTGTCAAAACTCTTAAAAGTTAATCTAAAAGCAAAACCAAACAAACAAAATAGACAAAACACCTAATAACTCTATTAGGGATTATAAAAATACAGATTCATATAAAATGAATTTATCTTAATTTTCAAATATCCACATTAGGAAAATCAAGTGATCCCAGAGTGGAGAATACTATGATCTGTGCAAAATTTTCAGGGAGGATGCAGGTTAGAAAAGCAATTCAAAGGACAATGTATGGGCTACAGAGATGGTTCAGCAGGGTCACTTACTGCTCTTGTGAAGAACCTGGTTCCTGTTCCCAGTACACATACGGCTGCTCAAACTGCAGTTCCAGGGAATGTGATGTCTCTCCTTAGGGTCATGAACTCCTATGCACATATGCTGCATACATATACACTCAGGCACATTTATACACCTGCATGTGTGCATGCGAGCTCAAGCACGTGTGCATGCGCGCGTGCGCATACACACACACACACACACACACACACACACACAAGCCAAAATTTTAAAAAGCCCCACAATTTAGAAAACTGCAAACGCTAAAACTTTAGTGTAATTCAATGTCATATTGTATTAAATGGAGTGTTAATATGCCCTATTTACATAGACATTTCTTTGTAATTTATATCTTTGTGACACACACCCATATACACATGTATTATGCTACATGTGTATTATGCATGTATGTATATATGTTTGTATATATGTATCTCCCAGGTACAAGCAGATTAGGAAAGATAACCATTGAGAAATTTGAGTTTATTGCAGTGCCAATTGCAGGAAGCATGACTCACCATGAAAAAAGCCCCAGAAAATCACCAAGGCCAGCCACAGAGCAGGGATGTCAAAGTAGGAATAAAAGGCCTTTCTGTGAAGTGTCTGTGGATACAGACTGAGCAGAATGAGTAGATCTAGGGTTCCCAGCTCTGGAGCTTGATCCTCAGTTGTCTTACTCAGTACTTTACTGCCTGGGGCAGAAAAGAAAGGTTCAGAATAATAAAAAGTACCAGAGCCTGATGCAGGCAGCATTTGAAGATTCCTTTAGTTCTATTAAAAATGTTTGTGGTGTTGTTGGTATTATTTTAATACAGTGTTTCCCTATGTAGCCCCACCTGTCCTGGACCTTGCTTTGTAGATCAGGCTGGCCTCAGACAATGGAAATGTGGGAGTCAAGGCAGAGGTGTGTCGGACATGCCATGAAGCAGTGCAGATCTAACTATGTGCCTATAGATAGAAAAGCATCTTGGTTACAGAAGCTAGGAGCTCAGACAAAGCCGAACGGAGGCTCCTGTATTCTTAGAGATAGAAATTGTGACATGCAATGAAACAGGAGATTGATGTTCAGAGGAGCCACGGGAGTAACCAAGGACAACTTTTGAAGAACATAAAGACACATGTTTTGCTTCAAGTCTCTGGATATTTCCAACACAGTACTATTAGTCAGAATAACAAAAATTCAACAACTGATCAGTTTGAGTGAATCTTTGTCTACATCAGTATCTCAACCAAACACATTACTGTTCTATGAAGCCAGTCCACAGTTGGAAAGATGTTGAACATACGATTTCCTATGATTTCCTACCAGCCAACCAAGCAAGCTTGTGCCAGTCATTTATGCTCACGTAATTCCATTACAAACTTTACCAAAATTTAGGTTTTTGATTGTCATCAATTAATAAAGTATTACTTTTTGTCTTTTAACTAAATTGAATTTGTTTCTTTTTTAATGCTTATCTTTTTATTTTATTTTTTATTTTTTCTATATTCTTTGTTTACATTCCAAATGCCTTCCCCTTTCCCAGCTCCCCATAAGTCCCATAAGCCTTCTTCCCTCCACTCATTCCCCAATCATCCCCTTCCCATTTCTCTGTCCTGGTACTCCCCTACAATGCTTGATCAAGCCTTTCCAGGGTCAGGACCCTCTCCTTCCTTCTTCTTGGGAATGATATGATATGTTAATTGTGTCTTGAGTATTCAGAGTTTCTGGGCTAATTAATATCTACTTACGAGTGACTGCATTCCATGTGTATTTTTTTGTGATTGGGTTACCTCACTTAGGATGATATTTTCCAGTTCCAATAATTTGCCTAAAAATTTCATGAATTCATTGTTTTTAATTGCTGAGTAGTATTCCATTGCATAAATATACCACATTTTCTGTACCCATTCCTCCATTGAGGGACATCTGGGTTCTTTCCAGCTTCTGGTTATTATAAATAAGGTTGCTATGAACATAGTGGGCCATGTGTCCTTATTGCATGCTGGGGAATACTTTAGGTATATGTCCAGGGTATATAACAGGGTACTATGGAAGTGTCATGCACAGTTTTCTGAAGAACCACCGGACTGATTTCCAGAGTGGTTGCACCAGCTTGCCATCCCAACAGCAGTGGAGGAGTGTTCCTCTTTCTCCACATCCTTGCCAACATCTGCTGTCTCCTGAGTTTTTAATCTTAGCCATTCTGACTGGTGTGAGGTGAAATCTCAGGGTTGTTTTGATTTGCATTTGCCCAATGATAATAATGATGTTGAACATTTCTTAAGGTGCTTCTCAGCCATTCGAAATTCTTAAGGTGAAAAGTCTTTGTTTAGCTCTGTACCCCATTTTTAATAGGGTTATTTGGCTCTCTGGAGTCTAACTTCTTGAGTTCTTTGTATATATTGAATATTAGCCCTCCATTGGATGTAGGGTTGGTGAAGATCTTTTTCCAATTTATTGGTTGCATTTTGTCCCTTTGACAGTGTCCTTTCCCTTACAGAAACTTTGTAATTTTATGAGGTCCCATTTGTCAATTCTTGATCTTAGAGCATAAGCTATGGGTGTTCTGTTCTGGACCTTTTATCCTGTGTCCATGTCCTCAAGGGTCTTCCCCAGTCTCTTTTCTATTAGTTTCAGTGTGTCTGGTTTTAAGTGTAGGTCCTTGATCCACTTGGTGTTGAGGTTAGTACAAGGAGATAAGAATGGATCTTATATGCTGATGATTTCACCTGTAAGAACTTGCAAGAGTGGCTGGATAAATGGCTTACCGTGGTTCCAATAGACATGTACAAACCAAGTGGACCTTGCAGGCTTTTTTCCTCCAAGTACATAGGAGACAGAGCCAAGTAATCCCTGAAACAATCTGGCAAGACAGGCCAGTACCTGAAACTGGGTTATGGGTTCAGCAAGGGACCTGCCTCAATATGTAAGGTAGACAATGATACAGGAAGATTAATGTTGTGCCTCCATGTGCATGCACACATAAATGTAGTTGCACCTTCATGTAGATGTATATTTTTTATACATGCAAACAATATTAACACATTCAAATGACATTCATACACTCCACATACTTAAACACATGCAGGAAACAACAGCAAAATAATATAAAACAACCCACAAGCTTGCTAGAGAGACTGTGATATAAGTAAGCGAGGATATAAGTAAGCACTTCCAGCAAGCTACTCAGGGGAGGCAGTCCACAGGCTGCAATGCAAGCCCTCACTCTGTCTTTTCTCAGGTCAGAAATAGCAAAGTCTGGGACAGTTATTATCCCGTGCACTGACTCTGCTGTGGTCCCAGTTTCCTGTGAATCCAGACTCAGCGTACCACTGGGAGTTAGGAATTGGGGTTCTATGGTCAGCACTTCCCTTCAGAGTGTCTATTAACCAGGCATGAAAAGGAAGCCTGAGCCCGGAACAGGGGTGGAACTGGGGTTGGTTCCCAGTAAGTACGAGATCTTCAGGAATAAGGATGGAAGAGATTGAGTGAATGGCCAAATAATGACTGTCCCAACTTGAGACCCATTCCATGTAATAGCCAACCCTTGAAACTATTAAAGATACTCTGCTATGCTTGCAGAGATGAGCCTAGCATAACTGTCTACTGAACGGCTTCATCCAGCAGCAGATGGAAACCAAGGCAGTGACACAATGTTAAACATCAAGAGAGCTCTGGGAATGTCAGTATAATTTTTAAATTAATAAGTTTTCTCTATCCTAGCTAGCTCCCAATTAAATGAGACAGAGACAATAAGAATAATTTAATCAAGCTTTATGACACATTAGCTGAGCAGTTGCCAATCTTTCCTACTCTAAACTAATCTGGCTAATTCCCAAAGTACCCTAAATACTTGTGTTTAGTATTGATCTAGCCCTCTCTCTGTTCCAGGTGTGCTCCATGGTGGTTCTTGGGCCCTTACCTCATGTGGGATCCTCTCTTTATCTCTCTTTCCTTCCCCTGGCTCATATCAGAAGTCCAGCCCTATTCTTTCTGCTACCCTGCCATTGGAAGTTTATCTGTTATTGACAAGTCACTGAAAAAATGGAGAGCAATGTTTACACAACATACAGGCAGGAGATACTTAGAATAAGTACTACGATGCCATGTCTGTATTGTAGAGAAATCAGCATTGGAATAATACTAGAATATCTTTTGCACAGTGCACAATAACATTATCACTAAGTTTCCCCCTTTGGTCCAATAAAAAGGCTCTCAATAATAAGCTGCATGAAATAATAGCAACTATGAAAACTACAAGGTAAGTTTTACATTACAATGTTTAATCCATATGTATTTGGCAACATGGGATAAAGTACCTACTATCTATCTTACCATAGTGAGTTCAGACTTTTATTTATCAATCTGTATCGTAACTTGTATTACCAACCTAAAACATTTTCTTATATTTTTAAACATTTTCTTCAATCCAAATTAAGTTAAGCTTAATGTGATATTACAACTATCGAGTCCCAACAGAGACTTGATTACCTGAGTAAACAGAAAGTGCTGTATAAACAGCTTCCAAACTATAGAAATGAGAGAGGCTGGTATATGCTTGGTCAGTCACCCAAGGTTTCTCTGTATTGGTGAGGCATCAAAACTTTGGCCTACAGGCCCAAAATATTTGAGTGACTTTTTTGTGAAGTGGGAAATATGTAGGCCTGACTAGCTTTTCTCAGCAGAGCTAGGCAGTACACTTTCCAGTGTCTTGCTTGTCCACAGTTTGTATAGCCTACTGTTGGCTGTGAAGTTAAGAGGTAGATTTTTTGCCCAGTGTCTAGCTTGGCCACATTTGAAGAAAACTCCAGATGGAGGTTCTGCTGTGTCCATCATCTTCTTTGAAGTCAAATGGGGTGCTCCTTGGAGCTGATGTGTCTCACTGTAAATGCCTTTTGTTATTAAAACATCTGAAATGCCATATTCTGTAGATTTCTGAAATGTATGAAGACAGTCTATTTCTGAATAGACAAACATTTTTTTTGCAAGCTGCAGTTTAACATTGCTTAAAGTTGAAAAAAGTATGCAGGTGGCTAAATAAAGCTTATCTCTGAAATAAACCTAACTAGTACCTAACAAGACTACAATTTGATAATCATTCTTAACTACTAACTTGTATTCTTAATTATCCTAAACAGTTTGCAATAGTAGCTCTCATAGGAATAAAACTTTATATTTTATATGAGTTGCATAAGTACAATATCCTAAACAAGAGTTTAAACTTATATATAACATGTTTTAGCAAATATAACCTTACATTTCTATCCATATACAATAATCCATTCCAATCTAAAATATTTGAGACATTAGCTGTTTTTTAATCTAAAAGAAAATATAATAACCTCCATTCCCTTCCTTTTAATTTTATCCATTTTCACCCCCTAACACTAGATATGAGAGAAAGAAAAATAAAATTAAGAAACAAAGAGACAAAGAAGACCCTTGAATCAAACTTCCTATACTGTGTTTCTTCCTTGACCATGACCAATACAAACATGTAACCAGCCTCCCAAATGACAACAAGCATACATAATCCATTGAAGGACTTAAAATCACCCATCCCTCATCTAAGGGATGAGTGTCATTCTTGAAACTGATTTCTGCTCTCTGGGGTGAAGGTATTTCGGGGATCCCAAAAAGCTGAGATATTGGTCAAGTCATGGGAGAATTAGCTGCTTCCTTTTCTATCTAGTCTCTGTGTGATAGAAAAGTACATGTCTTAACTGAAGTCCCAGCTGAATCAGTCTGTGAGACTGGACCATCTGTGCTAGCTGCTTTGAAATTGTCCTGGATGTAATTTTCAAAGAAGCAGCAACTGATGCAATCTGTGAGGCTATATCACATGGACTAACTGTTTTGTGTTCATTGGTGTCTGTCCCTTCTGCTCTGAAAACATGTACACTTTTAAATGCTGCATACATTCTGCATTAACACATGTATGGAATATGCAGTGTGCACAAATCAGCTAAATATGATTCTCTGTTCTATGTTTGAACAGGTGAATGGCATCAAACTGTATATATCTGTTTAGACTACATAACTAATCTAAAATATAAATCTCCATCCATGTAATATGAAAGGATTATATATAATAATAAATCATGGGGACTGTAGCAGACAAGATTTATTGGCTACTGCAGAAAGATTCATGTCTCAACCAGTCTGAGATCTGCTCCCATGTCACAGGATAAGCATTTATGCACACTGTTTTGATGTTCTTTTGGGTTTCTTCCTTCATGACAGCAACCAAAATTTTTATAAGATTGCTGCTGGTCAAATGTACCCTTTATTAGCTTTCAAGGAATCCATAGCTTTTCATTTCCTGTTATGATAAGTGCTTAGCTTCTTCTCCAGTACAACACATCTCCTGACATACATTCTGGGGTAAACATATCCGTATAATATATAGATGAATTCAATTCAGCAGTCCTTTCTTAAATCATGTTCAAACTGTCTCAATGACTTTTTAAAAATTTAAAGTCAATAAAGCATTATTTCATCTGTCTCTAGGAGATGAATATCCCCCCTTCTGTTTGGTGAGCATTTCTTTAAAGTGTAGTTAGAATTTTCCACAACTGCTTGACCTGTAGGATTGGAATGTATACCTATAACATGTCTTATGTTATAATATTTAAAGAATTGTTATATTTTATTCTCTATATATACTAAAGCATTATCAGTTTTAATCTGTAAAGGTGTTCCTAATATGACCATCACTTCTAATAAATGGAAAATTACAGAATATGCTTTATAATAACTCAAGGCAGAAGTGGTACCCTGCAATATGCAGTTCCCATGTTGGGAACCAAATAGTGCAATTTTAAAGGGGATAATTTTCCCTATCTTGGATAGCTCCCAAATAAATAAGACAGAGACTATAAGATTTATTTAATCAAACATTATAGCATAAGAGCTAAGCAGTTATCATTCTACCCTATTCCACTAAGCTAATCTAACTACCTCACAACTAAAATCCCCAAGATATTTGCATTTAGTATTGACCTGGCTCTTTCTGCTCCAGGTGTCTTCCCATGTGGTCCCTGGACACTTGTCTTTTGGAGAATCCTCTGTTCTGCTCTCTGACCCTCTCATGGCTAGGATCAGAAGTCCAACCCTATTCTCTATGCTGCTCAGCCATTGGAAGATCAGCTCTTATGGATATATCAGATAATAAGTGGAAAGTGAGATTTGGAGAAATAAAACGAACTTAGCAAATTATCCCAATGATATTCAATAGCTAAATATAATAATGACATTTTATGACAATCATATTCATATAAACACTGTTGATGATAATAGTTTGAAGTTTATATGAAAATCACATTACATTGGCTGCAGATTCCTTAGAAGTTAGGTGAGCATACACCTAACTTGTTCTTGCAAGGAACCTGGGTTTGGCTCCTGGTACCTATGTCAAGCAACTCATAAGTTCATCTGTAAGGGATTCTATTCCCACAGACCCTTGGCCTCTACTCTCAGCAGCTATACTCATGTATACAATCCCAAGCAACACACATACATACACATAAATGAAAGTAAATCTTTAATATTTTAAATAAGTCTTACTTTAAGAATGTCTTTATATTGCACTTAAATCTAATCAGATATAGGAAGAATTAGGATACAAAATGAAATAATTCTTTTATAAGTTATATACTAATAAAATGAAAATCTCATCAAACATTTTAAAAGTTTTCATAGGATTGGTGGAAATAATTCTAACACAATATTAAAAAACCAAAATGTTAAAGGGTAACTATTTGCCAAATAAACTATTTGCCTTTAATTTCAATAACTACAATAATTGACCACTTGATTCTGTGAAGTAATAAGTCCTTATTTTCTTTGACTTCTTCTTTCCCAGCTTGTCCCTTTTGTTCTTTGAACAATCCAAATTATATGATCATTTTATAAGGATTTATGTGACCATAGAAAATGTTGGAGCTGCAATGTAGAAAAGAAAATGGCAGTATTTTTCTTCAGAGATTGTTGTAATTCAGTTAACATGATTACTTCCAATTTCTTCCCTTTTTTTGCAAATGATAATAACTTCCTTTTGGTTTTGTCTAAAAAAAATCCATTGTGCACATGAACACTTTCCTTATTCATTGCTCTGTTGGACACCTTGGATGGTTTCACAGCTTGGCTCTTATGATTAGTAGTAGTGCTGAAATAAACATTAATATGCATGTGTGTCTGTGTTATGTTGATTTCAGTCCTTCTGGCAAATGTCCAAGGACAATGAAGCTAAATCAAATGGAATATTCACTTATAGCTTTTTTTAAAAATAAAACTCCATGTTGCCTTCTGCAACAACTGGACTAGTGTATATTCTAATCAGTAGTGTGTACATGTATAACAGTTTTTTGTTTGCCCATCATGACCTCACCAGCTTTTTTTTTTTTTAATCTGCGACTGATATTCTGATTGGGGTAAGATGGAATATCAATACAGTTTTGATTTACTTTTCTCTACTGGTTACTGAGTTTGAACATTTTTCTTGTGAGTATTCAACACTTATATTTCATCTTTTGAAGAGCCATCTGGGCATTCATTAACTGTACTTTTTCATCTGCTGTGGCTTATGTTGAGGTTAAGCTAAGTATTTTTGCACCTAGAAAAGGTCTAAGCATAAAATGTGAAATAAAGTAGACTTTGGATGTCCCGTATTTTATTATGTAACTGAGAGAGAATTACAGACATAATTCAGAGATAATCACAGTAAGGAAAGAATCCTTGTGCATTTTCAGACTGAAGACCCATGGAAGTATTAAGTCCATAAATTTGATATTGACATCTATACCTTTACCAGGAACTGGGAGACAAAGAAGATTGGGTGCTGGGACTGGTGCTCTGTGAGTAAACAGCAGACAGTGGAGGTCTTACTTGCTTGGTTCCAAGTGACTTAGCACAGAAGCTGGGAGGCAGGGTCATCCCCCTGTCACCTCTCATCATTGGTCATTTGTAACTTTGTTCAAATCTTTTAATATACAATATAAATTTTCAAAACCAATACATTAAAACCTGTCATGGGTAATTGTACATGTACATGTTTCATGTGACTTGTATAATACTTGAAGTACATTTGTATATTATATGTAAATTATATACATAAATAATTATGAAAGAAGATATATAGAGAGGAAGTGATATAGTGGTATAACTTTACTATAATATGTAATTTATAATAGTGTTTATATTATATATAATCATACATCTTTTTGAGACAAATCCTTACTTGTGCATTATTCATTATTTATGAAACTGTTCCCCGTATGACAGAATCTTCTTCTCATAAGTCATAAAATACATTAATTTTAATTATCAAGTATCCAGTCCAAATTAATTATTATTTTAAAAAGTTTATTTCCTCAAAATCTTTATAACTGTACCAAAATTATTTAGAAAGTTATGAAATAACATATTAATAAGATTTTTTAAAGCAAACTTGGCATGCAATGAACTGACAAGTAGAGGAGATTTTCTGGTCTGATAAAGGCCACAAAATTACAACAATCTCTCATGCCTTCCTTGCCTCAAAACAAGTAAATGATGACAGGATTCATTACCTACTTCTCTGTGGCTTACAGGCCAATGATATGAGGTAATGTTTTAACATTTATATTCCAGACTCTACATTGTAATAGAAGAGATTTAAGACAAATCAAAATCTCTGTTATAAAAGATCTCTGATATAGAAACAAGTACCAGAGCACCCACATATTAACCTGAAGTTCAAGGAAGAAAGTTGATAGAATATTGGAGGTTTGTAAGCACCAAAGTTTTTTGCCCATTAGTTTTGGCAAGAAAACAAGAGTTTTGAGGCTGATGTAAAGAAGGGAAGATGTAAGCTTCAGAAATCCTAACATCACTTATACAGCAATTGTTAGGTGGTAATAAGGGATGACAGGTTGGTTGAACTGGAGATCAAATAGAAATTCTGCTATAATAAGAAAGGGTAGAATTCCAAAACCACAGCATGAGGAAATATGTGGGCTATGCAAATTCTAGCATCAGCAAACCAGGATGGGGCTACGGTGAACAGCTATACAGTGTGATGTATAGTGACTATTTTACCAGAATGTAGATGTGATCCTGAACATATAGATAAGAAAACCAAGAATAATCTAAATTATATAAATGCTGTTGAAGACCAAAACATATATTCTTTCTAAATAAAGAAAGTAGGGCAGTGAGGCCTGCCATACAGGGAAATAAGGATTGCTGGGAGAACAAGGTAAAGGCAATCTTTGCTGATGTCTAGATGTTGATGAGCAGAGAAGGTGAGATGTTCCTTAACAAACTGGACTCAATCTCTGGGTAGCAACAGAATATAATGGCTGTGAAATATTGTGGTTAACAATGATTAAAAAGAGCTATGTTGACTGTGAACCTCAGGAAACTAAGTTCCTTAAATGGAACTATTAATTTTTCATCAGGGTAATTTTCACTTTTTTGTTTGGTATTGTGATGATGACAGCAGTAAAACCCTAAACATTCCCTTATGGAGAATTTGGAATGAGTAACTACACAACATTCGTTCATTTCTGAAGATAGCATAAGCAGCATGATAGAATGGACGAACTTCCTTAGTGAAGGGTCTAAACCTTCTTTGGGATGGAGTCATCACTGAGACATACAATATATTGGAACAAATTCAGAGTGTTTGTGAATCAATGGAAACACATATATGCTGGTGTGGAGAATAGTTCTTGCTACATACACACTCATGCTCAGAAGTAATGTTACTTAAATGTATAAGGGATTGATGTATCTCTGCCATATGAGGTACTGCAGGAGAAGTGCTCCATCATCATTTCTGCACACCAAGAACTGAGTCAGAGAATATTTGACTTTACCTATCTTTATCACTCTGTGATGTATAGGAGGTATTGCCCTATATTTTGTAAGATTAAAGGGTTTGACCAGAGAATAAATACAATTATGAGGAAAACTGACACTTTCTGTTTACATTGCATGTAGTCATTTACTTTTAAATATTTTATTCTTGATAGTATAATCTATATTGTTTCTTCTTTTCCCCTTCATGTCAATCCTTCCTAGAGCCTTCCATTCTCCTTCAAATTCATGGCCTCTTTTTTCACTAGGTATTATTGTATCTATTGTATGCATATAAATATGTGCATACATATATATATATATATATACATATATATATATATATATATATATATATATATATACATACATACATTCACACATATGTATGCACACACACACACATTCCTAAATTAAACCTGCTTCATACATTCCTGTTCTCAGGAATGACCATTTGCTACTGGACAATCAAGCAGTGTGCTTTCCTCTGGGGAAGGTTACCTCTTCTGCTCCTGCCTTTTGTCAGTTGCCTATAGTTCCTTGTGAAAGGTTGAAGGCCTCATGAACTTTCTCTACCCAGTTTGGCATGGTCATTGGTGTTTTGCTTGTTCTACTCATTTTTGTGAAGTGGTATTGATGAGAGTTTATCTGGGTAGCTTCTTTTAGTACTAAGACACACATCACAGCAAGATTCCTGGTCCTTTGGCTCTTAAAATCTTTCTGCTTTGTCTTCCACAATGTTCTCTGAGTCTTTGTAAATGTATTCATTGGGAATGAGCTCCACAAATCTTCATTTTAATTGGTTGTGGTTTTCTATAGTGGTTTCCATTTGTTGCTAAAAGGCATTCCCTTCATGAGATGTAAGGAATATACTTATCTGTGAATATAAAAATAATTGTTTGCAGATTGTTTTATGAATTATTCTGGTTTAGTAAATTGGTAGCTTTAATGCTCCTTCAATAACCCTTACTTCACTATCCTTGAGAAGTTAATTTTCCATTACCAGACATTACCAGACAATGATTTTTATTCACCTTGAACATTCTGCATATACTTACAATATATTTTAGCTTAATCTCTCCCCAGTACTTCCCTTATCTACCCACTAGGATCTATCAGTCAGTCTTACTTTGATTCATATAATCCTTTTATTTCTGCAGTTATGAACAGATCCCAGAAAGCAATTAGTGCTAACTATATGCTCATGGGAATGGGGCACTATATGCACCATTCACTGGGGCATATGCAAGTTATCAGTAATCTAGAACTCTCTGAGTACCAACTACATATGTCATAATGGTTCTGGACATCACACCCAGCATGAAGAAAAAAATGAAAACAAGCAAACAAGCAAAAATATCAAAAAAATCTATGTCCTAATGGTGTGTGCTAGTGGTTTGCTTCTCACCACAGAGTAGTTAAACTTAGACTATATCACAAAGGTGTCTAGAACCACTGCCCTGTGATATCAGTAGTACAACAGGCCTGCTTTAGATAGTCCTTCAGTAGATATTTTTGTGCTGTAGAGTGCCTATTCTCCATCTTTCTAACTAACAAGACACATAGAATTTCTATTTCTTTGTTCTTTAAATTAAAGTAATAGACTCAGAATTTTGCACTCAACAGTAGATTATGCAGTGATAAAAGCTGAATAGTTAATAACAAAGAAATGAGAAGAGTCTACATTCATTTGAAGATACTTGCTTCAGAGAACATGAAAATATCTATAATTTTACATCTGCTAAAAATTCAGATTTATGAGGTCAATTGCCCATCTGCACAAGAGAAGCATTAAAATTAGTTGGCAGCCTGTGAGGGATGACAGTTTTTAAAGATCTACTTTCTCCTTGATAAGCTATTATTCCATGCATTTAGCAGGCAAGGCTTAGTACCTGTGTGTCACTGTGTGAGATCTTTGGGAAGGATTCTTAATCATATATAATGTTCTAGTGACACAAACTCAGCTAACACAAAAGTTTTCATGTATAATTCACTTCTCCTTATAAGATAGTCTTTAAAAAATACAAAGAATGGTTTTTATTAATTTATTTATTTATACCTCCTACTTCCCAATCAAAGTCCTATCTCCTCTCAGTTCCACTTCTTGTGGCTTCTCCACCCCCTACTCTTCACTTTTAAGAAGAGAGTTGTCCTCCTGTGGGTACCGGCCCATGCTGGCACATCAAGTCTTTGTAGGACTAGGCACATCCTTTCCTACTGAGTCCAGGCAATGTAATCCAGTTAGGAGCAAATAATCCACAAGCAGGCAGCAGAATCAGGGTAACCTCCACTTCAGTTTTTGAGGGACCCATGTGGATAGCAAGCTGTACATCTGCTATATAGGAGTGGGCATCCTAGGTTCGGCCCTCATAAGTTTTTTGGTTCATGTTTTATTCTCTAGGAGCTGCCAAGGCTACAAGTTAGCGTATTCTGTTGGTCTTCTTCTGGAGCCCCTATTACTTGAATAGTGGGGTCAGGTATTTGGGGAATCAGATATAGGTAGAACCAAGGAGAGAAGGCTAGGAGAATGAATTGAAACCAGCAAGGGAAGGGATTGAGAAGAGAGCATCTTTAGGATGTGGCAGAGACGTGGGATGGGGAAGGCTCCAGAAAGTCTATGAGGGTGACTCTAGCCAAGACTCCTAGAACTGGGGGAGGGATATTGAGCCTGAAGTAGCCATCTCTTCTAATTAGGCAGGACTCCCAGTGGCAGAATAAGGGTACCAACCTACCAATAAAATCTTTGACCCAAAGTTTTTCTGCTTACAGGAAGTGCAGGGACAAAGATATGAAAGAAACAGGAAATGACAACAAATGACTAATGCAACTTGACATTTATCCCATGGCCAAGAAAAAAGTCCCTAATGCTATTAATTATCTCCTGTTAGTCTTGCAGACAGCATAACTGTCCTCTAAGAGGTTCCATCCAATAGATGCAGAGATCAACAACAAACATTAGACAGAGTTCAAGGAGTCTTGTGGAAGGCTTGGGGGGAAAGTTGAGGGACTTGAAGGGGATAAGAACTCTACAGGAAGACCAAGAGTTTCAACTAACTTAAACCATTAGGAATCTAAGAGAATGAGCCACCAACCAAAGAACATACATGTACTGGACCTAGCTTTCTGCTTTCCATATATGTAGCAGATATGCGTGGTAGTCTTCCTGTGGGTCCCCCAACAACTAGAGAAGGAATTTACCCTGACACTATTGCCTGGCTATGAAGCCTGCTCCTCTAACTGGGCTGTCTTTCCCTCTTCTTCCTCCTTCTCCTATTTCTCCTTCTCCTCTTCCTTTTCTTCCTCCTTCTCCTCTTCTGTCATTTTAATAAAAAATTTATTACAAAGATAATAAATGCTAAAAAATACTAGCCACTAAATTTGACCAGACCCAAAATCTAATCCTTAGTAAAGCACTATACAGTCATGAGAAATATTTAAAAAGTAGTATAAATTGAAACTAAATTTTACTCTGTCACTATTGAATATATTTTTATTTTATAAAGACAATTAAAAGAAAAAGAAAGAAAGAACTTGAAAATACCATGACAGGGTAAGAACTTGAAAAACAATATTTTTCTAACTCATGATTTGTGCCCATTACATTGATTCATCTTTTCTTATTCCCCAAGTAATTATCCTTTCCTTAATATTTTTCTGAAATGAATAATTTTAATTTCCTTCTATTATTCTCTAGTCTTTTATATTTAGTATTTTACTATTTAAAACAATTTCAAAATTTAAATATAGTTTGATCATATTTTCTTCTCCCAAGTTCATCCAGATCCTTTCTTCCTTATTACCGACCCAACTTTAATTTTTTCTCAAAAAAACAAGCAAACCAAGAAAACAAAATACCTCAAGCTTAGAAAACAAAACTCATTGTCTAAAAAGAAAACAAAACACCAAACTATAAACAAGTGAAGGTACACACACACACACACACACACACACACACACACCACCTGTGGAGTCCATTATTGAGTCCATTATTTGTTGGTTAACTACTGAACATAGCATCTGCCCTGGCATAATTGTTTTACCCAGAATTATTCCATTGATGATAACTGATTTTTCCTTTACTAGCAGGATAATTACCATTTTTAACCTCTAACCTAGTGTTAAGGTTTATATTCATTCATTCATTCAATCAGTCATCCATTCATTCATTTTACTTAAAATACAAAAAATACAAGAAGATAAAGCAAAAAGTATCACATCAAAGTTGGACAACGCAAACCAAGAAAAGAAAAAATACAAGGCCCAAGAATCAGAGACCCACTTATTCACACACTCAAAAATCCCATAAAAACACTAACCTAGAAGCCATAATGCATGTTTCTTCTGTCTCTGTGAGTTCATATGGGCTTTGCTCATGTTGATTTAAAGGACTTCATTTTCTTGGTGTCGTCCACCCCCTGTGGATTTTAAATTCTCTCTGCCTCTTCTGCTAAGTAGTTCCATTGGCTCTTAAAGAAAAAAATTGATGGAGATAGGTCATTTAGTCCTAGGTGTTCCAAAGACTCTCTGTCTCTGTGTAAAGATGGTAAAAGTACACATTTTTACTCTATTCATTTGTCTATTGATGAGACATCTAGTTAAGCAAGTGTCTGTGTAGTAAGATGGAGGGTCCTTTAGCTATATACTCAGGTGGTTGTGTCTGTAGTTCAACTCTCAACTTTCTGATGTATTGAAATATTGATTTCCATAATAGTTGTCCAAGTCTACACTCTCACATCCAATTTGACCAAAACACCATGTGTTACAGATGGTATCTTTATCCAGTATATATTTCTAAATTCTTTTTTAAAAATCAGGAGTTAATATGTATGTTGATTTATTTCCGGGTCTTTAATTCCATTGACTAATCTGTCTGTTTTATGAAAATACTATGTGGTTTTTATTACTATAGGTCTGTAGTATAGCTTGAAATGAGGGGTGGTGATACTTCTGGATATTCTTTTATTGTAAAGGATAGTTTAGACATCTTGTATTTTGTTTTCCCATTTAAAGTTGACATTGTCCTTTTATGATCTATGAAAGTATTTTACTGTGTATTTTGAAATCTATTTTTATGTGGGAAATTACTCTGTAATTCAATATCTTTTTTCTGTCTTTATAGATTTTGAATTTTAGGGCAACTTGGGCCTTGACAAACAAATTGGACAATGTCTATTCTCTTTCTATAATGCAGAATAATTTGAGAAGTATTGGTCTTAACTCCTTGAAAATGTTGTAGAAGTCTGCATTTCATACATCTTCCGTGGCCAGTTTGTGTGTTTGTTTGATTGTTTGCTTGTTTGGGAGACTTTTAATGACTACTTCTATTTTATTAGGAATTATGGGTCTGATCTTGATTTAATTTTAGTAAGTGGTATGTTTCCAGAAAATCATCGATTTCTTTCATATTTTTCCAATATTGGGAAGTGCTAACTTTTATAATATGTCCTAAGATTCCTCAGTATCTATTCTTATGTCTTCCCTTTCATCTCTACTTTGTTATTTAGATACTCTCTGTCAGTCATTTAGATCATTTGTTTGTCAATCTTATGATTTTATCAAGGATCTTATTCTTTATTTTATTGTTTGGTTTCTATTTTATTGATTTCAGTACTGAGTTTGATCATTTCTTGCAATCTACTTCATTTGGGTGTGATTCTTCTTCTATTTCTTTCAGATGTTCTGTTGAGTTAATAGTATGAAATATCTCCAATTTTTTATGTAGGCATGTAGTGCTATGGACTTGCTTCTTCAAACCACATCCATCGTGTCCCATAAGTTTGGGGATGTTAGAAATTCAATTTTATTCAATTATAGAAAGTCATTAATTTTCTTCCTAATTTTTTCTTAACCAATTTTCTTTATTTTGTATTGGATATATTCTATATTTACATTTCATTCCCCTATTTCTGGTTCCTTGCCCCCTCCCTATGTTCCCCCATCCACCCTTTCCCACTTTCCTGTTCTGGTATTCCCCTACACTGATGCTTTGAGGCTTTCTAGAACCAGGGTCCATTCCTTCCTTCTTGTTGGACATCATTTGGTATGTGGATTGTGTTTTTGGTGTCTCAATATTTTAGGCTAATATCCACTTATCAGTTAGTGCAAACCATGGGTATTCTTTTGAGATTGGGTTACCTCACTTACTTTGATGTTCTCCAGTTCCATCCATTTCTCTAAGAATTTCATGAATTCATTGTTTCTAATGGCTGAATAGTACTCCATTGTGCATATATACCACATTTTCTGTATCCATTCTTCTGTTGAGGGACATCTGGGTTCTTTCCGCTTCTGGCTATTATAAATAAGGCTGCTATGAACATAGTGGAGCATGAATCCTTATTGCATGCTGGGGAATCTTCTGGGTATATGCCAAGGAGTGGTATAGCTGTGTCCTCCAGAAGTATCATGTCCAGTTTTCTGAGGAACCGCCAGACTGATTTCCAGAGTGGTTGTACCAGCTTGCAATCCCACCAGCAGTGGAAGAGTGTTCCTCTTTCTCAACATCCTGGCCAACACCTGCTGTTTCCTGAGTTTTTAATCTTAGCCATTCTGACTGGTGTGAGGTGAAATCTCAGGGTTGGTTTTATTTGCATTTCTCTAATAACTAATGATGCTGAACATTTTTTCAGCCATCTGAATTTCTTCAAGTGAAGTCTTTTATAACTCTGTACCCCATTTTTGGATAGGGTTATTTGGTTTTCTGGGGTCTAACTTCTTGAGTTCTTTGCATACATTTGATATTAGCCCTCTGTTCAGATGTAGGGTTGGTGAAGAACTTTTCCCAATTTGTTGGTTGCTGATTTGTCCTTTTGACAGTGTCTTTTGCCTTGCAGAAACTTTGTAATTCTATAAGGTCCCATTTGTTTCTTCTTGATCTTAGAGCATAAGCTATTTGTGTTCTGTTCAGGAACTTTCCCCCTGAGCCAATGTCCTCAAAGATCTTCCCCAGTTTCTTTTCTATTAATTTTAGTGTGTCTGGTTTTATGAGCTTAGTACAAGGAGATAAGAGTGGATCAATTCTCATTCTTCTGCATCACTATTTGCAGATGATATGATAGTATATTTAAGTGACCCAAAAAACTCCAACAGAAAACTCCTACAGCTGATAAACAACTTCAGCAAAGTGTCTGGTTATAAAATCAACTCAAGCAAATCAGTAGCCTTCCTAAACTCCAAAGATAAGCAGGCTGAGATGGAAATTGGGGAAATGACACCCTTCACAATAGCCACAAAGAATATAAAATATCTTGGTGTGACTCTAACCAAACAAGTGAAAGATTTATATGACAAAAGCTTCAGGTCTCTGAAGAGGGAAATGGAATAAGACCTCAGAAAATGGAAAAATCTTCCATGCTCATGGGTTGGCAGGATTAATATCATTAAAATGGCAATCTTGCCAAAAGCAATATACAGATTCAATGCAATCCCCATCAAAATCCCAATTCAGTTCTTCATAGAGTTAGAAAGAGCAATTCTGAAATTCATCTGGAATAACAAAAAACCCAAGATAGTTAAAACTATCACCAACAGTAAAAGAACTTCTGGCCGGGCGTGGTGGTGCAGGCCTTTAATCCCAGCACTTGGGAGGCAGAGGCAGGCAGATTTCTGAGTTCGAGGCCAGCCTGGTATACAAAGTGAGTTCCAGGACAGCCAGGGCTACACAGAAAAACCCTGTCTCAAAAAAAAAAAAAAAAAAAAAAACCTTCTGGGGGAATCAATATCCCAGACCTCAAGCAATACTACAGAGCAGTAGTGTTAAAAACTTCATGGTATTGGTACAGTGACAGAGAGGTGGATCAGTGGAATAGGATTGAAGACCCAGATTTGAACACACACATCTATGGCCAATTGATCTTTGAACATGTTTTCCACTGATAACATCCAGTGGAAAAAAGATAGCCTTTTCAACAAATGGTGCTGGCTCATCTTGACCCAATTTTTGTTCAGAGCAGAGGTATTACAGTTTTCTTGAGTTTGTAAGCAGTCTGTTGTTTCCGTTTTTGTTGTTATAAGCTTTAATGCATGGTGGTAAGTTAAAATGCAAAGTGTTATTTCAATTTTCATATTTTTCTTGAGATTTACTTTGCTTCCAAGTATCTGGCCAATTTGAGATAAAAGTTCCATGAGGTGCTGACTAGAAGGTATGGGTGTGTGTGTGTGTGTGTGTGTGTGTGTGTGTGTGTGTGTTTGGGTCAAATGTCAGTAACTGTTGTCCATTGATTGTAACTTCAGTTAGCACCTGTATATCTCTGTTTAGTTGATGTCTGTATATCCTATCTATTGTAAAGTAGAGTATTGAAATATCACATTATCATGTGTGACAGTCACTAAGTGATTTACAATAGCAGATTTCTTTTACAAAATTGGGTCAACTTTTTTGGGGAGACATGGGTGTTAAGAATTAAAAAGGCCTCTAGTGTATTTTTGCTTTAGTGGATATGAATATAGTGTCCTTTCCTATCTC
The DNA here is from genome assembly GCA_964023405.1 of Apodemus agrarius. Taxonomy (NCBI): domain Eukaryota; kingdom Metazoa; phylum Chordata; class Mammalia; order Rodentia; family Muridae; genus Apodemus; species Apodemus agrarius. Next base: position 82,365,711 of record OZ030016.1, on the reverse strand, counting down.
CTCAGCGTATTTTTTATTTAAAATATATTTTATTTAAAGTCTATTATATTAAAATGGATATACCAGCTTATTTGTTAGGTCCATTTGTTTGAGATATCTTTTTGCCATCCCTTCACACTGAGGTGATATATACTGTCAAAATTTAGGTGTGTTTCTTGGACAAAAGAGGAGGACGGATTCTGAGTTTGGATCCATTCTGCTAATCTTAGTTTTTAGTTGGTAAATTGAGATCATTGATATTTGGAGATATCAAGAACTACTTATTGTCGATTCCTTTATTTTTTTTTACATTTTAATGTTAAAATTTACTTATTTATTTATTTATATTCCAGATTTTATTCCCCCGAATCCACCTTCAGACTTTTCCATATCCAATACCTCTTCCCCAATCCCTTGTCTTCACAAAGATGTGCCCACTCCCCACTCCCACCCTACGAGACCTATAAACTCACTGGTACATCTAGTATCTTGTAGGTTGCATGCGTCCTTTCTGACTAAACCCAGACCTTGCAGTCTTCTGCTGTATATATGTTAGGGGTCTGATCTCACCTGTTGTATGTTGCCTGGATGGTGGTTCAGAGTCTGAGAGATCTTAAGGGTCCAGGTTAATTGAGACTGCTAGTCCTCCTACAGGTTTACTCTTCTCAGCTTATTCCAGCTTTTCTCTAATTCAACCACAGGGATCAGCATCTTCTCTCCATTGGTTGGATGCAAATAACTGCATTTGAATCTTTCAGCTGCTTGTTGGGTCTTTCAGGGGCAGTCATGATAGGTCCTTTACAAAAATGTTTATATTCTTATTTATATTTCAAATATTATCCCCTTTCCTCATTGCCCCTCTGAAATCCCCCTATCCCATCCTCCCTCCCCCTGATCACAAACCTACCCACACCAACTTCCCTGTCTTGACATTCCCCTATACTGGAGCATCAAGCCTTTACAGCATCAAGGGCCTCTCCTCTGATTGATGTCCAACAAGGCCATACTCTGCCACACAGGTGGCTAGAGCCATGAGTGCCTTCATGTGTACTCTTCGGTTGGTGGTTTAGTCCCTGAGAGTTCTGGGAGTACTGGTTGGTTCATATTGTTGTTCCTCCTATGGACCTGCAAACCCCTTCAGCTCCTTGGTTCTTTTCTCTAACACCTCCATTGGGGACCCTGTGCTCACACCAATGGTTAGCTGTGAGCACCTATTTCTGTATTTGTCCGGCACTGGCAGAGCCTTTCAGGAGACACGTATATCATGCTCCTGCCAGCAAGCACTTGTTGGTACCTACAATAGTGTCTGGGTTTGGTAACTGTATATGGGATGGATCCCTTGGCAGGGCAGTCTATGGATGGCCTTTCCTTCAGTCTATGTTCTACACTTTGTCTCTATATCTCCCACCATGAATATTTTGATCCTCCTTCTAAGAAGGACAGAAGTATCTACACATTGCTCTTCCTTCTTCTTGATCTCCGTGTGGTCTGTGAATTGTATTTTGGGTATTCAGAGCTTCTGGACTAATATCCACTTATCAGTGAGTACATACCATGTTTGTTCTTTTGTGACTGAGTTATAGCACTCCGGATGATATTAACTAGATCCAATTATTTGCCTAAGAATTTCATGAAGTCATTGTTTTTAATAGCTGAGTAGTGCTCCATTGTGTAAATGTACCATATTTAATGTGTCCATTCTTCCATTGAGGGGCATCTGGGTTGTTTCCAGCTTCTGGCTATTATAAATAAGGCTGTTTTCAACATAGTAGAGTGCTTGTCCTTGCTGTATTTTGGAGTATCATTTAGGGTAGTATAGCTGGGTCCTCGGGTAGAAATATTTCCAAATATTTGAGAAATCGACAGATTGATATCTAAAGTGGTTGTACCAGCTTACAATCCCACCAGCAATGGAAGAGTGTTCCTCTTTCTCCACATCCTTGTGAGTATATTGCCTGTGTTTTTTATCTCAATCATTCTGATTGGTGTAAGGTGAAATCTCAGTGTCATTTTGATTTGCATCTCCCTGATGACTAAGTATGTTGGACATTTTTTTAATTGTTTCTCACCCATTCAAGATTTCTCACTTGAAATTTGGTTACATCTGTAACCTTTTCTTCAATTGATTTATTTGGTTTTCTAGAGTCTCACTTTTTGAATTTTTTGTAATTTTTGGATATTAGTCTTCTATCAGATGAAAGGTTGGTGAAAATGGTTTCCCAATTTGTAGGCTCATGTTTTACCCTATTGTCAGTGTCCTTTCCCTTACAGAACCTTTCACATTTCATAACAATATTCGTCTATTATTGATCTTAGAGCCTGGGCCATTGGTGTTCTGTTCAAGAAATTTTACCCTGTCCCAATGTGTTTGAGGCTCTTTCCCACGTTGTCTTCCATTATATTCAGCTTATCTGGTTTTAAGTGGAAGTCCTTGAATCACCTTGAATTGAGCTTTGTACAAAGAGATAAAAATGGACCAATTTGCATCTTTCTACATGCAGACCTCCAGTTAAATGAGCACCATTTTTTGAAAACCATTTCTTTTTCTACTATATCATTTTGGATAGTTTCTCAAAGATAAAGTAACTATGGGTGTGTGAGCATATGACTGGGTCTTCAATTGTATTCCACTGGCTTACCTATCTCTGTACTAATATTATATGGCTTGTATCATTATTGCTCTGTAGTAATTAATGTCTGTAAAAAGACAGCTTGAGGTCAGAGATGAGGATTCCCCCAGAAGTTCTTAAATTGTTAAGAATTATTTTCGTGATTCTGAGCTATTTTCTTATTCCACATGATGTTGAGAATTGCTCTTTCTATCTTTGTGAAGAATTGAATTGGAATTTTGATGAGAATTGCATTGAATCTCTAGATTGCTCTTGGTAAAATGGCCATATTTACTCTGCTAATCCTACTGATCCATGAGCACTGGAAATGTTTTAACCTTCTGAGATCTTCAATTTCTTTCTTTAAAGATTGAAGTTCTTGCCATACAGATCTTTTACTTGCTCATTTAGAGTTACACCAAAATATTTTATATTATTTGTTACTATTGTGAAGGGTATACTTTCCCTAATATCTTTCACAGTCCATTTATCTTTTGTGTATAGGAAGGATACTTATATGTTTGAGATAAATTTAAATCCACACACTTCACTGATGCTGTTTATGGGGTATAGGCATTCTCTGGCAGAATTTTGGGGGTCAGTTATGTATACTATCAAATCACTCACAAAGGTTGATACCTTGACTTCTTCCTTTCTAATTTGTATCCATTTTACATCCTTTTGTTGTCTTATTCCTCAAGCTAGAACTTTGATTACTATATTGAGTGAATAGGGAAAGATTGAGCAATCATGTCTTGTTCCTGATTTTAGTGGGATTGCTTCAAGACCCTCTCCATTTAATTTGATGTTGGCTGATGGTTTGCTATATATTGCTTTTATTATGTTTAGGTATGCACCTTTAATTCCTAATCATTCCAAGACTTTTAACAAGAAGGGGTGTTGTATTCTGTCAAAGGCTTCTTCAGAATCTCATGAGACGATCAAGCGAGTTTTTTTTCCTTTGACTTCATTTATATAGTGGATTACATCAATGGATTTCTGAATATTGAACCATCCCTTCCTGTATCTTTTGGATGAAGCAAACTTGTTCATGGTGAATGCACATTTTGATGTGTACTGGAATCAGTTTGCTAGAATTTTATTCAGTACTGTTGCATCAATAATCATAACTGAAATTGGTCTAAAGTTCTTTTTCTTTGTTGTATCCTTGTGTGGTTTAGGTGTGAGCTTAACTGCTTTCATAGAACAAACTATTTAGTGTTCTTTCTGTTTCTATTTTGGGGAATAGTTTGAAAAGTATTAGTATTTGGTCCTCTTTGAAGGTCTGATAGAATTCTGTACTAAAACCATCTGGCCCTGGACTTTTTTGAAGAAGGGATACTTTTAATGATGACTTCTACTTCCTTAGGGGTTATGGGACTATTTAGATAGATTATTTTGTCCTGATGTAATTTGATGTCTGATATCTGTCTAGAAAATCATCCATTTCATCTAGATTTTCCAGTTTTGTATAGGCTTTTATAGTAGGACCTGATAATTTTTTTAATTTCCACAGTTGTGGTTGTTATGTCTGCCTTTTAATTTCTGATTTTGTCAATTTGGATACTGACTCTATGCCCTTTAGTTAGTTTGACTAAGGGTTTTTATATCTTGTTGATTTTCTCAAAGAATCAGATCTTAATTTTGCTGATTCTTTGTATAGTTCTTTTTGTTTCTATTTGGATGATTACAGCCCTGAGTCTGGTTTATTTCTTTGTGTTCAAGGGCTTTTACCTATGCTGTTAAGTTCCTAATGTAGAATCTCTCTAATTATTTTCATGAAATCTATCAGTGCTATTTATTTTCCTTATAACATTGCTTTCATTGTTTCCCATAACTTTGGCTATGTTGTGCCTTCATTTTCATTAAATTATAGAAAGTGATTTATTTCTTTATTTCTTTCCTAACCAAGTTACAATTGAGTAGACAGTTGTTCAGTTTCGGTTAGCTAGTGGGATTTATGGGTTGTTGTTGTTGTTGTTATTGTTGTTGTTGTTGTTGTTGTTGTTATTGAAGACCAGCCTTAGTCTATGGTAATCTGACAGAATGCATGGGATTATCTCAATCTTCTTGTACCTATTGAGGTTTGTTTTGAGACCTATTATATCATCGGTTTTACAAAAAAATATGATGATGTGCTGAGAAGAATGTATATTCTTCTGTTTTATCATAAAATGTTCTGTAGATATTTATTAAATCAATTTGGTTCATAGCTTCTGTTAGTTTTACTATGTTTCTGTTTAGTTTCCATTTCCATGAACTGTCATTGGTAAGAGTGAGGTGTTCATATTATTATGTGAAGTTATTATGAGAGGTTCAATATGTGTTTTGAGCGTTAGTAATATTTCTTTTTCAAAAGTGGTTGCCCTTGTATTTGCAGCATAGATACTCAAAATTGACAGATCACCTTGGTGGATTTTACTTTGATGAATATGAAGTGCCTTTCCACATCTCTTTTGATAGCTTTTGGTTGAAAGTCTATTTTTTAGATATTAGAATGAATACTTCAACTTGTTTCTTGGGACCATTTGCTTGTAATTTCTTTCTAGCCTTTTACTCTGGGGTCATGTCTGTCTTTGTCACTGAGGTATGTTCCCTGTATGCAGGAAAATGCTGGTTCCAATTTATGTATCCAGTCTATTAGCCCATGTCTTTTTATTGGGGAATTGAGTCAATAGATATAGAGAGATATTAAAGATCAGTGATTGTTGGTTCCTGTTATTTTTGTTGTTAGAAGTAGTATTATATTTGTGTGGTTCTCTTCTTTTAGGGTTGTTGTCAGATGATTAATTTCTTGTTTTTGCTTTGATGTATTTTTCCCTCCTTATGCTAGATTTTTCCTCCTATTATCCTCTGTAGGGATAGATTAGTGGAAAGATATTGTTTAAGTCTGGTTTTATCATGAAATATCTAGGTTTCTCCATTTATGGTGTTTGAGAGTTTTTCTGGTTAGAATAGTCTGGACTGGCATTTGTGTTCTTGTATGGTCTGCAGGACACTGATCCAAGATCTTCTGGCTTTTATAGTCTGCATTGAGAATTCTGGTGTAATTCTGAGAGGTCTGCCTTTATATGTTACTTGACCTTTTTCCCGTACCACTTTTAATATTCTTTCCTTGTTCTGTGTATGTAGTGTTTTGATTATTAAGGAATGTCAGGGACTTCTTTTCTGGTCCAGTCTTTCTGGCATTCTATAGGCCTGTTGTACATGTATGGCCAATTCTTTCTTTAGGTTAGGGAAATTTTCTTCTCTGACTTTGTTGAAGATATTTTTCTTTCCCTTTTGACTAGGCATCTTTACTCTCTTCTATTTCTATTATTCTCAGATTTGGTCTTTTCATTGTTTCTTGAATTGCCTGAATGTTTTGGATTAGGAGCTCTTTGCACTTTGTATTTTCTTTGACTGTTTTGTCATTATCTTCTACTGTCTCTTCTATAACTAAGATTCTTTCTTCTATCTCTTGTATTCTGTTGGTGATGCTTGTATCTGTAACTCCTGATCTCTTTCTGACTTTTCCATTTCCATGGTTGCCTCCTGTTGTGATTTCTTTAGTGTATAATTTCTATTTTTAATTTTTGGATGGTTTTGTTAAATTCCTTCACCTGTTTAATTGTGTGTTCCTATATTTTTTAAGAGATTTATGTGTTTCCTCTTTAAAGACTTCTACCTGTGTATCTGTATTTCTCCTGTATTTCTTTTTAGCGAGTTATTAATGTCCTTCTTAATGTACTCTATTATTATTATGAGATGTGATTTTAAATCCAAATCTTGTTTTTTTGGTGTGTTGTGGTATCCTGGACTTGCTGTAGTGGGAGAACTGGGTTCTGATGATGCCTTGGTTTCTGTTGCTTAGGTTCTTGCACTTGTCTCTCACCATCAGGTTTCTCTTGTGTTAACTGGCCTTGTTTTCTCTGACTGGTGCTGTCCATCTTGTTAGCCTGGTTATGATGGCCCTCCTTGATTTAGGCTATCTCTGGGTGTGTGAGGGGGTCTGTTATTCCCAACCTGTGAGCCTGTGAGGTTATGAAGGACCTCCTGGGAGTCAAGCTGTCATTCAGTGTGGTGGGAGTAGAGCACCAGATCTCCTCCCTGGACACAGTTGTGGAACAAAAGGAAAATGGGACTCTGGCAGGGTGGATAATTCCTGAGTACACTGGGCCCTGTGGGGCCCTAATTTTAGGCCAGGCATTGGGGCAAGGGTGTGCCTCATATATAAGCTTAGTAATGACAGACCTCTTCCGGGTAAAACTGTCTCTGGGTGTGAGGTGTCTGGAGTGACAGATCTTCTCTGACAGAGTTGCAGGTAGAAGAAAGATGTGTCTCCAGCAGGTTAGATATGTTCCAAGCCTATTGGGCCCCATGGCAGTCCCAGTTAGACCAGGTTTTGGGTTGGGAAGTGTATCATGTGGGGGCCTGGTTATTATGGACTCCTGAGAGTCAACCTTTTTCTGGGTGTAAGTAGAAGGGGGCTGGAGCACCCAATCTTCCCCCAGGTATAGTTGGGGACTAGAAGTGGACATGAATTTCTCAAGGACAGAGATTTCAATACAGTTTGATGAGGTGGCACCCTTAACCAAAAAATGAGCTCATTTAGTTGTAAGAGGAGATATTCTACAGAGCAAAATGTATAAATAAATTAATATAAACAAGCAGGTAAACAGGCTGACAAAATTCATATTCAAAGATTGTAAGGATTTTTTTTTTAGGTAGTGCCAAATGGTCTTAAACTTGTGATGTTCCTGCCTACACCTCCAGACTCCTAGGATTATAGACTGGTCACTATGCTGAGAAATTAAAAATTTAAGCTTCAGTTGTGTTTCCTTGACATCAACTCCAATCATGAAATAATATTGGGAGTAAACATTTCCCAATACCACAATGTCATATCCTCATGTAGAATAATAGAGAATTTCAAACTTATTCTCTTGGTTATCCTATATCTTAAGTAATATTATATTCAAAGCATATAAGTTCATTTAGTGAGAACACAGTAAATGTAAAACAAGTACATCATCTCTGTTAGAAATAATATATTTCATATTTATTTCTTTATTAACTATTCTAATTGTCATTAATAGAATGAAGTAGATATTAATAAATATGCATTTAATGATGACAAGCATAAGGTACAAAGAATCTAGGTGGATTTCAATTCTATGTTTATAGCATCAATGCATAGATAAATGCTCAGAAAAGATGGTTTTTGTAGTAGGTACTTGAGAGTATTTATTAAATGAGTAAATGAATGAAAATGTGGAAAGAGAAAGGAAGGGACAGTTGTAGGATATAGGGGTCAATAGATGAGAGAGAGAGTCAGAGAGACAGAGAGAGAGAGAGAGACAAAGAGAGAGAGAACAAGAGAGAGAGAACAAGAGAGAGAGAACAAGAAAGAGAGAGAGAGAACAAGAGAGAGAGAGAGAGAGAGAGAGAGAGAGAGAGAGTCAAAGAAACTATAGAGAGAAAACTATGGCATGCTGAACTTTCTCACCATCTAAGCATGCAGAGAAGCACCATACTAGGACCACACAGATCAGATGCTCTTGAGTTTAGTTCTTCTTGGGATTACTTACTAGCACTGCCTATGGCACCAGCCCTAGCCAGCATCATTCCTATAGCTCTCAGGTTGATCCTACTTGTCTTCTTTGCTGTGTATGGTTTATTTCTCCAGTAACGAAACAAAATGTCTTTCTGCATACAAAAAAAAATAAATTTACTCATCTACTTGATACTTCATAGTAATATTAAAACCTTATCATGAGTTAATAAGATATAATCTTTTTTTTTCAATTGACTCTAATTTAGCCTGGTCTGATTCCTGTTAGCCTGTGACATCTCTTGTCACTCGAGGTTTCTTTTTTCCCAGAATCCCATCAACTTTATTTTTAATCTGCTTCTCTTCTTTCTAACTACAGCATTCCAAACAGAGCTATTTGTGACTTATTCCCATAATGAAGTCAGTAGTTGCTGAGTAGGGTAACAAACTCTTGTGCATGATGACAAACTCCTATCATTCTAGCACTCTGAAGAATAAGAAAACTGAAACAAGATCAGAGTGAACCTGGGCTCCGTAACAAGAACTTTCCAAAACAAAATACATCACTGCTCAAAAGAATGTTTGTAACCAAAAGACAGGTCCCCAATGCCCAGCTGCTCAATCACTGCCTATGCACACATTCTGTGTGATTCTATTGAGAATCACTGAGAGGAAGTCAGTCCCATGTCACTAGTTGGCAGCCAAAGAAATTAAAATGGAAGAGAAAGTTCTGTTTTCACAGAAGCATTGCTCTGAATGGTGTGGAAGTAAAAGCCAGCTCTCTCTAGATAGGAGGAGAATGGGGATCATAGTAAAGACAATTTGCTCACAGATATTACAGTAAGAATGTACTTTAAGCTAGGAGTACTAAGATTAAGAATCAAAATGATTGTATCTACATATACAATAGCAAAATAGAACTTTTAAAGGTAGAAAAACTGGTGTTAAGAAACAAGACCAGTGCCACTCAGACAGGACAAGCAGACCCAGGTACCCGAGAAACCCGAGTTTAAGATCTCTGGGGCATGTATCCTTATTGCATGCTGGGGAATCTTCTGGGTATATTCCCAGGAGTGGTATGGCTGGGTCCTCCGGAAGTATCATGTCCAGTTTTTTGAGGAACCGCCAGACTGATTTCCAGAGTGGTTGTATCAGCTTGCATTCCCACCAGCAGTGGAGGAGTGTTCCTATTTCTCCACATCCTCGCCAATACCTGATGTCTCCTGAGTTTTTAATCTTAGCCATTCTGACTGGTGTGAGGTGAAATCTCAGGGTTGTTTTGATTTGCATTTCCCTAATGACTAATGATGTTGAACATTTTTTAAGGTGTTTCTCAGCCATCCAAATTTCTTCAGGTGAAAAGTCTCTGTTTAGCTCTGTACCCCATTTTTGGATAGGGTTATTTGGTTTTCTGGGGTCTAACCTCTTGAGTTCTTTGTATACATTGGATATTAGCCCTCTGTCGGATGTGGGGTTGGTGAAGATCTTTTCCTAATTTGTTGGTTGCCTATTTATCCTTTTGACAGTGTCTTTTGCCTTACAGAAACTTTGTAATTTTCTGAGGTCCCATTTGTCTATTCTTGCTCTTAGAGCATAAGCAATTGGTGTTCTGTTCAGGAATTTTTCCCCTGAGCCAATGTCCTCAAGGGTCTTCCCCAGTTTCTTTTCTATTAGTTTTAGTGTGTCTGATTTTATGTGGAGGTCCTTGATCCACTTGGAGTTGAGCTTAGTGCAAGGAGATAAGAGTGGATCAATTCTCATTCTTCTGCATGTTGACCTCCAGTTGAGCCAGCACCATCTGCTGAAAAGGCTATCTTTTTTCCACTGGATGTTTTCAGCTCCTTTGTCGAAGATCAATTGGCCATAGATGTGTGGGTTCAATTCTGGGTCTTCGATCCTATTCCATTGATCTGCCTCCCTGTCACTGAACCAATACCATGCAGTTTTTAATACTACTGCTCTGTTCATAGCAGCTTTATATATAATAGCCAGAAGCTGGAAAGAACCAAGATGTCCCTCAATGGAGGAATGGATACAAAAAATGTGGTATATATACACAATGGAGTACTATTCAGCCATTAGAAACAATGAATTCATGAAATTCTTAGAGAAATGGATGGAGCTGGAGAACGTCATACTAAGTGAGGTGACCCAGTCTCAAAAGAATACCCATGGTATGCAGTCACTGATAAGTGGATATTAACCTAGAATCTTGGAACACCAAAGACATAAATCACATACCAAGTGATGTCTGACAAGAAGAAAGGAGTGGACACTGGTGCTAGAATGGACCAAAGCATCATTGTGGGGGAGTACAAGAACAGGGAAATGGGAGGGGTGGATGAGGGAGCAGGGGGAGGGAAAAGGGCATGTGGGGCCTTAGGGGGTGGGGAACCAGAAAAAGGGAAATGAATTGTAAATATAGAATATATCCAATAAAAAAAGATATAAAAAGAGGAAAAAGTAGAAACATTAAAAAAAAAACCTGAACATAAAAAAAAAAAAAAAAAAAAAAGATCTCTGGGGATGTAGGCCACCAGGGTGCGACCTGCGCACAGGATCTGGGCAGAGAAGCGGTTCCTGTGTGCCAGCCAGGCATGGGTTCTGTGCCCTGCGGGGTGTCCTGCTCTCAGAGGACTCCCAGCCATCACCTCTGCTTCTGTTCACACTGGACAAGTGTCCCAAGGTACCCGAGCTATCCCGAGTTTAAGATCTCTGGGGACATAGGCTACCAGGCTGCGACCTGTGCACAGGATCTGAGCAGAGCAGCAATTCATCTGTGTGCCAGCCAGGCATGGGTTCTGTGCCCTGCACGGTGTCCTGCACTTGGAGGGGCTCCCAGCTGCCATCTTTGCTCTCCAACAGAGCAGACAAGCAGCATCAGGCCCACAGAGACAACCAAGTATAACACTGCCTGAAGCAAGATATACCAAAGTTCCAACAGCACCCAAGAGGAGGGCAGCACATCAGCAATCTGTGCCAGGGGAAACCTAGTCATCCAGTGGTAGGGAAATAGCCTTACAGGCTCTCAGGGGGTTCAAGCACCAGCCAGTGACTACAGGACCAACTAACACCAGAGATAACCAGATGGCAAAAGGCAAACATAGGAAAGTTACTAATAGAAATCAAGGCAATATGACAGCATCCAAACCCAATTCTCTAACAGCAGTAAGACCTGGATACCCCAACACACCAGAAAAACAAGATTTAGATCTAAAACCACTGGTCATGATGCTGTTAGAGGAAAACAAGAAGGACATAAATAAATCTCTTAAAGAAATACAGGAGAAAATGGATAAAAAAATTAGAAGCCCTTACAAGGGAAACACAAAAATCATTTAAAGAAATACAGGAGAATGTGGGTCAACAGGCAGAACTCGTGAAAGAGGAAACACAAAAATGTATTAAAGAATTACATGAAAACACAAACAAGCAAGTGGAAGATCTGAGCAAAACAATCCAGGATCTAAAAACAGAAGTAGAAACAACTAAGAAATCACAAAGGGAGACAACTTTGGAGATAGAAAACCCTGGGAAGAAATCAAGGGCCATAGACGAAAATATCAACAATAGAATACAAGAGATAGAAGAAAGAATCTCAGATGCCGAAGATACCATAGGAACCATTGATTCTAGAACCTAGATTCTAGGGCCTAGGCTTTCTCATGGACAAGTAATCTACCAAGATTAAATAGGATAGCTGAGCTACTTTTTCATAGCTTTGAGAACAAAGAGAACTTCGTGTAAGGAACAGCACTGAATATACCTTTCCAGAACTAACAACTAGTATACAATCAAGACAAACAACTAACAAAGCCAGAGTCAGAGACAGGAATACTGAGACTTCTACTACCCTTAACAGAGAGGGCAACTGTGAGCCATGTATCATCTACATGTTCTCCTAAGTTTCCATGCATACAGAATGTGGGCTGTCTATTGGCTTGGCCCATGAACTAACAACATTATAATAATTATGATCTCACCCTTGATCCAATTTGAGCTCTGTCCTTATGAAACATTCTGAGAAAAGAGTTTCAACTCTTTCTCAGGAAATCTTCCCACTCTTGAGAATTTCTCTCATTTGTTTAAATTTCTCACTTTCCTGTAATTATCCTTAATAGAGCTTGACTCAGCATTGCTTAGACATAATCATGAGTTTCTGTGTCTTTAGTCTTTGTTGGAAAGAGACAACATATCTTAGAGTCACAATTACCATTAGATTCTTGTCAATTCTTATTGTGTGGAACACCATGTCTTTGGGTCAAGGACAAATGGGCCATAAAATCCCCAACCATACTCAAAAGCCCTAGGTTAATGGGACAAGACAAGGTACAACAAACAGAAGATGATACCTGTTAGCATTGCTATTCACCTCTTTTTGTTTCAGTGGTTTACAGTAAACCCTTAATAAAGTGGAATTTTAAGGTTTGCCTTCTCACAGTGATGGCAAGTGCTAGCATATATAGAGCATGTTATTCAGTTTGTCTGCACTGCTGTTTCCCAGCTCAGTCAAAGACGAAACATGTTCCTCAGAGACATAGTGGAAGTTTGGTTTTTGGTCAAACATTCTGATTATGAAGCCCAGTATCCAGTTTAATTTAGAATTTTCATTGAAGCAAAACACTGTGCTTGTGATTTTCAAAAAGGCTTTAAGTATCTGGTCCATTTCCAACCTTCTGCTGCTTAGCCACATCCACTTTTTATCCAATCACATCCTAAGCTCATTTTCTACTTGTTGCTGTTTACAATACTCTTAGTGAAAATCTGACCCAAGACATAATCTGTTTGCCACAGGAGGACACATTAGGATGAAGAATCCAGCCACTGAGCAGGAGCTCTCCAAATTGATAATGTTCTTATTGTCAGCCTTCTGCATTGTTGCTGGTTGAATAAAATAAAATTATTGAAAGAAAACAAACTCTGAAAAATTTATAGATACCAGCGACAAATAAAACCTATAGGACATGACACAATCTCATGTTTTAAAATATTCCTTATTAAACTTTGGATATAAGGCCAGCATATTGCCTGCTGGACCTTGAATTACCTACTGTCTTCATCTCTTTCTCTTTCCTAGAAGTTCATGCAGTGTAATGATGTATTTCTTCTCTTTAATAAATATAAAGTAAAATAATATCAAAATAAAAACTGTCTGTCTTAATAAGTTTATATACCAGTACCTCATCATTTTCTTGACAAATTAAAACTTGAACATTTAAAGTAGACATAAAACCTAAGAGATATTGTAACCTGTTTTGTGATATTTGGGGGAAAAGTTTTATAAATATCTTTAGAAGTTAAACACACACACATATACACACATTGAAGTAGGTAAAACCACAAATTTTAAAGATTTATTTTATTTTTATGTATCTGGGTTTATCTACATGTATATCTGAGTGTATATTCAACATGAGTACACTCCCCATAGAGGCCAGAAGAGGGTGTTTGATCCCATAGAGCTGGAGTTACAGGTGGTTGTGGGCTGCCCAATACAGATGGTGGGAAATAAACTCCAATCCTTCTCTTTGATAAATATAGATTAAGTAAAATAATATCAAAATAAAAACTGTCTTTCTTAATAAGTTTATATACCAGTACCTCATCATTTTCTTGACAAATTAAAACTTGAACATTTAAAGTAGACATAAAACCTAAGAGATATTGTAACTTCTTAGGCCAGAAGAGGGTGTTTGATCCCATAGAGATATCCCAGCTCTATGGGATCAAACACCCTCTTCTGGCCTCCATGGGGAGTGTACTCATGTTGAATATACACTCAGATATACATGTAGATAAACCCAGATACATAAAAATAAAATAAATCTTTAAAAATATTTTGTTTTACCTACTTCAATGTGTGTATATGTGTGTGTTTAACTTCTAAATTATATATATATATATATATATATATATATATAAAATGTTTTTCATTAAAATTCTTCTCAGTACCTCCCAGTTACTTTCTTTCAAACCCCTTCCACATATCCTGAATCTCCCATTCTCAAGTTATTCTTTTTCCTTGATTATATTGGTTACACACAAACATACACACATGACAAATACATATACATGCATGCATATACATGCATGAAAAATGTGTCTAGACACATGTATATGTACATACAAACATACATATATGCTCCTATACTGGTATACATGACAGTTCAATAATATATAAATATATAAAGGATAGCTCCCGGAATAATTCCCTTTAATGGCTGACTAAAGCAAAGTGTTTTGTCTTCATACCACATATAAACAGCAAGTGTTTTTAAATACCAAGTCATCTCTCCAGGTTCATGGTTTCTTTTTTCTTTTTCTTTTTTTTTAATTCATCAGTTATTGAGGAGCGTGTGTGGGCCCTTCTTGGAATGTTTCCCATTTTACTCAAATTAGTCTGGAGTGGATTTTGCTGGTAGCATTTGCTTTGGATTGTGTGTGATCCAAATGGAAACCTGTTGGTGGGATTTCAGATGAAGAAACAGTGTGGGAATGTTTGTTGTACTCATTTGCAGCCAATTTGGCTTGGGCCTCTCCAAGGTACACCAGGTTATCCCTGACTACCAGCCTATTCTGCTGAAACCATGCCTCTGTAATGAAATTCAGTCCAATTTGACAGAAGAAAATAAGTTTTAAAACGAGCACCATCTGTGCTTTGGAATGCCAATGAGTTCTAAGCTTCAGAAAACTGTTCTCAAAATGACATAAAACAAACTCAGATGAATGCCATTAGTAAAATGAAAAAAAGCACCAGGGAACTGTATAGTTTAACACGGGTGCCATCTACATTCAGAAGTATTTGGACGCCTTTAAGCTGATGAGCCTGTTTCAGCAATATCTACTTCCATAGTGTTAAAGTATCCTTTCTTGGTTTGTCCACATTTTGTTCTCTCTTCTTTGCACAGACATGTTTCTTGGCTTCCTCTTTCTCTGCTTAGGTCAATCTGAAATGTGTGACTTCCCCTCAGAATGGTACTCTATTATATGTATTTGGGTTTTTTTTTCCTATTTTCTTTCTAGATTATTACACAGTAGGACTTAATGTTTTCAATATTTTTCTAGAGTAATGCAAAGTGAGACTTGATATGAGTTTTTCTATATTTTATACACAGAATGTTGTTTAATCCTTCTTATTTTTGATTATAGAAATCCCACAGAGTTGCTGAGTGTAGTAAGTGACACTCTGAGTTATACACTATGTTAGGGAGAGTAATACCTCCTCCCCATGTAGATTTCAAAACTCAAAGGCCTAAAAAATTCTCCTTTAATTTGCAAGCAAAAAAATGGACATTTCTTTAATCAAGTCAAGGATTTTGAAAAGAGGATATTATTCTAGATTATCAGGATGAGTCATGTGATCATTGTCAATGTGAGACTTTCCTCCTACTCTTCCACGACATTTAGTCTCATAGGTGAAGAAAAACCTCTGCTGATATTACCAGATATGTATAGCAGGCTTGTAGTTGACACCAACCTTAACCATGCCAATGTACCTCTAGAAAATACTTGGAGGTTCCTCTTCCCTAGTCAAATTTCCAGAATCTGTATTATATATGCTTGAGAAAATAGATGATTATGGATTCAATTATATCTAGCTATGTGTCTGTGTCAGAATTTGCATTCTATGTAAAGAAATTTAATTTTTATTTATTGATACATCATACAGTCATGTCTATGTTAGCCTTTATCTCCCATCCCTACTGCTCAGTGTATATCTCTATCTTTTTCTGTACTGGGGATCAAGATGTTTCCCACAAAGCTATCTCACAAATTCTCTACATTGCAATATTGATTAGAAGATCAGATCTGATTCCCAATTATTTTGTTTTCTAAATCATGTACTCCCCTAGCCCATCTATGTGGAGGCGTAATATATATTTATCAGATATTACTATTACATTATCATTCAAATATTAAGAATTTCTGAAACATAGTTTTTCTCTGAATTAATGTTTATAGGTAAAAGTTTCCTAATTCATGTTGTATCTAAACTAAAGGCAATCTGAGTTTAACATTTCAGTGACTAATTAATTAACTCAAGAAAAACTTTTCAATTATCCTATTTTTCAAAACCACTTGAAGTTTCCTATAGAGCTGATCCAATCATACTTAGGAAGTTCTTGCAATCAGATCTGTAATTAGATAGTCGGGATATCTGATGTTGTACTCAGGGGTTTGTGTCTTTATAATCCAGATACATAACCAGTGTCGTGAGACAGAATTCATCTTTCTCTACACTCATCATTTGTCCTTGCCAGTGTCTTCTCTCCCTAACTCATGTCCCTTTATTCTCTGGACATGCTTATATTTAACAGATGGATAACATATTCATCAAAATAAATTTTAAAGTTTTACACACATCCTATAATCTTTCCCAACAAACCACTTCTTCATTTCTTTTATAGCCAAAAAGATGGAAAGACATGTCTGCCATTCTGTTTTCACTGCGTTATAACCCAGTAAATCTAATGCCGCTCATTCACTGAAAAACTACTTCCCAGATGCATTTAACAACATTTATTTAACAATTAAAATGACATGCTTAGCCCCTAATCTTGAAACTCGTTTTTCATTTTTCATTTCCATAGTTTGCCTTCCTAGGATCTAGGATGTAATTTTCTCCCAAATTTTATTACATGACAATCACTACCATAAACTAAGTACTGATGACTTCCTAGCCTACAGAATTAGTTCTTGATTTACATGATCCCGTTTAATTCTTTTTTGCAACAGCAGTAGGTTTTTTCACACAAATAACTGGGATTTAGCCAAGGAATGCAACATACTTAGAACTTATCTTAGAGGTAGATTACAGTTCTTATTGCAGGAGATAAAGACTTTTCTCACTAGTTAGTAGCAGATTGTGCTTTCACAAAGGACTAGGTTTCAGTTTTCAGCACTTATATGATAGCTCATAGCCATTTATAACTCTAGTTCTTCAGAACTTAATGTTCTCTGCTGGCCTATACAGGCAAAATAGTCAGACACATAAAATAATATAAATTTTAAGGAATATTCTGGCAGTATCCTTTATTACTCTGATGTACTCATGAACCTTCCCAAGAAGGTCTCCACCCTGAGTGTGAGAATCCCCACCCTGAGTCTCATTCTGTTCCTCCATTGACTTGAAGCCTTTCTTACCCACAGACATGGCTACATGTATCAGATTTATATGGATGCTTCCCTATCCAGGTCCAACCATGAACATAAGCTTTGTCATAAGTATTTGTAAGAGAAAGTCCCTGGAATATTTGAAATTATCTCAGCCAGCATCCAATTGTACTTTCTGTGACCAGGGAACATCTATGTTCTCCATACGTTGTTTCTCTTGCAAACACTATTATCTCCCTCTCTTTCTTTCCCATCTATTGGTCAATAGTCACTAGCTATTCCCTAACTACTTCAAGACCCTTCAAATTCACTCCTATTCAGTTTATATCCTCATTGATTTATAGGCTCCTCATGCTTCAGCAAAGATCAGGTTCCAGTATTTGAGTTAACTTGTTTAGTGATTACAGGTCTCCCTCTCCTCACTGGGAAGACTCTGTTACCTTATTGTTAAGCAAATAATCCACAATTATATTTGACATGTGCCCACCATTTTCCACATGCATAATATATCTGTGTAAGCCAGTTGTTTTAACCTTAAAATAAGGTGAAAGCAGTACCATTGTACAGATTGGGAAACTGAGGCCTAGAAAGAACTATATAGCTATTTTAGGCTGCATGGGATAATATCCATATGATTTTATTGTGTTGCCTAAATTACTTTTGACCTAGTTGACTTCCAACATAGAGTGATAGCATTCTGTTTACCTCTATAGAAAGGCTATAGAAGAAAGATATTGACAGAAAACACTGTTTACTGTACATTTATGTTTGCCACATAGATGATGCCTGACGTTGGAAGTCAGTTTTCTTTCTGGGCTTCAGTTTCTTTTCCATTGCAGAACCTCTAAGATGGCCTCCAATAACAGTTCCCTTCTCTCAATCTTGGTTATAACATTTCTCCAAAGCCTCTGTCACTAGAATGTTCCCTTCCAAAGTCCATGGAGCCATTCCTTCCAGTAGGTACAAGAAAATGAGGAAACAGGGTACATGGCCATTTCTACAAATGTTTCTCAAAATGTTACTGGTACCTTCAGATTTATATTCTGTCTGTTTTCTTTTTGAGTGACATGATATGGGCAAGGTGATGACATAAGGCAAAGGCCTTGCAAGTGGAGCTGAGTAATATGACAAGAAATATCTGCTCATAACCATCTGTACAGGCATCGGATTCCAGGCTCCCAGCCATTGGCTGGGTATGTCGCTACTCAGTGTGTTCAAGACACTTCCAGGCTGGCCAATAATTATTTACCATGTAGAGTTCATTTTTTCTCTTATTTTCTTACTCTTTTAGCCTTGAACTTGATGTTTGAGAAACAGAGTGACAGGTGGGAAATCTAAAACCCAATAAGGGAAACATAGTAGTGAGAGAAAGGACTGCTAAGGGTTGAGTAACTGTGCCTCTGTTGTAGTTTTACATTGGAGTTGCATGTTTTCACTTATCCACTCCTAGAATTTGAAAGCACTCCCTGCCTGTATCTTCCCCCAGCACAACAGTCCCCCGGGCCACACTGCCATTCTTTCCAAACACTCATAAAAATGATGTGAACAAGTAGAACACTTATTGAAATTGATAGTTATTAGACATATGTTGTGTATATGCATGCAGATATACAGCTACATCATTGGTTTGATGGATAATATTTGTATATCATTGTTATTTTAAAAGGTTTGATGACTCAACTTTGAGATTGACTCTATTCTTGACTGAACATGTTTGTGCAGTGCCATTGTATTTGAAACATATTTTTACAGGTTTGAAATTGCAGTTTCTTTTTCCACTGGATGTTTTCAGCTCCTTTGTCGAAGATCAATTGGCCATATATGTGTGGGTTCAATTCTGGGTCTTCAATCCTATTCCATTGATCCACTTTCCTGTCACTGTACCAATACCTTGCAGATTTTAACACTACTGCTCTGTAGTATTGCTTGAGGTCCAGGATATTGATTCCCCCAGAAGTTAGTTTACTGTATCACTGTTGGTGATAGTTTTAGCTATCCTGGGTTTTTTGTTATTCCAGATGAATTTGAGAATTGCTTTTTCTAACTCTGTGAAGAACTGAGTTGGAATTTTGATGGGGATTGTGATGAATCTGTATATTGCTTTTGGCCAGATTGCCATTTTAACTATATTAATCCTGCCAACCCACGAGCATGGAAGATTTTTCCATTTTCTGAGGTCTTCTTCAATTTCCTTCTTCAGAGACCTGAAATTTTTGTCATATAAATCTTTCCCTTGTTTGGTTAGAGTCACACCAAGATACTTTATATACTTTGTGGCTATTGGGAAGGGTGTCATTTCCCTAATTTCTTTCTCGGCCTGCTTATCCTTTGTGTATAGGAAGACTACTGATTTGCTTGAGTTGATTTTATAACCAGCCACTTTGCTGAAGTTGTTATCAGCTGTAGGAGTTCTCTGGTGGAGTTTTTTGTGGTGCTGGCTCAACTGGAGGTCAACATGCAGAAGAATGAGAATTGATCCACTCTTATCTCCTTGCACTAAGCTCAACTCCAAGTGGATCAAGGACCTCCACATAAAACCAGACACACTAAAACTAATAGAAAAGAAACTGGGGAAGACCTTTGAGGACATTGCCTCAGGGGGAAAATTCCTGAACAGAACACCAATCGCTTATGCTCTAGATCAAGAATAGACAAATGGGACCTCACAAAATTACAAAGTTTCTGTAAGGCAAAAGACACTGTCAAAAGGACAAACCGGCAACCAGCAAATTGGGAAAAGATCTTCACCAACCCCACATCTGACAGAGGGCTAATACCCAATGTATACAAAGAACTCAAGAAGTTAGACCCCAGAAAACCAAATAACTCTATTAAAAAATGGGGTACAGAGCTAAACAAAGACTTTTCACCTGAAGAAATTCAGATGGCTGAGAAACACCTTTAAAAAGTTCAACATCGAAGCCGGAGGGCCACCCAGTGTGCCAGGTGCTCAGAACCATCCGGCGGCGGCGGCAGAACCAGGTACCCGAGACAGCCCAAGCTTAAGACCTTCGGGGACTCAGGCCTGGAGTGGGAGTTGGGCACAGAATAGCGGGTGCACTCTGCACTCCCGCGCAGGGCGGACCCCGAGCTCCCTGCAGGCAGCTGCCATATTGCCTACAGCTTCCCGCCCAGCTGGCGGTGGGGAAGCCGGAGGGTCACCCAGCGTGCCAGGTGCTCAGAACCATCCGGCGGCGGCGGCAGAACCAGGTACCCAAGACAGCCCAAGCTTAAGACCTTCGGGGACTCAGGCCTGGAGTGGGAATTGGGCACAGAATAGCGGGTGCACTCTGCACTCGCGCGCGGGGCAGACCCCGAGCTCCCTGCAGGCAGCTGCCATATTGCCTGCAGCTTCCCGCCCAGCTAGTGGTGGGGAAGCCGGAGGGTCACCCAGCGTGCCAGGTGCTCAGAACCATCCGGCAGCGGCGGCAGAGCCAGGTACCCGAGACAGCCCGAGCTTAAGACCTTCGGGGACTCAGGCCTGGAGTGGGAATTGGGCACAAAATAGCGGGTGCACTCTGAACTCGCGCGCGGGGCGGACCCCGAGCTCCCTGCAGGCAGCTGCCATATTGCCTGCAGCTTCCCGTCCAGCTGGTGGTGAGGAAGCCAGAGTCAGCCAGTGTGCCAGGTACCCAGACCCAGCCGGAGGCCGAACCAGCCTCCCATCCAGCCAGTGGCAGGGAAGCTGGAAACCGGACCCAGCCAGCTTCCCAGCAGCTTGGGACCAGCAGGCGGAACCAGATAACTGAGATATCCCATCTTTAAGACCCCTGGGGAAACAGGATATCAGACAGCGAACCCTGAGCAGGAGCAGTGCAGAGCAGCCGCCCAACAGGCGGAACCAAATACCTGGGATATCCTGAGGTTAAGACCTCGGGGGACTCAGGCCACCTGTCAGCAATCTGTGAGCAAGACCCCCGCAGGACAGTGATTCAGGTATCCCAGTCACTGGGAAATAGCCTTACAACCCCACAGGAGGATCAAGCACCAGCTAGTATCTACAGGACCAACTAACACCAGAGTTAACCAGATGGCAAAAGGCAAACGTAAGATCGCTACTAACAAAAATCAAGGCAATATGGCGGCATCCGAACCCAGTTCCCCAACAGCAATAAATATTGGATACCCCGAAACACCAGAAAAACAAGACTCAGATCTAAAATCACTGGTCAGGATGCTGATAGAGGAACACTTAGATAAATCTCTTAAAGTAATACATGAGAAAATAGATCAAAAGCTAGAAGCCATTGCAAGACAAACACAATTAAATCCCAGATATCTCAACACACCAGAAAAACAAGACTCAGATATAAAATCACTGGTAAAGATGCAGATTGAGGATCACTTAGATAAATTTCTTAAAGTAATAGAGGAGAAAATAGATCAAAAACTAGAAGCCCATACAAGACAGACACAAAAATCACTTAAAGAAATCCAGGAGAATATAGAGCAAAAAGTGAATCCCAATACGGGGGAGAAACAAAAATCACCCAAAGAAATACAAGAGAACATGGGTCAACGAGTAGAAGTCATAAAGGAGGAAACACAAAAATCCCTTAAAGAATTACAGGAAAACACAAACAAGCAACTGAAAGATCTGAGCAAAACCATACAAAATCTAAAAACAGAAGTAGAAACAACTAAGCAATCGCAAAGGGAGACAATGTTGGAGATAGAAAACCTTGGGAAGAAATCAGGAGTCATAGATGCAAATATCAACAATAGAATACAAGAGATAGAAGACAGAATCTCAGATGCTGAAGATACCATAGGAACCATGGATTCAACAATTAAAGAAAATGCAAAATGCAAAAAGCTGGTAACCCAAAACATTCAGGAAATCCAGGACACAATGAGAAGACCAAACCTAAGGATTATAGGGATAGATGAGAATGAAGATCTACAACTTAAAGGGCCAGCAAATATCTTCTACAAAATTATGGAAGAAAATTTCCCCAACCTAAAGAGAGAGATGCCCATGAATATACAAGAAGCCTATAGAACCCCAAATAGACTGGACCAGAACAGAAATACTTCCCGTCACATAATAGTCAAAACCCCAAATGTACTAAACAAAGAAAGAATATTAAAAGCAGTAAGAGAAAAAGGACAAGTAACATACAAAGGAAGACCTATCAGAATTACACCAGACTTCTCACCTGAGACCATGAAAGCTAGAAGATCCTGGGCAGACCTTATGCAGACCCTAAGAGAACACAAACTTCAGCCAAGACTACTATACCCAGCGAAACTCTCAATTGCCATAGATGGGGAAACCAAGATATTCCACGACAAAACCAAATTTGCAAGATACTTATCTACAAACCCAGCCCTACAAAGGATAATAGGGGAAAAATACCAACACAAGGGGGGAAACAACACCCCAGAAGAAACAAGATAGAAACCCCATCTCATCCAACCCAAAAGAAGAGAACCACCCAAATACAAATAATAATAACAATTCCCAAAATGTCAGGAAGTAATAATTACTATTCCTTAATATCTCTTAACATCAATGGACTCAATTCCCCAATCAAAAGACACAGACTAACAGACTGGATACAGAAACAGGACCCTACATTTTGCTGCATACAGGAAACACATCTCAGTGTCAAAGACAAACACCACCTTAGAGTAAAAGGCTGGAAGACAGTTCTACAAGCAAATGGTCCCAGGAAACAGGCTGGAGTAGCCATTCTAATATCAGATAAAATCGACTTTCAACCTAAAGTCATCAAAAGAGACACAGAAGGTCACTTCCTGCTTGTCAAAGGGAAAATCCACCAAGAAGAATTCTCAATACTGAACATCTATGCACCAAATGCAAGGGCACCCTCATTCGTAAAAGAAACTTTACTAAAGCTTAAAGCACACATCGCACCTAACACAATGATTGTAGGTGACTTCAACACTCCACTCTCCTCAATGGACTGATCAGGAAAGCAGAAACTAAACAGGGACACAGTGAAACTAATTGAAGCTATGGACCAATTGGATTTAACAGATATATATAGAACATTCCATCCTAAAACAAAAGAGTATACCTTTTTCTCAGCACCGCACGGTACCTTCTCAAAAATTGATCATATAATTGGTCACAAGACAGACCTCAACAACTACAAGAAGACCGAACTAATCCCATGTCTCCTATCGGATCACTATGGAGTAAAAGTGGTCTTCAATAGCAAGAAGAACTACAGAAAGCCCACATACACATGGAAACTGAACAATACTCTACTCAATGACACCCTGGTCAAGGAAGAAATAAAGAAAGAAATCAAAGACTTTTTAGACTTCAATGAAAATGAAGGTACGACCTACCCAAATCTCTGGGATACAATGAAAGCAGTGCTAAGAGGAAAACTCATAGCCCTGAGTGCCTCCAAAAAGAAACTGGAAAGAGCATACACTAGCAACTTAACAGCACACCTGAAGGCGCTGGAACAAAAAGAAGCTAACTCACCCAGGAGGAGTAGAAGAGAGGAAATCATCAAACTAAGGGCTGAAATCAATCAAGCAGAAACAAAGAGAACCATACAAAGAATCAACAAAACCAAGAGCTGGTTCTTCGAGAAAATCAACAAGATAGATAAACCCTTAGCTAGACTAACCAAAGGGCACAGAGATAGTATCCAAATTAACAAAATTAAAAATGAAAAGGGGGATATAACAACAGAAACAGAGGAAATTCAAAAGATCATCAGATCCTACTACAAAGGCCTATACTCAAAACAACTGGAGAATCTGGAGGAAATGGACAATTTCCTAGACAGATACCAAATACCAAAATTAAATCAGCATCAAGTAGACCAGCTAAACAGTCCCATAACCCTTAAAGAAATAGAAGGGGTTATAGAAAGCCTCCCAACCAAAAAAAGTACGGGACCAGATGGTTTTAGTGCAGAATTCTACCAGACCTTCAAAGAAGACTTAACACCAATACTCTTCAAACTATTCCACAAAATAGAGACAGAAGGGACACTGCCCAACTCATTCTTCGAAACCACAATTACGCTGATACCTAAACCACAAAAAGATCCAACAAAGAAAGAGAACTACAGGCCAATTTCTCTTATGAATATAGATGCAAAAATACTAAATAAAATTCTTGCCAACCGAATCCAAGAGCATATCAAAACGATCATTCACCATGATCAAGTAGGCTTCATTCCAGGAATGCAGGGATGGTTCAATATACGGAAATCCATCAATGTAATCCACTACATAAACAAACTAAAAGAAAAAAACCACATGGTCATCTCATTAGATGCTGAAAAAGCATTTGACAAAATTCAGCATCCTTTCATGCTAAAAGTCTTGGAAAGAGCAGGAATTCAAGGCCCATACCTAAACATAGTAAAAGCAATCTACAGCAAACCAGTAGCCAACATCAAAATAAATGGAGAGAAACTTGAAGCATTCCCACTAAAATCAGGGACTAGACAAGGCTGCCCTCTCTCTCCATATCTTTTCAATATAGTACTTGAAGTTCTAGCGAGAGCAATCAGACAACATAAGGAAGTCAAAGGGATACAAATTGGAAAGGAAGAAGTCAAAGTATCATTATTTGCAGATGATATGATAGTCTACTTAAGCGATCCAAAAAACTCCACCAGAGAACTTCTACAGCTGATAAACAACTTCAGCAACGTGGCTGGTTATAAAATTAACTCAAGCAAATCAGTAGCCTTCTTGTACTCAAAGGACAAGCAGGCTGAGAAAGAAGTTAGGGAAATAACACCCTTCACAATAGCCACAAACAACATAAAGTACCTTGGCGTAACTCTAACCAAACAAGTGAAAGATCTGTATGACAGGAACTTCAAGTCCCTGAAGAAAGAAATCGAAGAAGACCTCAGGAGATGGAAAAATATTTCTTGCTCCTGGATTGGCAGGATCAATATAGTAAAAATGGCCATCTTGCCAAAAGCAATCTACAGATTCAATGCAATCCCCATCAAAATCCCAAATCAATTCTTCATAGATCTAGAAAGAGCAATTCTCAAATTCATCTGGAGCAACAAAAAACCTAGGATAGCTAAAACTATTCTCAACAATAAAAGGACTTCTGGGGGAATCAATATCCCTGACCTCAAGCAGTACTACAGAGCAATTGTGTTAAAAACTGCATGGTATTGGTACAGCAACAGGCAGGTAGATCAATGGAATAGGATTGAAGACCCAGAAATTAACCCACAGACTTATGGTCACTTGATCTTTGATAAAGGAGCCACAACCATCCGGTGGAAAAAAGATAGCCTTTTCAACAAATGGTGCTGGTTCAACTGGAGGTCAACATGCAGAAGAATGCGAATTGACCCACTCTTATCTCCTTGTACTAAGATCAACTCCAAATGGATCAAGGACCTCCACATAAAACCAGACACACTGAAACTATTAGAAAAGAAACTTGGGAAGACCCTGGAGGACATGGGCACAGGGGTAAAGTTCCTGAACAGAACACCAATAGCTTATGCTCTAAGATCAAGAATGGACAAATGGGACCTCATAAAATTACAAAGTTTCTGTAAGGCAAAGGACACTGTCAGAAAGACAAAACGGCAACCAACAACGTGGGAAATGATCTTCACCAACCCCACATCCGACAGAGGGCTAATATCCAATATATACAAAGAACTCAAGAAGTTAGACCCCAAAGAACCAAATAACCCTATCAAAAAATGGGGCACAGAGCTAAACAAAGAATTTTCACCAGAAGAAATTCGGATGGCCGAGAAACACCTTAAGAGATGTTCAACATCATTAGTCATCAGGGAAATGCAAATCAAAACAACCCTGAGATTCCACCTCACTCCAG
This sequence comes from Apodemus agrarius, assembly GCA_964023405.1. Classification (NCBI taxonomy): domain Eukaryota; kingdom Metazoa; phylum Chordata; class Mammalia; order Rodentia; family Muridae; genus Apodemus; species Apodemus agrarius. The sequence goes on along the minus strand of OZ030016.1, from coordinate 82,339,658 downwards.
TCAGAATGGCTAAGATTAAAAACTCGAGAGACAACAAGTGCTGGCGAGGATGTGGAGAAAGAGGAACACTCCTCCACTGTTGGTGGGATTGCAAAATGGTAAAACCACTCTGGAAATCAGTGTGGCGGTTCCTCAGAAAATTGGGCATGCCACTCCCAGAGGACCCTGGCATACCACTCCTGGGCATATACCCAGAGGATTCCCCTGCATACAACAAAGACACATGCTCCACTATGTTTATAGCAGCCTTGTTTATAATAGTCAGAAATTGGAAGGAGCCCAGATATCCCTCAAAGGAGGAATGGATACAGAAAATGTGGTATATTTATACAATGGAGTACTACTCAGCAATTAAAAATAATGAATTCATGCAATTTGTAGGTAAATGGTTAGATCTGGAAACTATCATCCTAAGTGAGCTAACCCAATCACAAAAGAATACACACGAAATGCAATCACTGATAAGTGGATATTAATGAGCCCAGAAGCCCTAAATACTCAAGGCACAATTAGCAAGTCAAATGACTCTCAAGAAGAAAAAAAGGAGAGAACCCTGGGCCTGTAAAGATTGGATCCAGTATTGTAGACCCAGAACAGAGAAATCGTGGGGGGGGGGAAAGAGTGGGGAATAGCATGGGGGGGGAGAGGAATTATGGGACATATGGTGGGGGGTACCTGGGAAAGGGGAAAGCCTTTGGAATGTAAACAAAGAATATAGAAAATAAAAAAAAAAGTTCAACATCATTAGTCATTAGAGAAATGCAAATCAAAACAACCCTGAGATTTCACCTCACACCAGTCAGAATGGCTAAGATTAAAAAACTCAGAAGACATCAGGTGTTGGAGAGGATGTGGAGAAAGAGAAACACTCCTCCACTGCTAGGTGGACTGCAAGCTGGTACAACCACTCTGGAAATCAGTCTGGTGGTTGCTCAGAAAACTGGACATAATACTACCGGAGGACCCAGCCATACCACTCCTGGGAATATACCCAGAAGATTCCCCAGCATGCAATAAGGATACATGCTCCACTATGTTCATAGCAGCCTTATATATAATAGCCAGAAGCTGGAAAGAACCCAGATGTCCCTCAACAGAGGAATGGATACAAAAAATATGATATATATATACACAATGGAATACTATTCAGCCATTGGAAACAATGAATTCATGAAATTCTTAGAGAAATGGATGGAGCTGGAGAACATCATACTAAGTGAGGTAATCCAGTCTCAAAAGAATACCCATGGTATGCAGTCACTGATAAGTGGATATTAGTGTAGAATCTTGGGACACCAAAGACACAATTCACATACCAAATGATGTCTGTCAAGAAGAAAGGACTGGACTCTGGTGTTGGAAAAGATCAAAGCATCAGTGTAGGGGAATACCAGAACAGGGAAGTGGGAAGGGGTGGATGAGGGAGCAGGGGTAGGGAAAAGGGCATGTGGGACCTTAGGGGGGTGGGGAACCAAAAATGGGAAATGAAATGTAAATATAGAATATATCCAATAAAAGAAATTTTTTGAAAAAAAAAAGAAATATAAATATTTTTTCTTTTTCCATGCTCTCTTTTATATAGTGTTGTAGATTATATACTATATAGTATTATGGATTATAAACTGTAGTATTGCAGGTTCTCTGGGCAATGTGTTAATGTGGCAGTTCCTCAGATGGGAAGCAGCTGGGGGAACTGCTTTAGAAAGGACAGAAAGGTTGAGCCCACAGAGTGATATTAGCACTAGGAAGAATGCTTTCCAGTGCTGCATGTGGATGGGAACCTGTGACAGAGCTCTCACTGGACCATGGGGTGACAAGAGACATAAGAATAGCCCAATAATGTCCCCTAAAACTAAAGGTCTTCAAGTTAGAAGACACTGTGTCTTCTTATTCTAGTGGGTTAAAATGTCCTGCATTTTAGGAACATATTTGTGAGCAGTACTGGCTATAATTGTGACTGTCACATGCTGTCTCTACTTGGTAAAAATAAAGCTGCCCATCCTGCATTGCCCCACTCCCCCCCAAAAAAAAAGAAATTGCAGTTTTACTGCTTGCATTCCAATTAAACCTTTGTAAAAATACAACTATGTTATTTCTCAACTGGTGCTATAGTTTACTATTATCCTGTGTCCATCCTATCCATTAAAATTTATTTTAGAATTTTATTATGCTTAAATTTTGCAACTAATAACAAAATTAATACAATGTGCTGCTTTTGTCTCCGGGAGCAAGTATGGTCCAGTAGTGCAGAGGCTATGTCCTTGGCTCCCAGATCTGCCATTTGTTGGAAGACCATTAATATGCAACCTAAGGTCTTAATAACGCAAATTCTCCATGTGAGAAATTGGAATATTAATTTTTAAGGTCATTAACATTGTAGTCTAGCCATGAAACAGTACTTCTAAAGCCTGGCTAGGTTCTAAATCCCTTCTTATTTCTATTACCAAGTTCCTCATATTATATTTAGGATTTCCAACCTATTTTCCAAGTGTCGATTCAATGTATAGTAGAGGAATGAAATCAGAATGAAAATCTAAACAGAAAACATAACACTAGGTTTGAATTCTAAAGCTTAAAAATCATTACTAATGAATGTTTCCTTATGCTTAAAATAGAGTTTCGAAATTCAAAAGTCCTACTTTTTTAACAAAACTATTAAGTATCAACTATATTTTTTTATTGTATATATTCTATATTTACAATTCATTTCCCTTTTTCTGGTTCCCCATTCCCCAAAGGTCCCACATGTCCTTTTCCCTCCCCCTGCTCCCTTATCCACCCCCTCCCACCTTACTGTTCTTGTACTATCCCACAATGATGTTTTGGTCCATTCTAGCACCAGTGTCCACTTCTTTCTTCTTGTGAGACATCACTTGATATGTGATTTGTGTCTTTGGCGTTCCAAGCTTCTAGGCTAATATGCACTTATCAGTGATTGTATACCATGGGTATTCTTTTGAGACTGGGTCACCTCATTTAGTATGACGTTCTCCAGCTCCATCTATTTCTCTAAGAATTTCATGAATTCATTGTTTCTAATGGCTGAATAGTACTCCATTGTGTATATATACCACATTTTTTGTATCCATTCCGCTGTTGAGGGACATCTGGGTTCTTTCCAGTTTCTGGCTATTATATATAAGGCTGCTATGAACATAGTGGAGCATGTATCCTTATTGCATGCTGGTGAATCTTCTGGGTATATTCCCAGGAGTGATATGGCTGGGTCCTCCAGAAGTATCACGTCCAATTTTCTGAGGAACCGCCATACTGATTTCCAGAGTGGTTGTACCAGCTTGCATTCCCACCAGCAGTGGAAGAGTGTTCCTCTTTCTCCACATCCTCGCCAACACCTGATGTCTTCTGAGTTTTTAAACTTAGCCATTCTGACTGGTGTAAGATGAAATCTCAGGGTTGTTTTAATTTGCATTTCCCTAATGACTAGTGATGTTGAACATTTTTTAAGGTGTTTCTCAGCCATCCAAATTTCTTCAGGTGAAAAGTCTCTGTTTAGCTCTGTACCCCATTTTTGGATAGGGTTATTTGGTTTTCTGGGGTCTAACCTCTTGAGTTCTTTGTATATATTGGAGATTAGCCCTCTGTCGGATGTGGGGTTGGTGAAGATTTTTTCCCAATTTGTTGGTTGCTGATTTATCCTTTTGACATTGTCTTTTGCCTTACAGAAACTTTGTAGTTTTATGAGGTCCCAATTGTCTATTCTTGTTCTTAGAGTATAAGCAATTGGTGTTCTGTTCAGGAATTTTTCCCCTGAGCCGATGTCTTCAAGGGTCTTCCCCAGTTTCTTTTCTATTAGTTTTAGTGTGTCTGGTTTTATGTGGAGGTCCTTGATCCACTTGGAGTTGAGTTTAGTGCAAGGAGATAAGAGTGGATCAATTCTCATTCTTCTGCATGTTGACCTCCAGTTGAGCCAGCACCATCTGTTGAAAAGGCTATCTTTTTTCCACTGGATGTTTTCAGCTCCTTTGTTGAAGATCAATTGGCCATAGATGCGTGGGTTCAATTCTGGGTCTTCGATCCTATTCCATTGATCCGCTTCCCTGTCACTGAACCAATACCATGCAGTTTTTAATACCACTGCTCTGTAATATTGCTTGAGGTCCGGGATATTGATTCCCCCAGAGAACTCCTGCAACTGATAAACAACTTCAGCAAAGTGGCTGGCTATAAAATCAACTCAAGTAAATCAGTAGCCTTCCTATATGTGAAGGATAAGCAGGCCGAGAAAGAAATTAGGGAAATAACACCCTTCACAATAGCCACAAATGATATAAAGTATCTTGGAGTGACACTAACCAAACATGTGAAAGATTTATATGACAAAAACTTCAGGTCTCTGAAGAGGGAAATTGAAGAAGACATCAGAAAATGGGAAAATCTTCCATGGTCGTGGGTTGGCAGGACTAATATAGTCAAAATGGCAATCTTGCCCAAAGCAATATACAGATTCAATGCAATCCCCATCAAAATCCCAACTCAGTTCTTCATAGAGTTAGAAAGAGCAATTCTCAAATTCATCTGGAATAACAAAAAACCCAGGATAGCTAAAACTATCATCATCAACTATATTTTCAAAACATAAATTTTATATGAGATTTTCAAACTTTTTGGTTTGTTTGGGGGAGTTGGTGGTGGATTTCCCTCTGTAACCCTAACTGTCTGAGAACATATTCTAAAGACAAAGCTGGCTTGAACTCAGAGATGGACCTGCTATTGCCTCTCAAGTGCTAGGATTATATGAGTGAGTCACCACCACCTGGTTCCAAAAGGTAAATTTTATTTTTGTTCATCTTACTACAGTCTCAGCTGTGCTTTCTATGATATAGTTATAGGAACACATGTGACTTACAATTCCAGAGTTCAATTTTTCAAAGGACTGCTCTCAGAGGATATTGTCCTCCAGGAGCTTCCTTACAAATCTCAACAATTGTTAAGAACCCAGATTACTTTAAGCTTCCATAGCACTTGAGACACTCATAAATCAAGACAGAGGAATATCAATGTAGAGACTTGGTTGAAGTCCTCACCATCAATTTCATGAGGTCATCATCCTATTTCACCAACAAAGAAAACCTCTGTAATTACAGTCCAACAAAAACAGAACAGCGTAATATAAACTCAACCTTTTGAGTTCAGCAATTCATGATCTAGGTTCAATTTGTTAGAATAAAAAATGTTTTAATGTTTATATTATTTTTCTGTTGATAACTTAGTTAATATAAAAGAAACTTTCAGATAGTCATATTTCTATTTCACTAAAGCACAATTGATAAAAAACAATTTCTTTTTGCTGCAGAACTGTATTCTCTGTCTGAACTACCATCCCATCTACAGGAACTGATAGAATTTAGGTGTCACTGCCTAAATCAATAGTTGTGATCTTTAATGCATTTCAGAATCACTTGGATGGATCTTTAAAGGGCATAATGCTGAGCCAGCACTGTCCTGGTCATTTGGTCAGCTGATTTGCATTTTATCTGGTTGTCAGATATGGGTGCCTTTATTTCAGGAACAGAGTTTTGAAAATTGCTAATTCAGATTCTAAAGTATTTATGGGCCTCTGGAAATTATTGAATTTTCTTCCATTAGTTGTTTTCTGAAAAAAACTTGCAGATTATGAAGCAGTACATAATCAAGAAGTTGCTCTTGTGGTGCACCTGCACTTATCAGTTAAATGGCTTTGCTTCAGTCTCTTCTTATTCATGTCTATGTATCCTGGCCATGCCTGAGGAGTTTATTAATTTCCATCTAATCATCTCTTGAGTATTGCCAGATTAATTTTCATTAAGGCAGATAAGCCTTGGGAATATCGCTCAACAAACTAATTTTGGAATATTTAGCTTTCCCTACCATCTATAGCTTAACTTACATTCCATTTCAATAACATGTACCTCATCCAATGGAAGAATAAATACTCTCTCATGATCCAATCGCTATCTCAGCTGCACACAAGTTCAAGATCACTGTCAAGATGCCAGCAAACATTGGTGAATAGTCTTCTGCATTGTACCCTTGACACTGAGACTTTGCCAATCCCCGTTTTCTTAAGTGCTGATGCCTCCAAATGATTGTACTTCATTTTTCCTATTCTTAAGGCCTCTTTTGTTCCAATGTTGCTCAATACTGATAGCATTGTCACATTGTATTAGAAAGCACTGCCTCACTACTCTTGAACAATATTGGGAAGCTATGCCTATCTGCAGTCTGGTTGCTATTTCTGTCCTAGAATAATACTCATGTAAGTATGTATGGTTTTGAAATTTCTCTCTCTAGGGAATGAACCTAGAGCCTTACCGATGATGGGCAAGCTGGTATATTACAAATATTTGTTTCATTTTCTAAATTTCTGGCAATAGATAAATATATATATGATTAATATACAAGATTATATATTACTTATATTAATTCACTTATATATCATTTATATTTTTAATACATACTGTTTGATATATTAATTTATTAATAATTCTTACAGATAATTATTTAAATGTAATTAAATGCACATTACTTATTTATCCTAGCACTTTAATATATTATTTATATTAATTGATTAACATATTATATATTTAATATATTACAAATATTTTAATGATTAATGTATTAATAATATTATTATATAATATCTAATGTGTATTATATATAAACACTATATACATTTATAATACACTACATGTAATTAATGTATTAATATATGTGATAGTCCAAGCCTTTTGTTATGGATAAGATGTGGTCCTTGTTCTCTCAATAGGTCCAGAGTGGAGGCAAGGAACAAGGCCATTGTCCTCAAAGATAGGATGTGTACACAGCTTGGATTATAGAGATCACTGGCTTTGTTTATCATGATTTTTTTACTAAATTAAATTTCAGGTTTCATATCCATGAAAGCCTGTTCTATGTCTTCTGTCATTGCATTCCTGCTTGGCTTGCATAGTAAGAAAAGATGCTTTTAAAACTCATGATAGGGATAGGAATTCCACAAGAACATCAGAGTCAACAAACCTATATCTTAGGGGACTCCCAGAGATTGAGCCACCATCCAAAGAGCAAACAAATGGTAGACCAATGGCCCCTCCTTATATGTAGCAGATGTACAGCTTGGTCTTTATGTGTATCCCCCAACAACTGGAGCAGTGGCTTACCCTGACTCTGTTGCCTGCCTGTAGATCTTGTTTCCCTAACCTGTTTGTCTTGTCTGGTCTCAATGGGAGAGGATGTGCCTAATGCTGCAGACTTGATATGTCAGAGGTTTGGGTGTGGGATACCCATAGAGACCACTCCCTTCTCAAAGATTAAAGGAAGAGGTGGGGAAAGAGGTCCTGAGAGAGAGAGAGAGAGAGAGAGAGAGAGAGAGAGAGAGAGAGAGAGAGACTGGGAAGAGAGGAGAGCTGTGATTGAGATGCAAGTGAATAAATGAATAATGGGGAAAATATCTAATTAAAAAACTCATGATAAATCAACTGTCATGGTGCTATAGAGATGGCTCAGTAGTTGAGTATAGACCTTGGTAGTAGGATCGATGATTTTTTGAATTTCCTCAGTTTCTGTTGTTATATCTCTCTTTTCATTTCTAACTGTGTTAATTTGGATACTGTCTCTGCGCCCTTTGGTTAGTCTGGCTAAGGGTTTATCTATCTTGTTGATTCTTCTCAAAGAACAAACTCCTGCTTTTGCTGATTATTTGCATGGTTGTCTGTTTCTACTTGTTTGATTTCAGCCCTGAGTTTGATGATTTCCTGTCTTCTACTCCTCCTGGGTGATTTAGCTTCTTTTTGTTTCAGGGCTTTCAGGTGTGCTATTAAGCTGGAGTATGCTCTCTCCAGTTTCTTTTTGGAGGCACACAGGGCTATGAGTTTTCCTCCTAGCACTACTTTCATTGCGTCCCATAAATTTCGGTATGTTGTGCCATCATTCTCATTAAATTCTAAAGTCTTTGATTTTTTTCTTTACTTCTTCCTTGAACAAGGTATCATTGAGTAGATTATTGTTGAGTCTCCATGTGTATGTGTACTTTCTGTTGTTTTTGTTGCTATTGAAGACCATTTTTACTCCATAGCGATCTGATAGGAAGCATGGGATTAGTTTGATCTTCTTATATTTTTTTGAGGTCTGTCTTAGAAATGCAAATCAAAACAACCCTGAGATTTTACCTCACACCAGTCAGAATGGCTAAGATTAAAAACTCAGGAGACAGCAGCTGTTGGTAAGGATGTGGAGAAAGAGGAACACTCCTCCACTGCTGGAGGGATTGCAAGCTGGCACAAGCACTCTGAAAATCAGTCTGGTGGTTCCTCAGAAAACTGGGCATGACACTTCCAGAGGACCCTGCTATACCACTCCTGGGTATATACCCAGAAGATTCCCTGGCATGCAATAAGAACACATGCTCCACTGTGTTCATAGCAGCCTTGTTTATAATAGCCAGATGTTGGAAATAACAAAGATGTCCCTCAGTGGAGGAATGGATACAGAAAATTTGGTATATTTACACAATGGAATACTACTCAGCAATTAAAAGCAATGAATTCATGAAATTCTTAGGCAATTGGTTGGAACTGGAAAATATCATACTAAGTGAGGTAACTCATTCACAAATGAACACACATGGAATGCAGTCACTGGTAAGTGGTTATTGGCCCAGAAGCTCTGAATACCCAAGATAGAATTCAGATATCAAATGATTCCCAAGAAGAAGGAAGGAGAGGGCCCTGGTCCTGGAGAAGTTTGATGCAGCATGGTAGGGGATTTCCAGAACAGAGGAGTAGGAGGGGGTTGATGGGGGAACTAGCAGAGGGAAGACTTATGGGACTTATGGGGAGAGGGGAACCGGGAAAGGGAAAATCATTTGGAATGTAAACAAAGAATATAGAAGATAATAATTATAAAAAAGACACTTATTACTCTTTTAGAGAAACCAGTTGGGTTATTTTCTGCAAACCCAGTACCTGGTTTGTCTGATGTGATGCCCTTTTCTGATCTCTGTTATATCATACATTTGTTTTCCACACATGCATATTTGCAAACAAAACACCCATACAATAAAATAAAAATATTTTAAAAAACCTATTGTTTTAATGTATTAATGCAGTGATTATGCTGATGGGAGCTGCCTTACTCTGTTTTACCCAATGATATGGATTGGTTACTCTCATAGTTCTGTATTTTCAGTCCATATTCTTCCCCATTTGAACAATTTAGCATAATGTATTGTAAGTGGTAATAAGACAGAGATAATACAGGCATTTCTAACCAGAATATATGTCTCTCTTCTCAGAGGAAAAAAATTGAATAATACCCCTTAAAGTAAGAGGGTTTCAGGGAAAGGACTTGTAGGAGAGGTGAAACTGCAGTCAAGACATAAACTTAAGTAATTAATTAATAAACTAAACAAAGAAAGAAGGTTTAACTTTTCCAAAGAATGATAATAGATATTTGAAAATATCAAGTACTGTTCTGGGCATGGAGTAACTGTACTTTTACAAAAGAGACTTAGAAAACTATAAATTATTCAAAGTGAAATTTTATGAACATTATTTATTTTAACACATTAATATATTATTTATAGTAATTGATTAACATATTATATATTAAATATATTACAAATATATTAATGATTAATGTGTTAATGTATTAATATTATATATCTAATGTGTATTTTATATAACCACTATAAACTTTGTAATACACTACATATAATTAATGCATTAATATATGTGATGGTCCTGGAAGTAACCTTTTTAGTGACTCTCTTGAAACAATAGAAAATTGGGAATGAGAATACACATTTCAGGCAAAATGCATGGCAGACATCAACAACCTTCACTGAGTTTCTGGATGATAGTCAGAGACTATAAATTTTTATTTTATTCACCAGTTATAATTGTCATCTCAAAGAATTACTATTGAAAACTCTCACTCTTTCTAATGTTTTCTGAACTCTCACTGGATGGATCAGCTCAGCTCCTCTAGCCCAAACTCCTCTCCTATTTGATGCATTCAAACTGGCTTCTCTTGGCTTCTGACTGAATTGTTCTTGGCCTCAAACTAACTCTGACAATCTTCTGGTTCCTTTTCCTCTGGTTTCAACTGTCTTTGTTGATTTGCCCTAAACTTCATGAACTCATTTGAACTCAGCTGCATTCCACTCACTGGAACTCAACTGAACTCAACAGAACTGACTGAACTGAACTCAATGAAGAAACTCATAAACAAATTCAACTCCATTGCATTGCATTCACTGCACAAAATCCTAAGTGACTGACTCTCCTTGTGTTGATCTGAAATAGCATCTTTTTCCTGTGTTATTCTAATGAGAGTTGGGCATATACTTTCATTGAGTTTTTCTGTCAAATCTTTTTCTGATTTGACTCCCGAATTTGGAAGTGAGGCTGCCATTTTCTCACTGGCAACTGAGAAGTCAGGCACAGCCACGAGCACAGTGAACACAGGAGTGGTGGAGCAGCTGGACTAGGGTCCCTCTGGGCTCCACTTGCACCAAGGAGCTGGGCAGTAGCACAGCACTCTGTGTCAAGGGAGACCTGGTCACACAGTGGTGAGCAGACAGGCTTGCAGATCCACAGGAGAGACAAGCACCAGCCAGATACAGCAGGACCAACTAACACCAGAGATAACCAGATGGAAAAAGGCGAACATAGGAAAGTTACCAACAGAAATCAAGGCAACATAGCACCATCTGAACCCAATTCTCCTACAACAAATCCTTGATACCCCAACACACAAAATAAGCAAGATTTTGATTTAAATTCACAGCTAATGATGCTAATAGGACTTTAAGAAGGACATAAATATCTCTCTTAAAGAAATACAGGAGAACACAAGTAAACAGGTAGGAGCCCTTAAGAATTACAGTAAAGTACAACAAAATAGGTAAAGGAATTGAACAAAACCATCCAGGATCTAAAAATGGAGGAAGAAACAATATAGAAATCATAAAGGGAAACAATTCTGGACATAGAAAACCTAGGAAAGAAGTCAAGTGTCATGGATGCAAGCATCGACAACAGAATACAAAAGATAGAAGATAGAATCTCAGATGCAGAAGAAACCATAGAAATTATTGACACAACAGTCAAATAAAATGCAAAGTGAAATATGCTACTAAACCAAGACATCCAGGAAATCCAGGACAAAATGAAAAGACCAAACCCAAGAATTATAGGTATAGAAGAGAGATTTCCAACTTAAAGGGCCAGTAAATGTCTTCAAAAAATTATAGAAGAAAACTTCCCTAATCTAAAGAAAGGAACATTCTAGAGATTCCTACAGAACTCCAAATAGATTGGACCAGAGAAGAAATTCTTCCTTTCACATAATAATTAAAACACCAAATGCACTAAACAAAGAAAGAATATTAAAAGCAGTAAGGGAAAAATATCAAGGAATATATAAAGGCAGACTTATCAGAATTACATCAGACTTCTCTCCAAAAAGAGACTATAAAAGACAGAAGATCCTGGGCAAATCTCATGCAGACCCTAAGGAAACATAAATTCCAAACAAATCTACTCTACATAGAAAAACTCAATTACCATAGATGGAGAACCAAGGAATTCAATGACAAAAACAAATTTAAACAATACCTTTCCACAAATTCAGCCCTTCAAAGGATAATGAATGGAAAACAACAACAAAAGGAGGGAAAGTACACATTAGAAAAAGCAAGAAACTAATCTTCTTTTAACATACCAAAAAGAAGAGAATCACACAAACATAACTCCACCTCTAATAACAAAAATAATAGGAATCAACAATCACTTCTCCTTAATATCTCTTAATATCAATGGACTCAATTCTCCTGCCGGGAGCCAGCCTCAGCAGGCTTGTTTCCTCTTGGTCCTTCTTGAGGCAGCAGAAGGGGAAAAGCGTCGGCGGGGGTAAAACTCTGTCTTACGAAAAGTTTAGGGTTTCTATATAATAAAAAGATCACCTATCAAGTCTAGATTACTATGCTAATGTAGTCGACTTGTCTCCTGTAATCCTCCAGGGCCAGCAATTGGAGCTACTGGCATTTAGCACCTCTTCCTCAAACTGCTAGAGATTAAGTGAACTGCCTTTGTACTATCTCCACAGGAAACTGCAGGGCTCTAACTTTTAGCCTACTAGTCAGGAGTCGCAGGGGGAAAGATGGGACACTTAAAGAAGTGTTTAAGAAGTTTATTGCCAAGTCCTAGAGAGTTTCCTATGAAAACTATTTTAAAGGGAATAGCAGAAAGATCTCTAAGTGGAGAAAAGGAAACATTCTTCTAAGTGGGAAAAGTGAGAGAGATAGAGAGAGAGGATCAAGAGAAAGAAACAAAAAAGTGCCCCTCTCCCTTGTCCTCAATACTTATACATCTTTTAGGATACATGATCACATGTTACAAAGTTCATCACAAGTTCACACAAAATACCAAATCGTAAATTGAAATAGAAGTTTACAACAGAGAATGTTTACATGTGTATCCATTAGGAGTAATTATCTAGATAGTAACATCTATCATTTGTCTTCTCTACAGGTTCAGAGAAAGTTTAAAACCATAACTAAGTTATAGGTGAAGTTTTGTATAGATAAACCCGATCAGTATTTTATCTTCTGTCCTAGCACCTATAATAAATCACTAGTTCCCTTTTAATGACCTTTGGTTAATTGTTTTACAACCTCTTGGAATGTGCTCTGAGTAGGAGAAAGTCTGGTTGTCATCTAAGAGCAATTAATTTGTGACACTTGGGAGACTGGCAGAGTTCTCATTGCAGTTTGGATATAGAAGGGATCTAGTAGCAGTCCCATTAAAAAATTAGTAATCACAGATATAATTTTAGGAATTCTTATAGGATCATCATTAAAACTTAAGTCATCTATTTGTCTACATAGCATCACTATAAGACAGTACATCTTTGTGGATCTGCAAGGATCTGCTGCAAAGGAATGTGCTATTACTTATTGATTATTATAAATGTATAAAAATAACAGGAGAAGCATATAAATAGCAGGACTCTTTCCTGAAATTAGTCCCCCACAGCCTTGCTGAATGGGGGCTCACCTGTCGCAGACTATATTATAATCCAAGGCAGGCATTTCAGGATGATCATCTGCTAGTATATTAGCTTGTCCCATTATGGCTCCTGACATTCTCCAATAAAAAGACATGGGCTAACATACTAGATACATAAGCAGGACACACCATTTTGCTTTATATAGGAAACTCGCCTCAGGAAGAAAGACAGACACAACCTCAGAGTAAAAGGCTAGAAAACAATTTTCCAAGCAAATTCTGCCAAGAAACATGGTGGTGTAACCGTTCTTATATTGAATAAAATCAACTTTCAACCTAAAGTAATCAAAAAATAAGAAAGGATATTTCATACTCATCAAAGGAAAAATCTACTAAGATGAACTCACAATTCTGAAAATATGTGCTAAAAATAAAAGAGCACCATTATTAATAAAAAAAAACTTTACTAAAGTCCAAAGCATACATTGGACCCCAAACAATAATACTGGAAGACTTCAACACAGCACTCTTATCAATGGACAGATCAGGGAAACACAAACTAAACAGAGAAACAGTGAAACTAACCGAAGTTATGAACCAAAGGGATTTAACAGATATCTATAAAACATTTTATCCTAAAATAAAAGAATATACCTTCTTCTCAGCACCTCATGGTACCTTCTCCAAAATTGACCATATAGTCAGTCACAAAACAGACCTTAGCAGATATAAGAAGATTGAAATAATTCTATGCATCCTATCAGATCAATATGGATTAAGGCAGGTCTTCAATAACAAAGAAAAATAAACAGAAAACCAAAATAAACATAGAAATTAAACAGCATTCTACTCAATGATAACTTGGTCAAGGAAGAAATAAAGAAAGAAATTAAAGACTTTTTAGAATTTAATAAAAATGAAGGCACAATATACCTAACCTTGTGGGACAAAATGAAAGCAGTGCTAAGAGGAAAACTCATAGCACTAAGTGCCTCCAAAGATGCTGGAAAGAGCATACACTAAGAGCTTAACAGGACAGCTGAAGGCTCTAGAACAAAAAGAAGCAAATACACCCAAGAGGAGTAGACAGCAGGAAATAATCAAACTCAGGGCTGAAATCAATTAAATAGAAACAAAAAAGAACTATACAAATAATCAACCAAACCAGGAGCTGGTTCTTTGAAAAAGCCAACAAGATAGATAAACCCTTAGCCAACCTAACCTGAGGGGATAGAGACAGTATCCAAACCAGCAAAATCAGAAATGAAAAGGGAGTCATAACAAGAGATACTGAGGAAATAAAAAAAAATCATCAGATCCGACTACAAAATCCATTAATCCAAAAAGTAGAAAATCTAGAGAAAACAGAAAATTTTCTAGACCTATACCAGGTACTAAAGTTAAAGCAGGATCAGATAAATGATCTGAACGATCCCAAAACCCCTAAAGAAATAGAAGTCATTAAAAGTCTCCCAACTAGACTCCCCGCAGCCACCACCATCTTCGTGGCTGCTTGGACAGAGCAGGCAGAATCAGGTACCCAAGATATCCCGAGTTTAAGACCTCTGGGGACACAGGCCTCCAGGCAGCAATTTGTAAGCTGGAGCCAGGCAGAGCAGCTGTTCCAGTGTCCTAGGCAGGTGCGGGTTCTGTGCCCTGAGGGGGACCCTGCACTCCCTGCAGCCACCGCCATCTTTGCTGCTACTTGGATCAAGCAGGCAGAACCAGGTACCCAAGATATCCGAGTTTAAGATCTCTGGGGACTCAGGTCATCAGGCAGGGACCTGCACACAGGTTCTGAGCAGAGAGGTGGTTCATCTGTGTGCCAGCCAGGTCTGGGTCTTGTGACAGGCAGGGTTGTCAGCACTTCAAGGGCTCTCAGCCATCATCTTCACACCCTGACAGAGCAGACAAGCAGCACCAGGTCCACAGAGACAACCAAATATAAAACTGCTTGAGCAAGATACACCAGGGGTCCAACAGCACCCAAGAGGAGGGCAGCACATCAGCAATCTGTGCCAGGGGAAACACAGTTATCCAGTGGTGGAGAGATAACCTTACAAGGCCACAGGAGGTTCAAGCATCAGCCAGAATACAAGAACAACTAACACCAGAAATAACCAGATGGCAAAAGGCAAAAGTAGGAACATTACTAACAGAAATCAAGGCAATATGGCAGCATCCGAACCCAGTTCCCTGACAGCAATAAGTCTTGGATACCTCAACACACCAGAAAAACAAGATTCAGATCTAAAATCACTGGTCAGGATGCTGTTAGAGGAACACATAAATAAATCTCTTAAGGAAATACAGGAGAAAATGGATCAAAAGTTAGAAGCCCTCACAAGGCAAACACAAAACTCACTTAAAGAAATTCAGGAGAATATGGATCAAAAAGTAGAAGCCAATAAGGAGGAAATACAAAAATCACGTAAAGAAATATATGAGAACGTGGGTCAACAAGTAGAAGTCATGAAAGAGGAAACACAAAAATCAAAGACTTACATGAAAACACTAAGAAGCAAGTGAAAGATCTGAGGAAAAGCATCCAGAATCTAAAAATAGAAAAAGAAACAACTAAGAAATCACAAAGGGAGACAACTTTGGAGATAGAAAAACTTGGGAAGAAATCAGGGACCATAGATGCAAATATCAACAATAGACTACAAGAGATAAAAGAAAGCATCTCAGATGCTGAAGATACCATAGGAACCGAGGACTCAACAATTAAAGAAAATGCAAAATGCAAAAAGCTTGTAAACCAAAACATTCAGGAAATCCAGGACACAATGAGAAGACCAAACCTAAGAATTATAGGCATAGACGAGAGGGAAGATATACAACTTAAAGGCCCAGTAAATATCTTCTACAAAATTATGGAAGAAAACTTCCCCAACCTAAAGGGAGAGATGCCCATGAATATACAAGAAGCCTACAGAACTCAAAAAAGACTGGACCAGAACAGAAATACCTCCTGTCACATAATAATCAAAACCCCAAACATACTAAACTAATAAAGAATATTAAAGGCAGTAAGAGAAAAAGGCCAAGTAACGTATAAAGGAAGACCTATCAGAATTACATCAGACTTCTCACCTGAGATCATGAAAGCTAGAAGATCCTGGGCAGATATCATGCAAACTCTAAGAGAACACAAACTTCAGCCAAAACTACTTTACCTGAGACTATGAAAGCAAGAAGATCCTGGGCAGATATCATGCAGACTCTAAGAGAACACAAATTTCGGGCAAAACTACTATACCCAGCAAAACTCTCAATCACCATAGAAGGGGAAACCAAGGTATTCCATGACAAAACCAAATTTGCACGATATCTATCCATAAACCCAGCCCTACAAAGGATAATAGGGGAAAACATCAACACAAGGAGGGAAATTATACCCCAGAAGAAGCAAGATAGAAACCTCCTCTCATCAAACCCAAAAGAAAATAACCACTGAAATATAAAAAATCATTTCAAAATTGTAAGGAAGTAATAATTGCTATTCCTTAATATCTCTTAACATCAATGGACTCAATTCCCCAATAAAAAGACATAGATTAACAGACTGGATATGGAAATAGGACCATATATTTTGCTGCATACAGGCCACACATCTCAGTGTCAAAGACAAACACTGCCTTAGAGTAAAAGGCTAGAAGACAATTTTACAAGCACATGGTCTCAGGAAACAAGTTGGAGTAGCCATTCTAATATCAGATAAAATTGACTTTCAACCTAAAGTCATCAAAAGAGACAGGGAAAGTCACTTCTTTCTGGTCAAAGGGAAAATCCACCAAGAAGAACTCTCAATACTGAACATCCATGCTCCAAATTCAAGGGCACCCTCATCCATAAAAGAAAGTTTACTAAAGCACATATTGCACGTAACAAAATAATTGTAGGTGATGTCAACACTCCACTGTCCTCAATGGACCAATCAGGAAACCAGAAACTAAACAGGGACACATTGAAACTAATTGAGCATTGGACCAAATGGATTGAATGGATATATATAGAACATATCATTCTAAAGCAAAAGAATATACCTTTTTCTCAGTACAGCATGGCACATTCTCCAAAATTGATCAAATAATTGGTTGCAAGACAGACATAAACAAATATAAGAAGAAGAATCTAATCCCATGCCTCCTATCAGATTACTATGGAGTAAAAGTGATCTTCAATAGCAAGAAAAACAACAGAAAGCCCACATATGCATGGAAACTGAACAATGCTCTACTCAATGACACCTTGGTCAAGGAAGAAATAAAGAAAGAAGTCAAAGACTTTTTAGAATTCAATGAAAATGAAGGTACAATCTACCCAAATCTATGGGACACAATGAAAGCAGTGCTAAGAGGAAAGCTCATAGCCCTGAGTGCCTCCAAAAAGAATCTGGAGAGATCATACACTAGCTGCTTCACAGCACATCTGGAAAACCTTGGAATAAAAAGAAGCTAGTTCACCGAGGAGGAGTAGAAGACAGGAAATCATCAAACTAAGGGCTGAAATCAATCAAGTAGAATCAAAGAGAACCATACAAAGAATCAACAAAACCAGGAGCTGGTTCTTTGAGAAAATCAAAAAGATAGATAAACCCTGAGCCAGACTAACCAATGGGCAAAGACACAGTATCTAAATTAACAAAATTAGAAATGAATAGGGGGATATAACCACAGAAACTGAGGAAATTCAAAAAATCATCAGATCCTACTACAAAAGCCTATACTCAACACAACTGGAGAATCTCCAGGAAATGGACAATTTCCTAGACAGATACCAAATACAAAAATTAAATCAGGATCAATTAGATCAGCTAAACAGTCCCATAACCCCCAGAGAAATAGAAGGGTTTACAGAAAGTCTTCCAACCAAAAAAAGTACAGGACCAGATGGTTTTAGGGCAGAATTCTATCAGAACTTCAAAGAAGACCTAATACCAGTACTCTTCAAACTATTCCACAAAATAGAAACAGAAGGAACACTGCCAAACTCATTCTACAAAGCCACAATTATGCTGATACCAAAACCACACAATGATCCAACAAAGAAAGAGAACTACAGGGCATCTTTCCTTATGGATATTGATGCTAAAATACTAAATAAAATTCTTGCAACAGAATCCAGGAGCACATCAAAATAATCATTCACCATGATCAAGTAGGCTTTATTCTAGGGATGCAGGGGTGGTTCAATATACGGAAATCCATCATTGTATTCCACTACATAAACAAACTAAAAAAAAAATAGTCATCTCATTAGATGCTGACAAACATTTGACAAAAATCAGCATCCTTTCATGCTAAAAGACCTGGAAAGAACAGGAATTCAAGGCCCACACCAAAACATAGTCAAAGCAATCTACAGCAAACCAGTAGCCAACATCAAAATAGATGGAGAGAAAATTGAAGCAATCCCACTAAAATCAGGGACTAGACAAGGCTGCCCTCTCACTCTATATCTTTTCAATATAGTACTTGAAGTTCTAGCCAGAGAAATTAGACAACATAAGGAAGTCAAAGGGATACAAATTGGAAAGGAAGAAGTCAAACTATCATTATTTGCAAATGATATGATAGTATACATATGTGATCCAATAAACTCCACCAGAGAACTCCTACAGCTGATAAACGACTTCAGCAAAGTGCCTGGTTATAAAATCAACTCAAGCAAATCAGTAGCCTTTTTGTACTCAAAGGACAAGCAGGCTGAGAAAGAAGTTAGGAAAATAACACCCTTCACAATAGCCACAAACAACATAAAGTATCTTGGGGTGATTCTAACCAAACAAGTGAAAGATCTGTATGACAGGAATTTCAATTCCTTGAAGCAAGAAATCAAAGAAGAACTCAGAAGATGGAAAAATTATTTCATGCTCTTGGATTGGCAGGATCGATATAGTAAAAACGGCCATCTTGCCAAAAGCAATCTACATATTCAATGCAATCCACATCAAAATCCCAAATCAATTCTTTGTATACCCAGAAAGAGCAATTCTCAAATTCATCTGGAGTAACAAAAGACCCAGGATAGCTAAAACTATTCTCAACAATAAAAGTACTTCTGGGGGAATCAATATCCCTGACCTCAAGCAGTACTACAGAGCAATTGTGTTAAAAACTGCATGGTATTGGTACAGCTACAGGCAAGTAGTTCAATGCAATAGAACTGAATACCCAGAAGTGAACCCACAGAGCTATGGTCACTTGATCTTTGATAAAGGAGCTACAACCATCCAGTGGAAAAAAGATAACCTTTTCAACAAATGGTGCTGGTTCAACTGGAGGTCAACATGCAGAAGAATGTGAATTGACCCACTCTTATCTCCTTGTACTAAGATCAACTCCAAGTGGATCAAGGACCTCCATATCAAACCAGACACACTGAAACTAATAGAAAATAAATTGGGGAAGACGCTGGAGAACACCAATAGCTTATACTCTAAGATCAAGAATTGACAAATGGGACCTCATAAAATTACAAAGTTTCTGTAAGGCAAAGCACACTGTCAGAAAGACAAAATGGCAACCAACAAATTGGGAAAAGACCTTCACCAACCTCAAATCCTACAGAGGGCTGATATCCAAAGAACTCAAGAAGTTAGACCCCAAAGAACCAAATAACTCTATTAAAAAATGGGGTACAGAGCTAAACAAAGAATTTTCACCTGAAGAAATTCAGATGGCTGAGAAGCACCTTAAGAGATGTTCAACATCATTAGTCATCAGGGAAATGCAAATCAAAACAACCCTGAGATTCCACCTCACACCAGTCAGAATGGCTAAGATTAAAAACTCAAGAGACAACAGGTGTTGGTGAGGATGTGGAGAATGAGGAACACTCCTCCACTCCTGGTGGGATTGCAAGATGGTACAACTGCTCTGGAAATCAGTCTGGGAATTCCTCAGAAAATTGGGCATGACACTTCCAGAGGACCCTGTCATACCACTCCTGGGCATATACCCAGAGGATTCCCTTGCATGCAATAAAGACACATGTTCCACTATGTTCATAGCAGCCTTATTTATAATATCCAGAAGTTGGAAGGAGCCCAGATGTCCCTCAAAGGAGGAATGAATACAGAAAATGTGGTATATTTATACAATGGAATATTACTCAGCAATTAAAAATAATGAATTCATGCAATTTGTAGGCAAATGGATGGATCTGGAAAATATCATCCTAAGTGAGTTAACCCAATCACAAAAGAATACACATGAATTGCACTCACTGATAAGTGGATATTAATGACCCTAGAAGCTCTGAATACTCAAGGCACTATTAGCAAATCAAAAGATTCCCAAGAAGAAGGAAGGAGAAGACCTTGGTCCTGAAAAGACTGGATCAAGTTTTATAGGAGAATACCAGAATAGAGAAATGGTGAGGGCTTATTCGGGAATAGGTGGTAGAGGAAGGAAGAGGACTAATGGGACATATGGTGAGGGGGAAACTGGGAAAGGGGAAAGTCTTTGGAATGTATACAAAGAATATGGAAAATAATTTTTTTAAAAAAAAGTCTCCCAACTCAATAAAAGCCCAGGGCCAGATGGGTTCCTTGCAGAGTTCTATCAGACCTTCAAAGAAGACCTAATAGCAATACATTCCAACCTATTCTACAAAATAGAATCAGAAGGAACACTACCCAATTCGTTTTTTGAAGCCACAGTTACTATGAAACCTAAACCACACAATAACTCAACAAAGAAAGAGAACTGTAGACCAATTTCCCTTATGAATATCAATTCAATAATACTCAATAAAATTATTGCCAAACAAATCCAGGAACACAGCAAAATGACCATCCACCATGATCAAGTAGGCTTCATCTCAGTCATGCAGGAATGATTCAGTATGAAGAAATCCATCATTGTAATCCACTATATAAAGAAACTCAAGGAATGAACTATATGATCATTTCATTAGATGCTGAGAAATCATATGACAAAAACTAACACCTGTTCATGATAAAAGTCTTAGAAAGATAAGGAATTCAAGGCCCATTTCTAAACATTGTAAAAGCAATATACAGCAAACAAGTAGCCAACATCAAACTAAATAAAGAGGAACTTGAAGCAATATCACTGAAATCAGGGATGAGACAAGGCTGTCCACTCCCTCCCTACCTGGTCAATAATCAAATAACTAGCCAGAGCAATTAGACAACAAAAGGAGGTCAAATGGATTCAAATTGGAAAGGAAAAAGTCAAAGTATCACTATTTGCAGATGGTATCATAGTATACTTATGTGTCCCCAAAAATTCCACCAGAGAACCCCTAAAGATGATAAACTACTTCAGGAAAGTGGCTGGATATAAAATTAACTCAAACAAATCAGTAGCCTTCCTATACTCAAAGGATAAACAGGCTGAGAATGAAATTAGGGAAATGCCACCATTCACAATAGTCACAAATAATATAAAATGCCTTGGTGTGACTCTAACAAAGCAAGTGAAAGATCTATATGACAAGAACTTCAAGTCTCTGAAGCAATTGAAGATTACAGAAGATGGAAAGATCTCCCATGCTAATGGATTGGCAGGGCTAATATAGTAAAAATGACCATCTTGCCTAAAGCAATCAATACAATCCTCATCAAAATTCCAACTCAATTCTTCCTGGAGTTAGAAAGAGCAATTTCCAAATTTATCTGGAATAACAAAAAACCCAGGATAGCAAAAACTCTTCTCAAAAAAACAAACAAACAAACAAACAAAAACCAACAACTTCTGGTGAAATCACCACCCCTGACCTCAAGCAATACTACAGAACAATAGTGATTAAAAAGTGCATGGTATAGGTACAGTGACAGGTAGGTAGATCAATGGAATAGAATTGAAGGCCTAGAAATGAGCCCTCATACCTATGGTCACTTGATCTTTGACCAAGGAGCTAAAACCATCCAGTGGAAAAAAGACAACATTTACAAAAAATGATGCTGGGTAAATTGGCAGTCAACATGTGATTGCCATCCCTGAAAATGGATGCAAATCGATCCATTCTTATCTCCCTATACAAAGCTGAAGTCCAAGTGGATCAATGACCTCCACATAAAACCAAATACACTGAATCTAAAATAAGAGAACGTGAGTATGAACCTGAAGCACATGGGAAGAAGAGAAAATTTCCAAAATAGAACACCAATAACTTTTCCTCTAAGATCCAGAATTGACAAATGGGACCTCATAAAATTTCAAAGTTTTTGTACAGCAAAGGACAATGTGATTAGGACAAAATGGCAACCAACAGATTGGGAAAAGATCTTTACCAATCCTACATCCAATATAGAAACAATATCTAATATATTCAAAGAACTCAAGAAGTTAGATTCCAGAGATCCAAATAACCCTTTTAAAAATGGGATACAAAGTTAAGGAATTCTCAACCGAGGAATACCAGAGGGCTGAGAAACACCTAAAGAAATGTTCAACATCCTTAATCATCAGGGAAATGCAAATCAAAACAACCCAGAGATTCCACCTCACACCAGTCAGAATGGCCAAGATCAAAAACTCTGGGGACAGCAAATGCTGGAGAGGATGTGGAAAAAGAGGAACACTCTTTCAATGCTTGTGGGATTGCAAGCTGGTTAAACTACTCTAGAAATCAGTTCAGTGGTTCCTCAGAAAATTGGACATAGTACTTCCTGAGGACCCAGTTATACCACTGCTGGTTATATACCCAGAAGATGCTCCAACATGCAATAAGGACACATACCCCACTATGTTCATAGCAGCCTTATTTCTAATATTCAGAAGCAGGAAAGTAACCAGATGTCCCTCAACAGAAGAATGGATACTGAAAATGTAGTACATTTACACAATGGAGTACTACTCAGCTATTAAAAACAATGACTTCATGAAATTCTTTTTTTTCTTCTGTTTTTTTTTATTGTATATATTCTATATTTACAATTCATTTCCCTTTTTCTGGTTCCCCACCCCCAAAGGTCTCACATGTCCTTTTCCCTCCCCCTGCTCCTGCATCCACCCCTCCCACTTTACTGTTCTTGTACTCTCCCACAATGATGTTTTGGTCCATTCTAGCACCAGTGTCCACTCCTTGCTTCTTGTGAGACATCACTTGATATGTGATTTGTGTCTTTGGTGTTCCAAGCTTCTAGGCTAATATCCACTTATCAGTGACTGTATACCATGGGTATTCTTTTGAGACTGGGTCACCTCACTTAGTATGACATTCTCCATCCATTTCTCTAAGAATTTCATGAATTCATTGTTTCTAATGGCTGAATAGTATTCCTTTGTGTATATATACCACATTTTTTGTATCCATTCCTCTGTTGAGGGACATCTGGGTTCTTTCCAGCTTCTGGCTATTATATATAAGGCTGCTATGAACATAGTGGAGCATGTATCCTTATTGCATGCTGGTGAATCATCTGGGTATATTCCCAGGAGTGGTATGGCTGGGTCCTCCGGAAGTATCACGCCCAGTTTTCTGAGGAACCGCCATACTGATTTCCAGAGTGGTTGTACCAGCTTGCATTCCCACCAGCAGTGGAGGAGTGTTCCTCTTTCTCCACATCCTCGCCAACACCTGATGTCTTCTGAGTTTTTAATCTTAGCCATTCTGACTGGTGTGAGGTGAAATCTCAGGGTTGTTTTAATTTGCATTTCCCTAATGACTAGTGATGTTGAACATTTTTTAAGGTGTTTCTCAGCCATCCGAATTTCTTCAGGTAAAAAGTCTCTGTTTAGCTCTGTACCCCATTTTTGGATAGGGTTATTTGGTTTTCTGGGGTCTAACCTCTTGAGTTCTTTGTATACATTGGAGATTAGCCCTCTGTCGGATGTAGGGTTGGTGAAGATTTTTTCCCAATTTGTTGGTTGCTGATTTATCCTTTTGACATTGTCTTTTGCCTTACAGAAACTTTGTAGTTTTATGAGGTCCCATTTGTCTATTCTTGTTCTTAGAGTATAAGCAATTGGTGTTCTGTTCAGGAATTTTTCCCCTGAGCCGATGTCTTCAAGGGTCTTCCCCAGTTTCTTTTCTATTAGTTTTAGTGTGTCTGGTTTTATGTGGAGGTCCTTGATCCACTTGGAGTTGAGTTTAGTGCAAGGAGATAAGAGTGGATCAATTCTCATTCTTCTGCATGTTGACCTCCAGTTGAGCCAGCACCATCTGTTGAAAAGGCTATCTTTTTTCCACTGGATGTTTTCAGCTCCTTTGTCGAAGATCAATTGGCCATAGATGTGTGGGTTCAATTCTGGGTCTTCGATCCTATTCCATTGATCTGCTTCCCTGTCACTGAACCAATACCATGCAGTTTTTAATATCACTGCTCTGTAATATTGCTTGAGGTCCGGGATATTGATTCCCCCAGAAGTTCTTTTGCTGTTGATGATAGTTTTAGCTATCCTGGGTTTTCTGTTATTCCAGATGAATTTGAGAATTGCTCTTTCTAGCTCTATGAAGAACTGAGATGGGATTTTGATGGGGATTGCATTGAATCTGTATATTGCTTTGGGCAAGATTGCCATTTTGACTATATTAGTCCTGCCAACCCACGAGAATGGAAGATTTTCCCATTTTCTGATGTCTTCTTTAATTTCCCTCTTCAGAGACCTGAAGTTTTTGTCGTATAAATCTTTCACATGTTTGGTTAGCGTCACTCCAAGATACTTTATATCATTTGTGGCTATTGTGAAGGGTGTCATTTCCCTAATTTCTTTCTCGGCCTGCTTATCCTTCGCGTATAGGAAGGCTACTGATTTACTTGAGTTGATTTTATAGCCAGCCACTTTGCTGAAGTTGTTTATCAGTTGCAGGAGTTCTCTGGTGGAGGTTTTTGGGTCACTTAAGTAAACTATCATATCATCTGCAAATAGTAATAGTTTGACTTCTTCCTTTCCGATTTGTATCCCTTTGACTTCCCTCTGTTGTCGAATTGCTCTAGCTAGTACCTCAAGTACTATATTGAAGAGATATGGCGAGAGGGGACAGCCTTGTCTAGTCCCTGATTTTAGAGGGATTGCTTCGAGTTTTTCTCCGTTTACCTTGATGTTGGCTACTGGTCTGCTGTATATTGCTTTTACTATGTTTAGATATGGGCCTTGAATTCCTGTTCTTTCTAGGACCTTTAGCATGAAAGGATGCTGAATTTTGTCAAATGCTTTTTCAGCATCCAATGAGATGACCATGTGGTTTTTTTCTTTGAGTTTGTTTATGTAGTGGATTACGTTGATGGATTTCCGTATATTGAACCATCCCTGCATCCCTGGGATGAAGCCAACTTGATCATGGTGAATGATCGTTTTGATGTATTCTTGGATTCGGTTGGCAAGTATTTTGTTTAGTATTTTTGCATCGATATTCATAAGAGAAATTGGCCTGTAGTTCTCTTTCTTAGTTGGATCTTTGTGTGGTTTTGATATCAGGGTAATTGTGGCTTCATAGAATGAGTTGGGTAGTGTTCCTTCTGTTTCTATTTTGTGGAATAATTTGAAGAGTATTGGTATCAGGGCTTCTTTGAAGGTCTGATAGAATTCTGCACTAAAACCGTCTGGTCCTGTGCTCTTTTTGGTTGGAAGACTGTCTATGACCCCTTCTATTTCTTTAGGGGTTATAGGTCTGTTTAGAAGATCTATTTGATCCTGGTTTAATTTTGGTATTTGGTAACTGTCGAGGAAATTGTCCATTTCCTCCAGATTCTCCAGTTGTGTTGAGTATAGGTTTTTGTAGTAGGATCTGATGATTTTTTGAATTTCCTCAGTTTCTGTTGTTATATCTCCCTTTTCATTTCTAATTTTGTTAATTTGAATACTGTCTCTGTGCCCTTTAGTAAGTCTGGCTAGGGGTTTATCTATCTTGTTGATCTTCTCAAAGAACCAGCTCCTGGTTTTGTTGATTCTTTGTATGGTTCTCTTTGTTTCAACTTGATTGATTTCAGCCCTGAGTTTGATGATTTCCTGTCTTCTACTCCTCCTGGGTGAAATTGCTTCTTTTTGTTCCAGAGCTTTCAAGTGCGCCATTAAGTTGCTAGTATATGCTCTCTCCTGTTTCTTGTTGGAGACACTCAGGGCTATGAGTTTTCCTCTAAGCACTGCTTTCATTGTGTCCCATAGATTTGGGTATGTTGTGCCTTCATTTTCATTAAGTTCTAAGAATTCTTTGATTTCTTTCTTTATTTCTTCCTGGACTAAGGTATCATTGAGTAGAATATTGTTCAGCCTCCAAGCGTATGGGGATTTTCTGTTGTTTTTGTTGCTATTGAAGAACACTCTTACTCCATGGTGATCTGATAAGAGGTATGGGATTAGTTCGATCTTTTTATATTTGTTGAGATCTGTCTTGTGTCCAATTATATGGTCGATTTTGGAGAAGGTACCATGAGGGGCTGAGAAAAAGGTATAGTCTTTTGCTTTAGGGTGAAATGTTCTATATATATCTGTTAAATCCAATTGCTCCAAAGTTTCGATGAGTTTGTCCGTGTCTCTGTTTAGTTTCTGTTTTCCTGGTCCGTCCACTGTAGATAGTGGAGTATTGAGGTCCCCCACAATCATTGTGTTAGGTGCAATGTGTGCTTTGAGCTTTAGTAAGGTTTCTTTTACAAATGAGGGTGCCCTTACATTTGGAGCGTAGACGTTTAGAATTGTGAGTTCCTCTTGGTGGATTCTTCCTTTGACTAGCAGGAAGTGACCTTCTGTGTCTCTTTTGATGACTTTGGGTTGAAAGTCAATTTTATCTGATATTAAAATGGCTACTCCAGCTTGCTTCCTGTGACCATTTGCTTGCAAAATTGTCTTCCATCCTTTTACTCTAAGGTAGTGTTTGTCTTTGACTCTGAGGTGTGTTTCCTGTAAGCAGCAAAATGTAGGGTCCTGTTTCCATATCCAGTCTGTTAGTCTATGTCTTTTTATTGGGAAGTTGAGTCCATTGATGTTAAAAGATATTAAGGAATAGAGATTATTACTTCCTGATATTTTTGATGTTATTTTTGTTTTTGAGTAGTTATCTTCCTTTGAGTTTGATGGAAGAAGTTTACTGTCTTGCTTTTTCTTGGGTGCCATTTCCTTCCTTGTGTTGGAGTTTTCCTCCTATTATCCTTTGTAGAGCTGGGTTAGTGGAAAGATATTGTGTAAATTTGGTCGTGTCATGGAATATTTTGATTTCTCCATCTATATTGATTGAGAGTTTTGCTGGGTATAGTAGTCTTGGCTGACATTTGTTTTCTCTTAGGGTCTGCATGAGGTCTGCCCAGGATCTTCTAGCTTTCATGGTTTCTGGAGAGAAGTCTGGTGTGATTCTGATAGGTCTTCCTTTATATGTTACTTGGCCCTTTTCTCTTACTGCCTTTAATATTCTTTCTTTGTTTAGTACATTTGGGGTTTTGATTATTATGTGACGGGAGGTGTTTCTGTTCTGGTCCAGTCTGTTTGGAGTTCTGTAGGCTTCTTGTATATTCATGGGCATCTCTCTCTTTAAGTTAGGAAAGTTTTCTTTCATAATTTTGTTAAAGATATTTGCTGGTCCTTTAAGTTGTAGATCTTCACTCTCATCTATCCCTATAATCCTTAGGTTTGGTCTTCTCATTGTGTCCTGGATTTCCTGGATGTTTTGGGTTACAAGCCTTTTGGATTTTGCATTTTCTTTGACTGTGGAGTCAATGGTTACTATGTTATCTTCAGCATCAGAGATTCTTATTTCTATCTCTTGTATTCTGTTGTTTATGTTTGCATCTACGACCCCTGATTTTTTCCCAAGGTTTTCTATCTCCAAGGTTGCCTCCTTTTGTGATTTCTTAGTTGTTTCTACCTCCGTGTTCAGATCTTGGATGGTTTTGCTCAGTTCCATCATTTGTTTGTTTGTGTTTTCATGTAATTCTTTAATATATTTTTGTGCTCCCTCTTTCATGACTTCTGCCTGTTGTTTCAAGTTCTCCTGCATTTCTTTAACTGACTTTCTCATTTCCTCTTTATTGGTTTCTGTCTGATGGCCCATATTCTCCTGGAGTTCTTTAAGTGTTTTTTGTGTTTGGATTGTAAGAGCTTCTACCCTATTGATGTTCCCCTGCATTTCTTTAAGAGATTTGTTTATGTCTTTTTTGTGTTCCTCTAGGAGCATCATGACCTGTGCTTTTATATCTAACTCTTGTTTTTCTGGTGTGCTGGGGTATCCTGGACTTGCTGTGGTTGGCGAATTGGGTTCAGATGGTGCCATATTGCCTTGATTTCTGTTAATAACGTTCCTACGTTTGCCTTTTGCCATCTCTTTATCTCTGGCGTTAGTTGGTCTTATTGTAGATGGCGCCCTGCTGAAAGCACAGCAAGCCTGTCCCCAGGAGACAGATCCCTTCTGGCAGCTTGTCTGTTCTGGACTATGCTCGCTCTGAGTCCCGGCCCCTGACTCCAGCTGCTAGAGTTCCGAGCTGTGCCCCAAGGCGGCCCGGTGGCCCCTCGCTGCTAGTCCCCTCAGAGAGCTGGTCCCGGCCGGTAGTCTGCACCCATAGCTGAGCTTTCTGTGCCCGGATCACCTGCAGAGCTAAGCTAAGCTATAACTCTGGCCATGCACCTGATTCCAGCTGCTCACTGCGTCCAGTGTGCCTGCTGTTTGCGCACGGGGGTCTGGGGCAAGATGGCTGCCCCAGCTGAAGGCACTGGGTGACCTTGGTTGAGCTGCTGGTACCTGGCTCTGCTGCTCCCTTCTGGCTGCGTTGTCTGTGCTGGACTATGCTCGCTCTGAGTCCAGGCCCCTGACTCCAGCTGCTAGAGTTCCGAGCTGTGCCCTGAGGCGGCCGGTGGCCTCTTGCTGCTAGTCCGCTCAGAGAGCTGGTCCCGGTCGGCCGGTAGTCTGCACCCGCAGCTGAGCTTTCTGTGCCCCGATCTCCTGCAGAGCTAAGCTAAGCTATAACTCTGGCCACGCACCTGATTCCAGCTGCTCACTGCGTCCAGTGTGCCCGCTGTTTGCGCGCGGGGGTCTGGGGCAAGATCGACTTCATGAAATTCTTAGGCAAATGGATGGAACTAGAAAATATCCTGAGTGAGATAACCCAAACATAAAAGAACACAGATAGTATGTACTCGCTAATAAGTGGATATTAACCCAAAAACTCAGAATACACAAGATTCAACTCACATACCACATGAAGCTCAAGATGAAGGAAGACAAAAGTGTGGATACTTTGATCCTCTTTGGAAAGTGGATCAAAACACCCATGGCTCACAGCCAATCAATAGAATGATAATAGGGTCCCCAATGGAGCCACTAGAGAGAGGACCCAGGGAGCTGAAAAGGTTTGCAGCCCTTCAGGAGGAACAATTATATGAATCAACCAGTAACCCCATAGCTTCCAGGGACTAAGCCATCAACCAAACAGTACATGTGGAAGGACCCATGGCTCCAGCTACATATGTAGCAGAAGATGACCATTTCAGATATCAATGAGAGGAGAGGCTATTGTTCCTGTGATGACTTGATTCCCCAGAATAAGGGAATGCAAGTCAGGAAATAGTGTTTGTGGGGGGGGGGATGAGAAGAAAGGGAAAGGGTGTTGGGATAGTGGTTTTTCAGTGGGTTAACAGGGCAAGGGAATATCATTTGAAATGTAAATAAAGTAAATATCTAATAATAAATTCACCATTTTTTCTGTTCCTCAATTAGACTTCATTATTTGAGATTAAAGATGCATACTGATACTGTGTTTATATTACAGCCAGAGAGATTAAAGGTATTTTAAATACTGAAACTCAGCTAATGAGACAAAGTTCTGGAAGTGTGTGTGTGTGTGTGTGTGTGTGTGTGCGTGTGTGTGTGTATACTCTGATGTAAGTCGCAGTTTTCTAGAGCCAGACTGTTGCATTTCCTGCAGTGTTTGCTTCTGGTAAGTTTCTGGGCCCCTGTAAAGAGTCCATGAATGATGAAGTACTGTAAAGATCAATGAGGAAAGAAGTGATAGAGTGAGTGACGTTTTTTGCCTTTCCAAAAGTTCTTTAGTTTTCCAATGTTCTAATATAGTATTTCTAATAAAATATATACCTTTATCCCATAGAGTGTTTGTCATTCACAAAATATGTATGGAAATGCTTAGTGAAAAAGAAAAAGAAAAAACTTTAGAAAAATCTCAAATTTAACTATGTAATTATACATATATACATATTCATACAATAGAGGTTATCCTAGAAAAATTTATGAAATTATTATTAGATAGATAGATAGATAGATAGATAGATAGATAGACAGATAGATAGATATAAGAAGTAGATATAATGCATATTTTTGGTATTTGGTAACCCTTAGCATTTTCTGATAACATATCTCAATGCAATGCTCACATTTTCTGTTTAATTTCTATTCCATATAAATTATTAATGGTTAATTAGATGCATCTTACAGTGATTTCATTTTGTTTTATATCTTCATCTCATCATATATCATTTCCATTGCAATACCTAGACATTAATATTTTATAACTACATTTCCAACACTACGATCGTTTTAAGGATAATCAAACAGTTGAATATTTTACATTTGAAAATGATGTCATATATGAAACAGAAATGACCACTTTCAATATTATGTAAGGTTATTCTTTATGTAGTGTTAAAGACAAAATTTATGAAAAAAAATGGCTTCAGAAAGATGTTTTATATAGCAGAGTACAAACCCAGCCAACAAATAGATAAAATAGAAAAATGCTATTGATATTCATGAAATTTATAAAAAATATATTCACAAATAATTTGCTTTCCCTTCCTTTGCATGTGGTTTGGCTTTAGCTGTGGGCGTCTAATAACAAGAGTACACCAGAAGGCACGGGAGGTGTTGCCAACATTCTGATAGAAACAGACTGTGATTTCCATCTGGACCGAGTTTGGATTCTCTCTTGTGCCCTCACTCTGGGGAAAACCAGTTGCCTTGATTTGAGAATATCCCAGCAACTTTTACAAAAGACACATGACATATATCTGAAGTCTTTTGTCAAGACATATCCAGGAATTCAGGCTGACAAAGCCCACATGAGTTATCCACTAAGTGAACCATGATTCACTAGTTGGGCCTTCAGGAAAGACAGTGTTCCTAATTGACAACTAAACTTTCTTTTATCAGAAATCTTGATTGGTTT
Organism: Apodemus agrarius; assembly: GCA_964023405.1. NCBI lineage: Eukaryota > Metazoa > Chordata > Mammalia > Rodentia > Muridae > Apodemus > Apodemus agrarius. The sequence continues at coordinate 82,308,569 of OZ030016.1, read as the reverse complement.
TTTGATTTAATAACTTGAGAATATGTGTGATGTTGCTGCTGAGAATGAGGGTAATTTACTTGACAGAAAGTGATAATTGACACAATACCTTCAATTAAATATTAGCAGAAATTTTCACCTGTGGGAAAAATCAGAAATGAATACTTAATCTAAATTATATTTTCCTTGAGAATAAAGGTGATTAGAAAACAAGCATATGAGATTTATTAAAATATCATAATATCAATATGCAAATTAAGAGTAAAAACATCTCAAAAGCTATCAATGATCAAAGCTACTTCAGGAAGATGTTGACAACCAAAATAACACTGAGTCAATTAAAACATTGAATAAACAAAATAAAAGCTTCTCCAAAAAGTAAATAAATAAAAGCTTTCCCCAAAGAAACTTCCTAGGCCTAGAAAAATTCACTGGTAATGATTATTTTTTAACTTTTTGTATTGTGAATGCTCATATTATAAAATATATTATCTTAACCACTTTCTGGTGTATTGTTTGTGAAGTCAGGTTCTTTCACACTCTTGGGAAATCCTGCCATCCCCCATCAGAACACTTTCATGTTCTATAAATTCTATACACAGTAAGCTGTCCTCCCCTAAGACCACCTCATAGGAAACACCCTGTTGATTTATATCTGTCTATAGCTGACAATACATCTTCCACGAGGCATCATGCAGTATTTGTTGTGTTTCTCCTACCTTATTCATGTAGAATAATATCTTCAATAATGTTCTTTATGTGCTATGTGTCACAATTAATTACTTCTTAAAGTCTAAATAATGTTATTATATACAGGTACTAATTGTTTCTCTCTGTGTGGAGGGATACTTTGGCTTTTCTGGCTCCAAGGAGATGTTTTTTATAATTCTGTTATAGATACACTATACAAATATCTCTGAAGATCCTCATTTCCAGAAGTGGAAATGCTAGGTCTTAAGACAATTCTTTATTCATTTGCCTAAATATCATAATGTTTTCAAGGATCCTACGTCACTTTACATTCCAATAACAAGCCACAGAAATTCATATTCTCCATACACTTGCAATGCATTGATTTTTTTTCCATTTTGTCTCACTTATTATTCTCAGTAAACATTCACTTTTATCCTTTTGAGGGTTTACAGTCCAGTTTGCATGAGGTACCATATGGGGAACGTGGTTTAGATTTTCTAACACTTAATGGTTGTGAGCATCTTTCTAGGTCTTTATCTTCAAGGGTCTTTCTGTTCTGAGGAATTCTGCTCACATTTTATTCACTGTTATTATTTATTTATTATTAAACTGCAAAACTCTTAGTATTAGCTATTAATATTCATCAGCAAATAACTTCTTTCTTGCTGTGTTCTGTTCCTTTACAATATTGATACTACACTTAAATGCATCCGTGGTTGAAAGTTCAGTGATAGTTTCCTAATTTTCTTTGGCAATTCATTTTTTAATTGAATATAATCTTCATTTACATTTCAAATGCTAAAACATTTCCAGGTTTCCCCCCTCCCTGAAAACCCCTAACCCCTCCTCCAACTCCCTGCCTCCAAGTATATGAACCTCTACCCGAACCACTCCCACCTCCCACCCCATGATTTCCCATTGTTGGAGGATCTATTGAGCCTAAACCTGACCAAGGACCACTCCTCCCACTGATAACCAACAAGGCATTCCTATACCACATTTTTGGCTGGAACAATATATACCCTTTGGTTAATGGTTTAGTCCCTGGGAGTACTAGGGCATCTTGGGGGCCAACATCATTGTCCTTCCCATGGGGCTGTAAATCCCTTCCACTCCTCCAGTCCACCCCCCATCTCCTCCATTGGGGACACCATGCACAGTCCAATGGTTGACTGCTAGCATCTGCCTCTGTATGTGTAAGTCTGAGGTTAAGCCCCTCCAGAGACAACCATGAATGCTCCTTTTGGTATGGACTTCTTATCGTCTATAATACTGTTTATAGGATGAATCCCCAGGTAGGACAGTCACTGGGTGGCCTTTCCTTCAGTCTCTGCTCCACACTTTGCCTCCTTTATTGCTCCTGTGAGTATTTTGTTCCCTTTCTCAGAGGAACCAAAGCACCCTCACTTTAGTCCTCCTTCTTCTTGAGCTTCCTATGCTGGGTGCATTGTAACTTGTTTATTTTGAGTTTTGGGGGTAACATCCAATTATCAGTGAGTGCATACCATGTGTGTTCTGTTATTATAGGGTTACTTTGCTCAGATTGACACTTTCTAGTTCCATCCATTTGCCTAAGAATTTCATGACTTCATTGTAATAGCTGAGTAGTACTCCATTGGGCATATATACCACAGTTTCTATATCCATTCCTCTGTCGAAGGACATCTGGGTTCTTTACTGCTTCTGGCTATTATAAATAAGGCAGCTATGAACATAGTGGAGCATGTGTCCTTATTACATGTAGAAAAATCTTCTGGGTATATATCTAGGAGTGTTATAGCTGAGTCCTGAAGTACTACTATGTCTAGTTTCCTGAGGAATTGCCAAAATGATTTCCAGAGTGGTTTTACTACCTTGTAATCCTACCAACAGTGGCGAAGTGTTCCCTTTTCCCCACATCCTCTCCAGCATATGCTGTCCCCTGAGTTTTTCATCTTAGCCAATCTGACTGGTGGGATGTAGAATCACTGTGTTGTTTTGATTTGCATTTCCCTGATAACTAAGGGTGCTGATTAGGGGCTTTAGAGCCATTTCAGTTTTCTCAGTTGAGAATTCCCTGTTTAGCTCTGTACCCCATTTTTAATAGGATTATTTGACAACATGGAGTTTAACTTCTTGAGTTCTTTGTATACATGGAATATTAGCCCTCTATCAGATGTAGGATTGGTAAAGATCTTTTCCCAATTTGTTGGTTGCCATTTTGTCCTGTTGACCATATTCTTTGCCTTACAGAAACTTTGCAGTTTTATGAGGTCCCACTTCTAGATTCTTGTTCTTAGAGCATAAGTTATTGGTGTTCTATTCACGAACTTTCCCCCTGTGCCCATATGTTCAAGATTATTCTCCACTTTCTCCTTGATAAGTTTCATTTTGCCTGGTTTTATGTGAAGGTCCTTGATCCACTTGGATTTGAGCTTTGTACAAGGAGATAAGAATGTGCTGATTTGCATTTTTCTGCATGTTGACCTCTCGTTGACACAGGACCATTTGTTAAAAATATTGTCTTTTTTCCACTGGATGTGTTTAGCTCCTTTGTCAAATAAAAAGTGGCCATAGGTGTGTGGGTTCATTTCTGGGTCTTCAATGCTATTCCATTGATCTTCCTGCCTGTCTTCATACCAATAGCAAACAGATTTTATCAGTATTGCTCTGTAGCACTGCTTGAGGTCGAGGATGGTGATTCTTTCAGATCTTTTGTTGTAGAGAATGGATTTTGCTATCCTGGGGTTTTGTTATTCCAGATGAATTTGAGAATTGATTTTCTAGCTATATGAAGAATGGATTTGGGATTTTGATGGTGATTACATTGAATCTGTAGATTGCTTTCAGCCAGATGGTCATTTTTACTATAATAATCCTGCCAATTTATGAGCATGGGAGATCATTCCATCCCTGAGATCTTCAATTTTTCTTCAGTGGCTTGAGTTCTTGTCATACAGATCTTTCACTTGCTTGGTTAGAGTCACACCAAGGTATATAATATTGTTTGTGACTAATGTGAAGAGTGTCATTTCCCTAATTACTCTCTTGGTTTTTTTATCCTTTGAGTGGAGGAAGGCTACTGATTTGCTTGAGTTAATTTTGTATCCAGCCACTTTGCTGAAATTGTGTATCATCTTTAAGCGTTCTTTGGTGGAAGTTTTTGGGTCACATAAGTATACTATAATATCAACTGCAAATAGTGATATTTTGACTTCTTCATTTTCAATTTGTGTAGCTTTGACCTCCTTTTATTGTCTGATTGCTCTGGCTAGGACTTCAAGTACTATATTGAATAGATAGGGAGAGAGTGGGCAGCATTGTCCAGTTTCTGATTTTAGTGGGATTGCTTCAAGTTTCTCTCCATTTAATTTGATGTTTTCTACCAGTTTGCAATATATTCCTTTCACTATGTTTAGGGATGGGCCTTCAATTCCTGATCTCACCAAGACTTTTATCATGAAGGATGCTGGATTTTGTCAAAGCCTTTTCAGCATCTAATGAAATGAGCATGTGTGTGTTTTTTTTCCTTAAGTTTGTTTATGTAGTGGATTACATTAATAAATTTCCATATATTGATCTATCCTTGCATCTCTGGAATGAATCCTACCTATTCGTGGTGAATTATAGTTTTGATGCATTCTTGGATTCGGTTGGCCAGAATTTTTTTGAGTTTTTTGCATTGATGTTCATAAGGGCAATTGGTCTCAAGTCCTCCTTCCTTGTTTGGTCTTTGTTTAGTTTAGGTATAAGCATTATTGTGGCTTCATAGAATAAGTAGGGTAATGTTCCTTGAGTTTCTATTTAGTAGAATAGTTTAAAGATTATCAGTATTAGCTCTTCTAAGAAAATCTGATAGAATTTCCCACTAAACCCATCTGGTTCTGGGATTTTTTTTATGGGAGACTATTAATAAATCTATTTCCTCAGGGCTTATGGGACTATTTATATGGTTTATCTGATCCTGTTTTAACACTGGCACGTGGTATGTATTTAGAAAGTTGTCAATTTCATTCAGATTTTCAAACTTATACAAAGTATAAGCTCTTGTAGTAGGATCTGATTTTTTTTAATTTCCACAGATTCTGTTATGTCTCCCTTTTCATTTCTGATTTTATTAATTTGGGTACTGCCTCTGTGCCCTCTGATTAGTCTGGCTAAGGGTTTATCCATCTTGATTTTCTCAAAGAACCAGCTACTGGTTTTATTAATTCTTTGTATAGTTCTTTTGGTTTCTATTTGTTTGATTTTGGCCCTGAGTTTGATTATTTCCTGATATCTACTCCTCTTCACTGTATTTGCTTCTTTTCATTCTAGAGCTTTCACATGCACTGTCATGCTGTTAGTGTACATTCTCTCCTTTTTTTTTTTTGAAGCATTTAGAGCTATGAGTTTTCCTCTTAGCACTGTTTTCGTTGTGTCCCATAAGTGTTGGTATGATGTGTCTTCATTTTTATTAAATTCTAAAAAGTCCTTAATTTCTTTATTTTTTCCTTGACCAAGCTATCATTGAAAAGAGCATTGTTCAAAGTCCACATGTATGTGTGTTTTCCTGAAATTCTTTAAGGGATTTTTGTGTTTCCTCGTAAAGAACTTCTACCTGTTGACCCATGTTCTCCTGTGTTTCTTTTAGGGATTTTTTGATTCCTCTTTAGGGGCTTCTGCCTATTCTCATGTTCTCCCATAATTCCCTATGGGATTTGTGTGTTTCCTCTTTAAGGGCTTCTACCTGTTAACCAATATTCTCTTGTATTTCTTTAAGGGATTCTTGTGTTTCCTCTTTAAGGGCTTTTACCTGTTGACCCATGTCCTCCTGTATTTCTTTAATGCAGTTGTGTATGTCCTTCTTGAAGTCCACTATCAGCATCATAGAATATAATTCTAAATCCAGATCTTGCTTTTCCGATGTGATGGAATATCCAGGATTTGTTTCTCTAAGAGAACTGGGTTCTGATGGTGCCATGTTGCCTTGGTTTCTGTTGGTAATGATCTTGCATTTGCCTTAGACCATCTAGTTATCTCTGGTGTTAGCTGTCTCTGACTGTGTCTTCTCTGTCCTGCTGGCCTGTGTATCTACTCCGGTGATTCTTTTTCTCTCAAATTCTCTGCATAGAGCTGGTTCTTCAGGAAGTATCATGGATGGGGTCTTAATTGTGTCAGCCTTGGCAAGGGTCAAATTCCCTGCCTGGCTGCTGGTTCTCGAATGCCTTCCATCCTGCTTGTTCTCTAGAAAGTATTAGGAAATGGGGTCTTCTCTGTGGCAGAACTGGCAGGAGTCTACCACATCGGAATAAAACAGGCAGGCAGTGGTAGAGGAGGAGGGAAGGATAGAAGGGATGGAAGGGGAGAGGTAATCTGGATGGAGGGTGGGTTTTGGTGGTTACTGGGTAATGAGTCCCAGCCAAAGGCTCTGGGCCTCCTGAGGTGTGTATGTGTGTGGGGGGTGGTACTTACAGAATGTCCTGCTTGCTGCTGGTTCTTGAATGCCCTGAGTGCTGCTGGTTTTCTAGAAAGTGCCAGGAATTGGGGTATTCTCAAATGCCCTGCTTGCTGCTGGTTCTCTAAAAAGTATCAGGAAATGGGTTCCTCTCTGTGGCAGAACTGGCAAGGGTCTACCACACTGGAATAAACAGGGCAGGCAATCTTCTTTGGCTATTCTTTAGGAATTAAATAGAACTCATCAAACTAAATTTTATGTAGCCCTACCCTGGGGCCATCATTTCAGCACTACCACTTACACTTTTAATTCATTTCAAGCTACTTCTTATATTTGATGAAATATAAACAAGTATACAATCATATTTTTATATATTCAGACATGTTATAATTTTCCCACACTTTTATTAGATATTTTCTTTATTTTCAAATGTAAATATTTATTTCCAATGTAAATAAATTCCCCTCTGAGACACCCCTATTCCATCCCCCCTCCTCCTGCTCACCAACCCACTTACTCCAGTTTCCCTGTCCTGGCATTCCTCTACACAGAGGCATCTATCATTCACAGGACCAATGGCCTCTCATCTCATTGATGTCCAGCAAGGCCATCCTCTGCTACATATGCAGCTGGAGATATGGGTACTCTTTGGTTGGTGTCCCTGGGAGCTCTTTGGGGTACTTATTGCTTCATGTTGTTGTTTCTCCTATGGGGTTTCAAACCCCTTCAGCTCCTTGGGTCCTTCCTCTAGCTCCTCCACTGGGGACACTGTGCTCAGTCCAATGGTTCACTGTAAGGATTCACCTCTGTATTTTTCAGGTACTGGCAGAGCCTCTTAGGAGACAGTTATATCAGTCTCCTGACAGCAAGCGCTTGTTGGCATCCACAAGAATGTCTGGGACAAATTGGAAAGGAAGAAGTCAAAATATCATTATTTGCAGATGATATGATCAAATACTTAAGTGATCCCAAAAATTCCACCAGAGAACTCCTAAACCTGATAAAAAACTTCAGCAGAGTGGTTGAATAACAAATTAACTCAAACAAATCAGTAGCCTTCTTATACTCAAAGTATAAATAGGCTGAGAAAGAAATTAAGGAAATAACACCCTTCACAAACAGATAACATAAAATACCTTGGTGTGACACTAGATAAGCAAATGAATGTTCTATATGACAAGCACTTCAAGTCTCTGAAGAAAGAAATCAAATCAAATCAAAGAAATCTCCCATGAGCCTCTGCCATAGCATACAATGTTCAAGTGACACAGGGTCATAGCTAACCACACAGGAGTGCAGAGTGGACAATCAACATAGGTAGTAACTATCCTGCTGCTCAGAGGATCATGGCCAGAGCCCTCAGATAGAGGCCTTCAGGTATCTGTCTCCAGTTTAGGACCATCCTCTGCCACAGCGTATCCAAGTAGCAAGGGGAGGCAGCTAACCACACAGTAGTGCAGAGAGGACAGTTAGCATAGGTAGGATCACATCTGCCACTCAGGGGATCATGTCCAGAACCTGCAGGCAGGAGCCTTCTCTTTTCTGTATCTGGCTCAGGACCCATCCTCTGCCATTACATACCATATCCAAGTGGAACACAGAGGTAGCTAACCACTCATGAGTGCAGAGAGGCCAGGCAGCAGGAATAGGACCACACCCGCTGCTCAGAGCAAACAGCCAGAAACCCTGAGGACACAAGTGCCTAGGAGCACTAGGGACAAGAGTCTTTCAATATCTGCCTACACCCAGAGCTGATGGGGCCACAGAGCTACATGCTCAAATACAATCACAAGAGTGTCTCACAGGAGTACCTACATACCTGTGTACACAGAGAGAATGGGTCTCCCAGGAGCACAGATACAGAGGGTTGCATGACAGATAAGCCATAGTCAGAGACAGCAACACCAACTAACACCAGAGATAAACAGATGGCAAAAGACAAATGTGAGAACATTACCAACAGAAACTAAGGAAACATGGTACCATCTGAAATAAGTTTGCCCAAAACAGCAAGTCCTGGATACCCAAACACACCAGAAAACCAAGATCAGGATTTAAAATCACATTTCATGATGCTGATAGAGCATTTCAAGAAGGACATAAGTAATTCCCTTAAAGAAGGACAGGAGAACATGAGTCAGCAGATAGAAGCATAGAAAAAGGAAACAAAAATCACATAAAGAAATGCAGGAGAACATGGGTCAATAGAAAGAAGCCAAGAGGAAACACAGAAATCCCTTGAAGAATTACAGGAAAAAAAACAAACAAACAAGTGAAGAAACTGAACAAAACTATCCAGGATCTAAATACAGAAGTGGAAATAACTAAGAAATCACAAAGGGAGACAATTCTAGAGAGAGAAAACCTCAGAAATAAATAAGGAGTCACAGATGCAAACATCAACAACAGAATCCAAGAGATAGAAGAAAGAATCTCTTAGCAGGCTTGCAGCCAGCCACCATCTTCCCTCGGGTCACTGCAGACTGCCTGATGGCAGCTAGGTTCAAATGCGTGGAGAGACTTAGCCTAACAACTAATACCAGGTCAGGCTCTTGCTGGTCCCCAGAGAAAAGGGAGGTCGGCTGCAGCTCTGTGCACCTACAGCTCAGAGGCTGTCCCTGGTGGCTGGGGACCAGCTAGCAGGCTTGCAGCTGGCCACCATCTTCCCTTGGGTTGCTGCCGACTACCTGCCGGCAGCTGGGTTCAGGTGCATGGACAGAGACTTAGCCTGGCAAGGAACACCTGGTCAGCAGGCGGTCTCTGCGCCAACCCAAGTGGGCACCAACCTGCTAGTGGGTCGGTGCCTGGAGTACAGCCAGAGGCTGACATCTTGCCTCAGGACACCACAGACAGCTAACATGACAGAGCCCTGTGGACTGAGAGCACTACCATCTAGGTTCTAGCAGCCCAACCAGGGAACCTCCAGTCCTGTAGGGAATCCAGTGGTTAGACAGAGCCCTGTGATCCCCCACCATTTTGGAGCTGGTGGCCTGAACAGGTCACCATAGAGAACCAACAGAGGAACCCAGGTCACCATAAAGATCTAACAGGCTAGCCCAGATCGGTGGAGAAAAAAAAAAAATCTGATTCTTAAGAACTGGCAACTAGGCAGGCCAGGAGGAGACAGTGGGAGGTCAATTGCAGGTGCAGCAGCGATCCTGGGGTAGACTTAGATCCGGCCTGGCAGAGCTGAGGAGGTAACTGGGAGACCAGTAACTGAAACCTCCCGGTCTCCAGCTCAGGAGTTTGGACGCCCTCTACGACAGCAGCGCCAAATGCCAGGCTCACAGGAGCCTCAAACACCAACCACTAAGAACAAGACCAACTAACTCCAGAGATAAACAGATGGCAAAAGGCAAACATAGGAATGTTACAAACAAAAATCGAGGCAATATGGCTGTATCTGAACCCAATTCGACAACCACAGCAAGTCATGTATACCCCAACACACCAGAAAAACAAGAGCTGGGTTTAAAAGCACTGGTCATGATGCTACTAGAGGAACACAAAAAAGACATAAACTAATCTTTTAAATAAATGCAGGGGAACATCAATAGGGTAGAAGCTCTTACAATGCAAACACAAAAATCACTTAAAGAACTCCAGGAGAATATGGAACAACAGACAGAAGCCAATAAAGGGGAAATGAGAAAATCACTTAAAGAAATGCAGGACAACTTGAACCAACAGGCAGAAGTCATGAAAGAGGAAACACAAAAATCTCTTAAAGAATTACAAGAAAACACAAACAAACAAATGGAGGAACTGAGCAAAACCATCCAAGATCTGAACACAGAGGTAGAAACAACTAAGAAATCACAAAAGGAAGCAACTTTGGAGATAGAAAACCTTGGGAAGAAATCAGGAGTCATAGATGCAAATATTAACAACAGAATACAAGACATAGAGGTAAGAATATCAGATGCTGAAGATACCATAGAAACCATTGACTCCACAGTCAAAGAAAACGCAAAATGCAAAAGGCTTGTAACACAAAACATCCAGGAAATCCAGGACACAATGAGAAGACCAAACCTAAGGATTATAGGCACAGACAAGAGTGAAGATCTACAACTTAAAGGGCCAGCAAATATCTTCAACAAAATTATGGAAGAAAACTTCCCCAACCTAAACAAAGAGATTTACATGAACATAGAAGAAGCCTACAGAACTCCAAACAGACTGGACCAGAACAGAAATACCTCCTGTCACATAATAATCAAAACCCCAATTGTACTAAACAAAGAAAGAATATTAAAGGCAGTAAGAGAAAAAGGCCAAGTAACATATAAAGGAAGACCTATCAGAATCACACCAGACTTCTCTCCAGAAACCATGAAAGCTAGAAGATCCTGGGCAGATCTCATGCAGACCCAAAGAGAACACAAATGCCCGCCAAGACTACTATACCCAGCAAAACTCTCAATCAACATAGATGTAGAAATCAAAATATTTCATGACATAACAAAATTTACACAATATCTTTCCACTAACCCAACTCTACAAAGGATAATAGGAGGAAAACTCCAATACAAGGAGGGAAACTGCACCCAAGAAAAAGCAAGATAATAACCTTCTACCATCAAACTCAAAGGAAGATAACTACTCAAAAACAAAAATAACATCAAAAATGACAGGAAGAAATAACCACTATTCCTTAATACCTCTTAATATCAATGGACTCAATTCCACAATAAAAAGACATAGACTAACAGACTGGATACGGAAACAGGACCCTACATTTTGCTGCATACAGTAAACATAACTCAGAGTCAAAGACAAACACTGCCTTACAGTAAAAGGCTGGAAGACAATTTTGCAAGCAAATGGTCGCAGGAAGCAAGCTGGAATAGCCATTCTAATGTCAGATGAAATTGACTTTCAACCCAAAGTCATCAAAAGAGACACAGAAGGTCACTTCTTGCTAGTCAAAGGAAGAATCCACCAAGAACTCTCAATTCTAAACATCTATGCTTCCAAATGCAAGGGCACCCTCATTTGTAAAAGAAACTTTACTAAAGCTCAAAGCACACATTGCACCTAACACAATAATTGTGGTGGACCTCAACACTCCACTATCCTCAATGGACCAATCAGGAAGACGGAAACTAAACAGGGACACAGAGAAACTCATTGAAACATTGGAACAATTGGATTTAACAGATATATATAGAACATTTCATCTTAAAGCAAAAGACTATACCCTTTTCTCAGCACCTCATGGTACCTTCTACAAAATCGACCATATAATTGGTCACAAGACCTCAACAAATATAAAAAGATCGAACTAATCCCATGCCTCTTATCAGATCACCATGGAGTAAGAGTGTTCTTCAATAGCAACAAAAACAACAGAAAATCCTCATACACGTGGAGGCTGAACAATATTCTACTCAATGATATGCTAGTCAAGGAAGAAATAAAGAAATCAAAGACTTTTAGAATTTAATGAAAATGAAGGTACAACATACCCAAATCTATGGGACACAATGAAAGCAGTGCTAAGAGGAAAACACATAGCCCTGAGTGTCTCTAAAAAGAAACAGGAGAGAGCATACACTAGCACTTTAATGGCACACCTAAAAGCCCTAGAACAAAAAGAAGCTATTTCACCCAGGAGGAGTAGAAGACAGGAAATCATCAAACTAAGGGCTGAAATCAATCAAGTTGAAACAAAGAGAACCATACAAAGAATAAACAAAACCAGGAGGTGGGTCTTTGAGAAAATCAACAAGATAGATAAACCCCTAGCCAGACTTACCAAAGGGCACAGAGACAGTATTCAAATTAACAAAATTAGAAATGAAAAGGGGGTATAACAACAGAAACTGAGGAAATTCAAAAAATCGTCAGATCCTACTACAAAACCTATACTCAACACAACTGGAGAATCTCCAGGAAATGGACAATTTCCGAGACAAATGCCAAATACCAAAATTAAATCAGTATCAAATAGATCATCTAAACAGACCCATAACCCCCGAAGAAATAGAAGGGGTCATAGAAAGTCTTACAACTAATAAAAGCACAGGACCAGATGGTTTTAGTGCAAAATTCTATCAGACCTTCAAAGAAGTCCTAATACCAATACTCTTCAAACTATTCCACAAAATAGAAACAGAAGGAACACTACCCAACTCATTCTATGAAGCCACAATTACCCTGATACCAAAACCACACAAAGATCCAACTAAGAAGGAGAACTACAGGACAATTTCCATTATGAATATTGATGCAAATATACTAAATTAAATACTTGCCAACCAAATCCAAGAACACATCAAAACAATCATTCACCATGATCAAGTTGGCTTCATCCCAGGGATGCAGGGATGGTTCAATATACAAAATCCATCAACGTAATCCACTACATAAAAAACTCAAAGAAAAAAACCACATGGTCATCTCATTGGATGCTGAAAAAGCATTTGAAAAAATTCAGCATCCTTTCATATTAAAAGTCTTGGAATGAACAGGAATTCAAGACCCATATCTAAACATAGTAAAAGCAATTTACAGCAGACCGATAGCCAACATCAAAGTAAATGGAGAGAAACTTGAAGCAATCCCACTAAAATCAGGGACTAGAGAAGGCTGCCCCTCTCACCATATCTCTTCAATATAGTACTTGAAGTACTAGCTAGAGCAATTCGACAACAAAAGAAAGTCAAAGGGATACAAATTGGAAAGGAAGAAGTCGAACTATCACTATTCGCAGATGATATGATAGTATAGTTAAGTGACCCAAAAAACTCCACCAGAGAACGCCTACAGCTAATGAACAACTTCAGCAAAGTGGCTGGTTATAAAATCAACTCAAGCAAATCAGTAGCCTTCCTATACGCAAAGGATAAGCAGGGCGAGAAAGAAATTAGGGAAATGACACCCTTCACAATAGCCACAAACAATATAAAGTATCTTGGTGTGACTCTAACCAAACAAGTGAAAGATTTATATGACAAAAACTTCAGGTCTCTGAAGAAGGAAATTGAAGAACACCACAGAAAATAGAAAAATCTTCCATGCTCATGGATTGGCAGGATTAATATAGTTAAAATGGCAATCTTGCCAAAAGCAATATACAGATACAACGCAATCCCCATCAAAATCCCAACTCAGTTCTTCATAGAGTTAGAAGAGCAATTCTCAAATTCATCTGGAATAATAAAAAAACCCAGGATAGCTAAAACTATCAACAGTAAATGAAATTCTGGGGGAATCAATATCCCGGCCCTTAAGCAATACTACAGAGCAGTAGTGTTAAAAACTGAATGGTATTTGTACAGTGACAGGGAAGTGGATCAATGGAATAGGATTGAAGACCCAGAAATGAAACCACACATATATGGCAAATTGATCTTTGACAAAGGAGCTGAAAACATCCAGTGGAAAAAAGATGGCCTTTTCAACAAATGGTGCTGGCTCAACTGGAGGTCAACATGCAGAAGAATGGGAATTGACCCACTCTTATCTCTTTGTATTAAGACCAAAAGCTCAAAATAAACAAGTTACAATTCACCTACCTCAAGAAGAAGGAGGATTTAAGTGAGGATGCTTCAGTTCCTCTAAGAAAGGGAATGAAATAACCTCAGGAATAATAAGGGAGGCAATGTGTAGAACCGAGACTGAAGTAAAGGCCACCCAGAGACTACCTACCTGGGAATTCATCCTATAAACAGTCAACAAACCCTGACACTACTATGGACAAGAAGTGTATACCAAAAGGAGCATGCCATAGTTGTTTCCTGAAGGACACTGCCAGAGTCTTACAAATACAGAGGCAGATGCTAACACCCAACTATTGGACTACACATGGGGTCCCCAATGGAGGAGGTGGAGGATGGTCCAGAGGAGCTGAAGGGGTTCACACCCCCACTGGAAGAACAAGGATTTTGGCCACCCAGATGCCCCAAGACTCCCAGGGACTGAACCATCAGCCAAGGGACACACATGGTTCCAGCCAAAAATGTGACAGAGGAAGGCCTTGTTGGGCATCAGTGGGAAGAATGGTTCTTGGTCAGGTAAAGGATCAACAGAGGCCGGAACAAAGGGAAGCCGAGGGGGCGGGGAGGAGAGGGTGTGTTGGGTGGAGAGGCATATAAGTGGAGGCAGGGGGAAGGAGGAAGGGGAGGGGTTGGGAGTCTTAGGGGAGGAGGGATATCGGGAATTGTTCTACCATTGGCAATGAAAATGATGATATTCAATTAAAAAATAAAAAAGAATAATAATGCAACAGATTTTATATTTAAATTGCTAATTTTCTGCAATGGGATATTGGTTTATTTATTGGAATAATTAGAAATTATTAAAAATTATAAAACATGATTTGTGGCTAAAGATGGGTCATTCAAGTTGCTTAAAATGTGTACCCTAAATACAAACAGATAAACAGAAACTGTGCTAGGGAGCAAGTATAGTCTGAGCTGGGTGCACTTGGCTTTACTCTGCAACACTGAACATAAAATATGAGCTCCCACCCCTGAGTAAATCACTTTACAATTTGAAACAGCAATTTTCTTTCATTAAAAAAATATTACTAGGTCATTAAAGCTTTGTTTCAAAACACTTAGGTAGTACTTATTTGGATATATGGATTCAATATCCTTAACCAATAGAGGGATGAATAAGAAAAGGTAAAGTGTATTCCATATCATTTTTTCAACCTAAATAATTTCCCCTTATTTCTTCACGTTGCTTTCAATAGCCTTGGAGTGAAAATATCACAATCTTCACTTTGTAGATAATGAAATTAAGCACAGAAAGGTTAGCTAACTTAGAGTATAATAAATTTATAAATAGTGGAGGTAAGCTTAGAATACTCTGTTCTTGATACCTCATGCATTTGTTTCTACTTGGGTATGGCCCAAGGGAAGGGAAGCTGAACTAAGGACATGAGAATATTCAGTGAGATGCCTCTGAACTAGCTTGTGAAGCTTGAACATCTTAAGAAAAACTCTGGGAATTGGGTTCTAAGTGTTTCAGTCCTCGGGGTTTTCTTAATTAATTTTGTAACCTTGAGCAACACATGCACCAACCAGTCTCTTTGGCTCTCTCACCTGTGAAATTAGGTCCTTAGCCTAGATGCTCTCTGAGTCAAGTAACTCCTTGCTCTACTGTCATGATTCTGCAGCTCTTAAGCAAAGGAGTCACATAAATGCATGGTGATATGAGTGAAGGAGTTATAAAAATAAATTTCTTCCAGAATTTATCAGAAACAGTTCACATGCATCCAATATGTATGTTCTTAAATTTGCAAGAAATAAACAGAAGTCATGAATGATAAATCATGGAGAAATGCAAAAAATAAAATAAAATAAAATAAAATAAAATAAAATAAAATAAAATAAATAAAACAGCAGCGGTAAAATATGAAGACACTGTGTGTAAAAGTTTTCTGTGATACTGAAAAGGATAAGACAAGAGACAACAGATGGAGATATGACCAAGTTGTTAAGACCATCCAATGCTGTTGGAGAGGACCCAGGTTCCACCACTTAACAGCAACTACATGGTGACCCACAACTTCCCATTGCTCTAATGCTCTGTTCTGGCCTACATGGTCATCTGAACATGAACAGTATACCTTAATACATACAGGCACTCAATGATACAAAACACTTAAAAAATAAATGCAATCTTAAGATTCTTTTCTTTTTTAAATGACAGAGTAAAATCTAAGGTGTCCTGAATGCTTCTCAGCAACTATATATTCGTCTTCACTTTCTTTGATGACATTAAACTTTCTATTCTCAAGTTCTTATCTGGATACATATCCAGTCTTTTAGTCTATGTCGTTTTATTGGGGAATTGAGCCCATTGATGTTAGGAAATAGTAAAAAATAGTGATTGTTGCTTCCTGTTCTTTTTGATGTTATTTTTAAGTTTGTGTGGTTTTCTCCTTTTGGGTTTGTTAAAAGAAGATTACTATCTTGCTTTTCCTAGGGTGTAGTTGCCATCCTTTTATTGGCATTTTCCATCTATTATCCTTTTTAGGACTGGATTTGTGGACAGATATTGTATAAATTTGGTTTTATCATGGAATATCTTGGTTTCTCCATCTATGGTGATTGAGAGTTTTGCTGGGTAAAGTAGTCTGGGCTGGCATTTGTGTTCTCTTAGAGTCTGGATGAGATCTGCCCAGGATCTTCTAGTTTTCGTGGTCTCTGGTGAGAAGTCTGGTGTAATTCTGAGAGGTTTCCCTTTATATGTTATACACATGGTATGCACTCACTGACAAGTGGATTTTCCACTTATTTTATTTTCATGGGAACCTTTTTATTAGATATATTCTTTATTTATATTTCAATTGTCCCTTTTTCCTGGTTGCTCCCTACCCCCAAAATCCCATAAGCCATCTTGCTTTCCACAATCAACCCTCCCCCGTTTCCCTGTCCTGGTATTCCTCTACACTATTCCAGAAGCTTGGAAAACCCAAGACACATTTCACATATCAAATGATGTCCAAGAATGAGGAAGAGCAAAGTATGGATACTCTGGTCCTTTGTAGAAAGGGGAATAAAATACCCAAAGAAGGAGATACAAAGTGTGGAGCAGAGTCTAAGGGAAAGACCATTCAGAGGCTACCCTACCCATGGATCCATCACTTATACAGTTACAAAACCCAGACACTATTGTGGATGCCAACAGGTGCTTGCTGACTGGAACCAAACATAGCTGTCACTTGGGAGGCTCAGCTAGTGCATGAGAAATACAGAGGGGGACACTCTCAGGCAACCATTGAACTGATCACTGGTTCCCCAATGGAGGAGCTAGAGAAAGGACCCAAGGAGCTGAAGAGGTGTGCAGCACCATAGGAGGAACAACAACATGAGTCACCCAGTACTCCCAGAGCTCCCAGAGATGTAACCATCAACCAAAGAGTACACATGGAGTTACCCTTGGATCCAGAAACATAGGTAGCAGAGGATGGTCTTGTTAGACCAAAGGGAGAAGAGGCCCTTGGTCCTGGAAAGACTTGATGTCATAGTGTAGAGGAATACCAGGACAGGGAAACGGGGTAGGGTTGATTGTGGAAAGCAAGATGGCTTATGGGATTTTGGGGGTATGGAGCAACCAGGAAAAAGGGACATTTGAAATATAAATAAAGAATATATCTAATAAAAAGGTTCCCATGAAAATAAAATAATCAGAATGAAAACGTCTCTTTAAGATACCAAGGTAAAAATTATATTTATCTTCATATTTTAAATGAAGGTGGCATTATATATAAATGAATTAAAGAATGGAAGAGCGAAATGGAAGAGTTCAATATATGCATTTGTGTGTGTGTGTGTGTGTGTGTGTGTGTGTGTCTGCAAGTGAAGGAGGGTGCTATGGAACTTCGAGCTCCTAGTCTATATTTAGCACATATGCACGCATACACACTTGTGTATGTGTATATGTGTGTGTATGAAGTTTTCTATAATATTTTTCAATAATTATTTTCCCCATAATCCCTGTCTACTTTACCCTTGCCTCTGCTAATCTGCCTAACTCTTCTTGCTTCATTATTCCTCATTCTTTTCTCATAGTGTTTGCATCTTATTACCTCCTTTGAAAGCAACCAATATAGCCAATAGTAGTTTCCTGATCACCATTGTTGTCCAAATTAAACACATATCTAGGAATTGCACTTTCTTTTGGAAAAAATAGGGGGTATTTGGTACAATAACAGCAAATAAATATGAAAAGTCATGGGATTCATTGTACAATGTGCTAATAATTTGTTCTTAACTGACTCCCCTTTCTAATACTCTACAGCCACTCCCCCACCTTACTCTTATTGGCTTAATATCTTTGTTCATCTTTGAACCTATGTTCAAGTTCTATGTTTCTTTCACCACTACTTCGTATGTGTGAAACAAGTACTTATTGTACACATGTTTAGCAAAGATGAGCCCCCTTTTAAATAATCATCTCTCTAAACAAAAATTAACATGATACATTTAATCAATTTATTCATGCTACACTAGAATTGTGAGAAAATAAGCACTGATAAATGATTCCAACAAGCATATGCTGTAATCCACAGAGATCATAAAATTTAGCACAACAAGTGCAAGAGAGGCTTTCCTTGTCATCAATCACTTCATTAGGACAGAAGATACAATTTACCATTGCAAAACACTTGGAGAGTCACCCAGAGGGAGCAATTGTCCATACAGAGAGGATTAGGGAGACTCAAAGAACAGTGTGTTCAATTGACTCAGTTAAAAACAGTTCAGTTCTCCCTTGCCCTAGCATGGAAGAGTATTTAGAATCATCTTTTAGCAAAGTTGATTATATGAGCATGCTTTTACTGAATAGTAAACAGTACAGGACCTAATTAAGAGGCATGGCTTTGGAGACACACCATTGAGACAGTTTGCTATAACAAATTCTGTCTGCCATAGTCTTTGCAGCACTGGGGACTTTGCAGCTCTTTAGAGAATCTAAAGAGCTTGGAGGAGCCATTTAAGTTTTTTTCTGAGAAACAGCAGGTGCACCATAACTGGCCTTGGTGATAACTTTACAGGCACTGTAACTAGCCTGGCAGAAAGAAAGATATTCTGAGGAGATGACTGTGTCTCTATCTGAGTCCCAAAATAATGAAACAATGGATCCCATATGAGTAAGAATTTCCCCCAGGATCTTATTCTGGGAGAAGGAAAATGGAACAGTAGCAGGAGGAAAGAGAATTCTCGAAGTTATTACAGTTTGCTATACATTTAGGGCAGAGGAGGATGTCCTGACAAGGATAGATCCATAGCCAGTACCGTTCATATTTGGACCATTTATTGAGACTTTACTCTTACTTTAGAACCCAATGATAACCCTGAGGAACTTACTTGATCTCTTCTTCCCTCTTGCTAGTGTGACCACATGGAATACATATCCCTTCTCTCCTCTCTTTGGCTCTTTTATTTGACTTGTTGAGAGTGGGTAGAAGACCTAGCTTGTGGCACAGGTTGCAATCCATAGGTTCCATAACAGCAACACCAAAGAAACCTATTTCATTGCAAAGAAGAATGGCTCTATGAACTTAAGAACAGAATAAAATCTTGCATTCCAATCCCAGTTCCTTTAATTTTATATGGGATTCTAAATATAGATCTGGGCATCATCCAAGGAATCCCGATGAAAGAAACCATTTTTAAATGTGGACACATCCACCATCACATATGGCATGTTTGTGAAATTTACTTGCCACATGCTTTTTCAGTTTCTATTACATGACAGTCCAACACATATGTTTGGGTTCTTTGTTTTACTTCCAAGTAGTTGAATATAGTTCAAAAAGCAGAAAACAGGATCTTGGTCTAGCAGAGGAATTTCAGGAGAAGGGCTCTCTCAGTGGCAGTCATACAGTTCCCCATTGCTGTCTACAGTTCTTCAACAAGAGAGTCCTAAAGCTTGAAAACCCAGGGAATGCCGTACCTCCAAGGGCACTGGGAATGGGGACTGGCTCCTTGTGTGGATGAACATCCAAGCAACAGAGTGACTGTTCCTCAGGCTCTGCCTCTTCCCATTTCATCACATTATGTAACTTTTCCTTGGCCAGAATCACCACAGGAATTGGCTCCACATTGCTCTCTGCAATCTCCTCTGCCTCCCACCAGCTTCCTAGAATTCTAATACAAGATGCCTGCTTCAGACAGATATTAAAATATGCCCTCCAACTTTTTGTTTGCATGCAAGTGATCATGAAGTGGGAGAAAGCCCAACATTTGATGAACGTTTACTGATGCACAAACTAAGATATATAAAATCAATCCTCGTCATAGGTCCTCGGAGACCAGTAGGACATGAGACAATCGTAATTAGAATCCAGATACCAATTTCAGATGCCCTATGTAAGCACTGTGCACTTTGAGTTTCAGAATTAATCCTAAAGCAACCAAAAAAACATTCCTGGCTGTCTCATGTACCTCTGACATTAAAGATATAATTTCAGTAAACTCAGGATTATTCGCCACTTAAGTCATAGAAGTTAAATTAAAAGTACACACTTCTTGGGGCTCCTGGCTAGCAAGAAGCCTACAATTTATCCTAACAAACATATCGCGCATGTTAAGGTGAAATAAAAAAATGGATTTTTAAAAGCTAGAAGCCTAAATACATCAATGAAGCTGATTTATAAACCAATAAAAGTGTTTAATGAGAAGGCTAGCCTATCTAGTCAGGTGCTAAGTATTTATCAGTGATTTGCTTCTTCTTAGGCTCACATGTCCAGCACAAACACAGCCCTAATTATAAATAATTATTGCAGCATAAAGCTTAATACCTGAAATCAAATTTATGCTCCTCTGCTTTCCGCCCTGGAGATTTGCCATTCATCGTGGGGCACATGGAAGTCAAATACTTTTTAAATTTTAAGCTCTTAAAAATTAAATGTTTTCTTTGACCATTTCATGCATGGGTACTCTCACCCCTCCCATCGTCTCTTCTTTCCCTGTTAGCCCATCAGTCTATCCTCTTCCCTACAAGTCTGTTTCACATGCTCAGATCCTTTGATTTATGACATACTAAGTTTGGATTTAAGCCTGTGAAAGGTTTGAAACTATCTATTGGAGTCTTGTTGACTTGCCTGCAAGTACACAACTGAAGAAAATGACTCTCCCTTTCCCTGTGTGCATCAGTGGACAAGAGTTCACAGACATATGGTAGAGAACTATGAAGCCTTTTCCTTCTGTAATTAGTGACAGGCCCAGCCATGTGCAAACCCAGTGTGGGAGTCATGGAGGTACAGAGTGCATGTCAACAGCAAGCTTGTCATGCCTAGAAAATGGCATCTCAGTGGCATTATCCTTATCATCTGACTCTTAACTTTCTATGCCTCTTTTCTGACGTTCCTGAGACTTTAAGTGGAGATTTTTAAAGAATGGTCCAACACCCGGGGGGGGAGGGCGTCACACAGCAGATCTTAGATGAAATGAGTCACAAAACAAAACAAAAATGATGTGAATATGGGCAAGAGAGTTTTAGGAAAAAAATAGAGCCTAACATGGCAGAAGGATGTGAAAAGAGAGTAGGGAAAAATAATCAGAGTGCGTTGTAAAAATATATGAAAATTTCAGGAACAAAGTTAATCACAATAAAGTTAATTCATTCAATCATCCACTCATTCACATGTTTACTTTTTCTTTATTTACATTTCAAATGTTATCCCCTTTTCTGGTTTCACCTCTGTAAACCCCCTATCCCATTCCCCTACCCCTACTCACCCACCCCTTCTTACCTGTCTAGGCATTACCCAATACTGGGGCATCATTCTCAGGATGAAGGTACTCTCCTCACTTTGATGTCCAACAAGGCTATCCTCTGCTACATATGCAGCTGGAGCCATGGGTCCCTCCATTGTACTCTTTGGCTGGTGGTTTAGTCCTTTGGAGTTCTGTGGGTACTGGTTCATTCATATTGTTGTCTTCCCAAAGGGCTGCAAACCATTTCAGCTCCTTGGGTTCTTTCTCTAGCTTCTCCACTGGGGACCCTGTGCTCAGTTCAATGGTTGGCTGAGAGTGTCTCCCTCTGTATTTCTCAGGCACTAGCAGAGCATCTCAGGAGACAGCTGTATCAGGCTCCAGTCAGTAAATGCTTGTTGGCATTCAAAATGGTGTCTGGGTTTGGTAACTGTATATGGGATGGATCCCCAGGTAGGGTAGTCTCTAGATGGTCTTTCCTTAAGCCTCTGCTCCCCACTTTGTCTCTGTATCTCCTCCTGTGGGTATTTTGTTCTCCCTTCTAAGAAGAAGCAGAGTATCCATACTTTGGTCATCTTTCTTCTTGAGCTTCTTATGGTCTGTGAATTGTATCTTTCGTATCCTGAGCTTCTGGGCTAATACCCTCTTATCAGGGAGTACATACCATGTGTGTTATTTTGTGATTGAGTTACCTCACTTAGGATGATATTTTCCAGTTCCAACCATATGCCTAAGAATTTCATGAATTCATTGTTCTTAATAGCTGAATACTATTCCATTGTGTAAATGTACTATATGTTCTGTATCCATTCCTCTTTTGAGGGACAACTGTGATCTTTCCAGCTTCCGGCTATTATACATAAGGCTGCTATGAACATAGAGGAGCATGTGTCCTTATTACATGTTGGATCTTCTTCTGGGTATAGGTCATAAATCATATAGCAGAGTCCTAAGTCCCTAGGGGACACCAGTAAGCCCAGAAGCCCTGAGATCTGTTCCCAGCCAGGCAGAGCTGTGGCCCTGGGGAGTGGAGGCTATGCCTCTTTCTGAAAGCCCAGATCTGTACTCTACTCCCCAGGGCCACATCCCTGCCTGCCTGTGACATAAGGAAAGCAGTCCCAAGAGGAAATTTCACAGTACTAAGTGCCCTCATTAAAAAAAATAGAGTGTTCTCATACAAGTGATGTAACAGTACATCTGAATGCTCTAGAAGAAAAAAAACACATCCAAGAGGAGCTGATGGTAGAGAATAATCAAACTTGAGACTAAAATCAATCAATTAGAAACACAGGGAACAATATAAAGAATCAAGAAAACCAAGAACTGTTTCTTGGAGAAAATCAACATGATAGAACCCCTAGCTAAATGAACTAAAGGCAGAGAACAGTAGCCATGTTAACAAAGTCAGAAAGGAAAAGGAGGGCATAACAACAGAAAATGAAGAAATTCATAGAAACATGTGTTCTTACCTTAAAAGACTATACTCCACAAAATTGGAATATGAAAAGAAAATTTATAATTTTCTTGATAGGATTTACTTACCAGAATTAAATCAAGATCAGCCAAACTATCTAAATAATCCTATGACCCATAATTGTTCCTGTCTGAAAGAATTACAGGGATGGAAATGGAGAGTAACCTGAGGAAAAGAAAGTCCATCAACAGGCTGAAAGAGGAATCCAGCTCAAGGGGAGGACCCAAGGCCTGATACTATTACTAAGGCTATGGAGTACTCACAAAAAGATACCAAGCATGACCGTACTCCAGAAGTCGCATCAAGCACCTAAAAGTGTCAGATACAGATATTTGCACCTTATCAATGGACAGAAGCAGCAGACTCCTGTTGTTGAACTAGGGAAGGCTGAAAGAAGCTGAGAAGGGCAATCCTATAGGAGAACTAGCAGTATCAATTAATTATTCTGGACCTCCGAGAACTCTCAATCACCAAACCACCAAACAGGCAGTATACACCAGCTGATATAAGAGCTCCAGCACACATACAGTAGAAGACTGTTGGGTCTGTTCATTTAGAGATGATGCACCTAGCCCTCAAGAGACTGGAGGCTCCAGGGAGTTTAGAGGTCAGATTCGGTGGGGGGTGGGGATATCCACATGGAGTCAGGAGTGGGGAGGAGGTATGGGATTTGGAAGAGTTGGAGGGTGGACAGGGGTGGGGGAGGGAATAAAATATGAAGTGTAAAGAAAATTAATTAATTAATTAATTAAAAAGAAAGAAAATTTAAGCAGTAATTAAAAGTCTCCCAACCAAAACAAGCCAGACAATTTTAATTCACAATTCTTCCAGACTTTTAAAGAAGAGCTAATACCAATACTCCTCAAATTATTCCACAAAATAAGAACAGAAGGAACATCCCCAAATACACTCTATAAGACCATAGTCACACAGATACCTAAACCACACAAAGATACAACAAAGAAAGAGAATTTCAGACCAATTTCCCTTATGGACATATATTCAAAAATAGTCCATACTCACAAATTTAATCCAAGAACACATCAAAGCCATTATCCAAGAACAGATTAAAACCATCATCGACCATGATCAAGTAGAATTCAACCTAGAGATCCAGCATGGTTCAATATATGAAAATCAACCAATATAATCTATAGTATAAACAAACATAAAGGAAAAGGGTGCATGATATTCTCATTAGATGCTGAAATAGTCTTTGACTAAATCAAGCACTCCATCATGTTGAAAGTAGTAGAAATATCAGGAATAGAAGGCACATACTTAAACACAATAAGGGCAAGATATAGCAAGCCAATAGCCAACATCAAATTAGATGGAGAGAAATTTAAAGCAATTCCACTAAAATCAGGCAAGGCCGGGCTGTCCACTCTCTCTATATACCTTCAATGTATTTCTTGAAGTTCTAGCTAGTACAATAAGACAACTAAAGAAGATCAAAGGAATACAATTTAACAGAGAAGATGTCAAAATATCACTATTTCCAGATGATATGACAGTATAATAGGTGACCTGAAAAACTCTAACAAAGAATTCCTACAGATGATAAGTACCTTCAGCAAAGTGGCTGAATTAAAAATGAACTAAAAAAAGAAATCAGTAGCCTTCCATTATACAAAAAATAAATGGGATGAGAAAGAAATCAGGAAAACAACCATATTAACAAATATTATAAAATAGCTTGGTATAACTCTACCCAAGCAAGTCAAAGACCTGTATTACAAGAGCTTCAAGTCTCTTAAGAAAGAAATTGAAGAAGATATCAGAAGATGGAAAGAACTCACATGCTCATGTGGAGCATGTATAGGATTACTATAGTAAAAATGATCATTTTCCCAAAAGCATTCAACAGACTTAATGAAATTCTCATCAAAATTCTAACACAATACATTATAGAACATAAAAGAACAACTTTAAACTTCACACAAAAGAGCTAATAAAATCTTGTATAATAAAAGAACTTCTGGAGGAATTACAATCCTTGATTTCAAACTGTATTACAGAACATTAGAAATAAAAACTCTAGACAGGCGGTGGTGGCACACACCTATAATCCCAGCACTTGGGAGGCAGAGGCAGGCAGATTTCTGAGTTCAAGGCCAGCCTGGTCTATAGAGTGAGTTCCAGGACAGCCAGGGATATACAAAGAAACCCTGTCTCGAAAAACAAAAGCAAAAACAAAAACAAAACAAAAACTCTATGTTATTGGTATACAAACAGACAAGTTGATCAATGGAATTGAATTGAAGACCCATAAATAAACCTACACACTTATGAACAAAGGATCTTTGACAATGAAGCCAAAACCATAAAATGGATAAAAGAAAACATCTTTAACAATGGTGCTGTACTAAGTGGATGTATGCATGTAGAAGAATGTAAATAGATGCATATTTATCACCCTTCTCCAAATTCAAGTCCAAGTGGATCAGAGACCTCAACATAAAACCATGTACACTAAGTCTAATAGAAGAGAAAGTAGGAAATAGCCTTGACCACATTGGTACAGTAGACAACTTCATATAGAGTACACACATGAATCAATCTCTAAGATCAACAAGTGATAAATGGAACCTCATGAAACTGAAAAGCTTCTGTAAGACAAAGGACACTGTCAGTAGTATAAAACAACAGCCTAATATCTTCCCCAACCCTACATCTGGCAGAGACTAATACCAAAATATATAAAGAACTCAAGAAATTAGAGACCAATAAACAAAATAATGTAATTACAAAATGCTGTACAGAGCTAAACAGGGAACTCTCAACAGAGGAATCTTGAATGGCCAATAAGCATTGGCCACTTAAAGAAATGTTAAAGGTCCTTAGTCATTAGGGAAATGAAAATGAAAACCCTGAAATTCAATCTTACACCCATTAGAATGGCTAAGATCAAAAACTCAAGCCTGAACATGCTGGCAAGGATGTGGAGAAAGGGGAACACTGCTCTACTGCTGGTGGGAGTACAAAGTTGTACAACCACTCTGGAAATCAGTCTGGTGGTTTCTAAAATAAGTTGTCTACCTGAAGACTCAACTATACCACTCCTGGTCATATACTCAAAAGGTACTCAGTCATACCGAATGGAGACATCCCCCCATTATGTTCATAACAACATTTTTTTAAATATCTAGAAACTGGAAACAATGCAGATGTCCCTCAACCAAAGAGTAGATAAAGAAAATGTGTTTCTTTTGCATAATGAAATACTAATCAGGTATTAAAAACAAGGACATCAGGAATTTTGCAGACAAATGGATGGAACTCAAAAATATCAGCCTGAATAGGTAACCCAGGAAAGTCCAATTGAGGATGCTTGAATCTCATTAGAAGGGGGAATAAAAAAAGTCATAATAGGTGAATTGATGTAGGGAACTAGGTGGGAGAGGGGATGGGCAGGAAAATGGGGAAGTTCAGCATCAGGACAGACAACAGAGAGGGCCAGAGGGCCAGAATTCATTGAAATTGGTGGCTGGAGAGGTTAGAGTGGGGACTTCTCTGGGATGTGCTAGCATCCTGGAATGGGGGAGTCTTCCAGGAGTTTGTAGGGGGCACTTTACCTGAGACTACTACCAGTGGTGATATGGAATGTGAAGTGGTCATGGTCTGTGGCCAGTCAGGTCCCCAAGTGGGGAGATAAGGACACTAACCTCCCCACAAAACTTTTAACTATATATTTGTCCTGTCTACATTGAATTCAGGGACACAGATGGAGCAGATACGAGGGAATAGCCAACCAATAACTATCCAACTTGAGACCAATCCCATGGATAAGTATTAATCTCTGACCCTGTTGTGCTTGCAGACAGGAGCCTAGCATAATTGTCCTCTACCCAAGAGCTGATTGAAACCAATGCAGACACCCACAGCCAAACATTGGATGGAGCTCATAGAGTTTTATGGAAGAGTTGGAAGGATTGAAGGACCCTAGAAGATAAGAACTCCACAGTAAGACCAACAAAATCAACTAACCTGGACCCTTGGGGACTCTCAGAGACTGAACCACCAACAAGAATACACAAGCTGGATCTAGGCTCCACACTAAGGTAGTAGATTTTTAATTTGGCCTTCATGTGGGTTTGCTATGGACCACACTCTCTCATGGTTGGGGCTAGGATTTTTTCATGAAGCAGGAAGGTACGGGTTCCAGGCAAAATGGCAAACAGAATACCAGGACACAGAAAAAGTGTAGAATCTTTGTGTATTTGGTATCTGAGTGCAACTTGTTGCAGTCAGTCAGGGGATTTTAAACATGAGATCTTTACATATCAAAGGATGTATCCAGTACAGCAGGTACAAAAGACAATTAGCAATTACCATTTGTCATGAGGAAATGTAAAATCAGCTAGGTAAGCTTTTCCGTGTAAAAAGCCATAGGTAACATTTGTAAAGGGGACTTCAAAGGACATTAAGCCAGATCTCTCAGACCTTAATGAGATTCAATTATCACCTGGCTCTCTCTGAGGGAACCTGGAATCATAGTGTTAAGTTAAAGTTTTGCAAATCACAATGTCAGAGCCACTTTCATCAGCATAGTCATAAAAGTTTACATTTTGTTGGGAGATCAATGTAAGTATGTAAACTACTAAGCAAAGTGATGCCGCCTAGAATGGAGGTTTTTTGGCCAGTATTGTAGTTCAAAGAACTAACATTTTTTGCCTGGTTACTTATAGCTCAGGCTACCAGAAATTCCT
Source organism: Apodemus agrarius (assembly GCA_964023405.1). Classification (NCBI taxonomy): domain Eukaryota; kingdom Metazoa; phylum Chordata; class Mammalia; order Rodentia; family Muridae; genus Apodemus; species Apodemus agrarius. The sequence goes on along the minus strand of OZ030016.1, from coordinate 82,281,116 downwards.
GTGAAATAGATTAAAGGAAAGTCACAAAGGCAAGGCTGCCCTGAGATTAGACCTCAGAATCCTCTCCAGCCAGAGAATTCCAGAGCGATGTTCCCTCAGGGACTGCGCTTACTCGGAGTGTCCACTGAGATACTGTGCTTTGGAGTGCGCTTACTCAGAGTGTCCACTGAGACTTGCGCTTTACCTGTGGAAATTCACGGTGCCCACCGAGGATCGTGTGGCATGGGTTTCCCAACAACAGGAGTGGGAACTATCCCTACATCTGTTGCCTGCCAGTATATATCCTGTTCCCTTAACTGGGCTGCTTTTTCTGGCTTCAGTGGGAGGGGATGCATCTATCCTTGCAGAGATTTGATGTGCAAAAGGGTAGGGCTCGGGAGGGGTATTCCCTCTCAGAGAAGAAAGGGAAGGCAATGGCAAGAGGAACTGTATGGTAGAACTGGGTGAGGAGGGTCAGCAATTGGGGTGCAAAGTAAATAATGACATTAATTTCAAAAAACAAAACAAAGCAAAGCAAGCAAACAAACAAAAAGATAGCAGTTCCTAAATTCAAAATCAAATTTCCAAATTACTATAGTGAGTTGATTTTTAAAACTTATGAAATAACTATTTGTGTTCTGTAACACAATAAACAAGTCATCTTAAAGTAGTAAATATCAAGCACAAATGAAATTTTCATTAATTCAGAATAGTATAGACAATAGTAATGGATATTTTAAATAATGAATTGGTGAAAAGTATAAAGAAGTTCCACGTATCAGTGAAATTTTGGACTTCCTGCTAAATACAACTCAAGACTTCTTTTCAGCATAAACATCCTTTTTACATAGTTATTTAGCCACAGCTTCCAGAGAGAATCCATGGGAAAATCAGTCAGGTGCATATCACTTCTGAATCCCAGTTATTATCTGGCTTGTAGTCTCCATTCTACCTTTAATAATCACCACTAACCCATCACAGTTTGTAAATTCTTCAACAATTCACATATCATGTTATCTTTCTTTATTTGCTCTGTTTGTTTTCTTTTGGGAGTTCGTTTGGTTTGATTCTGGCTTCAAGACCTTTGTGTTAGTTATATATCAGTGGAAAAAAGTGCCTGAGAAACATCAGCTTTGACAGAGAAAAGGTTTATCTTGGCTCATGGTTTTATATGGTCTTTTGGGCCTGTTCCTTTAGATCCAGGGTAGTTAGGTTTTCTAGTTCTTAGTAGGATACAGAAATAAGCAGACTCTTCATTACAAACAAATGAATTTACTTTCCAGGTTGCCATTGAATCTGTAAAAATATTTGCAACAATTCTTAGTGGGAAATTTGTTGAAGCAAACTGAGAGAATATCACAAGACTGTCAGTATTTAAATGATAATCTGTGGAATTGCTTTGTGCCAGATGATGTTAAGCAGCTGACATAGTACACAGCCATGATTAACATACTTAGGGCTCTAGCAAAACTAAATTGTCAAATGGATATACAACTCTGGATGAGTGTGGAAAGATTGAGAAGGTTTGAATCTCAGAATATTTGCTGATTATAGAAGGAAACTAAGTATAATGCACATATGTCAAGGCATATAGTCACAACCAATATCACCTGGTTCTTCCATATGCCATTTCATACAACCTGAAGGAATCCTACTCCATAGACAGGAGCAATGATTCATTATTGAAGAGCATATACTGCTCTACCTGAGGACCCCAGTTCAATACCTCCAGTGTCCCTGCTTCTCATGGACAAGGGTGATGTGAAAGATGCTGAACTACTTTGAAGCTTCTTTCAGAATATGACCTCAGTTACTAGCAGTTCCATGCCAACTTTTGGTTAAAGTTTACCAATGTATTCTCTTTCTATCTTGCAATGTAATTGCATTTATATTTTAAGTAGTTATAATATGTAACATTACAGATATAATGCAATCTATAACTTAATATATCTACATAAAAACACTGATTTCAAGCTTTGTTATGCATAATCCAGGGAAATGTTGTTCAGAAGGAAGCTGCTGTCCAGAATTATTTCAGACCTTGTTGCAGTAATGCCTGACCTGACCGAGCAGTGTTGAGCCAGCCAATCACACAGAGAGACTGCCACATGCACAGTTGAGACAGTTCCAAAATGACAGCAAACAGTTATAGAGCTCTAAAGACTCCCAGGAAGTGAATGCTATATGAAATTATGTCATGGCCAGCCAGATGGTTTAGCAGTTAAAAGTACCTGATGAAAAGCCAGATGCTCTTATTGAGATCAATGGGTGCCAGGTTGTAAGGAGAGACCGAATTTTTATAGTTCTCTAACTATACATGTCATAACAATTGAGAAAATGAGTGCCATATATATATGATATAAACCATACTTAATGCTTTCAGATCTCATCGCATCTATATAGATATTTCTTCCTCCACTGACAAGGTATAGTATTTTATAGAATTTCCTGTACATGGAGATACATGGTGCTTCCCTGGAGGAGTCTTGCTTGAACACAGCACATTTTAGATTAATTCTTGGGTTATACAATAACTTCATAAGAATCTTCCAGAGTCATTTGCTCAGTGACTGCAATATTTTGTATCTATGAATATTTCTATTATCCCACCTGCACAGCAATACTAGCATGGTGCATTCTGCAATTGAATCTTGTAGCCTTTACCTGCTTCGTACTGACCCACAGCATGTCACTATGCCTTAATTCCTTTTATGATTAAAAATAATCAATTTTCTTCCTGTGCTCCAAGTCATTTGTGACTCTGTAATGTAACTCTTTTTTTTTAACTTTTTGATTCATTGTGAGTTTCACATCTTGTACTCCAGTCCCACTCATCTCCTTCTCCTGTGGTATCTGCTCTCCACACATGCAACCCTCCCATCAAATGAAAATAAATATCAAATTAACAAAACATGAATGATTAAATAAATAAATAAATAAATAAATAAATAAAACAAAGCACAGAAAACATCTTGTTGTAGAAGCTGTTGTGTCACAGTGTGTCCCAGAGTATACCGCTCTGCCCATACATCTTCACTTGCAATGAGTCATTAACCTGGTTTGAGGCCTCTGGCTTCTGTCATGCTATAAATATTGGATCTTCACTAGAACTCCTCACAGTTATCCTGTTGTTGCCCTGTGTCATGAAGATACTGCAGCTTTGGATCAGCAGGACCAACCCTTTCGTATGATTCAACTGTTCATGGTGGATGTAGATTTTGGGGTAGGCCAACTCAAAGCCCTGGCTCTGAGCCTAGGTGATAGCTAATGTGGTCAGTGGGCTGGATCTTTCTTCCATACCACCAGGGAGAGCTCTCCAGCAGTGCCCCATCTAGCCCACCCAATGCCACCACTGGTAGAAGGCAGCATCAGCTCTTCTGCTCTCATGCCCCCAGGGCCAGCTCACCTGCACCCATACCTCCAGAGCTAGCTCTGCTATGTTTCCTGGGCACAGGTTGGAGCCTACTCTCCCAAGTGCTATATCTGGCAAGGGACTGGGTCAATTTTCTGACTCTCATACCCTGGAGGCTGGTTCACTAGTGCCCTCAGCATCAGAGCCAGCTCCACTGTGTTGCTCCGATGAGGTATAGGATCAGCTCTCCTGAGTTCTGTAGCTGGTAAGGGGCAGTGATAACTCTCCTGCTCCCATGACCTCAGGGCCAGCTCTATTGACTACCACAGATGGAAGGCAAGGGGTAGGTGAGGGAGAGGGCATCATTGACCTCAGTGCCCATGCCACTCTATGGTAGAGAAATGGAAGTGGTGAGGCTAGCTCTCCACACACATAGCTGGCTCACCTACACCCCTGCTACTAGAGCCAGCTCTGCCATGCTGCACAGGTGAGGTTCATGACCACTCTCCTGAGTGTTGCTACTGGGGAGATATGGAGCCAGCTTTCTACTGTAGCAGTCAGTGAGGAGCAGGGCCAGCTCTGTAAGGTCTTTGACATCTATGTAATTCCAGGTGGCCATACAGACCAGGGACATCCCCATGGTATCTAGTGGTAGTATGAACCATGGACATTGACACTGACCCCTGCCACTGCATAGCCATGCACCCAAACATGATTGTCAGTGGCATCTCTGGCTGAGAATTTATCCTGACCTCAGATGGTGAAGCTGGCTACTCATAACCTGTTATTTTTATCTACCCTCGAGTCTCCAGCTCTCTCTCTCTTCATAATCCTCAAACTGTTCCACCTTTCTTTCTCTCCTCTCAGTCCATCATATATTTGCATATTCTAGTGGCTCTCACTGCAGGTGGACCACATGGCATGTCGGCCTCTGGGTGAGCCCCTCTGCCTACTCTGCTTGTCATGGAGCCAAGTGGCCTCTAGGTGTCTGTAGTCAGCCTATGCGTCATGACTGTGGCAAGTCTCTGGGTGTCTTCTCCCTCCCAGGCCACATGGCATGGCTTCATGCTGTCTGTGTGTCCTCTGTCCAGCAATATTGCATGGCATTGCAGCAGACAGACCTCAGCGTGTCTCATAAACTTCTTTCTATGGACTAGGTCTTCTTATCAGCCAGTTGCAAGGATGTTTCACATATTTTACATATCAATCCCATGTCATGTATGGACGGTGGCTGTGTTCTCAGCCAGAAGCTTGAGTGTTGTTGTAATCTATTCTTTTGATGAGCACAGGCTTTATCTCTCATGTTTACCATTTCAGTTTAGCTGTTTACATGACCAGATTTTAAATGATAGCTGATTGAGAAAGAATAGTGCCTGTAACTGTTTTGGCATAACAGTTCAAAAGGTGCATGCCCAAGTCAATTTCTGAATGCTTTTATCACATGGTCTGTTTGGCTATATTGATTATAATATGTATTTTTATAGATACTGTAAAATAAGGATGATTTTAGAACTAAATCCATAGGGATTTCAAGTGGGGCTTCAGTGAACACATACATCTGTTTGGAAAAAATGTCTCATTAAGTACTTTGAGTCTGCTAATCCATGGGGATTATTATGTCTGTCTTTACCTTTAGTAAAATATTGGAAAGTCTGGAAACATAGGTATCACCATACTGCAATTTGTTTCTAAAATCATGTATATTTAAAGCTGTTGCAGACCAGAATGCTATGAACTCGTTACTAATTGCTCATTTGTTGATTTTTATGTATTAGACCACATTTTTCTCTAACTAAAAGGTCTTTCATATCAATTCATCCATAGTCATTGGGCAGGATATAACATTAACACTCTTTAGGATCACAGTTTTATATAAAGTAGGTAAATATCAACCTTTCTGCTTTTCTAAACTTTGGATCAGTTGCCCTAAAGTTCCTATTTTGAACTTTGTCATTGTTTTACATTTTTACTTGGAGATGCATTATAAAGCATAATGTAAATAGCCAATCACTATAAATAGCCAATTGGCTTTTAAAAAAATTGTTCTAAAGACATTATCTTCCATTTTACCTCATATTGTAATGGTTTGTAGCACTTTGCATTTATTTTCATAGGTCCAAGGTCTTGGCTGTAGTATGGGAACTGATGTATTTATTTGTATTTTGCCACTAAAAAATGGAGAATTTAGAGTCCAGCTTTATCCATTGCCATTATTACTGACCTGGCATTGAGTACAATGTCAACTTTGTAGGTAGAGTTTTGTAAAATAAAAATGAGGTTACGCTATAACTCTTTTACAGACAAACAACATAACTGGTAAAACAAGAAAAATCTAACACTAGAAATCTCTCTGTAGCAAATGAACTTAGAGACACAGACTCATAAACAGTATTCTTCTCATTCTTTATAATCTGCATCTGAAACTTGAGCTCGCTCTTAGCCTGTGTTGGCTGTTTACATTCCATCTCTTTTTCTTTCTCTTTTTTCTGTCTACTTCTGCCTCTCTTTTACAAAGTGCCTGCTCAGAAAAGTCAAGAAAGGATTGGCAGACTGGAGATGTCGATTACTAGTTAAGAGCACGTATTGTTCTTGCAAATCACTCAGGTTACTTCCCGGCATCCATGGGGTGGCTCACAACCACCTACAACTCCAATTCAAGAGAGTCTAAACTTTATCTAACCTGCACAGGTACCAGACATTTGCATAGTGTACGTACACACATAGTGAAAAAACACCCATGCATACAACTGAAAGGTATTCTAAATGTTAGGCTGAAATCAGGACATTGCAGTTGTATTGATTTTACTAATTGTCCTAATACAAATTAGTACAAATTACAGAGCCTAACAAAATTTGAAAAAGGATCTTTGAGACAAACGACCAACATGACAACAGAAGGCATAAGAGATAATTCTTCATACTTTAAACTAAATATGTACTGATTTACTTAAAAGAGTTAAAAAGTGTTCAATGTGAGAATGACCTGGTTAGAAGATCTAACAGGGGCTGGAGAGATGGCTCAGCTGTTAAGAGCACTGACTATTCTTCCAGAGGTCCTGAGTTCAAATCCCTGCAACCACATGGTGACTCACAATCATCTGTAATGAGATCTGATACCCACTTCTGGTGTGTCAGGGGACAGCTACAGTGTGCTTACATATAATAAATAAATAAATCTTTAAAAAAGAAGATCTAACAGAATTTTCCTGCCAGTCTGTAAGAGGTTGCACTCTGAAAACCCATCTTTTATTAGTTAAACACATACTGAGAAGGATGGCATGATTCTTATATTAAACACCATGAAAGTAAACATTGCGATAAAACTAGAATAAAAATTTTGGCAGTGCCAGTGAGGATGGGAAATTAAATGATAATTTGTATAAATTAAGTAGGCACAAGCTTTCACTTTCTTTTTTTTTTCTGAGACAGGGTTTCTCTGTGTGGCCCTGGCTGTCCCGGAACTCACTGTGTAGACCAGGCTGGCCTCGAACTCAGAAATCTACCTGCCTCTGCCTCCCAAGCTTTCACTTTCAAAGCTACATGGACAATCGCAAAATATGTACCAAGAAATATTTATTTCAGTGTTGTTGGGTAAATTTGACTTTTTTGCAAGGTATTCAAGCATCATTCAGCAATCACTTTGGCTGTTCCATTCATCAGCATGAACTTTTGTCCTTTCCATTTCTCATTTTCCAGTTACCAAAATACATTAATTTTTAAAAGATATAAGACTTATGTAACAGAAACTGGATGAACTTTAGAACCAAGGACCAAAGAAATTCATTTTCTTACTCAACACAAAACATAACTCCTGATTATGTATAAAGTGATATTTACTTAACATTAAGATTAAGTTTCTTGATAAAGATCATCAATTAAAGTGGAAACTATGGTATTTCCTGTTTCAATAGGGAAAAACATATACACCTTTTTAGAATATAGTTTAGGCACACGTCAGTAGATGTCTAACCTACTTTCAACACTTCATAAGATTAACCATTGTTTACTATTATAAAACATTCATGCCTGACATTTACAAAGAGTACTATGTATATAATATCACTTCATAATATTCAAATTTGCTTAGAATTGATTCAAAGGGTTTAGGTTAGTTAAAGGATACCACATGCTGATCAGTAGCACCAAACAGCTGTTTTTAAATGTCTGTCTTTCAGTCAATAACATGAAAGTGAAATTAAGCACATGAGAATCTAGCCACTCTGTTTAAAATGAGCTGTGCCAGCCAATTCACCATGTAGATTAGTCCTGACATTGTCATTGTCCTCATTGTGGTCATTGTCATCATCATCATCACAATCATGAACGTCATCTTCATTGTTGTTATTTTTTTAAATCTCTGCTTTTATTATTATTTACTATCAACCAGGACTCATGCTCAGTATCCCTCCTCAAATTACATAAGCAAATGTAAATGTGAAGAACTCAAGTCAAAATTATATGATGAATAGCACTGAATGCAAAGTTTGTAAAGTTATACAAAAACAGTATTTAAAACATGGGCACTTTAAGAGAATACTATCATCTTTCCTTGTATCTAATTTATAAACAAAAAAAATCACAATATAGCAAAACAAACCCTAACTTTGATTTTAAGCATGGCATAATTTTAAACAAATAGACGGATCAACTAATTAAAAAATCTCTTAAATAGTCAAGCTTCCTGAGCAATCTATGTTCAGAAAAGTGGGCAAAAGCATTCTAGGCAATGTCCTCACAGCCTTCGCTGGGACCGACATCAACAAACAGTTTAATATGGCAGTCTTGAATTTTAAGCTCATACTGTCTGGAACATATTCTCAGTTACTCTCTCACAGCACTTTTTGCAATTATAGAGTGGAATTCCATTAACAGAACAACAGCTATCTTTACACAAGGTGTATCATAGAAAAGGGAAGACAAAATGGCAAACAACACAAAGCTATCATCACCATATATGATTAATTCATATTGTGCACCAATTAGAACCTGCCTTAAATTTTCATGGATCTTAAGTCAAATTAGAGGTTTATTGGTATTTGCCAAGGTATGTGTACCACTATTGCATCCGTGAAGTTATGATGTCATGCTGGTCCTTGTGACACATAGGACTGATAATTGGGTTGGGCTTTGGTTGCTTCTCTCCTTTGGAAAATATTATGGCATGTACCAGGAAAGCTAAACCTCAGGGCAGAAGCATGCAGGTCAGTTCTAGTTCAGGGACTGAGCTCTGTTTTTTTAAGTACCTGCTGTCTTCAACAATAGAATCTTAAATTTAACTTCTGGGGGACAACCAAAGGCAAAAGCAACAGCTTACATGCTCTGCGAGCTTCTGGAACAACCTTGAGCAACAACTTAGAAAAGGGCTTCTCATGTCTGATGATGGGATTTTTTCTTGGGTGATCTTTGGCTCTAGTAGGTAGCATTACCAGTTTAGAACTGAAGTTCATTTAAATGAGGTGTATATAGACTTATGTGGATCATTTTTTAAATTTTTTCTTTATTGGATATATTCTATATTTACATTTCATTTCCCTTTTCCTGGTTCCCTGCCCCCCAAAGGTCCAACATGCCCTTTTCCCTCCCCCTCTTCACCCATCCACCCCTTCCCACTTCCCTGTTCTGGTATTCCCTTACACTGATGCTTTGAGCCTTTCCAGAGCCAGGGTCCACTCCTTCCTTCTTGTTGGACATCATTTCATATGTGGATTGTATCTTTGGTGTCCCAAGATTCTAGGCTAATATCCACTTATCAGTGAGTGCATGCCATGGGTATTCCTTTGAGACTGGGTTACCTCACTTAGTATGATGTTCTCTAGCTCCATCCATTTCTCTAAGAATTTCATAAATTCATTGTTTCTAATGGCTGAATAATACTCCATTGTGTATATATGAATAGTTAATAGAATATCTCCTAATGGCTTTTTCAGATATCCTTACTGTTCTTTCAACCTATTGCTTCATTCTATATTTATTTCTGTCTCCACTGACTAATTAGAGTCCCTGCTCTTTACCATTTTCCTGATCAGATTACATGTATCTTTTATTTCCCTCTCTGTGGTTTTTCTACTCCCCTATCCCAGCAATGGTCCCTTTTCATTTTCATGGTTTCTGCAGTCACTCCACAATATGTACTCACATCTGAAAATTTGAAGCCAAGCCTCAGATGAGCGAGAACATGAAGCATTTGACTTTCTGAGTCTGGGTAAACTCACTCGATATGATCTTCCTCGTTTCATCCCTTTGCCTGCAAAATTCATTATTTCACCTTTCTTTATATCTGAATAGTATTCCACAGTATGTATACCACATTTTCACTATCAATTTGTTGGCTGAAGATTGTTTTGATTGCCTCCATTTCCTTTCTATTGAACATAGGAGTAGAGTACCAATAAACATAGCATGAGTAAGCATCTTTGGATTACGATGCCAAGTCCTTTGAGTATATGCCAAGGTAAAGAGTGGTAGAGCTAGGTCAAATGCTGAACTGATTTTTTGCCTCTTAAAAATTCCCTCTGATGTTCCTGGTAGTTGTACCAGTTTGCAGTTCCACCAACACATGGTTCCCTTTTTCCATATACCTTCCAGCATTTGTTGATAGTTGTTTTGTTGGTCTTTGGCATTCTGGCTAGAGTAATGTTAAATGCAACTTCCTAAATACTAGGGATGATGAACATTATTTTTGAGATATTTCTTAGCCATTTAATTTTCTTCTTGTGAGAAATCCATTCAGATCCCAGGTCCAATTTTTAACCCGCCATTTCTTTTCATGATTATGTGTTTTTAGAGTTCTTTATACCTTCTTGATATGAGTCAACTGTCAGATGTATAGCTGGCAAAGATTCTTTCCTACAACTATTTATGTAGGGTAATGCCTATGTTTTCTTCTAAGAGATGTAGTGATTCGGTTTTCATGTTTATGTCTGCAATCCATTTGGAGTTGTTTTTTGTAAGAGGTGATAACATGGGTGAACTTTTGTTCTTCTCCAGGTAAACATTCAGTTTTCTTATCACCATTGGTTGAAGATGATTTTTTTCTCCAGATTACGATTTTGGCGTGTTTGTCAAATATTAGATGGATGAATTTATATTGACTCACTGGGTTTTCAGTTTCATTTTCCCATTAGTTTACAAGTCTGTTTTTATGCCAGGGACAGATTGGTTATAATGCTATGTATCTGTATTATGTCTTTTTTTTCTTTTTTTTTAATTTTATTTTCTATATTCTTTGTTTATATTCCAAAGGATTTCCCCCTTTCCCAGTTCCCCCCCACCATACATCCCATAAGTCCTCTCCCCCACAACTATTCCCCAATCACCCCCCCCACCATTTCTCTGCTCTGGATCTACAAAATGAGATCTAATCTTTTCAGGCCCAGGGGTCTCCCCTTTCTTCTTCTCAGGAATCATTTGACTTGCTAATTGTGCCTTGAGTATTTAGGACTTCTGGGCTCATTAATATTCACTTATCAGTGATTGCATTTCATGTGTGTTCTGTTGTGATTGGGTTAAATCTCTTAGGATGATATTTTCCAGACTTAACCATTTGCCTACAAATTGCATGAATACATTATTTTTAATTGCTGAGTAGTATTCCATTGTATAAATATACCACATTTTCTGTATCCATTCCTCCTTTGAGAGATTATCTGGGCTCCTTCCAAGTTCTGGCTATCATAAACAAGGCTGCTATGAACATAGTGGTGCATGTGTCTTTATTGTATGCAGAGGAATCCTCTGGGTATATGCCTAGGAGTGGTTTGCCAGGGTGCTCTAGAAGTGACATGCCCAATTTTCTGAGGAACCGCCAAAGTGATTTTCAGAGCAGTTTTACCATTTTGCAATCCCACCAACAGTGGAGGAGTGTTCCTCTTTCTCCACATCCTCGCCAGCACCTGTTGTCTCTTGAGTTTTAATCTTAGCCATTCTGATTGGTGTGAGGTGAAATCTCAGGGCTGTATTGATTTGCATTTCCCTGATGACTAATGATGTTGAACATCTCTTAAGGTGTTTCTCGGCCATCCTAATTTCTTCTGGTGAAAATTCTTTGTTTAGCTCTGTACCCCATTTTTTGATAGGGTTATTTGGTTCCTTGGGGTCTAACTTCTTGAGTTCTTTGTATATATTGGATATTAGCCCTCTGTAGGATGTGGGGTTGGTGAAGATCTTTTCCCAATTTGTTGGTTGCTGTTTTGTCCTTCTGACAATGTCCTTTGCCTTGCAGAAACTTTGTAATTTTATGAGGTTCCATTTGTCAATTCTTGATCTTAGAGCATAAGCTATTGGTGTTCTGTTCAGGAAATTTCCCCCTGTGCCCATGTCCTCCAGGGTCTTCCCAAGTTTCTTTTCTAATAGTTTCAGTGTGTCTGGTCTTATGTGGAGGTCCTTGAATCACTTAGAGTTGATCTTAGTAAAAGGAGATAAGAGTGTGTCGATTCAAATTCTTCTGCATGTTGACCTCCAGTTGAACCAGCACCATTTGTTGGAAAGGCTATCTTTTTTCCACTGGATGGTTATAGTTCCTTTATCAAAGATCAAGAGACCATAATTCTGTGGGTTCATTTCTGGGTCTTCAATCCTATTCCATTGATCTACTTGCCTGTTGCTGTACCAATACCATGCAGTTTTAAACACAATTGCTCTGTAGTACTGCTTGAGGTCAGGGATATTGATTCCCCCAGAAGTCCTTTTATTGTTGAGAATAGTTTTAGCTATCCTGGGTTTTTTGTTACTCCAGATGAATTTAAGAATTGCTTGTTCTAGATCTATGAAGAATTGATTTGGGATTTTGATGGGGATCGCATTGAATCTGTAGATTGCTTTTGGCAAGATGGCCATTTTTACTATATTGATCCTGCCAATCCAGGAGCATGAAATATTTTTACATCTTCTGAGGGCTTCTTTGATTTCTTCAAGGACTTGAAGTTCCTGTCATACAGATCTTTCACTTATTTGGTTAGAGTTACGCCAAGGTACTTTATGTTGTTTGTAGCTATTGTGAAGGGTGTTATTTCAATAACTTCTTTCTCAGCCTGCTTGTCCTTTGAGTACAGGAAGGCTACTGATTTGCTTGAGTTGATTTTATAACCAGGCACTTTGCTGAATTTGTTTTTCAGCTGTAGGAGTTCTCTGCTGGAGTTTTTTGGGTTGCTTAAGTAAACTATCATATCTGTAATTAATGATAGTTTGATTTCTTCCTTTCTAATTTGTATCCCTTTGACTTCCTTATGTTGTTTAATTGCTCTCACTAGAACAAGTACTATATTGAAAAGATAAGGAGAGACAGGGCATCCTTGTCTAGTCCCTGATTTTACTGGGATTGCTTCAAATTTCTCTCCATTTATTTTGATGTTGGCTACTGGTTTGCTGTACATTGCTTTTACCATGTTTAGGTATGGGCCTTGAATTCCTGTTCTTTCCAGGACTTTTAAAATGAAAGGATGCTGAATTTTGTCAAATACTTTTCCAGCATCTAATGAGATGATCATGTGGTTTTTTTCTTTTATTTTGTTTATGTAGTGGATTACATTGATGGATTTCTGTATATTGAACCATCCCTGCATCCCTGGGATGAAGCCTACTTGATCATGGTAAATGATCCTTTGGATGTGCTCTTGGATTCGGTTGGCAAGAATTTTATTTAGTATTTTTCCATCGATATTCATAAGGGAAATAGGCCTGTAGTTCTCTCTCTTTGTTGTATCTTTGTGTGGTTTTGCTGTCAGCATAATTGTGGCTTCACAGAAAGAATTGGGCAGTGTTCCTTCTGTTTCTATTTTATGGAATAGTTTGAAGAGGATTGGTGTTAGGTCCTCTTTGAAGGTCTGATAGAATTCTGCCCTAAAACCATCTGGTCCCATACTTTTTTTTGGTTGGGAGGCTTTCTATAACGCCTTCTATTTTCCTAGAAGTTATGGGACTGTTTTGCTGATCTAACTGATCCTGATTTAATTTTGGTATTTGGTATCTGTGTAGGAAATTGTCCATTTCCTCCAGATTCTACAGTTGTGTTGAGTATAAACTTTTGTAGTAGGATCTGATGATCTTTTGAATTTCCTCAGTCTCTGTTGTTATATCCCCCGTTTCATTTCTAATTTTGTTAATTTGGATACTGTCTCTGTGCCCTTTTTTTAGTCTGGCTAAGGATTTATCTATCTTGTTGATTTTCTTAAAGAACTAGCTCCTGGTTTTGTTGATTCTTTGTATGGTTTATTTGTTTCTATTTGATTAATTTCAGCCCTTAGTTTGATGATTTCCTGACTTCTACTCCTCCTGGGTGAATTAGGTTCTTTTTTTTTCCAGGACTTTCAGGTGTGCCTTTAAGATGCTAGTGTATGCTCTCTCCTGTTTCTTTTTGGAGGTACTCAGGGCTATGAGTTTTCCTCTTAGCACTGCTTTCATTGTGTCCCAAAGATTTGGGTAGGTTGTAGCTTCATTTTCATTGAATTCTAAAAAGTCTTTGATTTCTTTCTTTATTTCTAACTTGACCAAAGTGTCATTGAGTAGAGTATTGTTCAGTTTCCATGTGTATGTGGGATTTCTAATGTTTTCCTTGCTGTTGAAGACCACTTTTACTCCATAGTGATCTGATATAAGGTATGGGATTAGTTCGATCTTGTATTTGTTGACATCTGTCTTGTGACAAATTATATGATCGATTTTGGAGAAGGTACCATGCAGTGCTGAGAAAAAGGTATATTCTTTTGCTTTAGGATGAAATGTTATATATATATATATATATATATATATATATATATATATATATATATATATATGGTTTCCTGATCAGTCCATTGAGGATAGTGGAGTATTGAAGTCACCCATAATTATTGTGTTAGGTGTAATGTGTGCATTAAGTTTTAGTAAAGTTTCTTTCACAAATGATGTTGCCCTTGCATTTGGAGCATAGATGTTCAGTATTGAGGGTTCTTCTTGGTAGATTTTCCCGTTGACCAGCAAGAAGTGAACTTCCGTGTCTCTTTTGATGACTTTAGGTTGAAAGGCAATTTTATCTGATATTAGAGTAGCTACCACGGCTTGTTTTCTGAGCCCATTTGCTTGTAAAATTGTCTTCCAGCCTTTTACTCTAAGGTATTGTTTTTCTTTTACACTGAGATGTGTTTCCTGTATGCAGCAAATTGTATGGTGCTCTTTCCATATTCAGTCTGTTAGTCTATTTCTTTTTATTGGGGAATTGAGTCCATTGATGTTAAGAGATATTAAGGAAGAGTAACTACTACTTCCTGATATTTTTGAAATTATTTTTTATATTTGAGTGGTTTTCTTCTTTTGTGTTTGATGAAAGGAGGTTTCTATCTTGCTTCTTCTGGGGTGTCGTTTCCCTCCTGTGTTGGTGTTTTTCCCCTATTATTCTTTGTAGGGCTGGGTTTGTGGAAAGATATCATGCAAATTTGGTTTTGTCATGGAATACCTTGGTTTCTCCCTCTATGGTGATTGAGAGTTTTGCTGGGTATAGTATTTTTGACTGAAATTTGTGTTCTCTTAGAGTCTGCATGATAGGTGCCCAGGATCTTCTAGCTTTCATGGTCTCTGGTGAGAAGTCTGGTGTAATTCTAATAGGTCTTCCTGTATATGTTACTTGGCCTTTTTCTCCTGATGCCTTTAATATTCTTTCTTTGTTTAGTACATTTGGGGTTTTGATTATTATGTGACAGGAGGCATTTCTGTTCTGTTCCAGTCTGCTTGAAGTTCTGTAGGTTTCTTGTATATTCATGGGAATCTCTCTGTTTAGGTTGGGGAAGTTTACTTCCATAATTTTGTAGAAGATATTTGCTGGCCCGTTAAGTTGTAAATCTTCCCTCTCATCTATACCAATAATCCTTAGGTTGGTCTTCTCATTGTGTCCTGCATTTCTTGGATGTTTTGGGTTACAAGCTTTTTGCATTTTGCATTATCTTTGATTGTTGAGTCCATGGTTCCTATGGTATCTTCAGCATCTGAGATTCTTTCTTCTATCTCTTGTATTCTATTGTTGATATTTGCATCTATGGCCCCTGATTTCTTCCCAAGGTTTTCTATCTCCAAAGTTGTCTCCCTTTGTGATTTCTTAGTTTTTTTCTACTTCTGTTTTTAGATCCTGGTTGGTTTTGCTCAGATCTTTCGCTTGCTTGTTTGTGTTTTCATGTAATTTTTTAAGAGATTTTTGTGTTTCCTCTTTCATGACTACTACTTGTTGACCCACATTCTCCAGTATTTGTTTAAGTGATTTTTTTATTTCCTACTTATTGGCTTCTGCTTTTTGATCCATATTCTCCTGAATTTATTTAAGTGATTTTTTCTTTTTTTTCTTTATTTTCTATATTCTTTGTTTACATTCCAAAGGCTTTCTCCTTTCCCAGTTCCCCCCTCACCATATGTCCCATAAGTCCTCTTCACTCCACCCATTCCCCAATAACCCCCCCACTCCATTTCTCTGTTCTGATACTCTCCTACAAATCTGGATCCAGTCTTTTCAGGACCAGGGTCCTTTCCTCTTCTTGGGAATCTTTTGATTTGCTAATTGTGCCTTGAGTATTCAGAGCTTTTGGGCTCATTAATATCCACTTATCAGTGATTGCATTTCTTTAAGTGATTTTTGTGTTTGCCTTGTAAGGGCTTCTAACTTTTGATCCATTTTCTCCTGTATTTCTTTAAGAGATTTATCCATGTGTTCTGCTATCAGCATCCTGACCAGTGATTTTAGATCTGTATCTTGCTTTTCTTGTGTGTTGGGAAATCTGGGGCTTACTGCTGTTGGGGAACTGGGTTCAGATACTACCATGTTGCCTTGATTTTTGCTAGTAACGTTCTTACATTTGCCTTTTGCCATTTGTTTATTTCTGGACTTAGTTGGTCTTGTTATTACTGGTTGGTGTTTAAAGCTCCTGAGAGCCTGGCATTTGGTGCTGCTGTCTCAGAGGGCGTCTGTGCTCCTGAGGCAGAAACTGGAAGGTTTCCACCACTGGACTCTGAATTACCTCCTCAGCTCTGCTGGGCTGGATTCAAGTCTCCTCCCTGCTTGCCTGTGAACACTTAACTGGCCTCCCATGATCTCCTACTGGTTTGCCTGGTTAATCTACCAGCTCCAAGATTGTGATGTGTCTCAGGGCTCCGTCTAACCTCAGGAGTCCCTGCAGGCTGGAGGCTTCCTGGCTGGGCTGCTGAAGCCTAGGCAGTGGCTCTCCCAGTCGGCTAGGCTCCATCTAGTTGAGCTGTTCTCCCCAGGATAGTGTAGGGCAGTGGAGCTCTGTCTAATGGCGGCGGGCTCTCTGTGGATCAGGAGCTCTCTCTCCCCACCCCACCCCCGCTTGGGCTGCAGGGTCCAAGATGGTGAGGATCCCGGTCCTTGGGTCTCTGTCTATCTATGGGACCTCCTGCAGGTCAAATGTTCTCCTGCCTGCTCAGGCAGCTGCAATGCTGCCCAGCTCCCTGGTGTGGAAGGCACCCAGGCAGGCTATACCCTGGGAAATCTTTCACTCTGGTGCCCACTGTACCTTGCTCGCTTACCAGCTACAAGATGGTGGCTGGTCTCAGGGCTCTGTCTAACCTCAGGAAACCCTGCAGGCCAGGGCTTCCTGGCTTGACTGCTGAAGCCTAGGCAGTGGCTCTCACAGTTGGCAGGGCTCCATCTGGTTGAGCTGTTCTCCCCAGGACAGTGTTGGACCATGGAGCTCTGTCTAACCACAGGCTCTCTGTGGATCTGACGCTCCCACTGGTTGGGCTGCAGGGTCCAAGATGGTCTCCCTGTAGTTTCATTGGTCCATTTCTCTGTCCATTTTGAAAACTACTTGAATTCTTGGTGAAGTTTTTGATTATCCTTTTAAATTCTGTACCCTGGGTTTCATCAAGAAAATTGCCATAGTCAAAAATTTTTATAGGAGTAGTGTTACATTTTGGAATGAAAATACTAGTTTGGTTGTTCATATTACTTGTGTTTATGCAATAGGTTCTGAGCAGGAGGACATCTTTTGTTAGACCTAAATCTGCTATGGACATAGAAGGTTGGAGAAGAAGAAAGGATGCACAGGTTGGCCCTAGAATTTGTAAATGGCTTGGTTGGAATAAAATCAGGTGGACAAAGGAGACTAGATTGGTGTACAGGGTGTGCCTCCTGCTCAAAACCAGCATGTGTTGTAGATGTGGATGGGCGGAAAAGTTGAATTCTACACAGAATGGACTTATGAATGGGTGTAAGTCTGGTCTCATTTCTAATAAATATGTTTGTGTAAAACTTAAAATTCACTATATATTATATATTAGATAATTACATTCTAAGTAAATTTAGATGTTTAGAAAATAACCTTTATTTTTATGCTTGTATAATGCCAATGAAGTTATATAACTTTAAAAGATTTTTATCTACTTTTATTCATGTGTATGCTTGTATGTGTATATATGTCTCTGTGTTTGTGCATGTGAGGGGTATACTTATATATTTGATCATAATCCAGTTTTATATGTTTGAATTTTATAATAAATACTTCTAAACCACTAGTAATGAGTTCTGAAGTACCTTGAATGACTTCATAGAATTTTGCAAGTGCATAGCATAGTATATGTATAAATTATGCTTCAAATTGTAAATAGTTTGCATTACCTATTCAATTTCATGTAATTGCCAGTTTGAAAGGAAAGGTAATATTATGTCCATGTATAGAAGTTGGGAAGATCATTCTCAGGTGAATCTGTATTTTATAGATACTGACTTGTTTTATTTTTTCAAGTTTATTTTACGAGCATGGGTGTTTTACCTCTGTGTAAGTGTCTGTAACACATACATGTAGTGCCCACAGAAGCCAGAAGTGGGTATCAGATCCCCTGTAACTGGACTTGCAGAAAATATTTAGCTACAAAGTAGGTTCTGGAAATTGAACCCTGATCCTCTAGAAAAACGATCATCTCTCTTAACTGCTAAGCTATCTCTCCAGCATCTTATACTGATTTCTTAAAAGGATTTTTAGACTTTATATGTCATTCAAATTTTATTTATGACTTTTATAGCTGGATTTTACTATGAAGATTGCAATTTCAGTTTTCAAATCTGATAGAGCAGCAATTAAAACTGTCGCCATTTGATCTAGAAAATAAGATATATGAAGTGTACAATCCTGAGGCAAACTTCTGCATAATCCTGAAAATTCGTCAGCACAAAGATCCACTAGAGAAAATACTTTTAACTAAAGAGCTTAGTTGTATATCAATTAATATATCACACAGTAGAAATAAAATTGGCAAATAGTAATCTTTCTTATTATTTCCATAAACCCTTGAATAGCTGGGTCATCTTTGAATCCCATCACACCCAGCTATGGGCATGGCATGCTTCTTTCCTTCATTTACCTTTCTCTCTTTATCCTCCTTTTCCCTCTTCCTTTCTTCCAGTCTTTTTTTCTTCCCCTACATCACTGCAACATTGCTTCAACACTATTTTGAATCAGTGAACTTCTCTGCACCTAAATTTTTTAACTTAATTTTCTTTCAACTAATTGACATTCTTCATTTAAACTTTGGCAAAGATGATACATTTGAGGGACAAAGATCTCATATCTGTGTTTTACCACATCATTCACAAAAACAATATCCATCATCAGGGAAATACAAAATATTTTTTAATTTTTTTTATTCTTTAATCCTCTTTTACAGTCTATTCTTCATCTCTCTCCCAATCTGGCCCCCTACCACTCCCCATCCCATGCCTCCTCCTCCCTCCTAGCCTCCTTCCTCCCATCTCCAAGAGTATGTGCCCACTCCTTTACCCCCATCCCACCAGACTTTCCCACTCCCTAGAGACTCAAGTTTCTCTCAAGGGTTAGGGGTTAGCTGCATCTTCTCTCACTGAGGCCAGACGATGCAGTCCTCTGCTGTATATGTATCATAACCTCATATTAGCTGTTGTATGCTGTCTGGTTGGTGACTCAGTGTCTGAGAAATCTTGGGGCTCCAGGATAATCGAGAATGCTCGTCTTCCCATGAAGTCACCTTCCTTCTCTGCTTCTTCCAGCTTTTCCCCAATTAAGTCACAGGGGTCTCCAGGATTGGTTTGGTGCTAGTATCTGCTTCTGGCTCTTTCAGCTACTTGAAAAACAAATTCTTAACAAAATCAAAATTATGATCAATATGTAATTAGAGAAATGAAATATTTCATGAATGAAGCCAATACAATGATCTGTATTGATCAATATGGAAGCAAGCACAATTATTCATATTATTATTTGACTCCATGGGTCAAAAACTCTTAAGATCATAGTATCTCCTTCCATCGCACCTTCCTTTGGGCCTTGTGATGCAGCACCTTTCCTTCATATGGAAATGTGATTTCCTAAGTTTCTATTTGTGGTGTACAAGCTGTCCCTCATCTACATTCTCTTCACATTGCACCTTAAATGCTGGCATGTATAATAAAGAAATGCAAGTTTTCAATGTCATAACCATCATTACTACTGCTATTGCAGCCTCTCTTCTCTCACCCTTTGGATATTACAAATAAGTATTTAGATGTGCAATTAATTAGCTCATATACCATTCCATTAGAAAGTTTTTATGGCTCAATTTCATTAAGTGAACTTCAGTACAATCGGTTGTTCAAGATTTCATTGTTTCTCAGAATGAGGCCCAAATCAAATGCACAGTTAATAAGCTCTCTTGCCTTGTTGCATTCTCTGGGTCCTCCTCTCCATAAAATCATGGGCTCTGTAAAGTTTACAGGATACAGTGAATGCAGTAGCCACACAGAGACTCACAAAATTACATAACACTCATTCCCTAGTGTCAGTTGTTTGTTAAGACAAGGCATGGTATAACAGGCAAGGGGAGGAAGTAATACTCGCTGGGCACTAATGGCTTGAAGTAGTCTCCTTCTAATGTTGAATCTACTCATTATTAGCCACAAAACACTAAGACTCTCAAGAGTTGGAGCTGGTAGCCTAGTAAGGTACAGTGGGCACCAGAGTGAAGGATTTCACAAGGTATAGCCTACCTTGGGGCCTTCTGCACCAGGGAGCTGGGCAGCACTACAGCTGCCTGCACAGGTGGGGGAGTGTCTGACCTGCAGGAGATCCCATAGATAGACAGAAATCTACGGACCGAGATCCTCACCATCTTGGATCCCACAGCTCAACCAGGGAAGCTCCCGATCCACAGAGAACCCCGTGGTTAGACAGAGTTCCATGGTCTGACACTATCCTGGGGAGAACAGCTCAACCAGACTGAGCCCTGCCAACTGAGAGAGCCACTGTCTGGGCTTCAGCAGTCCAGCCAGGAAGCCACAGGCCTACAGGGATTCTAGCGGTTAGACAGAGCCCTGAGACCCACCACCATCTTGGAGCTGGTAGACTACCCAGGCAAACCAGGAAGAGACCACAGGAGGCCGGTTGAGCTCACAAAGGCAAGCCAGGAGGAGACTTGAGTCCGGTCCAGCAGAGCTGAGGAGGTAATGCAGAGACCAGTGGTAGAACCCTTCCAGTTTCCACCCCAGGAACACAGATGCCCTCTGAGACAGTGGCACCAAATGCCAGGCTCTCAGGAGCTTTAAACACCAACCAGTAATAACAAGACCAACTAAGTCCAGAAATAAACAAATGGCAAAAGGCAAACATAGGAACATTACTAGCAGAAATCAAGACAATATTGCAGTATCCGAACCCAGTACCCCAACAGCAGTAAGTCCCGGATACCTCAACACACAAGAAAAGCAAGATTCAGATCTAAAATCACTGGTCAGGGTGCTGATAGTGGAACACATAGATAAATCTCTTAAAGAAATACAGAATAAAATGGATCAAAAGCTAGAAGCCATTACAAGGCAAACACAAAAATCACTTAAAGAAATTCAGGAGAATATCGATCAAAAAAAATAGAAGCCAATAAGGAGAAAATACAAAAAAATCACTTAAAGAAATACTGGAGAATGTGGGTCAACAAGTAGTAGTCATGAAAGAGGAAACCCAAATATCTCTTAAAGAATTACATAAAAACACAAACAAGCAAGCGAAAGATCTGAGTAAAACCATCCAGGATCTAAAACCACAAGTAGAAACAACTAAGAAATATCAAAGGGAGAAAACTTTGGAGATAGAAAACCTTGAGAAGAAATCAGGGGCCATAGATGCAAATATCAACAAGAGAATACAAGAGATAGAAGAAAGAATCTCAAATGCTGAAGATACCATAGGAACCATGGACTCAACAGTCAAAGAAAATGCAAAATGCAAAAAGCTTGTAACCCAAAACATCCAGGAAATCCAGGACACAATGAGAAGACCAAACCTAAGGAATATAGGTATAGATGAGAGGGAAGATTTACGACTTAAAGGGCCAGCAAATATCTTCTACAAAATTATGGAAGAAAACTTCCCCAATCCAAACAGAGGGATGCCCATGAATATACAAGAAGCCTACAGAACTCCAAACAGACTGGAACAGAATAGAAATGCCTCCTGTCACTTAAAAATCAAAACCCCAAATGTACTAAACAAAGAAAGAATATTAAAGGGAGTAAGAGAAAAAGGTCAAGTAACATATACAGGAAGACCTATCAGAGTTACACCAGATTTCTCACCAAGACCATAAAAGCTAGAAGATCCTGGGCAGATATCATGCAGACTCTAAGAGAACACAAATATGAGGCAAAACTACTATACTCAGCAAAATTCTCAATCACCATAGATGGAGAAACCAAGGTATTCCATGACAAAAACAAATTTGTATGATATCTTTGCATAAACACAGCCCTACAAAGGATAATAGGAGAAAAACACCAACACAAGGATGGAAACGACACCCCAGAAGAAGCAAGATGAAAACCTCCTCTCATCACACCCAAAAGAAGATAACCACATAAAGATAAAAAAATAATTTAAAAAAGGTAAGGAAGTAATAATTACTATTCCTTAATATCTCTTAACATCAATGGACTCAATTCCTCAATAAAAAGACATAGAATAACAGACTGGGTATGGAAACAGGACCCTACAATTTGCTGCATACAGGAAACACATCTCAGTGTCAAAGACAAACATAACCTTAGAGTAAAAGGCTGAAAGACAATTTTACAAGCAAATGGTCTCAAAAAACAAGCCAGAGTAGCGACTCTAGTATCAGATAAAATTGCCTTTCAACCTAAAGTCATCAAAAGAGACACAGAAGGTCACTTCTTGCTGGTCAAAGGGAAAATCCACCAAGAAGAACTCTCAATACTGAACATCTATGCTCCAAATGCAAAGGCACCCTCATTGATGAAAGAAACTTTACTACAGCTTAAAGCACACATTACACCTAACACAATAATTGTGGGTGACTTCAACACTCCACTATCCTCAATGGCCCGATGAGGGAACCAGAAACTAAACAGAGATACAGTGAAACAAATTGAAGCTTTGGACCAATTGGATTTAACATATATATATATATATATATATATATATATATATATATACATTTTATCCTAAAGCAAACGAATATACCTTTTACTTTTTTTGTTTGTTTTGTTTTTATTGGATATAGTCTATATTTACATTTCATTTCCCTTTTATTTTGTTTCCCCACCCCCCTAAGGTCCCACATAGCCTTTTCTCTCCCCCTGCTCCCATATCCACCCCTTCCCACTTCCCTGTTCTGATATTCCCCTACACTGATGCTTTGATCCTTTCCAGCATTCGTGTCCATTCCTTTCTTCTTGTCAGACATCATTATTTATGTGAATTGTGTCTTTGGTGTCCCAAGATTCTAGGCTAATATCCACTTATCAGTGACTGCATACCATGAGTAGTCTTTTGAAACTGGGTTACCTCACATAGAATGATGTTCTCTCAGGCAAGCAGATCAATGGAACAGGATTGAAGACCCAGAAATTAACCCACAGACTTATGGTCACTTGATCTTTGATAAAGGAGCCACAACCATCCGGTGGAATAAAGATAGCCTTTTCAACAAATGGTGCTGGTTCAACTGGAGGTCAACATGCAGAAGAATGAGAATTGACCCACTCTTATCTCTTTGCACTAAGATCAACTCCAAGTGGATCAAGGACCTCCACATAAAACCAGACACACGGAAACTATTAGAAAAGAAACTTGGGAAGACCCTGGAGGACTTGGGCACAGGGGAAAAGTTCCTGAACAGAACACCAATAGCGTACGCACTAAGATCAAGGATCGACAAATGGGACCTCATAAAATTACAAAGTTTCTGCAAAGCAAAGGACACTGTCAGAAGGACAAAACGGCAACCAACAAAGTGGGAAAAGATCTTCACCAACCCCACATCCGACGGAGGGCTAATATCCAATATATACAAAGAACTCAAGAAGTTAGACCCCAAAGAACCAAATAACCCTATCAAAAAATGGGGCACAGAGCTAAACAAAGAATTTTCACCAGAAGAAATTCGGATGGCCGAGAAACACCTTAAAAGATGTTCAACATCATTAGTCATCAGGGAAATGCAAATCAAAACAACCCTGAGATTCCACCTCACACCAGTCAGAATGGCTAAGATTAAAAACTCAAGAGACAACAAGTGCTGGCGAGGATGTGGAGAAAGAGGAACACTCCTCCATTGTTGGTGGGATTGCAAAATGGTAAAACCGCTCTGGAAATCAGTTTGGAGGTTCCTCAGAAAATTGGGCATGTCACTTCCAGAGGACCCTGGCATACCACTCCTGGGCATATATCCAGAGGATTCCCCTGCATGCAATAAAGACACATGCTCCACTATGTTTATAGCAGCCTTGTTTATAATAGCCAGAAATTGGAAGGAGCCCAAATATCCCTCAAAGGAGGAATGGATACAGAAAATGTGGTATATTTATACAATGGAATACTACTCATCAATTAAAAATAATGAATTCATGCAATTTGTAGGTAAATGGTTAGACCTGGAAAATATCATCCTGAGTGAGCTAACCCAATCACAAAAGAATGCACATGAAATGCAATCACTGATAAGTGGATATTAATGAGCCCAGAAGCACTAAATACTCAAGACACGAATAGCAAGTCAAATGATTCCCAAGAAGAAGAAAGGAGAAGACCCTGGGCCTGAAAAGATTGCATCCAGTTTAGTAAAGAAACTGAGGGGGGAGGGGGAATGATTGGGGAATAGTTGGGGGGGAGAGGAACTATGGGAAATATGGTGGGTGGGAACTGGGAAAGGGGAAAGCCCTTGGAATGTAAACATTGAATATAGAAAATAAAAATTAAAAAAAAAAGAATGATGTTCTCCAGCTCCATCATTTCTCTAAGAATTTCATGAATTCATTGTTTCTAATGGCTGAATAGTATTCCATTGTGTATATATACCGCATTTTTTGTATCCATTTCTCCATTGAGGGACATCTGGGTTCGTTCCAGCTTCTGGCTATTATAAATAAGGCTGCTATGAACATCTTGGAGCATGTATCCTTATTGCATGCTGGGGAGTCTTCTGTGTATATTCCCAGGAGTGGTATGGCTGGATCCTCCGGAAGTATCATGTCCAGTTTTCTGAGGAACCGGCAGACTGATTTCCAGAGTGGTTGTACCAGCTTGCAGTTCCACCAGCAGTGGAGGAGTGTTCCTCTTTCTCCACATCCTCACCAACACCTGATGTCTTCTGAGTTTTTAATCCTAGCCATTCTGACAGGTGTGAGGTGAAATCTCAGGGTGGTTTTGATTTGCATTTCTCTAATGACTAATGATGTTGAATATTTTTTAAGGTGTTTCTCAGCCATCTGAATTGCTTCAGGTGAAAAGTCTTTGTTTAGCTCTGTACCCCATTTTTGGATAGGGTTATTTGGTTTTCTGGGGTCTAACTTCTTGATTTCTTTGTATACATGGGATATTAGCCCTCTGTCGGATATGGGTTTGGTGAAGATCTTTTCCCAATTCGTTGGTTGCCAATTTGTCCTTTTGACAGTGTCTTTTGCCTTACAGAAACTTTGTAATTTTATGAGGTCCCATTTGTCTATTTTTGATCTTAGAGCATAAGCGATAGGTGTTCTGTTCAGGAATTTTCTCCCTGAGCCAATGTCCTCAAGGGTCTTCCCCAGTTTCTTTTCTATTAGTTTTAGTGTGTCTGGTTTTATTTGGAGGCCATTGATCCACTTGGAGTTGAGCTTAGTGCAAGGAGATAAGAGTGGATCAATTCTCATTCTTCTGCATGTTGACCTCCAGTTGAGCCAGCACCATTTGTTGAAGAGGCTATCTTTTTTCCACTGGATGTTTTCATCTCCTTTGTCGAAGATCAATTGGCCATATATGTGTGGGTTCAATTCGGGGTCTTCAATCCTATTCCATTGATCCACTTCCCTGTCACTGTACCAATACCATGCAGTTTTTAACACTACTGCACTGTAGTATTGCTTGAGGTCCAGGATATTGATTCCCCCAGAAGTTCGTTTACTGTTGATGATAGTTTTAGCTATCCTAGGGTTTTTGTTATTCCAGATGAATTTGAGAATTGCTCTTTCTAACTCTATAAAGACCTGAGTTGGGATTTTGATGGGGATTGTGTTGAATCTGTATATTGCTTTTGGCAAGATTGCCATTTTAACTATATTAATCCTGCCAACCCACGAGCATGGAAGATTTTTCCATTTTCTGAGGTCTTCTTCAATTTCCTTCTTCAGAGACCTGAAGTTTTTGTCATATAAATCTTTCACTTGTTTGGTTAGGGTCACACCAAGATACTTTATATTGTTTATGGCTATTGTGAAGGGTGCCATTTCCCTAATTACTTTCTCAGCCTGCTTATCCTTTGCGTATAGGAAGGCTACTGATTTGCTTGAGTTGACTTTATAACCAGCCACTTTGCTGAAGTTGTATATCAGCTGTAGGAGTTCTCTCGTGGAGTTTTTTGGGTTGCTTAAGTACACTACCATATCATCTGCGAATAGTGATAGTTTGACTTCTTCCTTTCTAATTTGTATCCCTTTGACTTTCTTATGTTGTCGAATTGCTCTAGCTAGTACCTCAAGTACTATATTGAAGAGATATGGTGAGAGGGGGCAGCCTTGTCTAGTCCCTGATTTCAGTGGGATTGCTTCAAGTTTCTCTCCATTTACTTTGATGTTGACTATAGGTCTGCTGTAAATTGCTTTTACTATGTTTAGATATGGGCCTTGAATGCCTGTTCTTTCCAAGACTTTCAGCATGAAAGGATGCTGAACTTTGTCAAATGCTTTTTCAGCATCCAATGAGATGACCATGTGGTTTTTTTCTTTGAGTTTGTTTATGTAGTGGATTACGTTGATGGATTTCCATATATTGAACCATTCCTGCATCCCTGGCATGAAGCCAACTTGATCGTGGTGAATGATCATTTTGATGTGTTCTTGGATTTGGTTGGCAAGTATTTTATTTAGTATTTTTGCATCAATATTCATAAGGGAGATTGGCCTGTAGTTCTCTTTCTTAGTTGGATCTTTCTGTGGTTTTGGTGTCAGGGTAATTGTGGCTTCATAGAATGAGTTGGGTAGTGTTACTTCTGTTTCTATTTTGTGGAATAGTTTGAAGAGTATTGGTATTAGGACTTCTTTGAAGGTCTGATAGAATTCTGCACTAAAACCATCTGGTCCTGTGCTTTTTTTTGGTTGGAAGACTTTCTATGACCCCTTCTATTTCTTTGGGGGTTATGGGTCTGTTTAGATGATCTATTTTATCCTGATTTAATTTTGATATTTTGTTTCTGTCCAGGAAATTGTCCATTTCCTCCAGATTCTCCAGTTGTGTTGAGTATAGGCTTTTGGAGTAGGATCTGATGATTTTTTTAATTTCCTCAGTTTCTTTTGTTATATCCCCCTTTTCATTTCTAATTTTGTTAATTTGATTACTGTCTCTGTGCCCTTTGGTAAGTCTGACTAGGGGTTTATCTATCTTGTTGATTTTCTCAAAGAACCAGCTCCTGGTTTTGTTTATTCTTTCTATGGTTCTCTTTGTTTCAACTTGATTGATTTCAGCCCTGAGTTTGATGATTTCCTGTCTTCTACTCCTCCTGGGTGAATTAGCTTCTTTTTGTTCTAGGGCTTTCAGGTGTGCCATTAAGTTGCTAGTGTATGCTCTCTCCTGTTTCTTTTTGGAGACACTCAGGGCTATGAATTTTCCTCTTAGCACTGCTTTCATTGTGTCCCATAGATTTGGGTATGTTGTACCTTCATTTTCATTAAATTCTAAAAAGTCTTTGATTTCTTTATTTATTCCTTGACTAAGGTATTATTGAGTAGAATATTGTTCAGCCTCCACATGTATGAGTATTTTCTGTTGCTTTTGTTGCTATTGAAGAACACTCTTACTCAATGGTGATCCGATAGGAGGCATGGGATTAGTTCGAACTTTTTATATTTGTGGAGGTCTGTCTTGTGACCAATTATATGGTCGATTTTGGAGAAGGTACCATGAGGCGCTGAGAAAAAGGTATAGTCTTTTGCTTTAGGATGAAATGTTATATATATATATATATATATATATATATATATATATATATATTTAACATATATATATATATGTTAAATCCAATTGGTCCAACGTTTCAATGAGTTTCCCTGTGTCTCTGTTTAGTTTCTGTTTTCCTGATTGGTCCATTGAGGATAGTGGAGTGTTGAGGTCCCCCACAATTATTGTGTTAGGTGCAATGTGTGCTTTGACCTTTAGTAAAGTTTCTTTTACAAATGAGGGTGCCCTTGTATTTGGAGCATAGATGTTTAGAATTGTGAGTTCTTCTTGATGTATTCTTCATTGACTAGCAAGAAGTCACCTTCTGTGTCTCTTTTGATGACTTTGGGTTGAAAGTCAATTTTATCTGATATTAGAATGGCTATTCCAGCTTGCTTCCTGCAACCATTTGCTTGCAAGATTTTCCTCCAGCCTTTTACTCTAAGGTAGTGTTTGTCTTTAACTCTGAGATGTGTTTCCTGTATGCAGCAAAATGTAGAGTTCTGTTTCAGTATCCAGTCTGTTAGTTTATGTCTTTTTATTGGGGAATTGAGTCCATTGATGTTAAGAGATATTAAGGAATAGTGATTATTTGTTCCTGTCATTTTTGATGATATTTTTGTTTTTGAGTAGTTATCTTCCTTTGAGTTTGATGGAAGTAGGTTACTATCTTGCTTTTTCTTGGGTGCAGTTTCCCTCCTTGTATTGGAGTTTTCCTCCTATTATCCTTTGTAGAGCTGGGTTAGTGGAAAGGTATTGTGTAAATTTTGACCTGTCATGGAATATTTTGATTTCTCCATCTATGTTGATTGAGAGTTTTGCTGGGTATAGTAATCTTGGCTGGCATTTGTGTTCTCTTAGGGTCTGCATGAGATCTGCCCAGGATCTTCTAGCTTTCATGGTTTCTGGGGAGAAGTCTGGTGTGATTCTGATAGGTCTTCCTTTATATGTTACTTGGCCTTTTTCTCTTACTGCTTTTAATATTCTTTCTTTGTTATTACATTTGGTGTTCTGATTACTATGTGACGGGAGGTATTTCTGTTCTGGTCCAGTCTGTTTGGAGTTTTATAGGCTTCTTGTATATTCATGGGCATCTCTCTCTTTAAGTTAGGGAAGTTTTCTTCCATAATTTTGTTAAAGATATTTGCTGGCCCTTTAAGTTGTAGATCTTCACTCTCATCTGTCCCTATTATCCTTAGGGTTGGTCTTCTCATTGTGTCTTGGATTTCCTGGATGTTTTGGGTTATGAGCCTTTTGGATTTTGTGTTTTCTTTGACTGTGGAGTGGATGGTTACTATGTTATCTTCAGCATCTGAGATTCTTATCTCTATCTCTTGTATTCTGTTGTTGATGTTTGCACTTACGACCCCTGATTTCTTCCCAAGGTTTTCTATCTCCAAAGTTGCCTCCTTTTGTGATTTCTTAGTTGTTGCTACCTCTATGTTCAGATCTTGGATGGTTTTGCTCAGTTCCTTCATTTGTTTGTTTGTGTTTTCTTGTAATTCTTTAAGAGATTTTTGTGTTTCCTCTTCCATGACTTCTGCCTGTTGTTTCAAGTTCTCCTGCATTTCTTTAACTGATTTTCTTATTTCCTCTTTATTGGTTTCTCTCTGTTGGCTCATATTCTCCTGGAG
The DNA here is from genome assembly GCA_964023405.1 of Apodemus agrarius. Lineage (NCBI taxonomy): Eukaryota > Metazoa > Chordata > Mammalia > Rodentia > Muridae > Apodemus > Apodemus agrarius. The sequence continues at coordinate 82,251,750 of OZ030016.1, read as the reverse complement.
TTCTTTAAGTGATTTTTGTGTTTGCATTGTAAGAGCTTCTACCCTATTGATGTTCCCCTGCATTTCTTTAAGAGATTTGTTTATGTCCTTTTTGTGTTCCTCCAGCAGCCTCATGACCAGTGCTTTTATATCCAACTATTGTTTTTCTGGTGTGCTGGGGTATCCAGGACTTGCTGTGGTTGGCGAATTGGGTTCCAATACTGCCATATTGCCTTGATTTTTGTTTGCAACATTCCTACGTTTGCCTTTTGCCATCCGTTTATCTCTGGAGGTAGTTGGTCTTGTTCTTAGTGGTTGGTGTTTGAGGCTCCTGTTAGCCTGGTGTTTGGCACTGCTGTAGTAGGGGGCGTCTGAGCTCCTGAGGTGGAGACCAGGAGGTTTCAGTTACTGGGCTCTCAGTAACCTCCTCAGCTCTGCTGTGCTGGATCTAAGTCTTCCCAAGGCTAGCTGCAATTGGTCTCCTGCAGACTCCTCCTGGCCTGCCTAGTTGCTAGCTCTTAAGAATCAGCTTTTTTTCCCTCCACCGATCTGGGCTAGTCTGTTAGATCTTTATTTTATCCTGGGTTCCTCTATTGGTTCTCTATGGTGACCTGTTCAGGCCACCAGCTCCAAAATGGTGGCGGGTCTCAGGGCTCTGTCTAACCACTGGGTTCCCTACAGGACTGGAGGGTCCCTGGTTGGGCTGCTAGAACCTAGATGGTAGTACTCTCAGTCCACATGGCTCTGTCATGTTAGCTGTCTGTGGTGTCCTGAGGCACGATGTCAGCCTCTGGCTGTGCTCTAGGTACCGACCCACTAGCAGGTTGTTGCCCCATTGGGTTGGTGCAGAGACCGCTTGCCAAGCTCATCTGGCTCTGTATGCACTGCCAAGCTGTTGGTGCACAGACCTATCTCCAACCTCCTTTGGTTCTGGGTGCAAGCAAGAGCCTGACCAGGTGTTCTTTGCCAGGCTAAGTCTCTGTCCACGCACCTGAACCCAGCCACCAGCAGGCAGTCCACAGCGACCTGAGGGGAGATGGCAGCCGGCTGCAAGCCTGCTAGCTGGTCCCCAGAGATCAGGGACAGCCTCTGAGCTGCAGGTGCATAGAGCTCCTGCAGACCTTCCCTGGCTCTGGGGGCCAGCAAGGGCCCGACCGGGTATTCGTTGCTAGGCCGAGTCTCTGTCCATGCACCTGAACCCAGCCACCAGCAGGCAGTCCGCAGCAACCTGAGGGAAGATGGCGGCCACAAGAATGTACCTTTTTCTCAGCACCACAATGTACCTTCTCCAAAATCGACCATATAATTGGTCACAAGACAGATGCCAACAAATACAAGAAGATCAAAATAATCCCAGTAAAAGTGGTCTTCAATAGCAAGATAAACAACAGAAAGCCCACATACACATGGAAACTGAACAATACTCTACTCAATGACACCTTGGTCAAGGAAGAAATAAAGATAGAAATCAAAGACTTTTTAGATTCCAATGAAAATGAAGGTAAAACCTACCCAAGTCTTTGGGATACAATGAAAGCAGTGCTAAAAGGAAAACTCATAGCCCTGAGTGCCTCCAAAAAGAAACTGGAGAGAGCATACACTAGATGCTTAATGGCACACCTGACAGCCCTGGAACATAAAGAAGCTAATTCACCCAGGAGGAGTAGAAGACAGGAAATCATCAAACTCAGGGCTGAAATCAATCAAGTAGAAACAAAGAGAATCATACAAAGAATCAACAAAATCAGGCTCTGATTCTTTGAGAAAATCAACAAGATAGATTTACCCTTAACTAGAGGGCATCGAGACAGTATTCAAATTAACAAAATTAGAAATGAAAAGGGGAATATAACAACAGAGACTGAGGAAATTCAACAGATCATCAGATCCTACTACAAAAGTCTATACTCAACACAACTAGAGATTCTGGAGGAAATGGACAATTTCCTAGACAGATACCAAATACAAAAATTAAATCAGGATCAAATAAATCAGCTAAACATTCCCATAAACCCTAGAGAAATAGAAGCGGTTATAGAAAGTCTCCCAGCCAAAAAAAGTACGGGACCAGATGGTTTTAGTGCAGTATTCGATCAGGCCTTCAAAGAAGACTAGCACCAATACTCTTCAAACTATTCCACAAAATAGGAACAGAAGGAACACTGCCCAACTTGTTCTATGAAGCCACAATTACACTGATACCAAAACCACACAAAGATCCAACAAAGAAAGATAACTATAGACCAATTTCCCTTATGAATATTGATGCAAAAATGCTCAGTAAAATTCTTGCCAACCGAATCCAAGAGCACATCAAAACGATCATTCACCATGATTAAGTAGACTTCATCCCAGGGAGGCAGGGATGGTACAATATATGGAAATCAATCAATGTAATCCACTACATAAAGAAACTAAAAAAAAAAAACCCACATGGTCATCTCATTAGATGCTGAAAGAGCATTTGACAAAATTCAGCATCCTTTCATGCTAAAAGTCCTGGAAAGAACAGGAATTCAAGGCCCATACCTAAATATAGTAAAAGCAATATACAGCAGAACAGTAGCCAACATCAAAATAAATGGAGAGAAACTTGAAGCAATCCCACTAAAATCAGGGACCAGACAAGGCTGCCCTCTCTCTCCATATCTTTTCAATATAGTACTTGAAGTTCTAGTGAGAGCAATTAGATAACATAAGGAAGTCAAAGGGATACAAATTGGAAAGGAAGAAATCAAACTATCATTATTTGCAGCTGACATGATAGTATACTTAAGCGACCCAAAAAACCCCACCAGAGAAGTCCTACAGCTGATAAACAACGTCAGCAACGTGGCTGGTTATAGAATCAACTCAAGCAAATCAGTAGCCTTCCTCTACTCAAAGGACAAGCAGGCTGAGAAAGAAATTAGGGAAATAACTTCCTCCACAATAGCCATATATACATACATATATATATATATATATATATATATATATATATATCTTGGCGTGACTCTAACCAAACAAGTGAAAGATCTGTATGACAGGTATTTCAACTCCTTGAACAAAGAAATCAAAGAAGACCTCAGAAGATGGAAAATTTTTCCATGCTCGTGCATTGGCAGGATCAATATAGTAAAAATGGCCATCTTGCCAAAAGCAATCTACAGATTCAATGCAATCCCCATCAAAATCCCAAATCAATTCTTCCTATATCTAGAACGAGCAATTCTCAAATTCATTTGGAGTAACAAAAAATCCAGGATACCTAAAACTATTCTCAACAATAAAAGGACTTTTGGGGGAATCAATATCCCTGACCTCAAGCAGTACTACAGAGCAATTGTGTAAAAAACTGCATGGTATTGTTACAGTGACGGGCAAGTAGATCAATAGAATAGAATGGGAGACCCAGAAATGAACCCACAGACTTATGGTCACTTGATCTTTGATAAAGGAGCTACAACCATCCAGAGGAAAAAAAGATAGCCTTTTCAACAAATTGTGCTGGTTCAACTGGAGGTCAACATGCAGAAGAATGCGAATTGACCCACTCTTATCTCCTTGTACTAAGATCAACTCCAAGTGGATCAAGGACCTCCATATAAAACCACACACACTGAAGCTTATAGAAAAGAAACTGGGGAAGACCCTGGAGGACATGGGCACAGGGGGAAAGTTCCTGAACAGAACACCAATAGCTTATGCTCTAAGATCAAAAATTGACAAATGGGACCTCATAAAATTACAAAGTTTCTGTAAGGCAAATGACACTGTCAGAAGAACAAAATGGAAACCAACAAATTGGGAAAAGATCTTCACCAACCCCACATCTGACAGAGGGCTAATATCAAATATATACAAAGAACTCAAGAAGTTAGACGCTAAAGAACCAAATAACCCCATTAAAATTGGGGTACAGAGTTAAGTAAAGAATTTTCACCAGAAGAAATTCAGATGGCTGAGAAACACCTTAAGAGAATTTCAACATCATTAGTCTTCAGCGAAATGCAAATCAAAACAACCCTGAGATTCTACCTCACACCAGTCAGAATGACTAAGGTTAAAAACTCAAGAGACAGCAGGTGCTGCTGAGGATATGGAGAAAGAGCAACACTCCGCCATTGTTGGTGGGACTGCAAGATGGTACAACCGCTCTGGAAACCAGTCTGGCAGTTCCTCAGAAAATTGGGCATGACACTTCCAGAGGACCCTGTCATACCACTCCTGGGCATATACCCAGAGGATTCCCCTGCATGCAATTAAGACACATTCTCCACTATGTTCATAGCAGCCTTATTTATAATAGCCAGAATCAGGAAAAAACCCAGATATCACTCAAAGGAGGAATGGGTATAGAAAATGTGGTATATTTATACAATGGAATACTACTCAGCAATTAAAAATTATGAATTCATGCAATTTCTAGGCAAATGGTTGGACCTGGAAAATATCCTAAGTGAGTTAACCCAATCACAAAAGAATACACATGAACTGCAATCACTGATAAGTGGATATTAATGAGCCCAGAAGCTCTGAATACTCAAGGCACAATTAGCAAATCAAAAGATTCCCAAGAAAAAGAAAGGAGAGGACCCTGGTCTGGAAAAGGCTAGATCCAGTTTTGTAGGAGAGTACCAGAACAGAGAAATGGTAGGGGGATGATTGGGGAATGGGCAGAGGGTGGGAGTGAAGAGGTCTTATGGGACATATGGTGAGGGGGGAACTGGGAAAGGAAAAAGCCTTTGGAATGTAAACAAAGAATATAGAAAAAAAACATTCTCGAGAGTTTAGTGTGAAGGGACTGAATAGATATCAGAAAAGAAGCACTGACAGTGGACAGTCAAAACAAATCATACTCCCAATGGCAAGAAAAACTGAATTGTCATGGATTTAGAGTGAAGTGAATACCTTTGTCCACCCCCAAGGGAGGAAAAAATGTGGAGCATACCCTATGTAAGTGTGAAATGGATGAAGCTGACAAAAGTGTGCCTCTAGTAAGCAGAAAACTGCCAAGAATTACTTCTTGGAATAAAAACATAAATGGGAGAAACAAAAACCACATATTATGTGGAAAGTGAAACTCTGTCTTGTACCACTAGCCACAGGAATGAAGATATTCAACCTTGAATGAAAATCATGGGGCTGTCATCCAAGGACTGCAAGAGCTAGTCACAGCGAACATGCCAAACCCTAGAAGAGACTTATGTTCTTGTCCATTGTCCCTTCAGTGCCCTCTACCGATAACATTTATTATGTTAATACATCCATGCATGACTTAATGACAAGGATACATGCTGAAGCATGCTTTGTGAAAACAGGACAGAATTCTCTATCACAAACCTGGTCAGTATAGCTTATGACCCATCCAGGACATGTGGCACAGTTGACAGTAGATCATGAACATACACAGCATATAACTGTACTGAATAGTGGGCTCCATTTTAATTCAAAGATACTTTCATGTATAAGTGTTTCTAAACATAGAAAAGGCACAGTACAGGAGAAAACTAATAGTTAATGCTATAGCTGTACAGGGAGCTAATGATGAATGGAGCTCAAGATGAGAAGCTGCTGTGAGCTGTGGCTAGTGAAAGCCCAGCATGTTACTCTGAATGGCTCTAGACTTAGAGACTTACTTATACTGCATTAAATTTTTAATATTTTATCATTCTTTAACAATAAATTAAACTTAGCTTACTGCTATTTTTATTTTAGAAACTTAATTTTTAAAACTTCTTGACTAATCTGTAAGGTATAAAATTATTTGTTTTTTTTATATCTTATTCTATACCTTTTTCTCTTGTTCAATCTGTTACACTTTTTTTTAGCTTTGTTTCAAATTTTGGTCAAGACATCAATATTGTCTTCTGCCTCTGTATCTCCTTCTCCTGGTAGGAGTTCTCCAGTAGCAGCGTGCATGGAGATACCTCCTGAGATGACAGGGCCTCTTCTGGGTCTTATGTGGATCTACCACCACCTGCAGTTAGCTGTTTCTGATGTTCATAAGCAAAGGTGTTTTCTGTAGCAGTACGTAAGATTTTATTATCATATATTGACTACTTTTCTTGTTTCTGTGATACAGCTACCTGAAACAAGTACCTTAAAGAAGTAAGGGCTTATTTTTGTCTCTCAGTTTGAGGCTACAGTACATCATGGAGAGGAATGTAGGGAAAACAAGAGGCAGCAAGCCTAACTGCATCCACAGTTAGGAAGCACAGAGGAATGATGACATTTTGTCAAATTACTCTTTGTCATTCTATCAATGAGCCCAACTTAGATATGATGTCTCCCTTCTGATGGTCTTCCATCTCAATCAATCAGATCTAGATACTCCCCAAAGGCCTTAACAGAGCTTAGTTGACAATCAGTATTAACCATTACATATAGTAAATATGGAAGAAATCAGTAGCGTTGATGTTTCACTCTTATTTTCAAACAACCATATTCTGTATCTTATATGGCTATCAGCACAGTAGAGTTTCTTATACAAGAACCATCAGAGCCTTGATAATGAACTGTACAGTAATGTGCCTAGGTAATAGGAAAATGTGAAATAAACTCAGAGCACCAGGATCAGGCAGGTGCTCTGCTTTTGAATGAAATTATAAGACTGCACATAACGAATTCATATTCATTTATATTGAATAGTTACTATTTAACAGTTAAAATGCATTTTACCTTTTAAGAGATATAAATATCATACATATATGATAAATTTTGTTTTATAACATATAAGTTAAATGTAAAAATAAACTTACCATTTCAACAAGTAAAATTATAATATTAATTTTATATAAAAGATATATATATATAAATGCTTATTATAAAAGATATATATTAACTATATGCAACTAAGATATATTATAGTATGATTATATTTGTAATACCTGATCATTTCTTCCTGCTCTTCCAGGATTCCTGAAGCTCTTTCTGTGACCTGCAGCAATAATCCCTGATCCTTTAGGCTGCCATTTCCTTTTAAGGACAGGGTTTGGTTTCTCAGTTTTCTTGTCCCTCTGTAATCCATTATTACTGTGGAAGTTGTCATATCTTATTTGTAGCTCTTTGTAAATGTGCTGATTATTCTCTAGGTCTTCAATGTTCTTACTAATTCAACATGCACATGGTTCTCACTGTTAAACTGTGTTCATTCTTAAGATGTGTCCCTAGTTCAGATACTCTACAGTTAGAAATTGATTTCCAAAGCTCACTGCAAATGCAACCCACCAGCAATTATTTATTACAGGTTTTTCTGTCATAAGAAAGGATAATGTTCTCTGTGGATCAGCTTTAGTTTTCTGAGTGACCAAGGTCCTCTCTCTATGGGTGAATCATGGTGTCCTGGGTGACAAGTGCCCTCTCTATAATTAAATATTAGTGTACAGATAGAATTGGGCCCTCTTTATAGATCATGGTATACTAGATGACTGGTCCCCATATTCTATGTATTTTCTATTCAATTATATTATATTGTGTGACTGTTTGGGAGGCCTATTGTAAGAATAAGCAGGGACTCAGATTAAGCAGGTCATACATTATAAGACAACCTCTACCAAGTGCGTCTAGAAGTTCTTATTTCTTAGTAACTGAAACAGTACATTTCATGTTCATTCATCAGGTTTGTGTGAATATTAATATATCTATGAAAGAAGGAGTTTTGCTGTGATCTTACTGCAAAATTCTCAGAATTAAATACATATAACCAAATTCATGTTAGCCCAATACCTACTTCACTAATAGTGGAAAACATAATTGAGTATAATTGGTGCACTCTGTCTGATGCTAAAAATTTTTGTTCAGATCTGAGTGTCATTATCTCAATCACTGTCCAATTCATGGTATCTCTTCACAGATTCAGTCCTTTCCCAGGGACTTCTGTTTGGCCACTTCCTCATATGTCTTAACTGTTTCTGGGTCTCATGAGAAAGGCAGTTGCCACCAAGAGGACTTTGGAGTTGTACTGTCAGTCTGTATTTCTTTGTTAGGGTCCTACAAGGATGGAACAATGCTGTGGCCATTGCTAGTGACCATGCACAGTGACAGGATATAGCAGCCTTGCTAGCCTCAGACACTGGTCTGTCTCTCAGCAGCCTTGATAGCCTCAGCTGCTGGGAAGCAAAGGGGCTTATGCTGGTGGAATCTCTGATTTTCCTCTTTTCTTTAATCTGAACCTCCACTATATGTCAGCGCCAACCATATTCATCTTAGTTAATCCCTTTGAAGATATCTTCATATGTCTATGAGACTGGCAGCCATGATGGGAGTTGCTCCACCCTCTTCATTGATAGGCTAAGTCTCTGAAACCATGACTGACAGGAACCAGTCCATCCTTAAAGTGGTTCTCGCAGATTTTCAGTTCAGAACTTCAGTCAGATCAACAGGAGTGTCACTCACACAGCAGTCCTCAGCATCTAACAAACACCATTTCCACCTCCTGAAGGGATTAAGGACCCTGCTCTCATAAACACTGTTCATACCTGATCTTGTCAAGGGGAGAGGCACTCTAAGGATGCCCTTCCCCTGTAATAGCAAATATTAAAAATCCAGGCCCAGGGCTTCTTCCCCATTTTAGACCATTTATGTTCCAGGATGAAAGACACACAGAGCCTTTATATTTTTAATATGCCTTAGGCCCCACAATAGCTGGTCAGCTGCTGGTCCATGTTGTTATAATCTGCTTTCTTATCAATAAGATAACAAGTTATCACTTACTATTTACTATGTTCCATCTGAGCTGTTCTTAACCCAATTGGGCAGTACTCTGGCCCAAGTTCTCTTGGTCCTTAGCCTACGGCGGCTCTCCTTCTGCCTCCTATATGTTCCACTTCTTCTATGGGGCTTCCTTCTTTTTCCTCTCCTCCTTGTGGCTCTCTCTCACTTAGCCCCTGAAACCTAAACCCCACCTATGTCTCTTTTCTATTGGCTGTTAACATCTTTATTTACCAGTCAGAATTAACTTGGGGGCAGGATCCCAGGGTCTCCATGCAGACTCCAGGTCTTGGGAGCACACATTTAACATTACAATATACAGTGACTGACAAAGACCTCAACATTTCGCCCCTTTTAGTACATGGAAAGGCTTTTATCTCTCAGATATAAATTGAAAAAATTTATAGCAATTATGCAAATTATAAATTATGACATACATTTATTACATCCAGTCTATCATAGTTGGCAATTTAGATAAAGTATTCAATCAACTATCCTAACTTAATGAGTTACACTTCGGTGCCTTAACATTTCCACATATTCTAAAGCTTTCTAGACTCACATGGAAAAAAATCCAAAAAACAAACAAAAAAAACATAATTTATTTTCTCTCCTGTTTCTTCCCAAGCTTCTTTGCTTTTGGTGTCTTAGCCTCTAGTAGAGTTGAATGTGTTGCTAACTTTTCTTGCTTACTCAGTCACTTTGTCGTTGAGCAGTTAATATTGGGTCCTAACAGTTTGAACGTGATTTATCAGCTTTGAACAGGATGATGGTTAGCCAAAGTCAGCAATGGAAGCCTGAAGAATCATGGTAAGGATTGGAATTTGAATGGATAAAGTTAGATAAAAATACAAATGAGTATATATATGTATATATATACACATATATGTATATATATGTATATAGGAATACATCATACTAAGTGTATCATCATTGATGCAGTTAAGGGGGTCAGCACAGGCAGGAAATATCTACTCATGATCCTAGATATCTTCACATATCTGTAATCTATGAATTTTCCATGGTTATTTATTTTTCTAATCCATGACTGTGAAATAAGGCCTGAGAATTTCAGGCCCCTAAAACATGAAACAACAGTTTACATGGACAGAATCCAATGTAAAATTCTTTGGTAAACATGACATAAGAAATCACTATTTTGTTGCTTGTTTGTTCATTTTAAGCTATTAAATATACATGTGAGTTGTCATTTACTTTCTAACTAGAGCTTCCTGAATCTTTGCCAGGTTTGATTGAGCTAGCTGTCTTAGAGCTGTCAATGTCTGCCCAGAAAGCTGGCTTGGACTTGTTCATCAGTGCAGATTACCACAGCTTTACTGCTGAGTATGAGCTGCCTTTCTGATGCCAGTAAAAATTAAAAACTAATGAACTGTCAGAAAATAACATGGACACGGCATTAAGCTGCTTGCAAAATAACTTTTGATCCTGTTAACCTGAATATGGTAATCCTTTCCTCCAATATGCTAGTGTCTATTTTATGGAGTGATTTAATAGTTTGCACTTTATAACCCTGCGTGTACCGTTTTGTATAGAAAACAATATGCGTAGTTTTATGATACCCCATCAAATGTAGGTACTAATTAACAACATTATGGGTTGCAGGAACACGTTTGAGCCTGAATGTATTAGCCATTAATTTCAACAACTATGAAGATGCAAGAAGAGTGTGGAAGGAAGACCCAGAGGGAAATCAGAATGTGTCACCTCATGGGAATAACGAACACACTGGAAACTCATAACAGAATCCTTGCTGAGGAAGGGGCACAGGCAATTTTCAAAACTAACATCAGCTGATGTTGGCATTTAATGAAAAATATGATTTGAAATCCATCACTGTCAACAAGTCCCTTATATCAAATAGTTTAGAACAGAATCTACTTTCCAGATAGGCCAGTGTGGATGTGGTTCAAGTGCCTTCCAGTGTATTCATTTTCAGTTAACCGACCCAATAAAGCTTAGAGCAATGGCCCTGATGAATGAAAGATTTGGCAATGGTGAAAGCTTTTTAAAACTTTATTAAGTAATTTTACACTTATAACTTATTAAAAACCAAAAATTCCATTGCTTTCTTTGTTAACATTATGCATACATGATTTTAACATACAAAAATGATAGTGTCTGAGGTTTCTCTCAATCCTTTTATCCTAAATATAAAATCTCTTCAAGCATATATAATACACACACACACACACACACACACACACACACACACACACTTGTTATGAGATATTTTTCATGAAGAAATGTCAGCAAATATATACTCACCACACTTACAGAACCAAGGACATACTGAAGTTCAGATGCTACCAATGTCCAACTTAGTGAGCCAGTGAGTTACAGGGATATATATATATAAGTGAGGGGTAACTTACAGGAACAAAAATGACTCAACTAAAGTCAAATCAGCAAAAGTTGAGTGCACCACGATTCAAGAAACCTGGAAACCTAGATTTCACAATCTTCAAGCAGCTCGGTGTTGAAAATTGAAGGGTATCTCTTCCAGGTAACTCACTGAGTCTGAGAATAAGTTGTGTGAGGTATATATGCACCAGGTTCAAGAGCCTAGTAAATATCATCAGCTTGAGGAACTTCCCGGATGGAATGTTTCACTTCCCCCTTAAGACAGCCTGTGTTTAATGACTTTCAGAAAAGGAAAAACCTGTGTCTCCTCCCTTGGAACATTCTGCTGTTTCACGGACTTCCTGCCACTTTGTGTCTTAATGAGCTGCCCTCCAAGGTGGAAGGCTGCAGTCTCAGAGAAAACTGCTCTGCAGCAGAATGATGTTCACAGTTGTAATTTTAGATATAACATTTGTTCTCATGGAACTTAATAACTGCACCTGCTTTTCTAAATAGGCTTCAAGTAAGAGTGGATGACTTGTGCTCTCTCACCTTTGTGATGTTCCTTTAGGTTAGCTCACATTTACTCTCTGTTATAGCCTATAGCAAATGCTCAGTCTGGTGTAGTAGGGAATTCATCCCACTTTTCTCACCGGCTTTTCTACATTTGTATATTATTATAAACTTATATATGTGTCAACCTTCCAATCATTTTTATTCTTTTCAGATTATATTTCTTAGAGTAGCTTCTTGCAAAATATGGGCGAATTAACAATTAAATTTTGCCTGGTCACATAAGCCTGTAACCTCAGCTACTTGGGAGGCTGCCCTTGCAGGATTTCAAGTTCAAGGCTTACCTGAACTACAGAATACGTTCAAGGCCAGTCTGGGAAACTTAGTGAGACAGTATCTGAAAATGAATTAAAACAGAGCTTGAGACATGGCTCAAGTTGGAATGCCTGCCTAGAATACAACATGCACACACACCAGGACTGAATAAAATGGTAATCGTCACTGCATTCTCATGAATCATTTTCTAAGTGTGCTAATCTTTTCCTATGTTATAAGAAACAAATATAATAAATATAGCTGAATGGCTATTATTATAAAGCTTATACCATTAGTTGGAGCAAATTAGCATTTCTCTTCAACAAGATAAATATTATAGCCCTATACCCTACTTTGCAACATCTGATCATAGAAGTACAAATTCTCCATGCAACCCAGGTACAGAAAATCCTACGTTTTGCTATTTTTTTAATTTGTGATAACAAGCTTAATAGAGTATAAATGGAGTATAACAAAGTTTCTTCTGTCTGTTAATAAAAATTCACTATTGTATTGACTTAAAGGGGTAAAGCAGAGATAAGTAGATTTAAAAAAAAGGATGAAAGAAAAAGAGGAAACCGTCAAGGATTGAGGAAGAAACCAGTTAGCATCATGTAATTTCTCTGGGAGGTGACCATCAGGCAGAAGAATGTAAATAGTTATAGAGTCTGAAGTGATGAAGAAAGGCTACAAAGGTGCCCTGACTACAGGCTGCTGGCATGGGCAAGCTGGAGGTGCTTTTCTAGAAGAGTGGCATCAGTTAAGATTTCTTATGTTGATATCTCTCCTGCATTAACTTCCCATCAGAACCAAAGACAAAAATATTATGTAAAATATGATTTAATCTTGGACTGGCCATCTTAAACATAGTCATTACAGAATTTGCTTCTTAGCTCCTTGGATTGTCCCTGAGTACTAAAAGTTGGGCTTACAATTGGCTTTGTTAGTTGTTGGTCAGCAGGAAGCATGCTGGCTTTGTCGGCAGAGGACTGAAGCTGTAGGTCAGATTTCTATTACAAAATACAGTCTGGTATGAAACCACTTGCCAATACAGCCATATTTAATCGATAGGTTAACTTAAATTATTTTCAATAACTACCTTTTTCCTTGATCCTGATAAAGATTATCTCACCTTGAATATTCCAAAAAGTTATTTCTAAATTATATTTTGTGCAACTCACAAAAGTTAAAGTATCTATAAATGTCCTATTTAAGGCTAAGTTTTCTGCAGCATTATTCTCTCTGTGTCATATCCAATTGTCTACCTCTATATCAATTGTCATGTGTTAATTAGGACAAATAAAGTATCTCTGATGAGAATTGAGAGATTAATTTATGAATATAATAATTCATTAGAAGTCAGTTAAATATGATATCTAACAGATGCTTAAGGCAGGCATGTCTCCCTCTTCTGGGGCATTCCATTTCTTGGGAAGAATGTGACCAAGACAGACCCATAGGGGTAATGTTGTGTTAAAATGCTCTTTTCAATCATTAGAAGGCTTGCAGATTGAAGTCTATTTGTATTCCCAGATCCTGTAGAGGAAAAGACGAATAACTATGTTTCCACTTCACTTGCTGTTTATGAAATCCAAGTGCAAATTTGTCTTCAAACCTCACATATTTTCCCAGATCATCATCCTTGCTCCACACAATACTCCTCTATCCATCTCATTATCTACAGAAAGTCTCCAGTGGTGTTCTCTTCTGATTGTCAAACATGCTCTGTCTTTGTTTCATTAGTGCTGCTACCAACCGGGACAAATGCACATAAAGATGAAATGTTTATACCTGAATCTTTCCTAATGGTGTGGAAACCATGTGGCTCTCAGGATATAAGAACATGTACTGTCTTCCTGCAACCAGATCATTCACTGGTAGAGCAATAGGGAAGTATAGCGGTATATGTCCTCACCCTTGCTGTCACAAAACTGTGGCACTGTTTATGCTCCAAGTATATCATCAAACTAAGGCAAAAATATGGCCTTACCGGAAGCACATGTTAGCTCAACTCTTTCTCCTATCCCATCATGGTTGTCTCATTTTTAGCAAAGGTCTCCTCGAGACAACAGTCACTACAGCATTTCCAGTGATTTTTCCAAGTTCTGCTTCTGTAGAGGCCATCCAGGGCAGCTTGTTCTCTGTTCTCTGTGTCTACCACATTTCATGTCTTAATCAAATCTACTTTGGCTCTTTTGGGGTTTTGTTTGTTTGTTTTTTTGCTTGCTTGTTTTTCTTTTTTCTTTTTTCTTAGATATTTTCTTTATTTACATTTCAAATTTTATCACCTTTCCTCATTTCCCCTCCAAAACTCCTAACCCATCCCCCATTTCCCTGCTCACCAACCTACTAACTCCTGCTTTCCTCTCCTGGCATTCCCCTATACTGGGGCATTGAGCCTTCTCAGGACCAAGGGTCTCTCCTCCTTTTGTGGTCCAACAAGGCCATCCTCTGCTATATATGCAGCTAGAGCCATGGGTCTATCTATGTGTAGTCTTTGGTTGGTGGTTTAGTCCCTGGGAGCTCTGAGGGTACTGGTTGATTCATATCGTTGTTCCTTCTATGGAGCTGCAAACCATTTCAGCTCCTCAGGTCATTTCTTTAGCTCCTCCATTGGGGACCCTGTACTCAGTCCAATGGTTGGCTGAGAGTGTCCCCCTCTGTATTTGTCAGGCACTGGCAGAGCCTCGCAGGAGAGAGCTATATCAGCCTCCTGTCAGCAAGCACTTGTTGGCATCCACTATAGTGGTTTGGTAACACTATATTGGATGGACAAGAAGAAGGAAGAACAAAGTATGGATGTTCTGGTCCTTCTTAGAGAGGGGAATAAAATGCCCACAGGAGGAGATACAGAGACAAAGTGTACTTTGGCTCCTTGACATCACAAATATCCCTTGTCATTTGAGTCATAGGCCATCTTTGTAGTTCCACTATGAGAAGTTATAATTGCCTTCTATTATTGTTGATAATACGATTAAAAACTGATTTTTAAGTGAAGCACATAGAAATTAAGACTAAGAAGCAGCGTAAGTGAGTAGAGAGTTTGAGGACGACCTTGGCAGTGTAGTGAGATCCTGCTTTAAGAAAAATAAATGAAAATTTCCTTATCATCAATAAATATTATGATTAATAAAAATTTCATGTCCTCAACCATTTATCCAATTGTCAAACTTGTTAACTTTCATTTTGGTAAGCTATGTCTCTATATGGGTGCATGCAGATACACATATATGTCATGTCAATGTAATTAATGCAATATTTATTATTTTATACCAGTGTAGCCTGTGCCTATGTCAATTCCTCTAGTCTCGGTTTCCCTTCAACACTTTGATCATTAATGGCCCACATGAAAATAAACATACTTCTAATATTAGAATCATTCAAATTACCGTCTTTATAAAACTGTTCTGATTCAGCTAGCATTTGTTGTCATATGCAAAATTCAGATGCTGTGCAGGGCCATGACAAAGGACACAAAATTTTAATAGAAGTATTTTCCTTGGTATGAATGCTGATTGAGCCAGTATTTATAATGCCTTTTGGAAATGAACCTAGGAATTGTTTGGTTTAGTGAGGAATGTGGTTAATGGCATGTTTCAGGGCTGTGGGACTGCAGAACAGTGATAGCTGGCTTACGGTCTGTGACGAAATGGAACACAGCATTGCCACTCCATGAGCCTTATTTTCCACATCCCTGATGCTCCTTCTACTAGCACCAGACTCAAGTTTTGCAGAGGAACAGGTCACAAGGCTAAACTCTTGGGAGCCTCTGTTTCTTCCTTGAACCTGTCTAGTATACTCCAGTGCAGTCCTTAATAAATTCTAACTGTTCTGTGAGGGAATCATGGCAACCAATGATTCCTAACAGAATCAATCCAAAGCCCAGCCTCACGCTGAGTGATTTAATGATTACTCAGTGTAGTTTAGGTAACTGCAGGTCTTAACTCTTCTATTCTCTCAGCCCATCTTTCACTTCTAGCCTAAGAGTAAGTAGAATATTTTCCATTAACAACTCAAGATTTTTCTTGGTCTTAGAATTTTATTTGTTCTTTTAATATAGTTGAGATTATAATTAATCCTCTTCTGTTTATCATATTCTGGTTTATGTTGACATAACAGAGTGCAACAGTCTGGGTGGGACATTTATAAGAGAAGGAAATTTACTTCTCATTTATGTGGAGGTTGAGACAATTATAATGGAGGCATCTTGGTGAGTGCCTCATTTTCTATCACCCCCCGTCAGAAAGTGTAAGGGATAAAAATACATGATAGGAGGGGAGAGGGAATTGAATCTTTTATTTGGAAGCTAACTATTTATCATAGCATCAATCTGTTCCTGGGGCCAGATCCCTCTTGACATGGTATATTTTTCTCTACATGAATAGAACTGATAGGATGAATATACTTTGAAAGGAGATTCTTTAGATTTGTTTGCATGATACACTTTGAATAGTCCAACAATGGTGTCTCATACCTGGAATCTGCTCAGTCCATGAGGATAAATGTCTTGAAAGTTCTTGTTGAGCCCACTGGTCTTCAGCTCAGATTTGAAGTCTCTGAAGAAGCTGAGTTCTTATATCTGTAAAGAAAGGGAGCAAAAAATAGATGAATTTGCTGCAATACTGGAGGAAAGTAGGCAAAAGGAAAACATATCCAGGAAGTCAATCCAAAGATAAATAATTTTAGAACAGTTCATTTAAAAAGAACCAAGAAAACATTACCAAAAAATAAACAAAACACTATGGCAAGAGTTCATAAATATACATTATTCAATAAAAAGATTAATAATGCACCCAATTCTCTAACAAAGAGACAGAAAATTCGATTTTACTAGAACATAGGCTCTATCTTATTGCTGCCTCTAAGCAATACGCCTTATGATCTAGGATATATACCACCTTAGAGCAAAAAGATGGGAACGGGCATTTTAATCCAGTGGGAACAAGCAGGCATATATAACTATTATTATATAAATTAGGTATTATATACATTATATAGCTATAATATATGACATACATACTTCAAATAAAATCTAGTCAGAAGTCATGAAGAAGTTCGCTTCATACTTATAAGATGAACAATCCATGAAGTAGGCATTACAATGTCAAACAACTGAGTTGCACACAATATAAAAAAGAGATAAAAAGAGATACTATTATATACAATGCCACAAATTAACCATAGTGCAACAACAGTTGGTTCAATACCCTACTTTTTTACCCTACTCAGAAAAATAGAGAGATCATCTGGACAAAACCAAACAATGAAACATACGAATTAAGCAGCATCATAAGTAAAATGGCCAAATAAATATCTACAGAACAGTTTACATAATCCCTTATAAGTACATATTTCTGTCAACACCTCATAGAAAGTTCGCCAAAACTATACACATTAACACAAGTCAAATATCAATAAATACAGAAAAATTTTGAATGGCATCATGCATTAAATGGCCAAACAGAATAAAGCTATTAACACCATTAGAAACTACAGAAACTATTCTAACTCATGGAAACTAAAAAACACTTTAGTAAATAATAAGTGTATCAAGGAAGAAATCAAGAAGGAAAACAAAAAAAATACTACAAGTGAGTGAAAATGGCCCAATGAAGACAATTCTTATTTTTAATTTTTATGGTTATTTTATTTATTTAATTTCAATTGTTATTCCACTTCCCAGTTTCTCCTCCAAAAACCCCTCTCCCACCTCTCACTACCCTCCGTGGCTCCTATAAGGGTGTTCCCTACCATCCCATTACAACCCTACTGCTCTAGCACTCCTCTACACTGGGGCACCAAGCCTTCATAGGACCAAGGGCCTCACATGTCATTGATGCCAGATAAGGCCATCCTCTGCTACATAGGCAGCTGGAGCCATGGGTCCCTCCATGTATATGTGTGTGCGTGTGTGTGTGTGTGTGTGTGTGTGTGTGTGTTTGGTTGTTGGTTTAGTCCCTGGAAGCTCTGGGGGTTCTGGTTGGTTGATAGTGTTCTTCCTATGGGGTTACAAACCCCTTCAGCTCCTTCAGTCTTCTCCTAACTTTCCCATTGAGGTCTTGGTGCTCAGTCCAATCATTAGCTGCAAGCATCTGCATCTGTATTAGTAAGGCTCTGGCAGAGCCTTTCAGAAGACAGCTATATCAGGCTCCTGCCAGCAAGCACTTCTTGGCAAAAGCAATAGTGAATGGGTTTGGTGGCTGCATATGGGACTGATCCCCAGGTGGGGCAGTCTCTGGATGGCCTTTCCTTCAGCCACTGCTTCACTCTTTGTCCCTGTATTTCCTTTAAACAGGAGCAATTCTGGATTAAAACTTTGAAAAGTTTGTGTGGCCCAATCCCTCAACCAGGGGCCATCCCTAACCTTGGGATATGGTTTCTACAAATTCTCTCTGCTCTTTTGTTGGTTATTTCAGCTCATGTCATCCCCAATGAGTCCTGGGAGTCTCTTGCTTTCCTGGCATCTGGGACTTTCTGTTGGCTCCCCTCAGTTCCCCATCCCCCATTGCTATACACCTCTGTTAAATTTCCTGACTATACATCTCCCCCATCTCCTCCCACACCTGATCCTGTACCCCTTTTTTAACTCCCCCACCTCCGTCTCTCATCCCAAGTCCGACCCATCCTGTACCTCCAGTGATATTTTTGTTCCTGCTTCTAAGTAGGACTGAAGCATCCACACCTTGATCTTTCTTCTTTTTGAACTTCATATGGTGGTAAGTTCTATGATGGGTATTCAGACCTTTTTTCCTAATATGCACTTATCAGTGAGTACATGTAATGTGTGTTCTTTTGTGACTGGATTACCTCACTCAGGATGATATTTTTTAGTTCTGTCCATTTGCCTGTGAATTTCATGAAGTAATTGTTTTTAATAGCTGAGTAGTCCTCCATTGTATAAATGTACCACATTTTCTGTATCCATTCCTCTGTTAAAGGATATTTGGGCTATTTCCAGCTTCTGGCTATTATAAAAAAGGCTCCTATGAACATAGTAGAGCATGTGTCCTTGGTGGTTTTTTTTTATTGGATATTTTCTTTATTTACATTTCAAATGTTTCCCCCTTTTCCAGTTCCCCTCCCTGGAACCCTCCATCCCATCTCCCCTCCCCTCCAGAGTGTCTAGCAAGTTGACACTGTTGCTTCCCTATAAGGCTGCAAACACCCACATCTCATTCAGTCCCTTCTCCAACTCCTCCATCGGGGACTCTTCACTCAGTCCAATTGTTGTCTGCAAGCCTCCACCTCTGTATTTGTCATGCTCTGGCAGAACCTCTCAGGGAACAGCCATATCAGGCTCCCATTAAATATGCAGAAGGTTGCAAATTGATCCATTCTTATCTTCCTGTACAAAGCTCAAATCCAAGTGGATCAACATCATCCACATAAAACCAGATACACTGAATCTCATAAAAGATAAAGTGGGGAAAAGCTTTGAACACATGGACACAGGGGAAATTTTTCCTGAATAGGACACCAATGATTTAGGCATGTGCCCTTGTTATATGTTGGAGCATCTTTTGGGTATATGTCCAGGAGTGGTTTAGCTGGGTTGTCAGGTAAGTACTATGTTCAACTTTCTGAGGAAACACCAGAATGATTTCCAGAGTAGTTGTACCAGCTTGCAGTCACATGATCAATGGAGGAGTGTTCCTCTTTCTACACATCCTTGATAGCATCTGCTGTCATCTGAGTTTTTGATCTTAGCCATTCTGACTGGTATGGGGTGGAATCTCATGGTCATTCTCAGCCATTCAAGATTCCTCAATTAAGAATTCTTTGTTTAGCTCTGTACCCCATTTTTAATAGGGTTATTTCGTTCTCTGAAATCTAATTTCTTGTGTTCTTAGTATATGTTGGATATTAGTCTCCTATCAGATGTAGGATTGGTAAAGATCTTTTCCCAATCTGTAGGGAGCCATTTGTCATCTGTCCTGATGACAGTGTTCTTTACCTTACAGAAGCTTTTCAATTTTATGAGAGCCCCTTTGTTTATAGTGGATAGTAGAGCCTGGGCCATTGGTATTCAGCTCAGGAACTTTTCCCCTGTGCCCATGTGTTCAAGGCTCTTTCCCAATATCTCTTCTAATAGATTCAGTGTGTTTGATTTAATGTGGAGGTTCTTGATCCACTTGAAATTGACCTTTGTATAAGGAGATAAGAATGGATCAATTTGCATTCTTCTACATTCTGACCACCAAGTGAACTAGCACAATTTGTTGCAAATGTTGTCTTCCCACACACACACACTGGATGGTTGTAGCTTCTTTGTCAAAGATCAAGCAATCATAGGTGTGTGGGTTCATTTGTGGGTCTTCAGTTCTATTCCATTGATCTACCTGCCTGTGACTGTACCAGTATCATGTGGTTTTTAATCACTTTTTCTCTGTAGTAGAGTTTAAGGCTAGGGACACTGTTTCCCCCAGAATTTCTCTTGTGAGAATATTTTTTGCTATTTTGGTTTTGTTGTTGTTGTTTTGATTGTTCTAAATGAATTTGCAAATTGCTCTTTCTTTGAAGAATTGAGTTGGAATTTTGATGGGGATTGCATTGAATTTAAAGATTGCTTTTGGCAAGATGGCCATTTTTACTATGTTAATTCTACCAATCCACGAGCATGTGAGAATTTTCCATCTTCTGAGGTCTTCTTCAATTTCTATTTTCCAGAAACTTGAAGTTGTTGCCATAAAGATCATTCACTTGCTTGGTTAGACTCCCATCAATATATTTTATATTATATGTGACTATTATGAAGGGTGTTGCTTCTCTAATTTCTTTCTCAGCCCATTTATATTTTAAGGAGAAAAATGTTACTGATTTCTTTGAGTTAATATTATATGCAGCCACTTTGCTGAAGTTGTTTAACAGGTATGGTAGTTCTCTGTTGAAATTTGGGGGTCACGAGTATATTATCATATCATCTGCAAATAGTGCTATTTTGAAATCTTCCTTTCCAATTTGTATCCCTTTGACCTCCCTTTGTTGTCTAATTGCTCTGGTTAGAACTTTGAGTACTATATTGTATAGATAGGGAGAGAGTAGGCAGCCTTGACTAGTCCATGATTTTAGTGGGATTGCTTCTAGTTTCTATCCATTAAGTTTGATGTTGGCTACTGGTTTGCTGTATATTGCTTTTATCATGTTTAGTCTTATGTTTTAGTGTATATAAGCCTTGAATTCCTTTTCTTTCCAGACTTTTAACAAGAAGGGCTGTTGAATTTTGTCAAATGCTTTTTAAGCATCAAACAAAATGGTCTTGTGTCTTTTTGTCTGAGTTTTTTACGTAGTGGATTACATTGATGGATTTTCATATATTGAACCATCCCTGAATTACTGAGATAATGCTTACTTGATCATGATGGATAATTGTTTTGATGTGTTCTTGGATTCAGCTTACAAGAATTTTATTGAATATTTTTGCATCAATATTCATAAGAAAAATTGGTCTGAAGTTCTATTTCTTTGTTGGGTCTTTGTGTGGTTTTAGTATCAGCATAACCGTGGCTTCATAGAATGAATAAGGCAGTGTTACTTCTGTTTTCATATTGTGGAATAGTTTGAAGAGTATTTGTATTAGATCTTATTTGAACATCTGGTACAATTATGCACTAAAACCCTCTGGTCCTGGGCTTTTTTAGTATGGAGATTTTTAATGACTGCTTCTACTTCATTAGAGGTCATGGGACTATTTAGGTATTTTACCTGATCCTGATTCAAGTTTGGTGCATGGTATCTGTCTAGAATATTATCCATTTCTTCCATATGTTCCAGTTTTCTTGAGTATAGGCTTTTGTAGTAGGATCTAACAATTTTTTGAATTTAGTCATTTTCTGTTGTTATGTCTCCCTTTTCATTATTGGATACTGTCTCTGTTCCCTTTCATTATTCTTACTAAGGGTTTACCTATATTGTTGATTTTCCCAAAGAACCATCTCCTGGTTTTGTTGATTCTTTGTATAGTTCGCTTTGTTTGTACTTGGTTGATATCAGTCCTAAGTTTGATTATTTCCTGATGTCTAATCCTCTTGAGTGTATTTGCTTATTTTGTTCTAGAGTTTTCAGATGTGCTGTCAAGCTGCTAGTGTATACTCTCTCCAATTTATAGAGGCACTCAGAGATATGTGTTTTCCTCTTAACACTGCTTCCATTGTGTCCCATAAGTTTGGGTATGTTGTACCTTCATTTTCATTAAATTCTAAAATGTCTATTTTTTTTTTATTTCTTCCATGACCAATTTATTATTGAGTAGAAGTTGTTTAGCTTCCATGTATATGTGGGATTTCTGGTTGTTGTTGTTGTTGTTGTTGTTGTTGTTGTTGAAGACCAGTCTTAGTCTGTGGTGATCTGAGAGGATACATTGGATTATTTCAGCATTCTGTATCTCTTGAGGCTTATTTTGTGAATGACTATATGGTC
This sequence comes from Apodemus agrarius, assembly GCA_964023405.1. Taxonomy (NCBI): domain Eukaryota; kingdom Metazoa; phylum Chordata; class Mammalia; order Rodentia; family Muridae; genus Apodemus; species Apodemus agrarius. The sequence continues at coordinate 82,229,472 of OZ030016.1, read as the reverse complement.
AATTTTGCAGAAGGTACCATGAGGTACTGAGAAGAAGGTATATTCTTTTGTTTTAGAGCAAAATGTTGTATACATATCTGTTAATCCATTTGACTCATAACTTCTGTTAGTTTCACTGTGTCTCTGTTTCCATGATCTGTAAATTGCTGAGAGTGGGCTGTTGAGGTCTCTCATTATTATTGTGTAAGGGTCCATGTGTGCTTTGAGCTTTAGCAAAGTAGCTTTTATAAATGTGCATGACCTAGCATTTGGGGCATAGATGTTTAAAATTGAAAGCTCATCTTAGATTTTTCATTTGATGAGAATGAATTGTCCTTTGTCATCTTTTTTGATATCTTTTGTTTGAAAGTTGGTTTTATTTGAGATTAAAATGGCTACTCCAGGTTGTTTCTTGGGGCCATTTGCTTGGAAATGAGAAGATTCTGTATTCTATCTCTTGCATTCTGTTGGTGATGCTTGCATTTATGTCTTCTGATCTCTTTCCTAGATTTTCTATCTCCAGTGTTATCTCCCTTTGTGATTTCTTAATTGTTTATATTTCCAATTTTAGATCCTGAATGGTGTTCAATTTTTTCACCTGTTTGGTTGTGTTGTTCTTTATTTTTTTAAGGTGTACTTCAGGCTGCTAGAGAGGACTTCAGAGTGTGATAAACAGTCTTAATCAGATTTGAACCTTGTAAACTACAAAAAAATGTGATGTGAATCTATGCCCATGGTTACAATAGTGGCACAAATATTTAGGACATCCAACTGCATTCTGATTGAATTCAAGGCTTCCATCACAGAAAGAAATAGCTACCTGTTACTTTAAATCTGGCCAAGAATCCAAGGTTGGAGATAACACAGCTGGCAAGGTTGCACTATTCCTATTATTTTGCTGAAAAAATTCCTCTAACTTCAAATCTGTATATCCATTGTTTCATTCATCTCTCAGTTTATTCTTACAGTCAATGCTCATTAATGTAGAAACTCATAATTAATCAAAGTGTAGAGAATGAATAACTAAGAAATACTCAGTAACAAATGGAACAACCACATCATAGCTACCTTCCCTGATCCTTAGGGCATCATTGTAGAAGATAGTATAAACCAAGGTCAAAACATTTTAATTCTGTTGTTTAGACCTCTCTGCTCAGTAACTGTAGTAGCAGATAGTATTAGGAAATAATCTGAAAACTGTAGCATCCATTCCCTGTCAAAAGAGTCCTTACATAAAAGACCCTGAAGATTGATTGCCACCTTTATCTGGCCATCTCCCAACCTAGAAATTTATACTGGTGATAGTGGATGGACTTTGTGGCCAATATCACAATGGAACATGAACACATAGAGGTAACCGTCTGTTTTAGTCAATGTTCTCTAGAGAAATAGAGCCAAAGGTGTGTGTGTGTGTGTGTGTGTGTGTGTGTGTGTGTGTGTGAGGGTGCTCGCCCACACATAACTTGAGATGCTGAGTATTGTTCAATTCTTGATGCTGGGTGCTTGAAAAATAGAAATAGTCCCACAAAGCTATTTCTCACTATGAAGTGGTAGCAAGTAGTCACTAAGCCCATAAGACAGGGTCCTCAGGAGTCCAAATCTAGTGCTGGGAGTCTGGGAAGCTTCCATAGATCTGCTGGTCAATATTTTAGGATGAAAGCTTAGGAATGCTAATTCTACTATCAAGTGAAGGAACCAGCAGCAACAACTAATTGGTAAGACGTAAAACCAAGGCAAGAAAAGGCCAAGTAATAAACTTCCTTCTAACATACCCTTTTTATTAAAATTTGTGCTCCTCCCACAAGGTGCCATCCACAGTCCAAGTGGCATTCCCACTTCAATCAGGACAAATTTTCAGATTAGGCTCCTTACTAGGTTGATTGTAATTTGTGGCAATTTGACACTAAAACCAACCATAGCCCCCTTCCTTCAGGCAGCACAATTTCACCCCAAGTAGTATTTTTATCAGTAGTTTCCAAAACATCAAGGAGATGAGTTCATGTTAAATACATATTCCCAAAAGAAGTGACTTAAAATGAGGATCTGAACCACTATAGGAAGAGGATGAAACTCAAGTGATGCTCTTCCTTGGGACATTTCACCAGTAGGGCAGAACCTGGTGAAAATAAAATACTGACTGGTCTAATATATTACTTAAACAGTTTTCAAATAAAACTAATCTTAAGAGTAGAATGCAAAGGAGAATGGATGGTCAGGTGCCAGTGAAAGGAGTAATCAGAAATCACTGATCATGATTTATAAAGACAGTAATGAGATAGTCGTGGCAAGTTCATGCCTTGTTGTAAGTGAGAGAATGAAACCGCAAGCTTGAGCAGGCCAATGAAGAAGGATAGCAGCATATACTCTTCAGAAGCCAGCCCTGGTGTTTTGTGCTCTTTTCTCATGATAAGCCATAAGGGAGATAGCACACATATTTGAAAAGTATAAAAACAGAAACAGAGTGGTCAGTTAACTTGCCAAAAAACACAGATATAGCAAGTAACAGAGGATTTGAACCTAATCCAGTGCAAAGGTAGCACCTAAGACATTTAAGGAAATATAGTGTTTCTTCTACTTGTGAAAATGACATTCAGACTAAGGGGCACTTTCCATTCATTAGAGATTCTCGCCTCAGTACTTATTTCTAGATTAGTTCTATGTAGTCATAGTGCCTTAGGTGACAGCGGAAAGACCCATATATGAGATTCTATTTGGGAATCAGTGCTTTACTTCCAACATATGGTAAGGCTTGAAATATGACCTTGTTTCCATATGAATCATCATTTAAAAATACATATGGAATAAATAAGTGAATCTCTTCATGTTATTGAGAACCCACTGGGATATGCTTAAAACCAATCACTTTAGCTTGTAAGACAGATCTTTGGAAATGTCCATTTATTCTTTAAAATGGTATTTACACATAGGTACTGCTCCAAAATCTTCAGAGGATGCTGCTACCAGCCTGAGACTCTTTTATTAACTGAGCTAAAAAATGTTCCCCAAGAAGAAATGAAGCATGGGAATATTCTTTTATATCCATTTCCTCTCACGTGTGCTATGACAGAAACCACAGGGCAAAGGTAGTGCTTGAAGGATGTAACTAAATCATTTAAAGAAACCATCACATGGGCCTTTATCATCTTCCTAATTGGATTTTCATTTGCCTTTAAACTTTAATTGCTCTGATTTATGAATGTTTCACTTTAAAAGGCTCTTCAAATCCTTTATGGAATAGGCTATAAAATATGAATTCTTTTGAAATATGCTATCCAATACTACATGTCTCTGAGGATTTATACAAGGTCAGGAAGTGTGGTCATGGAGCAGGTGTTTCCTATAAGAACCTAGGTAATGTGTGCAATGATTGACTACATGGGTTCAGCTTCGATAGAGGAGGTTCTATTGACAAGAAAAAAAAGCATGGGCAAAAAAAAAATCCAGTTTTACTGCTTGGAAACTATTTTATAAACCACTGTAGAAGGCTTTGTTTGGGATATAAAGTAAGGTGTAACTTAGCATGGTACAGAGTCACTGAAAGTAGTTCTAAAATATTTTTGAAATATTGATTTTTCTGAAAGCCAGAAACCACTGTAATTAATGTCATCATATCAGAATTAAAATACTTGTTCCTAGAGAAATTTAAGATGTTACTTAGTGGGGCAGAACTTAGACAAATACTTCTTTAATGTAATTTCAATAAAGCTATTATATAATTGAATCTTATCAGAGCTATTGAATTGTATTACATTTGAACAAATTGAAAGGGTTTATGTTAACTTTTCTTTAAAATCATGAAAAAAACAATCTAAATGGATATTTCTATCCCTTCATGGTATTATGAAATATGTGAGAAAATTATGCCGGCACAATGAGAAAGGAAAGCTTCTCAGAAAGAAATTAATCTTCCTTTTGACTGAACCCATTTATGTTATCCATTCGTGACTTGGTAGCCTCGTTTGAAATTCAGGTAACTATTATTTGTCATCAACTAGTAAGCTTCTGTGAGTAATTTTCTTTGAAAATGCTTAAGTAGACTGAAGAAAAACCACCACAGTCCAGGTGGACTTTGGTTATGGTGCACAAAGGTAGAGGCATTCAAACAATAACCTCCTTCTATCCACAATCCAAGCTGAACAAAATGCCCATAGCTGCCACTTGCAGATGAATCCAATACATTTATTGACCATTTATTGACACCAATTACAACCATAGATACTGTTTAGAAATGGAAATGGAAGGATCTAAGAATACAGACAGAAGAAGTGGTCATATATAGCAACAATGTGAGGATCAGAGTAAATTATAACCAAAACCAACAGAAAGTCTATGTAAACAAGAAAATGTTAGTCTTCTTTCACAGCTACTTCAAATATGATTTGAACTATAAATGAAATTGAATCCAGTGGATAAAATCAGTTGATTCCTTCATACATGAGGGAGGGGGAAAGCATGGGAGTTGAAGTAGGCTATGCACTTCACTGTGCGGGGAACACATTTTCTTTGGGGGTGGATTGCTTAAAGGAAAATGCTTAAAGGACAGGTATGGAGAAGATCAAAGAGTGTTTTGCCATCCGTTCCCATGACCTTTCACTTCCTCCCCTGGTCCATGGGTAGCTATTGAATTCTTAACTGAGAAGAAAACAGTATCACTGGGTAGTTCTATAAGAGAAGCAGAAACAGGATGCCTAGAGTGGTCTAGAAAAAGACAGATGGGAAATTACAGAAAAGGAATACATGATGTTTTGTTTGTGGCAGCTTTCTCCTAATAAGCTGATAAAAAGGCTTTTAAAGGAGTATATCTTTATTTCCCAACTGAAGTGTTTTTTGTCTCACCACAGTGTCTATATAAACCCATGGGAGGAATCTTGAAGCTTTCACACTGCAGAGATTTGGCAGGGCTACAAACACTTAGGAGGTTTGTTGAACCTACACTTAAATGGGGCCTTGATTTATTCTATCACATTCTCCTTCATAACAAAGCTATGTTGAAAACTAACATAATTCATAAGCTATTTTGCAGGGTCAGCCTGAGGTTTCAGTGACTCACTCATTCAAGCACAAAATTAGTTTCACATGAGAAAAATCTGTTACAGTGCAAAGCCTAGAAACAAAGTTTCATGTGAGAAACATCCTGGAAGGAAACAGATGGCTCAGTCAAAGCACGGATGAATGAAAGGCTAATGAGTTAGATTTACAGTGATGGGGCAGTTAGGAAAGGCAAACACACACAAAACCACAAAGACTAGCAAGGACTAGGCTTTCCCTCCAGATCTTGAGGTCAATGCAATGGACATCTGTTCCATAACCTATCAGGAACTAAATCTCTGGGTGAAGGGAGCCAGAGTGCCCAACATGAAAAAAATGACATCCAAAATGGTTAAAACCCATTTCAGGGAAAAAAGGAGGGGGGTGGGATGAATACCATAGTCTCTTTCACACAAGCCTCTGATGTTGTCTCCATCATGTAAAGAAAATGACAAGGAAGAAGGAAGAAGGATGGCACCAGAACATCTCCCATGAGGGCATATGAAATATCTACTACAATATTCAGAATGTAGAAACCAAACAGTGGCAGAAGCTGTGAGTCTGTACCCTACCCAGCATTGGGAAGATTGTCTCTGTTACTCATCCAGTGGTCAGCTCAGATAGCCAGACAAGGTGATGTTCAGATTTGCATTTTCTGATAACATGCAAGTTTGTGCATGTGATCCTTTTGGTCTGTTCTACACCAACACCCAGAACTTGCTTTCCAATTTCTGCTTAGGGTTTACTTCTGTGTCAAGTCTCCCTTGAATCCATTATCTGCCATCTTGGACCAGCCTGCCATTCTTTGTTTTCTTTTTAAATTAAAATTTATCATGCTTTAATTAACAGAGAATGTCATTTTGATGTTGATAGTGGCTAGTTGGTGTGAGGTAATGTGCAAATTGTGAAGGTTCCCTGAAGACTGTTCTCAGCAAATCACAGTGTCACTAAACCACTTCATCACTTAGTTAGTTGGTAGAAACAGGTATTAATGTCATAATAATGTATAACTTGTACTGAAAATAGTAAGCAAAAGAAATGGAATTGGGTTTAATGACTGCCTGTAAATTTTTCTCATAATTGTATCATTGCATTACCTAAGTTTCTATACAGAGTTCCAGATGCTGGATTCAAATCTGTGAGTTAATTAACATGCCGAGAAGAGTTGAAATACAGAGCTGGGTAGGTATGACTATCATTCCCTACTGATTCAAACTTTTAATTAATTAGACAAAGCAAAGCTCTGGAGACATCCTCAAAGCCTTCTGCTCCAGCTTTTTTTCCTCAGCAAAATGTGAAATCGTTTCTTAAATCTATCGTCTGTCGATAACTATTCCAATTTATATCAATGAGATCTTGTTTTCCCTGTGAATTATCTTCATTTTCTTTTCCTTTATTTTTGTTACCACAAATGCATTTCTCCATGGGGTAGTCACAGATCACACTCTAAATTCATCAAGTAAAGCACTTCAGTTCTCAGATTATAAAAGAAAAAGGCTCGTAGCTTTGGGTTTCTGTTGAACTTCAAGAAGGCCATTCAGAGACAGGCAGTGGTGGCGCATGCCTTTAATTCCAGCACTTGGGAGAGACAAAGGAAGGCAGATTTCTGAGTTCAAGGCCAGCTTGGTCTACAGACTGAGCTCCACGGCAGTTAGGGCTACATAGAGAAGCCCTGTCTTGAAAAGAAAAACAAAAACAAAAAACAAAAAACAAAACAAAACAAAACAAAACAAAACAAAACAAAACAAAACAAAACAAAAAGACCACACAGTTTGGGGCTTGGAGAAAGGCAGCGTATCATGATGATAAGCAGTATGAATTATTCACCTCATAGTGACAAGGAAGTAAAGAAGAAGAAAATAAAGCCAGCGTCCCTCAGTCTTTCTTAAAGGCATTCTTCCAACAACAACAACAAAAAAAAATATGACTCTTTAGCTACCTCTTCTTAAAGTCTCACCACTTAGCAACTGATCCAGGTTGAAAACTAAGTCTTTAAGGCCATGACCCTCAGGGCACACTTGAGAGTCGATATTGAAGACTAGGCAGTCTTTAAGGCCTTGACCCTCAGGACACACTTAAGATCCAAAGTCTAGCATCATGTTGCCAGCTACACATATACCATATTTTCCTTGGACATTAAATGCTGAATGTCAAGTCTGAGAAGCAAAACCTTTGTGGATATGAAATCTCCTGTTTGTCTGCCCCTGTGTAATGGCACTCATCCTCTAAATCTTCCCATTTTTCTACCTTCATACACTCTTTTCCCTCTTCCATTACCTTTACCATCTGTTGGAATTATTTCATTCAATTCTTTTTGTGTGTGTGTAAACTGAGATCAATTTATAATCTAGGTCTGCTGAGCCTGAATTATCTTCTTAACCTTGTGCCCAAATATTCTGAATTCTATATTAAGTACATAACTGTATTGTATAGGCTCTTTGATCCTAAACCTGTAGAGAGTCTCTGTAAATAGGAAGCTGATTTACACTGCCTCCCAGAGACTATATCTACTCAGTGGGAGAATCTCTCTGGCCACTTCACCTCCGTTATATTCACCTGACACTGGATACATAGGTAAATACTACTGCTAGGCCCATAAATACAGAGTTGGAGAATCTCTATGTGCCTCCTGAGCAATTCTCTTTATTGCTGTAATTCCAGATCTCCCACTGATTCATGGAGCAAGCCCTAGAGCTGATTATCATGCAAAATACATGAGTCATGAGTTGGATCTACCTTTATTTCTTTTGCTCATTAAATGCTAAAAGTGATACATTTTCTCTACTTCAACATATTTTCCTGACATGAAAAGCACTAAAAGGGAATTAAATTTTCATAAAAAATCTCTAATATGCACTGTACATATCTTCCTGTCAAACAACCTGTTTTTACTTGAGACAGGAAGAAAACTGAGTTTCAGTCTTTGCAAATTTAAATATATCCCAATTGGTCCCTTCTTTTATGTCCAGTTATTAATCTAGGAAGATCTGTAGAATTAATCAGAACTTATTCTCAGTATAAGATTAACAGGAAAGATGTTTTACTGGTATTTTAAATTTTTCTATGATGGTTAGACTAAACTTCCAGATCACAAAATACAATAAAATGATATCATATTCTGTCACCTTAAATGATGTAATTCAGATGCAAACTCTTGATGCTAGTGGAAAGAAAGCTACCTCAAGAAAAGTTTTAATGCACTATAACAAAATGGGGCTAGCAATTTTGTTCAGTGGTATAGCACATACCTAGGATATAATAGTCCTTGAATTTGACCTCAGAACTAATAATAATAATGATAGTAATAACAGGATAGCCTGATGGTTAAGGGAATGGGATTTTTTTTCAGTCTTATGCCAGTTTTATCTCTCAGCATAACTGACAAATGTATTCAATTCCAAAGCATAAAATGTTTGTAGCATAGAATATTCAGTTTTGGAGTGCATTGAGAAAAGCTGAGAAATGTAGAACCAGAAATCTTGGTCATCAGTTTCACTAATTTTACTAAGATATTTCTAAAACCCATGCAGTCCTTGCACGGTAAGATTGTAACTATCTGCCCCTTGAATCACTTCTAATAATGACCCTACTGTGTGGTTATGAAATAAAGTGAAATTTAGGAGCAATGACAACTTTCTAATCAAGCTGATGTTTATCGAGCAAATCAAATATATACAGACAACAGATGGACTGCTCTGAAACTCTAAAACTAGTTCACTCATGGGCAGACATATTTTAGACAAGTCCACAGCTAATGAATTCTAAGAGAAACTAGCTTTGTTAGCTATCCTAATGCTTTTCCTGATTAAAAATACTAACCACAGTTTCTAAGGGTGTGTTGAAACTTCTATGCTCCAAACCTTGTCAGTGCCCTTGGCTGACACTCTTTAAGATGTTCTCATTCCTTACGATTATTGCTTTATTTTTTCTGTAACAACTAACTTAAATATTTTGGATTCTATAATTGCTTCTTTATGACTTTGATCAAAAGACAGCATCATTTCTAAATTATAAGTATTAGAAAAATTTAGGAAACATATATAGAAGACATAAGGGGAACCCTAATAATATTAGTAAGTACTACTGAGCAATTATTAATCAACTGTCTCTGACCAAATCATTGCCCTGCATCGTGAAACTGCAGCTGGGTTCCACCTTATTTCCTTGGCTAGCTACCACCAAGACATGCATGAAGAACACCCCCATAGTGTATTTCCCAGTACTTGCTCAATTTTTCTCCAAAGAGACTATTAATTTTCAATGGGTCTGCAGACCCATGTTCTCTTCTCTTGGGTGTGGTGACAATGACAACAGAAGATTTGAGTTGGCCTGCAGGAGCTGATGTTTTCTCACATTGCATATAACTGCAGCCATTGAGCAGGTCTATAGTGTGGCACACCATGCTGCCTCCCTGCCAACTCTCATGTGCAAAGTCTGAAACTCCAGATTCCAAGTCTGCTACCTGTTCATTCTCCCCAGCTCTAGGGACGTCATAAGAAATTTATATCATTCTTTCCCTTCTTGGGAGGCAGAAAGTTTTGTTTTTTGTTTTTTATTTGTTTTGTTTTGTTTGTTGTTTTGCAAATGAACTAGAAGGTAAATGTTACTGTTGGAGCACAGATGTAAGTCTTTTGAAGACAATACTATTGTGTGCATAAAGCCACAGGCTATTCAAGAGAAGGTTCAATAGATTGTGACACATAATAAGATCCTTGCTTAAATGAGTCATATGTTTTCTGTCACCTGATAAACCTCAGGTCATGTTGAAGTACGTCTTTCCCAGATGCACATTTACATGGATTTACATGCACACCTTCTAATGTCTCTACCATTTTCTACGTTGTGACCTCTGACCAAACAGCTTTTAAAACTAAAGGAAAAGCATAATTTAAAGGCACTTTTAGACTTCAATACCACATAGTATTTTCACATTTCTGAGCCTTTCTCTTAAGACACTTAAGTCAGACATTCCTTCAGCCCTAGTTCAGATTCTAGGTAGAATGCTAATCTCTGACTTCTGTCTAAAAATGAGTGTTGTTCAAGAATATCCAGGTGACAAGAACTGAGGAACAATCTGGGACTGGATCCTTGTTTCCATCTGCACCAAGAGAGGACCCTGTGCCAGGGTGCTTCATACCCAAATCCTGCCTAAAAGAGCTGGTCTCACAGGAATGCTAACACACAGCCTTTCAGGAGGGACAAGCCACAGTCAGAGACAGCAAGCCCAACTAATACCAGAGATAACTATATGGTGAGAGGCAAGTACAAGAACAGAAGCAGCAGAAACCAAGGTTACATGGCATCATCAGAACACAATCCTCCCACCACAGCAAGCCTTGGATACCCAACACACCAGAAAAAGTGAGACTGTGATTTAAAGTCATATCTCATGATCATGATAGAGGACTTTAAGAAGAACATAAATAACTTCCTTAAAGAAATCCAGGAGAACACAGGTAAACAGTTAGAAGCCCTTAAAGAGGAACCACAGAATCCCTTAAGGAATTACAGGAAATCACAACTAAATAGGTGAAGGAATTGAACAGAACAATCTAGGATCTAAAAATGGAAATAGAAATAATAAAGAAATCACAAAGGGATACAACACTGGAGAAAAAAAAACCTAGGAAAGAGATCAGGAGTCATAGATGCAAGCATTACCAACAGAATACAAGAGATAAAAGAGAGAATCTCAGGTGCAGAAGATACCATAAAAAACATTGAAACAACAGTCAAAGAAAATGCAAAATGCAAAAAGCTTCTAATCCAAAACATAAGAAATCCAGGACACAATGAGAAGATCCAACCTCAGGATAATAGGTATAGAAGAGAGTGAAGATCCTCAAATTAAAGGGCCGGTAACTATCTTCAACAAACTTATAGAAAAAAAAAAAAACTTCCCTAACCTAAAGAAAGAGATGCCCATAAACATACAAGAAACCTACAGAACTCCGAATAGATTGGACCAGAAGAGAAATTCCTCCCATCACAAAAATAGTCAAAATACCAAATGCACAAAACAAAGAAAGGATATTAAAAGCAATATGGAAAACAGGTAAAGTAACATATAAATATAGACTTATCAGAATTATATCAGATCCCTCACCAGAGAATATAAAAGCTAGAAGATCCTGGGTAGTTGTTATACAGACCCTAAGAGAATACAAATTCCAGCCCAGGCTACTACATGCAGCAAAATTCTCAATTACCATAGATGGAGAAAACAAGATATTCTATGACAAACACAAATTTACACAATATCTCCCCACAAATCTAGCCCTACAAAGGATAATAAGTGGAAAACTCCAATACAAAAAAGGAAACTATATCTACACAAAGCAAGAACATTATCTTCTTTCAGCAAATTCAAAAGAAGATAACCACACAAACATAAAAATAGCATCAAAACTAACAGGAAGAAACAATCTCTATTCCTTAATATCTCTTAGCATCAATAGACTCAACCCCCAATTAAAAGGCATAGACTAATAGACTGGATACTTAAACAGGACCTAGTATTTGGCTGCATACAGGAAACGAACCTCAGTGACAAAGACAGACACTACCTAAAAGTAAAAGGAAGGAAAAAATATTTGCAGGAAATTGGTCCCAAGAAACAAGCTGGAGTAGCCATTCTAACATCGAATAAAACTGATTTTCAACCAAAAGTTTTCAAAAAAGATAAAGAAGGACATGCCATGTTCATCAAAGGAAAAATCTACCAAGATGAACTCTCAATTCTGAACATCTATGCTCCAAATGCAAGGACACCCACGTTCATAAAAGAAACTTTACTAAAGCTCAAAGCACACATTCCACCCCACACAATTATAGTGGGAGACATCAACACCCCACTCTCAGCAATGGACAGATCATGAAAACAGAAACTAAACAGAGACACAGGGAAACTAACAGAAGTTATGCACTAAATGGTTTTAACAAATATCTGTAGTGTATTTCATCCTAAAACAAATGAATATACCTTCTTCTCAGCACCTCATGTTTCCTTATATTAGGCAAAGAGTGTGGAATACACATGATACAACTCATGGACCGCATGAAGCTCAAGAGGAAGGAAGGCCTAATAGTGGATGATTCAGTCCTACTTAGAAGGAAGAACAATATAATCAAGGGAAGTACAGGATAGGAGGGACTTGAGAGGAAGAGAGGAAGGGGAGTGTAAAAAGAGGGGTAGAATCATGTATGGGAGGAGCTGGAGGAGATGTGCAGAGGGTCAGAAAATTGAATAGAAACTTATAGCAATGGGGAATGGGGAACTGGGTGTAGCAACCAATAAGTCCCAGACACCAGGAAAGCAAGAGGCTCCCAGGACCCCATGGGGATTACTTTAGCTGAAATACCCTTCAAAGGGGAGGGAGAACCTATCAAGATCATATCCAGAGATTAGACATAGCCCCGTTTTGAAGGATGGGATCACTCACCCATTTCCATAATTTTAACCCATAATCTTGCTTATGTCTAAAATAAATACAGGGACAACAAGTAGAACAGACTGAAGGAAAGTCCATCTAGAGAGTGTCCTACTTGGAGATCAATCCCACATGCAGACAGCAAACCAGACACTATTGATGATACCAGATCTTACTCAATATAGATATGGATGCTCACAGCCAACCTTCAGACTGAGCACAGGGACCCCAATGGAGGAGTTAGGGGAAGGAATAAAGGAGCTGAAGGGAGATCTTCCCAGCTGTTTCCATCCAGCCAGCAGAACCAGCCTCGTCCAGCTTCCCAGTGTTCAGATCCAGCCTTCGGAACCAGGTAACCAGATATCCTGAGTTGAAGAACTTTGGGGGTTGGCAAGCTGCACTCCCCACATCCAGCAGCCACCGCCAGCATCCTTGCAGCAGTCCACACTAAGGAGAGCTGAGCCAGGTACCCGTGATACCCGGAACTTGGAATCTTTGGGGGAGCAAGACCACCTGGCAATGAACCAGGCAGAGCAGGGCTCCTGGGCAAATATCTTCTACAAAATTATGGAAGAAAACTTCCCCAACCTAAAGAGAGAGATGCCCATGAATATACAAGAAGCCTACAGAACTCCAAACAGACTGGAACAGAACAGAAATACCTCCTGTCACATAATAATCAAAACCACAAACGTACTAAACAAAGAAAGAATATTAAGGGCAGCAAGAGAAAAAGGCCAAGTAACATATAGAGGAAGACCTATCAGGATTACACCAGACTTCTCACATAAGACCATGAAAGCTAGAAGATCCTGGACAGATATCATGCAGACTCTAAGAGAACACAATCTTCAGCCAAAACTACTATACCCAGCAAAACTCTCAATTGCCATAGAGGGAGAAACCAAGGTATTCCATGACAAAAACAAATTTGCACGTTATCTTTCCACAAACCCAGCCATACAAAGGATAATAGGGGAAAAACACCAACACAAGGAGGGAAATCACACCCCAGAAGAATCAAGATATAACCCTCCTCTTATCAAATCCAAAAGAAGATAACCTCTCAAATATAAAAAAATAATTTCAAAAATGTTGGGATGTAATAATTACTATTCCTTAATATCTCTTAACATCAATGGATTCAATTGCCCAGTAAAAAGACATAGAATAACAGACTGGATACGGAAACCTGACTTTACATTTTGTTGCATATAGGAAACACATCTCAGTGTTAAAGACAAACACTGTCTTAGAGTAAAAGGCTGGAAGACAATTTTACAAGCAAATGGTCTCAGGAAACAAGCTGGAGTAGCCACTCTAATATCTGATAAAATTGACTTTCAACGTAAATTCATTAAAAGAAACTCAGAAGGTCACTTCTTGCTGGTCAAAGGGAAAATCCACCAAGAAGAGCTCTCAATACTGAACATCAATGCTCCAAATGAAAGGGCACCCTCATTCATAAAAGAAACCTTACTAAAGTTTAAAGCACACATGGCACCTAACACAATAATTGTGGGTGACCTCAACACTCCACTCTCCTCAATGGAAAGATCAGGAAAGCAGAAACAGAACAGGGACACAGTGAAACTAATTGAAACTTTGGACCAATCAGATTATATATATATATATATATATATATATATATATATATATATATATGTGTGTGTGTGTGTGTGTGTGTGTGTGTGTGTGAAACACTTCATCCTATTGGATTATATATATATATATATATATATATATATATATATATAAAACACTTCATCCTAAAGCAAAAGAATGTACCTTTTTCTAAAAACCGCATGGTACCTTCTCTTTGGACCAATTGGATTTTATATATATTTATAACACTTCATCCTAAAGCAAAAGAATGTACCTTTTTCTAAAAACCGCATGGTACCTTCTCCAAAATTGATCATATAATTGATCACAAGACAGATATCAACAAATACAAGGAGATCAAGCTAATCTCATGCCTCCTCTCAGATCACTATAGAGTAAGAGTGGTCTTCAATAGCAACAAAAACAACAGAAAGCCCACATACACATGGAAACTGAACAATACTTTACTCAATGACAACTTGGTCAAGGAAGAAATCAAAAAAGAAATCATAAACTTTTTAGAATTCAATGAAAATGAAGGTAAAACCTACCCAAATCTATAGGACACAATGAAAGCAGTGCTAAGAGGAAAACTTATAGCTCTAATTGCATCCAAAAAGAAACTGGAGAGAGCATACACTAGCAGCTTAACAGCACACCTTAAAGCCTTGGAAGGAAAAGAAGTTAATTCACCCAGGAGGAGTAGAAGACAGGAAATCATCAAACTCAGGGCTAAAATCAATCAAGTAAAAAAACGAAAACCATACAAAAAATCAACAAAACCAGGAGCTGGTTCTTTGAGAAAATCAACACAATAGATAAACCCTTAGCCAGACTAACCAAAGGACATAGAGACAGTTTCCAAATTAACAAAATTAGAAATGAAGAGGGGGACATAACAACAGAAACTGAGGAAATTCAAAAGATCATCAGATCCTACTACAAAGGTCTATACTCAACACAACTGGAGAATCTGGAGGAAATAGACAATTTCTCAAACAGATACCGAATACCAAAATCAAATCAGGATCAATTAGATCAGTTAAATAGTCCCATACCCCTAAAGAAATAGAAGGGGTTATAGAAAGCCTCCCAACCAAAAAACGTATGGGGCCAGATATTTTTAGTGCAGAATTCTACCAGACCTTCAAAGAAGACTTAACACCAATACTCTTCAAACTATTCCATAAAATAGAAACAGAAGGGACACTGCCCAACTCGATCTACGAAGTCACAATTATGCTAATACCAAAACCACACAAAGATACAACAAAGAAAGAGAACTACAGCCCAATTTCCCTTATGAATATCGATGCAAAAATACTAAATAAAATTCTTGCCAAACGAATCCAAAAGCACATCAAAACGATCATTCACCATGATAAAGTAGGCTTCATCCCAGGGATGCAGGGATGGTTCAATATACAGAAATCCATCAATGTAATCCCCTACATAAACAAACTGAAATAAAAAAAACCACATGGTCATCTCATTTGATGCTGAAAAAGCATTCGACAAAATTCAGCATCCTTTCATGCTAAAAGTCTTGGAAAGAGCAGGAATTCAAGGCCCATACCTAAACATAGTAAAAGCAATCTACAGCAAACCAGTAGCCAACATCAAAATAAATGGAGAGAAACTTGAAGCAATCCCACTAAAATCAGGGACTAGAAAAGGCTGCCCTCTCTCTCCATATCTTTTCAATATAGTACTTGAAGTTCTAGCGAGAACAATTAGACAACATGAGGAAGTCAAAGGGATACAAATTAGAAAGGAAGAAGTCAAAGTATCATTATTTGCAGACGATATGATTGTTTACTTACGCGACCCAAAAAACTCCACCAGAGAACTTCTACAGCTGATAAACAACTTCAGCAAAGTGGCTGGTTATAAAATCGACTCAAGCAAATCAGTAGCCTTCCTGTACTCAAAGGACAAACAGGCTGAGAAAGAAGTTAGGGAAATAACACCCTTTACAATAGCCACAAACAACATAAAGTACCTTGGCATAACTCTAACTTAAACAAGCAAAGGATCTTTATGACAGGAACTTCAAGTCTTTGAAAAAAGAAATCGAAGAAGACCTCAGAAGATGGAAAAATATTTCTTGATCCTGGATTGGCAGGATCAATATAGTAAAAATGACCATCTTGCCAAAAGCAATCTACAGATTCACTACAATCCCCATCAAAATCCCAACTCAATTCTTCATAGATCTAGAAAGAGCAATTCTCAAATTCATCTGGAACAACCAAAAAAAAAAGAAAAGAAAAAACCCAGGATAGCTAAAACTATTCTCAACAATAAAAGGACTTCTTGGGGAATCAATATCCCTGACCTCAAGCAGCACTACAGAGCAATTGTGCTAAAAACTGCATGGTATTGGTACAGCGACAGGCAAGTAGATCAATGGAATAGGATTGAAGACCCAGAAATGAACCCACAGACTTATGGTCACTTGATCTTTGATAAAGGAGCCACAACCATCCAGTGGAAAAAATATAGCCTTTTCAACAAATGGTGCTGGTTCAACTGGAGGTCAACATGCAGAAGAATGCGAATTGACCCATTCTTATCTCCTTGTACTAAGATCAACTCCAAGTGGATCAAGGACCTCCACATAAAACCAGACACACTGAAACTATTAGAAAAGAAACTTGGGAAGACCCTGGAGGACATGGGCACAGGGGGAAAGTTCCTGAACAGAACACCAATAGCTTATGCACTAACATCAAGAATTGACAAATGGGACCTCATAAAATTACAAAGTTTCTGTAAGGCAAAGGACACTGTCAGAAAGATAAAATGGCAACCAACAAAGTGGGAAAAGATCTTCACCAACCCCACATCCGACAGAGGGCTAATATCCAATATATAAAAGAACTAAAGAAGTTAGACCCCAAAATTAAAATGGGGACAGAGTTAAATAAAGAATTTTCACCAGAAGAAATTCGGATGGCTGAGAATCACCTTAAGAGATGTTCAACATCATTAGCTATCAGGGAAATGTAAATCAAAACAACCCTGAGATTTCACCTCACACCAGTCAGAATGGCTAAGATTAAAAACTCAAGAGACAACAGGTGCTGGCGAGGATGTGGAGAATGAGGAACACTCCTCCACTGTTGGTGGGATTGCAAAATGTTAAAAACCGCTCTGGAAATCAATATGGCGGTTCCTCAGAAAATTGGGCATGACACTTTCAGAAGACCCTGTCATACCACTTCTGGGCATATACCCAGAGGATTCCCCTGCATACAATAAAGACACATGCTCCACTATGTCCATAGCAGCCTTGTTTATAATAGCCAGAACTTGGAAGGAGCCCGGATATCCCTCAAAGGAGGAATGGATACAGAAAATGTGGTATATTTATACAATGGAACACTACTCAGCAATTAAAAATAATGAATTCATGCAATTTGTAGGCAAATGGTTAGATCTGGAAAATATCATCCTAAGTGAGCTAACCCAATCACAAAAGAATACACATGAAATATGCAATCACTGATAAGTGGATATTAATGAGCCCAGAAGCCCTAAATACTCAAGGCACAATTAGCAAGTCAAATGATTCCCAAGAAGAAGAAAGGAGAGGACCCTGGGCCTGAAAAGATTGGATCCAGTTTTGTATATCCAGAACAGAGAAATGGGGGGTGGTGATTGGGGAAGAGGTGGGGGGGAGAGGACTTATGGGACATATGGTGGGAGGGGGGACTGGGAAAGGGGAAAGCCTTTGGAATATAAACAAAGAATATAGAAAATAATTTTTTTTAAAAAATGGAGCTGAAGGGGCCTTACTTGATAGCAATGATAGTGGAGGCCTTGTGTCCCTGTGAATTCTTTTTGTCCCAGTGTAGTGGAATGCTAGAGCTGTGAGACAGGAATGGGTAGGTGGTTGGGGGGAGCACCCTCATAGAAGCAGGGGGAGGTTGATGGGATAGGATGTTTGCAGAGGGGGAACTGAAAAAGGGGATAATATTAGAAATGTAATCAAATAAAACAGCCAATTTAAAAAAATCAATCTATTTAATCGAAACAATACATAAATAAATGTCCACTGTGTAACAAAATAGAAAAGAATATGAACAACTGTTTCTTCTTTTATTTGTCTTTATAAATCTTATTCTTCTATTAAATAGCTTCCTTAATGATAATATTTACAAAATTATAACAGAAGTTACTAATAAATTAGCTTTATTAGATGTTGTCTTTTCTTCCAGGCACTGTGTTAAAAATATTTAATTCTAAGTATAAGGAAACACAATTGTATATTGAAGTAGCAAACTGTGAACTGACACTGAGAGACATTTACTTATTTACTAAAATCAGATATCTAGATGTGATGTGTAAATGTTGAGGCCTGTGCCTAATCCCTATTTTCTTTTTATTGAATGGCCCATAATTAATTTGACAATCTCTTATGGTTTAAATGAGTGTCAATGCATGAAAATATCTTTTTCATAATAATAATTGAATTAGTAATAAATTCTGAAAATAATAAAAATTATTCAAACCTATGTGAACCTGATTGGACTTACTTATAAAATGCTAATGCATTTTATAAGAATCTTGCATAGATGATTCGACCTACTAAATTTGATAGGCAGAAAGATCACTTACTAATACTTTATTCAATTTAGGTAATTAAACTGGACCCTATTCATTAAAAGGATAATTTAGTCTTTAAAATACAGTTCATAAGTTTATGGCAGGAATGTACTTAATCTAATCAACTGTTGCTGTTTGAGTCAGCAAATTAATACATTATTTAAGATATAATTATACAAGGTTATAGATAATTGAGAGAAATCTAGAGGCTAGGGACCAACAAATAGATATGAATGTAATTAGTTAGCTTTTATTCAGCAAAGCGCATATTTTATTGCCTGCAAGACTAGGCAACAAAACATGGGAATTACTTTCCTTCATAGACCTGGTCTAGAACAGAAGGAATATTTATAGAAATGTTTGAAACATGAAGGAGAGAAGCATTTTCCTTGTGGAAATTTTAGACAGAGCAATGTATCAACCCTTTGTAAATACAAACTGAAATGGGTGCCCTAGGCCTGTGTGGACATCACATGGAACTGTGTCATGTCGGGGAGATGTGCTCTGTACTCAGTGTGGAAAATGTAAGCACCTGTTGTAGCACTATGCCTTTCTCCTGAGCCCCCTATATTACACTTATCAGTGACTTTAATTTTTCTTATCAGCTCTCACTTTAACATATTGTAAAACCTTCAGAACTCTTCCTTAATGTTTTCTATTAGCCAGCAAACAGAATCATTTCCTTAAGCCTTTATTTTTTCAATAATTAGTGTTTAGAGAAGGTAAAATTCAAATAGTTGCCTGTCTCCAAAAACTAAAGTGTTCTATTGTATGTATTATTGTGGATTTTTATATCTTAATATTTTGCTAATCACATTCAGTAAATTTTGTGTTTCAAACACAATTCCATGCCCTTTAATACATGTAGCCTTCACAATCAGCAGACACAGAAGAGCAAAGATGGCTTATAATGATACCATTAACGATAAAAAATGCCAGGCTTTCAATGACCTTTGGTGCTCCATGTTCTAGTTTCTTCAGTGGTCCTCTTATCTCTAAATGTCACATGTTCCAGAATGGCATATATGTGGAATCTTCCATTATATAATGTTTTCAGAATGGTGATTTTCACCAAGTATAATGCAACTGACATTGATCTGCATTCTTTTCTAATATCAATGGCTTATTCCTCCAAAAGTCTGAGTGGTATCGTCTGTATAGATTCATGAGGGTTTATTAAGCATTTCATCTATTTCCTGTGATCTGGCTTATTTTTGGTTGTTGACAGAATGTACTGATATGAAGTTGTGCTGATACAGAGTGTTGTAGCTTTATGGGAACAAATTTTTTTTATTTGTGTAATATAAAAACCTAGGACTGATACTCCTGGGGATGTCTGTTCAGTGTTATAAACATGTATCCAACTACTGTAACAGGGCCTACATTATTTTTCCCTCCCACTAGTGATAAATAAGGTTTCCATTGGGAATATGTTCTCAAAAGCACTTAGCAATGTTTGATTTTTATTCCAATAATGAGAGATAGTGTCATATTAAAGTTTCAATGTCCATTTCTCAATAGATAATAATGCTGAATATCTTTTAACATAAAAGCCAACCCCTTTCTATCTGCGGTCTGTGTCTTTCTGTTTCTGTCTGTTGCTGCAGACAACAGTCTATTTCTCTGTGTCTCTTTGTCTCTCTCCACCTGCCATGGTGTGCGTGTGCATGTGCATGTGCGTGTGCGTGTGCGTGTGTGTGTGTGTGCCGAGTTAAGATGAAAGGGTCTTATTTTGTAGCATTATCTTCCCTGAAACTCACAAAAATCCATCTGCTTCTGCCTTCTAATGCTAAGGTTAAAATCTTGTGCCACAAAGCCAGGTGGTCATGGTTTTTTGTGGTTGATGGTGATGATGGCGGTTTGGTTTTCTTTTTTGGGGGGGTGGGAGGTTGATTGATTTATACATATATATATATATATATATATATATATATGTGTATGTATATATATATATATATATACATATATATACATATATATGACCACTTTACATCTTTATATTCTCTAATGTATATACATTTCATATGGTCTATATCTAAATTCTTTTGAATACATAACTTGTGTTCTTCCTTCTGGACTATATCTTGTCTATTCATTTTCTGAGAGCATGTTCTAAAATGCAACTGCATATGTGTATGGTAAGTCTCTAGTACAGGCACAAGAAATCTTATGGTTGAATGACTAAGGGCATATAGAGGCCAGAAGACATCAAGTGCTTTTCTCTAAATTCTTTGCCTTATTCCATTAAGACAAGGTCTCTCCCTGAATCAGAATCTTACCATTCTTATTAGTCTTACTGTCCAGCAAGCTCACTTAATTTGCCTTTCCTTATTTCTGTCCCTTCCAATTTCCTCCCTCAGCTAGGGTTGATGGTATGAATAGCCTTGCCTGACTGTAAGAGATTCAAACTTAGGTCCTCATGGCATGCATGACAAGAACTCAAATTTACTGTGTGTTTAGTACTTTGTGGCATGCATTTTATTACATTAAAATCAGAACATTTCCTGAACCAGGGTCCTCTCCTTCCTTCTTGTCGGACATCATTTGGTATGTGGATTGTGTCTTTGGTGTCCCAAGATTCTAGGCTCATATCCACTTATCAGTGGCTCAAAGTATTAGTGTAGGAGAATACCAGAACAGGGAAGTGGGAAGGGGTGGATGGGGAAACACAGGGAGGGAAAAGGGCATGTGGGACCTTTGGGGGACAGGGAACCAGAAAAAGGGAAATGAAATGTAAATACAGTATATATCCAATAAAACAAACAAATACAAAAACAAAAAAATCTGAGCATTTCACATCTTGAAAGGCAATGGTGAAATTTTATCATTCTCTGTTTCTCTATCAAATCTCTTCCAGAATTCTAGTAATACTTCTATGCACAAAATACATTATCTATAACTAGACAAACTTGCATTTTTCTCTTTACAATTTTTTGTATCTATTGTTTTTTTCTCATTGTGTTTCTGTGTGGTGTTTTTATTTTCTTTCTCTTATTTACTTATTCTTTCATGGGCATGGATGTTTTGGCCTAAGTGTATGTCTGCGTAGCATGTGCATATCTGGTGCCAATAGAAGATGGAACTGAATCACTTAGAAATGTCGTTATAAATGATAGTTAGCCACAATGTTGCTGCTGTGACTCAAACAAGACCTCAGCAAGAGCAGCAAGTGCTATTTACTGGTGAGCCATCTCTATAGTCCCTCTTTATACTCTTGAACTTCAAAATAATTTTTCAATTATGGTGTTACATTCTTTTTTCTTCCTTCATATATTTTATTATGTCTTGAGATATCTCACTAGCACAGGCTTTGACTCAAACTCCCACTATGTAGTTAAGAACTTGAATTTCTTCTCCTTCTGCCTCTGCATCCCAGGTACTGGGATAACAGAACATGCTCCCATGGCTATCTAGTTTTCATTATTCTCAAAGAACACCTGTGCTCTTTGGTAGTAGTTACTATGCTGTCATACACAACCTGAGCTTGGATGGCCTCTAGAGAAAAATCACAAGGACACAGATAAAAGAACAAGGTAACAGTATTTGGGCCACTGTTTTGTGCATGAAAGAAGCTTTTCTTCCTCTCATTTTTCAAGGAGGAGGGCTTGTCTCTGAGTTTTTATTGTATGAACAATAGCTTCTGCTGTGGCTTCCACTGAAGGGTACTTTTGGGACTGGGACTTGTCATGAGGCTAGAATGGGCAAAAATCAAAACAAAACAAACAAAATGGGGATTTCTCTCTGTGTCTCCATCTCTCAGGGGACCCATGCCCAAACTACTATATTTGTGGAGAGTGTTTCCTCAAGTTTTTTTCTCCCTGTTTAGCACGTGGTTCAAATCTTCAGTAAGCTTTAAGTCAAAGAGAAGTAGAAAGTAGAGATATGTATCATCCACATCCACATAGCACATATGCCAGTGGATTCTGTGTCTCAGAAGTAAGTGGCAAAATAGATAACACACCCTGACTCCATCATAATAATAGCTGAACTATTCCTCCTCTACCTTATGGGTGTTGCAGCTGCTCAGACTAAGTGTTCATCATATTCACTAGTTTAACTGACACTGCCGCTTGAACTAGGTTTTATACAATGCCTCACTTACCTTCAACTTCACTCTCTGTAGGAAGCATGTAGATTAGAGTAAGCATTGGAGAAGCCAGGATTGTCAATCATGCTGGCCTATTTTCTTCAAAAGAAGGACATGAAAGATGCCTGGTCCCCTGTAATGCCACAGAGTAAATAGGCAACTAACCTAGTCCTGCTATTCTATTAAGATCCATCCTCCATCTGAATCCCCCAATATCCTGAGCATTGTTTAGGCCCTAAGGCTGAGCTTTTGCTCTCAGTAAATAGAAACCATCCCTGTGAAAGAGGCATCCTCCACCAAAAGAATGTAGCCAGCTAATAACACTTTATTATAAAAGTCAGGGGTGCATTGCTACCTTCTTTTCTAGCTATAACTAATGCATGTGTAGCCACCTTTTCCCCAAATTTTTTATGATTTAGTGTGTAAAACAAACAAACCACAAGGAAGGATCCTGGAGGTTTTGACTCATTGCCTGCAAAGATGGTACAGACTCAAGTTTGATTCTTCACCTTAAGCAGATTGTCTTTCTGCTGGTTATGAGGCCTGCAGACTCCCCAACTTCTATTACCAAAGAAACTAAAGATCATCACTTATCAACAAGCAGGACCATTTTAATAAATTATTATGTAAGGGGCCATTATTTGTTTGTTTGCTTGGGTTATTGTTCATGTTTTTCGGAAATCATGAAAGTAAGATTCTTACTTCTTTTCTTATATTTTAACCATACTCAAAAAATGTTGAATATAAAATATGTCATCTACTTCAGTTAGACTTTCTTCATCATACTGTCACTAATTTTTATTTGCATATTTTCTCTGAACATATTCCTTGGTTTTCTAAGGATGACATCATATTTGTACATAACCCATTTGTCTGTACCCACCATATACCCATTCACTCTTGTTGCTCTCTTTCTTGTCCCTCTTAAGTCTTCTTCCTTGTCATAAGTATCACATCTACTGTCATGTTTTATATAAATACATGGCATTAGGTGCCTATATAAAATCTAGTATCCACAGGTCAGAGAAAATACTTAATATTTATGTTTCTGCGAAACTCACAATTCATTCTTGTGAAACAAACCAACATTCTCCAGTTTTATCTCTATTCCTGCAAACAAAGTAGGTGAGGTATGTACCCTGTGGAAGGCCATATTGTGGATACTGCATTTCTTATGCACTAGGAAGGATCCCAAGTGCATCCTTTTTTATGGAGTTAAGATAAATTGCTTGAAAAGTTGGTACTATGTCCCATAGACTCTAGGGTACAGAATTAACCTTGCCTTGTCTGGGCCTTACTGAGAAGTTTTGTTTCTCCTCTGAGCATCCAAGCACAGGAACTTTGTGTGACACACTCCCAGTCACCGTAGTCTTTTAATTGGCACTTTAATTATTTCTTCATAATTTTCTATGCAAATATTTTCTTCGGTCATCTAAAAACAGGAAAGTTTTCTCAGATTCTTGACTGACCTTCATCTTATATTTTACTTAAAAAATTATTAGAGCCAAGGCTAGAAGTAGGGTTGCTTTCTCCCCTTCATATTTTTAAGCCATCTCATGAGCCATCTGATGAGCAGTGTTTAAGCTGCTCAGAGACCTTCTTCCCCAGCACAGGAAATGCGCCATTATTGCCACATTAAGGATGCAGTCAGGCAGATCTTGAGTCACATTTCAACTCTCCTGCACATGAGGGTGCCAATGAAGCTTTTCAAACATTCTAGCCATTGCTGATATATTCAATACCAAAGAGATGAGTGCATTTAACAAAGAATGTTGTATTTATTGATTACTTATAATTAATGTGATTTTTAAAAATGACCAAAAGCAATTAAGGGAAGCAAGGATTTGTTTTGAATTATAATTCCAGAGAAGAGGTAGACAAAACAACACAGTGGGAAAGGCAAGGTATGAGGTCATCCTGGCAGCCAGAGAACAGAGAGTTCATATTTTATACAAACACAAGAAGGAGAGGAAAAAAGAACCTGAAGTAGGGAAATGCTGTGCAAACTCAAAAGCAAGTAGCATACTTTCATCAGCAAATGTCTGCATCCTTAAGATTATTTTTTATTTACTATTTTATTTTATTTGTGTGTAATTTTTTCATTTTTTAAAATTTTCTATATACTTTGTTTACATTCCAAATGATTTCCCCATTCCCAGTTCCCCCTTACCACATGCCCCATAAGTCCTCTTTCATCTGCCCATTCCCCAATTACCCTCTGCCTTTCTCTGTCCTGGTACACCCCTACAATACTGAATCAAGCCTTTTCAGGACCTTGGCCCTCTCCTTCCTTCTTCTTGAGAATCATTTTATATGCTAATTGTGTCTTGGGTATTCAGAGCTTCTAGGCTGATTAATAACCACTTGTCAGTGATTGCATTTCATGTGTATTCTTCTGTGATTGGGTTATCTCACTTAGGATGATATTTTCCAGTTCCAACCATTTGACTAAAATTTTCGTGAGTTCATTGTTTTTAATTGCTGAGTAGTATTCCATTGTGTAAATATACCACATTTTCTTTATCCATGCCTCCATTGAGGGAAATCTGGGTTATTTCCAGGTTCTGTCTATTATAAATAAGGCTGCTAAGAACATAGCGGAGCATGTGTCTTTGTTGCATGCAGGGGAATAATCTGGGTATATGCCCAGGAGTGGTATGAAAGTGTCCTCTGGAAGTGTCATGCCCAGTTTTCTGAGGAACCGCGAGACTGATTTCCAGAGTGGTTAAACCATCTTGCAATCCCACCAGCAGTGGAGGAGTGTTCCTATTTCTCCCACATCCTTGCCAAAACCTGATGTCCCCTGAGTTTTTAATCTTAGCCATTCTGACTGGTCTGAGGTGTAATCTCAGGGTTGTTTTGATTTGCATTTCCCGGATGACTAATGATGTTGAATATTTCTTAAGGTTCTTCTCAGTCATCTGAATTTCTTCTGGTGAAAAGTCTTTGTTTAGCTCTGTACCCCATTTTTAATACGTTTTTTTTTTCATTCTCTGGGGTCTAACTTCTTGAGTTCTTTGTATATATTGGATATTAGCCCTCTGTCAGATGTAGGGTTGGTGAAGATCTTTTCCCAATTTGTTGGTTGCTGTTCGTCCTTCTGATGGTGTCCTTTGCCTTACAGAAACTTTGTAATTTTCTGAGGTCCTATTTGTCAATTCTTTTTTTTTTGAGTTAATTTTATTTTTTTAATTTTTTTAAATTCTTTTTAAATTGGATATATTCTTTATTTACATCCATTTCCCTTTTCCTGGTTCCCCACCCCCCAAAGATCCCACATGCCCTTTCCCCTTCCCCTGTTCCCCCATGCACCCCTTCTCACTTCCCTGTTCTGGTATTCCCCTACAATGATCCTTTGAGCCTTTCAGCACAAGGGTCCACTCCTTCCTTCTTGTTGGACATCATTTGGTATGTGGATTGTGTCTTTGGTGTCCCAAGATTCTAGGCTAATATCCACTTATCAGTGACTGCATACTATGTGTATTCTTTTGAGACTGGGTTACCTAACTTAGTATGATGTTCTCCAGCTCCATCCATTTCTCTAAGAATTTCATGAATTTATTGTTTCTAATGGCTGACTAGTACTCCATTGTGTATATATACCACATTTTTTTGTATCCATTCCTCCGCTAAGGGACATCTGGGTTCTTTCCAGCTTCTGGCTATTATAAATAAGGCTGCTATGAACATAGTGGAGCATGTATCCTTATTTCATGCTGGGCAATCTTCTGAGTATATGCCCAGGAGTGGTATGGCTGGGTCCTACGGAAGTATCATGTCCAGTTTTCTGAGGAACTGTCAGACTAATTTCCAGAGTGGTTGTACCAGCTTGCAGTCCCACCAGCAGTGGAGGAGTGTTCCTCTTTCTCTGCATCCTCACCAACACCTGCTGTGTCTTGAACTCAGAGCATAAGCTATTGGTGTTCTGTTTAGGAACTTTCCTCCTGTGCCCATGTCCTCCAGGGTCTTCCCCAGTTTCTTTTCTATTAGTTTCAGTGTGTCTGGTTTTATGTGGAGGTCCTTGATACATTTGGAGTTGAGTTTAGTATGAGGAGATAATAGGCACAAATAATATAGAGTATCTTGGTGTGACTCTAACCAAAAAAGTGAATGATCTGTATAACAAGAACTTCAAGTCTTTGAAGAAAGAAATCGAAGAAGACCTCAGAAGATGGAAAAATCTTCCATGCTCTTGGATTGTCAGGATTAATATAGTAAAAATGCTCATCTTGCCAAAAGCAATCTACAGATTCAATGCAATCCCCACCAGAATCCCAACTCAATTCTTCATAGATTTAGAGCAATTCTCAAATTCATCTGGAATAACAAAAAGCCTAGGATAGCTAAAACTATTCTCAATTGTAAAAGAACTTCTGGGGGAATCAATATCCCTGACCTCAAGCAGTACTACAAAACAATTGTGTTAAAAAGTACAAGGTATTGGTACAGTGACAGGCAAGTAGATCAATGGAATAGAATTGAAGACCCGGAAATGAATGCACAGAATTATGGTCACTTGATCTTTGATAAAGGAGCTACAACCATCCAGTGGAAAAAAGATAGCCTCTTCAGCAAATGGTGCTGGTTCAACTGGAGGTCAGCATGCAGAAGAACGCGAATCCTTAAGATTGCTAACTTCTTCAAACAACAACAGATGAGCCTATGGAAATATTTCTCATTGAAGAAAAAACAAATATATAAGTATCTAAAAATGCACATATGTTTTGATGCAGGTAAGAGTGGAGTGAACATGAGGCCGGTCACTGCAAGATAATCTATTTTAGACTTCAAGGTTTATAATGCTAACTGACTCTTTGATGGCACTAAGCAATGATCAATTACCAAAATCTCAATCTCTTCATTGAAGTCACAAAATTTCCAATTTTAAACATATATGTTTTTACTTTCACGGGATTTTCCTCCAGTTATGTTAAAACTATTCCCCTAACTTTCCATTTTGAAACTCTAGAACTACAGCACTATTCCCACTGTCTGGATTACTAATCCTTACATTTTTGTGGCTCCCAGTGACCCATAAGCAATGAGTTAAATGACTCTCTCTATTTCTCCCTCCTACCGTGGTCACTGGAGTCTCTCAAAAACTGCATTTGAGCCATTCTGTTTCCTTACTCCTCAACCCACTAATCTTCCCTAATCTGCAAGGTGTTAGTGATTAGCACAGTAATTACCCTAGGGACAGAGTGGCAGCCAGAAAGCATCTGAGCTTCCAAGCTGTTCTTATGAAAATTCTGACTGGGAAGGTGATGCTGGAAGGGGGCATTGATGGGCCAAAAGTTTAACACATACTTTACAAAACACCATCTGCCTCAGGTGCATCATAGCACAGCACTGGCTTACCATCCACAGATGCTTCTCTTGCCTTAATGAGCTTTTGCTATTCCTTCTTTCTATCCTTAATCTGGATAACTTTACCCTTGAGGTTTGGATAGAAAATATATTCCCATGGGCTCAGGTGTTTAAACACTTGCTCACCTCCTGGTGTTGCTCTTTTGGAATATGGAGCCTAGCTGACCATCAGGGAGTCTTAGAGGTGAGACTAGAAGTTTATAGTCAACCCCAATTCCAGCTGAAGGTCTCCGCTTCCTGGTCAGCAACTGAGCTATGGGCAAGCAGTTTCATGTTTTGACTACTATAATCCATACCATGCCTTCTCAAGCATGAAACTGTAAGCTAAAATAAGTACCCCCCTCCTGGAGGAACTTGAATGGATTTCTTAGATTGCTGGTTTTTCCACCTCCCTGATCCTAATCTGTGACTGTGTAATACAGCTCCTCATGTGTGTTGGCTCCCAGCCATGCAATCATTTCATTGCTACTGTAATTTTGCTATTGTTAAGAATTGTAATGTTAACATCTAATAGGTATAATATTTGATATGCAACTCCTAAAGGGATCATAGCACACAGGTTGATAACCACTGTTTTGGATGGGAAGGGATTTGACCAATTTGAAAGACCTAATCCAAACAACTGGCTCTCTCACTGGAGATTCTCTATCATGTAGCATGATCCTAGGTGACTCCCTCTGGTCCAGTACAGCTTTTAAAATACCAGAAATTATATGCAGAAAAATAATTCAAAACAGAGCTTAGCTGTTATTATTATATATCCTGAAGATTAAGTTTATTCACATAAAAGTAAGGGTGTTGTGGATGAGAGGAAATCCTAGATACAAGTGTAGAGGATTATACTCTAACTGGCTTCAAGGGTCAGGTAGGACAGAAAGACAGACACAGGCAGAACATTGGAAAGGTACCTTCCAAGTTTTTCTTCATGCAGGCTAACTTTACCTACTTTCTCTGCTTTCTTCATTAGAAGACAGTAGTGATAACAATGATTTTAGTTTGTGGCAATGGCTTTAGATCTGGGCAGAGAGATATTTGATCCAAACTTTATCCTCTTTCCTGGAAACGTTAACCATCTGGTCTGTGTGTATATATTTTTTCTCATCCATGAAAGTGGTGTCATGGCATTTGCTTCATGAGTTATCATTTTGCTAATGAAATCTGGTAGTGTAGTCTCTAGCTAGGCTGTCTTCCCATTGGTCTGAACTGAGTCCTTGTCTCTTGTTCTATGACTTAGCTCTCAGGAGATGGGTGACACACTGTTTAATTTTGAATGGCAGTGAGGTCTAAAGGATCAGCTTGAGAATAAAACTGTTCCAAACTTTGGTCTCCAAATTGTTAATGTTGACTATTTAATATGACTTTGAACAAGCAATTCCACTGTTATGAGACTGAGGTTCTCAAATCTGGATAGAAATCCTTAGATTGTCAGTCATTGTTACACAGGGATTGGCACAGCCTTCATCACACAGCCAATGTCCTGAGGACTATATTCCTGTCTCACATTGTCCTTGGAGAATAGTCACCTGAAATCCACATTCCTTCTACACAGTTAGGTAATATATAGCTGGGATAAAAGGAATATCTTCCCAATAGGAGTATTCCAATGGGACCAGCCAGAGGGAACATAGGAAGACATGTTATAAACATCATGCACCTAGCATTGCATCACCCCATCAGTCAGTAAAGTCACATGGCATCTTTTTCTTAGACTCACTATATCAGTTTCAGAATTACATTTCTATTTCATAGACAACCATAATCAGTGACCAGTTTCCAACACAAAGTAGATTAAATGAATCAAAACGGAGAAATTCTACCAGATATGTAGCAGATATTTTTAACATTATGCAGATATGAACAAGGGCAGGGAATATTTTCTTAGCAAAAGCAAATCAGACCATTGAAAACTAATAATACAGAGTTCCAAACCATTCAGGGTGAATCTACCCACAGAGTCTAGCCACTGCAGTGTTGCAAATCTCACATTGGTTGAAGGATTTATGAGTTGTCTGGGGTAATGAATCCACACAAGAAAGCAGATACCTACAAATGATAAGAAACAGATCTGGTGTCAAAAAATTGTTGGTGTCATCCTTGATGCCAAGGAATGATCTCTGGAATGACATGCAGTATCTTTGCAGCAGTCTCCGCCCAGTTCAGCCTCACAAAAAAGATGTGTGTGGGGTGTTTGTATATGTGTGTGTGGTTGTATGAACACATATGTGAGTGCACATGCATGTACCCATACATGCATATAAGGAAGCAAGAGGAGGATGTTAGACAATATGATCTATCACTCTCTGCTTTATTTCTGTGAGACAGGGTCTCTCATTAAATCTTGAACTTGCAGTTAAAATTAGACTGATATGTTGATCAAGCACCTTTATCCACTCAAATATCTCTGGAAACACATAGGCACCACATCCAATGCAATGTTTAGCAACTGTCTACAGTTTGATTGACTGTAGCCAAATTCACAACTAGCAGGCAGCATCCTTATGTCCTTCAACACCTCACTTCAGACATTAAGCTAATCCCTCCATCTGTCCTTTCAGCCAACAGTACAAATCATGCCTTTGTGATCTACCCTGGTGTAACATAACTTATCATTGTCATGTGCCATGCCTAGTCTAAACGATCAGGAGAAAGAAAGATTGGTGCATTGTTTTCCATTGCTGTAGCAAGTCCATTCTGCCAGCATCTTGTTCAAAGAGAAATTCAGCAGGCCTTACAGAGCATGCAGAACATGTGAACCTAGGAGCATGAGGTCCCTGATTCACCTCCTTTGTTTGTTTCTTTTGTTCTTTCTTCCTTTCTTCCTTCCTTCCTTTCTTCCTTTCTTCCTTCCTTCCTTCCTTCCTTCCTTCCTTCCTTCCTTCCTTCCTCTCCCCTTCCCCCAAACTTCTTTTCCCCCTTAATTCTCTTTTCCTGGGATGACACTTCTAAGTTACTGAAACATTCTTTCTGCTCATTGTGAAAATCTGGTTGTGTGACATCAATCTATTCTCCACTGGGACCTTTTCTAGGATAGCCTTGTTCAAATATAATTTGTATTCTCCAGCTGGAATTTTCATGTTGGAGGTTTACTGCTGAAAAAGACCACTCTTTTCTAGTTCTTTCTGAACTTTGGCTGGTTGATTCAACTCAGCTTTTCTGGCCCAGACTCCTCTCTACGTTCAAACTAGCTTCTCTCAGCTTCTGACTGAATTGCTCTGCTTGGCCTTAAACTAACACTGACAATTTGTTCTAATCTGGCACCTTCCTCTTCTTGCACAGTCTCTTCACTTGTGCTCACATGATAACCAAAGGCAGCATGATGCACTGCTCTGTGAGTAAAGCAATGTGTTATTAGCAGTTATTTTATTATCATGTTTCTTTACAAGAATACTAGTAGTGGTTTTCCCCCTAGGTACATGACCTACTAGTCACAGAGTCTTGGCCACTTTAGCAGAGTATGGCTGCCATTTCATGGAGTCAGTCTTAAAATCAATTTCATGCTGCTATTGTAGGCTTCAGGGTTTGTAGCTGGGTGATGTTGCTAATTCCTTCCCTTTTCCAGTAGCATACCTAAAGTATCTTCTAGCACCATGAACACTATACCTATATATCAGTTCTTCACTTACCCTTCATCAAGGAAGTTTCTTATCGTAGATGGTAACTAACAGAAAACCACAACTACATAATTTGCAGAGAATGAGAGACTGGAGCCCATTGTCCAGTTGTGGGCCTTTTGTGTTGTGGTTTCTGCAAATATAGAACTGAGACTATGATCAACCACACAGAAGCTTGACCTTTTCCCTGTTACCCTGGTTCTTCCTCCATTTATACCCTGCTAGTGCCCAAAAGATGGGCTTGGACTTTTTTGTATTTCCCTTGTGTAGGTTTGTCAATTAAAACTCTCTCTCTGCTTCTGAACAATAACACCTCTCTCTCTCTCTCTCTCTCTCTCTCTCTCTCTCTCTCTGTCTCTCTCTCTCTCCCCAAATACTTGAATATAGTCTATTATGAACACCTTTCAGAAACACTGCTTTTGCCCTAAAACTCAGGCCCCTATGGCAAGAAATTGGGGCTAGGAGAGAGCAGCAGCATTTTGTATCAAAATACAAAAAACTAACTAACTAACTAACTAACTAACTAACTAACTAACTAACTAAACAGTTGGTATGTAAGGGTCCATGATTCATGGAAGAATGATACCCCAGACTCAAATAACATGTAAATGCAAAGAGCGTTTTATTCTGCAGAAATCCAGCATGCTGGGGTCTCCCATTATGAAGGCAGAAAGATACACCCAAGTGAACCTGAAGGCCTGATTTAAAGTACATTAGGAAATTCTGGGGTAAGTAACCTCTGTTCATCTGTTAGGCATCTCTATGGATATTTTATTACTGGGATGTGGGGCCTGCAAACTTGCTGGGGAGATCTGGAAATGGTTGCTGAGTAATTAGCTGAGGAAGTCTGGAAACTGCTGCTGATCCATCTGAGGCCTGGACTTGACTGGAATTGCCCAGTTCTTAGGCCTAGACCCTTTAACTGCTAATTTGAAGTTTGTCATAGAATCAGCCTAGCCTTCTCAGACAGAGAAATACTGAAAGTCCTACCTTATCTGGATGTTATATGAATGTGTGCGCGTGCATGAAATGGGAAAGGTAGGTGCTTTGTATGTGACCTGTGAAGGCACAGGGGCTTTTCAGTGGGCTCCTTCAGTATTAGCTCACCCCCCTTAATAAATGTGTCTATTTCACCATGTATTTATGTTGTAGTTTTATTCTGAGACACAATGCATACCACAGCAGGGGCTTCTGGGATGCAGATTCACACCTATCACCCTGTTGCCCTCACAGTTTGTAATATTTGAAATACCTTAATGGAGGGAGAGTTATGAGTTTTACTCCTGTCTAGAAAATTTCTCCTTGTATGTTTTGTTAATAATGCTGCAGCCTTGTGTCAGACACTCAGACACAAGCAAATGGCTCCCCTGAGACTTATTAATGAGGCCCCGTGGAACTGTGAGGAAATACGAAGCCCATACTCCATATGAGCTCATTTATGAAACATATGCTTTGTTCTAGGCGCATCTCCTTCCCCTTGGGAGGCCTATGCCACTGAAAGGGTAAATACTAGTCTTAGGCAAATTTCAAACTCTCTCAAATGCCCTCCTCTCTTTTCTTTGAGCACAGCCTCTAGAAAAGCTGTCATTGTGAAGTCCTTTGTATGGGACTTTGAGGTGTTTGTCAATCTCTTTAAAAGCTAAATCTCTCTCCATTTACAGGCAGAAAGGCTTTCAGAAGGGCAGGGAGGCTTTTCTTTGAAATGGAAACACTAAAAACCTTAGAGCAGATAGCTTCCTTCTAGAAAACAAGAGGGAGTATACATTAACTTAGGTCTCTGGGCTCCAAGTTGAAAAACTCCATTATTTTGTAGAGATGAGAAATTCTGCCTTTTCTCTCACTAAATATAATTAACTGAAGAGGTGGCAACTTTGGCCAGTGGTTGAACATAGGATAAAATGTGGGCACAAAGGGTACTAACTACTTTTACTTTAGCACTAAATATTGCCTCCCTTGAAAATGTGTATACTGGGGAGTGTGTGCCTAGCTATCTAAAAGCATGATCTTTTTTCTTCTATTATCTTTTCACTTTTTATAGTGTGTGTGTGTGTGTGTGTGTGTGTGTACATGTGTGTGTATGTGTGTGTGCGTGTGTGTGTGTGTATGTGTATGTGTGTGTGTGTGTGTGTATAAGAGAGAGACCACTCATGTTTTAGTGACTTGCCTGTATTACACACTGTAACCTTGTTTAATACTTTTGTTTTTTTTTGTTTGTTTGTTTGTTGTTTGTTCATTTGTTTGCTTTGTGAGACAAGGTCTTACTATGTCCAGGATAGCTTAGAGCTCATTATGTAATTAAGGCTAACATTGACCTTCTGGTTCTCTTGTGTCTATCTCTAGACCACTAAAATGAGAGATGTGCATGATCATGCATAACAAAGTAGGAGATTAAACCCAGGACTTCCTGCATGCTAAACTGGCACTCTTAGAGTGGAGCTGCATAACAGACTCTAAGATGTTTTAATTTGACATGTACATACAATAAATACACACTCACAAAGGCCTGGCACCACAGATCAGGTGGACATAGCTTCTGCACTTATACAGCACATAGTTTTTTGTTGGTGGTGTTTGTCTGTTTTTGGGTTTTGTTTGTTTTTCATGAAGAATATTTTAATTACTGGTTGTATATAAAATACAACTGGAAGATATAGTCTTCTTGTTTAATTTCTATTTTTTTCTTGTATCCTTTGTAAGCAGTTTAGAAGTAAAATATGCAAGATATTTAAATTTTTTGGTCTTTATTGATAGTATGCAGGACAAATGAAATTATGAATTTAGAAGGTAAGTATGGTGGTATATGGCTATGGGCCCAGCACTCAGGAAGCAGAGGCAAAAGCATTGCCCCAAGTGCCAGGACAGCATGGTCTATGTAGTAGGGTTATGCTAGGCAGTGCTGTATAGTGAGACTGTAAAAAGTAAAGAAACAAATAAGAAATTTATTTATAGTTTTTCTCTTCTTACAATG
Source organism: Apodemus agrarius (assembly GCA_964023405.1). Taxonomy (NCBI): domain Eukaryota; kingdom Metazoa; phylum Chordata; class Mammalia; order Rodentia; family Muridae; genus Apodemus; species Apodemus agrarius. The sequence continues at coordinate 82,194,786 of OZ030016.1, read as the reverse complement.
AGTCATTTTAGGGAGCACAAGATGTTTACAACCACATTGCTCATTTCTTTAGCCCCTTCAAGCAGCTTTTAAAATAACACTGTCACAAGTCAGGTAATAGGAAATCAGTTTGTTATATGGTCTTGTGGTAGATTAATTTTACCAAAAAGATCATCTGTAATAGCTTGCCTCAGTGTTATACAGACTACATGATCAACAGAAATACCTGGGCTCAAATGAATTCAAAATGTTACCTAGATACAGGGATGGGGGATGGAGCAAAGACTGAAGGAATATCCAACCGATAACTATCCCAATATGAGACCCGTCCTATGGGCAATCACAAACCGTAATGATACTCTGCTACACTTGCAGATAGGAGCCTTGTGTCTTACAAAACTGTCCTCTGAGATGTTCTACCCAGCAGCTGACTGAAACAGATGCAGAGACCCAGAGCCAAAGTTTGGACAAAGAGTTTTGGGAGTCTTATGGAAGTGTTGGAAGAAGGGTTGAGGGTCTTGAATGGGGATAGGAACCCCACAGGAAGACGAACAATGTCAACTAACCTGGACCCTTGGGGTCTCTTAGAAACTGAGCTTTCAATCGAAGAGCATACACAAGTTGGGCCTAGCACTGACTCCACCACAACTGAAGCAGATGTGCATCTCAGTCTTCTTGTGTGTCATCCAGCAACTGGAGAGGGACTGTCCCTGAAGCTGCTGGCTATCTGTGGAATCCATTCCCCAACTGGATTACCTTGTGTGTATTCAGTGGGACAGAAGGGTAGGGGCCTGCAGAAGGGATTCTGGGAGGGGGAGACTTGGAGGGGGCAGCAATCAGAAGCAAAATGAATAAATAAATGAGTGAAAAAAGAAATGTTATCTAGAATCAAGCTTTGTGATTAATCCCAAGGACAAAATAAAAAAGAAAGCTTGAAGTTGATTTGGGACTTTTTGATACAAGAGGAGCAGGGATTCTTAGCCTGTTGGTCATGAACCTTTGGGTATCAAATGACCCTTTCACAGGAGTCCCCTAAGACCTGCTGCAGGTCAGATATTTATATTATAATCCATAACAGCAGCAAAATTATAGTTATGAAATATTAATAACTTTATAGTTGGGGGTCACAAAAAGAATAATTGTATTAAGGAGTTATGTAGCATTAGGAAAATTGAGAACCACTGTTCTAAAGAAACACTTGAAATAAGTAACTAAAAAAATTAGGATTTCCCCCGGATTCCCACTTGGAAGGGAGGTAACTCCCTAAAGCATAGTTCTAGCAAAGAAGGACTATGTCTTCTAGGAAGAGATTTCCCAGTATTCTGACAAATTAACACTGGAGTCACCTTCATAGACTTGCTGGAGTCTCCACCATCCCAGGACTCTAGTATATAACCTAGAGATCTCTCCTCCTCCCACACCATCCACCATCAATTAAAGATACTATTATGCTTGCATACAGGAGCCTAGTTGAGTGAAACAAATGCAGAGACCCACAGCCAAACATTAGACAGAACTCAAGTATTTTAGAAGAGTTGGCGGGAAGGATTGAGGAACATGAAGGGTAGAGACCAATAGAATCAATTAACCTGGACTTTTGGAGGTTCCCAGGGACCAAACCATCAACCAGAGAGCATAGCCATGTCCACAGTGCATACACGAGAACCAGCTATCTTGGGTCTGTACTGCCCTTAGAGATTAACCTCTTTAAGGGTTTAACCTGTATGTTCAGAAGATATAACTTCTTTAGATGAAAATGGACATGAGGAATTAAAACAAAAGAAAAAATATTTTGGCTCAAGGCATCCATTTCCTCAGTATCTGCACTCAGCAAAATTTACAGGGACCTCAAGGCTGTATACATTTGATGAAGCTATATCACAGGTATGAGGACTTAAGACTGCAGTGAACTGCCTGCCACATTTTGATGGAATGGTCTTTAATCTCAGGGGGCTTAGATATGCATATCCTGCACACTAGAGGAGAAGGAGAAATATAAGCATCTCAGCATTTATTTATGTTTAATGTTCAGGCTGCAAGGGGATGCTTGGAAAGGCAGAGGTTTTGGTCTTAAATCCCATCTCCATTGTAGTGTGTCTTGGGAAGGTTTCTCTCCTTTCAGCTCCTTTGAGTATGAGAGCCAATATGACACCTAAGCCAGAGAGGAGGAAGGTGGCCTGAGAGCTTCCTGAGCACAACAAATGTGCAGTGGGCAATTACAACTAAATTACTTCCATAGGGATTAGATTATAGCACAACATCATTTATTCTTAGTTTTGTTCAGCTTTGATACTTAATAGTGGGTTTGGATCTCAACTGACCCTTTCCATGGTGGTTTTTTCTGTCCACCATTAGGCTGTGCATTTTGCCGTTGGCTCTGCTATGGGCCATAAAAGTCACTCACTACCTTGGTAGCCCATTGGGTATTTTCCAAATATAGATCACATACCTTTTTCCTGCAACTTCTCTGCTTAAGAACCTCCAGCTAAACTGCCTTTCTAGATTTGATCTTGTTGAAGAATTTTTCTCAGGCTCTGTTGCCCTCTGAGTACCTAGGTTTCTCTCTCCTCAAATATATGGTGAATGTGGTGGTAAATTATTATCTATTGGCAATTTAAATATGTGCAAGCTTTTCCATATGATTCAAATTTTCTACTATGTACAACAAATATGTATATATAAATAATGTTTAAAATAAATGTTTAAAATGAATATATTTTAAGATTTGTTAACATTTTAGTGTAAATTGATTCTCAAAGTCAATTTCATATTTGATGATTGACTCAATTTTGATAAAATGTAACACTGATCATTTCTAGTAGTTGCAATTCATTTTAAAAATTATACAAAAACTATAAGGCAAAACATTTATAGTCATTTGATTTTTGACAATAATTCCAAGGTACTGAAATAAGTAAACAGTATTTTTTAAAGGAAATTTTAAAATGAAAACAATGGAATATCCAGGAGACAGATGTTAAAATTTATTATCTTCTTCATACAGTAAGTAGAACATTAACTCAATATTGGCTATGAAAATAAATGTAAGCATTTAAATGTTCTTAAAACAATTGAAAAATTCTTCTCTTACTTGAACTAGTTCTTTGGGAATTGCATACATTGTATTTTCAGCATACTCATTGCCATCTCCGGACTCCATCTGAAGTCAACTATTTTTCTACCCACTGAATTTTGTGTGTCCTTTTTAATTTTTTAACCTACCTAGTATAATGGGTACTGCCCATTCACTCTTGAAGGTGTGGTCTCTCATTGGATAGTGTGGGTGATTTTCATCTTCAGTTAATAGAAGTTTCTGAAAGTTCAAGGGCACATATTATAATTTGCTAATACATTGACAACACTTTTGCATAAGATAAATGCTGAGTTATAAATGGTCTTTGGGTTGAGAAAATCTATGGTAAGTCAGACACTACAATTATTACATAATGAAGGAATCAGATATATGATCTATTAATATTATTCTAAGGTGCCTTAAGAAATAAAACTTTACTGAAAATAGATTATTGTGAGCTAAAGACAAAGGCAACTCAGTAAATGTCAGAGTATAAGAGTAGTTCCTGTGATTTATGACTTAGTATAAGTCAGAAAAGAGCCCCTAATTACCTTGGAGAATTAAGTTTAGTAAAATATGTATAGGTTTTAAGAGTTATAAATGTAATTGGTCAGAAATAGGCATTCCTTTTCTACTGAAATTTAATAAGTAACAAAAAACTTACAAAGCATATTTGGGTTGCTCCTTTAAAGGAAATAAATAACATGGAGAAATGAAATTGCATGCCATAAACAAAAAAACTAATGGATGATACATGGATCCTCTTAAGGACTGCTTTGATGTGATCCAGGGAAAAAGCATGAGACTAAATTGGTAGTTACATAATTTGTATTATATAGAAAGCATAGAGTCAGGGAGACAGGACAGAGGAAAAGAGAAAATGGCCCCTTAAGAAGAACCAGTTCCTTGGGTCTGTTGCTGCACTGTGTCTGGAAAGGAATGGAGTCTTAGAATCTTGGGCTATAAATGAGCTGAATCTTCCATTCTGTTCCCTTTCAATCTGAAAGAGAGGAAGAAACAAAGAATGAAAACAAGAGTGAACATTATCTTATGTGAAGTGAGGTGTGGAGGCAGGATGGCTAAGCACTCTCAGTTTTTACACAGAAGATAATCCAAGAAAATGAACAGTCAAAGCTCTTGGGGGTTTCTATTTTTAAAAAGATCTCACCAATTACAGTTGGCAAACTCATGAATATGATAATCCTCTCAGCTGCTTGTTTCCTCTCAGTTACAAAACAATCTGGGATGGGCACTCATCTCCAAGACTCCACTCCATTCCATTCCATTTCACTCCTCTCCACTCCCTAGCTTTCTGCAACATAAGTTAAATTTCCAAGGTAGCAATATGAAACCCACTGTTCATAATCCCTATCTACTGTTTTTCAGCACCTGGTCATTTTTATCTGATGAACATTCTCCAGGCTGGCTTTGCAGGCTGGACTCTGCAGTTATTCATTTATATCCACAATTTATTAACTCTGTTACAGTCATAGACATAAAGAGTTTAGGTGTGACTCAGAATTTGCTGTTCCCTTTGAGATTTATTTCAAGACACTTTGTGACCCTATAAGTTTGAAAGGCTCATAAAAAAGAGGGTTTATTCTTAGAGCTCTGATCAGCAGGGTAGCTTCCCTTAAAGCCTTGGATTTAGTTGTGTGAGAGATTTTTCTTTTTAGCTTTTGTGTGAAATAGACCTCAATAAAATTTAACAAGTGTAAATTCAAGTAAGCAGGTTTGTGTTAACAAGCTCTCATTTCATAAGCTTGCCCAGTCTGAGATATGTAAGGGTCTTAGAAACAAATGCAATAGTTTTACCTTAGTTTATTAAAACAAAACAAAACAAAACAACTATAATTTCTAACCATTTTAGTCTAAGAAAACACTGGGTCAAATGACTAGATGTACTTGTCAGTCATGCAACTTCACTTAGCAGATTCTTTATATTTTCTTTTATAGAAAAACTCACCATCCTTGGAATTACAGGGATCAACCTGAAACTCAGTTGTAACTGTGTCTATCTACCAACTGGACATAACAAGGAGTACCAGCATTTGATTCATTAATGAGGCTGAGTTCCCATGAAGGCAGCCAGGCACTCCAACTCTGCACTGCACTCACCCTCAATGTGTTGCATTCAGTCAGACGCTATTTTACCAGCAGTGAGAACACAGCACCTGTGAATGCAGCTTTCTTTGTTCAGCAATGATAGCTAATGTTGAAGCACTGCATTATTGCAGAAAAAACTGAAAACAGGAAAATGCTTATTCCTCTGCCTTTTATAAAAATGATTTGTAAACCCAAACATTTGTGACGAGAAAGGGAATATAAATGCTAGTGTGGATGATTAATACCAGTCAAATTGTTAACTGAACCAACCCTTGCAGTCTATTCACAGGTCAGACCTCACTCTAGGACGAACCACCAAACTTAAAATCATTTATTTACTAGCCTATTTAGTGTCAAGTATCCATAGGTGGTCAGCATCTTAAACAAACTAAAATGATACATTTGTTCCGATGAGAATTAGAGTTGTTGAAATTTTTGTTTCTACTTTCTCATCATGACAAACTCTATAGTGGGCTGGATTTATATGCCCCTACTCCCAAATTCACATATTGAAACTCTAAGACCTGAAAGAAAAACGGGGGCACCTCAGCACCCCACGCCTTGGAAGCTGTCACCACAATCACTCATGAGAAACAGTCTTGATGCAAATAGCAGGAGGATTTTTATTCCAGAGTTCTGGGGTCATGGCCATTCCCCCACATGGGATAGATGACAGTGAACACCGGGTGCAGAAACAGGACTGCTTTTATAGATTTACAGCAAAACCCGCCTACACAAGCCACTCCATAACTTCCAAGCCAATCAGTTTAAATTATCTGAGCCCGTGCTCTCTGAGAACCAATTAGTTTCCTACAGAGGCCGGATAAACTAGTTAAGTCATTTCCGCTTATGTGGCCACCATGCACAGGGTCACGCCAGGGTTACGTACTGTGTCACATACGTAATTTCCGTTATGGGGCTGGTACATCCGCTGCAGTGACCTTGCTGACCCAGCAGCATCTGCCCTTGCCTTAGCTTCTCTGCAGGAGGTGAGGCAGGAAAGGATGCTAGGGACCTTCCCAGCCTGTAGCCCTCATCCTTTCATTCCCCACTTCTTGTCTTGGTAATAGTTCTAACCTTAGAACTAAAAGAATTAAAGGTCAGCCTCCTCTTGGCTTGGAGGGCTCTTATACTGCTGCCTAAGTACCATAATCTGGACCGCGCTCACCTCTTCCCTGATGAAGGCAACTCACCTATTAACTATATAAGGTCTAACTGTAAGCAACAGGAGCATTATCATTAGGGGTCCTATCAGGGCAGAAAACAGGATGGTCAAGAGCACAAGATAAGGGTCTTTCCATCAAGTCTTAAGGTTTCTCGTGTGGTGGCATCTAATGTAGACCATATCTCCAACTTGGAAGCGATGTGGGACTTGCGGATCTCCTTCTCCTAAGTAGGCCTCCCAGAACTCGATGCCTCATCCACTGGAGCATCTTGAGCCTAGAAAACAAAGCTCCAGTTTCTGTGGTCAATTTGGTGAGAGTCTCTTTCACCAGGATTCCAGCAACTGTTCCTGAAGCCTTCTTTCACAGATCCAGTAACCTGTCTGGAAGCAGTGAGGAGTCTCTGACATGCCTGGAGCATTAAAGCAGACAGTTTGAGCCAAATCTCATGTTGTAGTACACCTCCTGGGAGGACCCAGTGGATGACAAAGGAATTGGGGGAACAAAGAGGATCTCCAGGGGAGTCAGGTTAAAATGGCAAAGACTATTCAGAGACAAGGGGAGAGGCACCACCCAGCCTAAGCCAGTCTCCAAGGTCAATTTAGTTAAGGTCTCTCATAGGGTTTTGCTTATTTTCTCTAGCTGTCTTGAACCCTGGGGACAGTACATACAATAACGTTTCCAATTAGTCCCCGATATCTCTGTCAATTTCTGACTTACCTTAGAAACAAAAACAGAACCATTGTCTGATCCAACTACCTTGGGCACTCTGAAACTCAGGAAAATTTCTTCTAACCCTGGCTGCTGTTTCCTGCTTGCTAGGAGAAGTCTCAACCTATCTAGATTAAGTATCTACAAGTGCTAGAAGATATTCATAACCATACTTTCCTGCCTTTGCTTTTATAAAACCTCTATATACTCTAGGTTGTTCTCTTCTACGTCTTTTGCCCTGTTTACTCTTTGCTGCATAAGCATTCACTTGCTGGCATACCTTACACTGTTCTATTAATCCTTTAAATGAGTTTATCTGTCCTTTTGGCCTGGTGAGTCCTTGGCTTACTTTCTGGGGAGTATAATTCTCCCTTCTTGTGTGTACCTTTCCTTGGTAATAGTTGGTCAGATGGCTAGCAATCTTAGTCTTTTTTCTTCAACATATTTTAAGTGAGGCTATCTCTTAATTTTGTCCCATTTCTCAGTGGCTATCTCTTGCAGACCCACAACCAGTATAGGCTCCTGTATATCCATTCTTGGAGCCATTTGCTCTGCCTGGCTATTGCCCACTGAGTCTTTTCCCTTTTGACGTCCTGGGCAGTGGGTAATACTCACGGTTACTGGCTTCATTAGGGCATCGAAGAGGTCCAAGATTTCCTGTTGGAAATCCTCTTGGCATATACACCTGTGGACGTGGGCTGTGGCAAAGGCATACCTGTCATCCATGTGGATGTTGATTTTCTTGCTGTCTCCAAGTTCCAAGGTCTTGGTTAGGGCAATTAGCTCCACTTTCTGCGTTGACATTCCAGGGGATAAAGATTCTTCTACCCAGATGCCATTTGTTTTGTCCACCATAGCAGCACCTGCTTGTCTCTGTCCTTCATAGAGAAAATTGCTCCTGTCTGTAGCGACTTTCAGCAGGGGTCAGTCTCTTTTTGGACCAGTTGCTGCAGCCCATTGGACAGGAAGTATATCTGTCCTCCCCACCATTTTGGAGAGTATGCCTTGCTCCAACGGAGAGGGTAGGAACAGCCTGGGGTGACCTTAAATGAATGGATTACCCATCCCATCCCTAGGTCCATTGTTCTTCGGGTAGTCCATGAAAACTTTTTGGTGCCAGTGGCTTCTTTGACCCAAGATCTTTTCTTGGAAACAGGTCCATTGGGTTGGAAGACTGAGTGTTAAGCCCCTGTGTCCATCAAGAACTGAGTGGGTTTCTCTTTTCCTCTCACAGTTATCCAGGGTTGGGGGAGGTGGTCAGAACACCCATCACCCCTAGTCATTGTCTTGACCCAGGGATAACACCTGTGCCATTTGGGGGAACTTCTCGCAAAACCTGGGAGTTCCTGCTCCCAGCTTGTTAGGGCACACTCTGGCCCAGTGGCCTCTCTCCATATAGTATGCACATTGATTCCTTTCTGTCTTTTAGCCAGGATTTTCTGTAGCTTCCTTCTCTGTCATTTTTTCTTTCTCCCCTGTCTCCCTGTCTCAGCAAACTATACTAAATCTCTCTATAGACTTTTCTAACAACCTGCACCACCAAATCTCTCCACATACTTTCTCAGCAAACTACATTAAAGTCCCTCTAGTCTTGGGTCATGTGGTGTATAGCAAAATGCTTCTATAAGCTGCTCTAGAAAGGTTGCCAGTGACTCATCTGGTCCCTGCTTAATCTCACATACCTTCGTCAAATCTGTGGGTTGTCATGCCCTCAAGACCTGCCAATGGAGTCTGGTGTTGGTCCTTCAGGTGCCTCTTACCTTTCGTCTGAGGGGGTATTCTTTTCTGGCTTCCTGTATTATAAATAAAACAGTCTTAAAGAGATTAATCAGTCTCTTGGGAAATATGTCCTTAGTAAGAGAGCCACAGTGGAATCAGGATAGGTGATCTCAGATCTTGCCCTGCTCTACTTGAGCATACTATTATCATTTTGTAAATTATAAACTATAAGATAGGCCTAACATCCAATCTATCATTTCTGCCAATCAAACAGAACCTTTGTCGTCTTTACTATCTTAAAAGACTATAAGAATTGACAACACCTGACTCATATCTTGGCTATAAAATTTATGTCACCTGGAAATTATTTATTTAAATCTATATCAGCTTTTTCAAGATTAAAGAGCTTGGGCTGATTATGAGACTAACAGTTTTCATCCTGGTCAGAAATCCAAGAGTGAGCAATATAAACTGAAAATATATAGAAAGTTTAACACAGCTTCTAAGACTTAGCCAAATGATAGAGACTGCTAAACACTTGAACAGTTTATACTTTAAAATGTTGGAGCATTGGTCTTCAGCCTTCTGGCACAAGAACATCTGACAGACTTAAAGAATCAGGAATTATTAAGCCATATAATAATCTATAGACCCATTGAGTTTGTAAATGAAGAGAAGCAATCTCTCCTCTCTCTCTCTCTCTCTCTCTCTCTCTCTCTCTCTCTCCTCTCTCTCTCTCACCATAACAGAAGCAACTCTACACATACTGTTTCTTCAAGAAAGGGAAGCTGTCAGGAGCAGACTAGTCTCTACAACAAAAATAAATAACATTAAACATCATATTCCATGGATTTCTGACATTTTTAAAAAACAACTATCTATGTAAAGTAATGTGGGCTGTTGTCTGTTAAACTATCATCAGCTATTTCTGATTATAACATAGAAAACACCCTAATAATAAACTCATAGCCTTATATTTTTGTATGGCCCCAAACTCACAGGCTCAAACATCTCAGATCTATAATAATAACAGCAAAGAAGGACTGGGTGTAAATCCTGCACTTTTACATTTTTACTATTTATACCAATGAAAACCTTGATTTTGTGTTAAAATAAAATCTGTATCAAATAAGAATTTATGTCTTGAACATAATAACAATTTCTGTAATATGAATCTCTCTTTGTTTTGAGTCAGTGTTTCTCTGTGTAGCTCTGGTTGTCCTGGAACTCACTTTGTAGACAAGGCTGGCCTCAAACTCAGAGATCTACATGCCTCTGCCTCCCAAGTGCTGGGACTACAGGCATGCGCCACCACTGCCTGGCCAATATAAATCTCAAACAAGATTTTAATATCACCAAGACAGATTTTTTGCTTAATGTTTCAGAATCTAGTCTTTTGGAGGTCTCCCTTATTTTGACCTCTTTACCAGTGAAACAATAGAACCATAAAGCTTAACATCATATCTATTATAATAATCTAAATAATTTAAAATAAATGAAATAACCCATCTGTAACTTAAACTCAGAGTTCCCATATCCGACACTTTGAATGTCTTGTTAAAACTTATTTTCCCCACCAGGGGGCTTCAAAGCTCAAATATATCATCTCTTTTTTTTCTAACATGTCAGGCTTGAGTCACGTGACCTGATCTTGGCGCCACAGAGCCTAACATGGAGGACTTTTCAGTTGGTCTAAATTCCTAACATCAGTAGTTTCATCAGTCTTCTAAGTCTGAGAACACAGGACAGGATATAAAACAACACAGAGAAAAACAATCACAAAATAGACAGCCTGACCCTGCCACCATCAGGCATCTAAATTCAAGAACCCAGAGCAAGGAAAATCAACATACAATTGGCCCAATTTACCAGATTTCAGCAAAACTTGGCTCCCGCCATTATTGCCTTGCTGTTTATAGATGGAGAAGGGCCTTATTCGGCACTCCCCAGGCCCTAAAGCTTCCTCCAGATCCCCACGGTCTCAACTCTAGCACGACTGCCCGTTGAGATTACCACACTAGGCATGCTCTCTGAGCCCCAGACGCAAGTAAAACTGAAATTTTCAGACAGGCTTACAGGCTCAGACTTTGACAAAACAGTGAGACAGACAGAAAAAAAAAAAAACACAGTACCTGCCCAATGGACAAACTATCTTCACCGCGACAGAACCAGATCAAAAAACCAGACAACTGGGAGGGTGTGTAAGTTCACCAATTCAGTAGAACTACCATGTCCTCCCAGACACCCAGATGGGAATCTTCCAGTTGTCCCTGGAGTTCCCTACCTCCCAGAGTGTCCTCCAGGGCCACAGCTTGTGGCCTGAGGGCATCCCCTCCCACGGCCCCTGTGTCCTTACTGTCCACAGTGGTAGCTGCACAGAGTGGGATTCCACATCCACTCCCCCTGTAACATGTAGTGGGATTCCACGTCCACTCCTTCTGTTACAAACCAAAACCAACACACACACACATACACACAGACCGTTGTGCCACACTCAAACACTCAGAACAAAGACATCAGCTGGCACACACACGTTTCAGAGGCGATCTACTTACCTCCAAGTTGGTTCTCAAGTGTGGGCGGTGATTGCACTTCCCAGCCATGCAGCAAATGTAAGACCCGAAAGAAAAATGGGGGCACCCCAGTGCCCCACACCTTGGAAGCTGTCACCCCAATCACTCACAAGAAACAATCTTGATGCAAATAACAGGAGGATTTGTATTCCAGAGCTCTGGGGTCACAGCCATTCCCCCACATGGGGTAGATGACAGTGAACACCCGGTCCAGAAACAGGACTGCTTTTATAGATTTACAGCAAAACCCACCTACACAAGCCACTCCATAGTTTAAATTATCCGAGCCCATGCTCTCTGAGAACCAATCAGTTTCCTATAGAGGCCGGATAAACTAGTTAAGTCATTTCTGCTTACATGGCCGCCACGCACAGGGTCACGCCAGGATTATGCACAGTGTCACATATGTAATTCCTGTTATGGGGCCAGTGCAATTGCTGCAGTGACCTTGCTGACCCCGCGGCATCCACCCTTGCCTCAGCTTCTCTGCAGGAGGTGAGGCGGGAAAGGATGCTAGGGACCTTCCCAGCCTGTAGCCCTCATCCTTTCAAAACCTAATGCCCATGAGACCATTTTAGGGAGTGGGATCTTATGAAGTTATTTGGAACCTGAGGTCACTCTAGAAGTTATGCTTGTTTCTTTCCAGCTCCATGCTCCCAGAAATAAGACTCAGAGTCAAAATATATTTACAAATACCTTGTCTATATAGCTATATATTCTCTTATTAGATAATAGCTCAAATTATTTCATTTATTTTAATCTACATTCTGTTATGTGTCTGGTTACCTGTGCTCAGGTACCTTGCGTCCCTCTCATCTGAGTGCCTTTCTCACAACTGGCTCTATCCCAAAATTCTCTCTGACTCCTGGATGTCCCACCTTTTAGTCTCCCCTTTTCTATAGTTTATGTGTTTTTTAATTGATGGGCAATGCATCCATACAATACATAAGATATTCTTTCTAGAGGGCATTGCATCATTAATAGGATACTTTCCCCATAAAAGAGACCAAGAGTTGCCTTTCACCTTCCACCACATGAAGATGTATGAAGACATTGATTGATGAGCAAGTAGCAGGTGATCACAACATACCATGTCTACCCATGATACTTTATACTTGGCCTTTATAGTCTCTAATATACAGGAAAACATTCAGTCACTATAAATCATCCAGTTTATGGCAACTTAGTATAAGAGCCACAATGACAAAGAAAGGATCTTAGAGTCTTTAAAACTACCATACAATGCGGTTCTACCATATAATTATGTTCCTTGAATTTGCATATGTGTTTGTGATCAAGTTCATTACAAAATTATATAATTGTAGTGTAGTAGTGAGTAAATTATGAAGGCAGGTTGAACTTGTAAATTATGCATTGCACCAGATTGCTTTAATGCACATTGTTGAAGTTAAGGTCTCATTCTTTGTAATTCAAGGAATGTTGCTGGAAAGTCTCACATTACAAGTCTCTATATTTCTGTGCACTGGATAAAGTGGATGATGAGAAGACATACCTTGCTCTTAGGGAACATGTATCTGTGTAGATGCTACAGAAAAAGTTAACTAATGAACACAATAGCAAATTCATATGCCTGTTTGAACATTTATTTACTAGGTTACTTTAAAGCAACATTATGTTCTGAGAAAGTGTTGGGTTGCAATTTTCTCCAAGACTGAAACTTCCCTCCCTGTTGAGAAATCCTTTAAGACAGAAGGTAACAATTCAAAATAGCTTCAGAGGAAGTCCCTGAAACTGACCAGATTTGCTAGGCTCCTCCTTTCCTCACTGAAGATTGAAATAAAACCAGTATCATGGATAAAGCATTAAGCAGCAGAATTGCCTGGAAGAAGTTTATACTGAGTCATTGGAAAGAACATTCTCCAACCTGTTGATCTATGTGGAGGCTGTTGCAGTATTATCCTGGTTCCCAGTATTTATCAGCAGTCACCAGTACTGGGATATAAGACAAAGAAGGAGGCAAAGGAATGAAAGGGAGACTTTAACTATGACAACGTTGTGCAGTGATTTTCATGTATACATATTAACACAAACTGCTAGGGAGATTCATGATAAAGGGGATATTTAAAAGATGAAATAAAATTCAGGAGGAGAAGCAGGTAGATATCTGTGGATTTGATACCATCCTCATCTTCATAGCAACTTCCAGGTGAGTTGGGATGAATGGAGGCTTCTGGTTTCTGCTATACCAGCAATTCTGGAACTTCACTGAGAATCCTCTTGGATATCCTGCTGTTGCCCTGAGATCCGGCAGCTTTGGTTCTGCATAACCAGCCCTTCCCAATCTCATCCAAATCATAAATGAGGTAGATGTTGAGGTGGGCCAACAAAAGAGTCCTGAATCTGAGCTTGGGTTATAGTTGAGTTGGTCAGCCCACAATCTCTTCTTCATCAGTACAAGGGTCAACTCTTCCATACTGGCTCAGGTGAAGGGCAGGACCATCTATCCTGCCCTTAGGACCAGAAAAGGTGCAGGCCTCTGAGACTAAATTCTTTTTCTTTTTTCTTTTTTTTTAATTTAAAAGCTATATTATTTTGTATTGAATATAATCTTCATTTGCATTTCAAATGCTAAAACCTCCCTACCCGAAAACCCACAACCCCTACTCCCACCCCAAGCCTCCAAGTATATGCCCCACCCCCACCCACTCCCACCTCCCTCCAAGCCTCAATTTTCCTTTGTTGGGACATCTATTGAGCCTTCACATGATCAAGGACCACTCCTCCCACTGATACCCAACAAGGCTTTCCTCTGTTACATTTTTGGCTGGAACCATGTGTACACCTTGGTTGACGGTTTAGTCCGTGGGAGTTCTGGGGTGTCTGGGTGGTCGACATCTTTGTTCTTCTCATGGGGCAGTAAACCCCTTCAGTTCCTCTGGACCACCCTCCAACTCCTCCATTAGGGAACCCACGCCCAGTCCAATGGCTGACTGCTAGCATCTGCTTCTATATGTGTAAGGCTCTGGCAGGACCACTCCAGAGACAACCATGACATGCTCCTATTGGTATGAATTTTTCATCCATAATAGTGTCAGGGTTTGGTGATTATTTATAGGATGAATCCCAAGGTAAGGCAGTCTCAGGATGGCCTTTACTTCAGTCTCTGCTCCACATTTTGTCTCCTTTATTGCTCTTGTTAGTATTTTATTCCCTTTCTTAGAGGAACCAATGCACCCCCACTTCAATCCTTCTTCTTCTTGAGCTTCCTGTGGTCTGTGAATTATAACTTGTTTATTTTGAGCTTCTGGGCTAATATCCACTTATCAGTGAGTACATACTATTTGTGTTTTTTTGTGATTGGGTTACTTTGCTCAGGATGACACTTTCTAGTTCCATCCATTTGCCTAAGAATTTCATGAATTCATGTTTGTAATAGCTGAACAGTACAACATTGTGTATATATATACCATAGTTTCTGTATCCATTCCTCTGTCGAAGGACATCTGGGTTCTTTCCAGATTCTGGCCATTATAAATAAGACTGTTGAAACACTGTGGAGCATGTGTCCTTATTACATGTACACAGTTACATTGAATGGGTTACCTGGAAGGGAAGCTGGGAATATATGGGAATGTGGCAAAAAGACAGAAACTTAAGACCATCCTTCGTCCATGGTGATCTGATAAGGTGCATGGAATAATTTCAATATTTCTGAATCTATTGAGGCCTGTTTTGTGACCAATTATATGGTCAATTTTGGAGAAGGTATCATGAGGTGCTAAGAAGAAGGGGTTTTTTTTTGTTGTTGTTGTTTGTTTGTTTGTTTTTGTTCTTGTTTTTGTTTTTTGTTTTTGTTTTGTTTTTGTTTTTGTTTTTTGTTTTGTTTTGTTTTGTTTTGTTTTTGCTTTAGGGTTGAATGTTCTATAAATATGTTAGATCCATTTGGTCCATAACTTCATTTAGTTTCACTGTGTCTGTTTAGTTTCTGTTTCCATGATTTGTCCATTGTTGAGAGTGGGCTGTTGAAGTCTCCCACTATTATTGTTGGGGGAGCAATGTGTGTTTTGAGTTTTAGTAAAGTTTCTTTTATGTATGTGGGCATCCTTGCATTTGGAGCATAGATGTTCAGAATTGAGAGTTAATCTTGGTAGACTAGTCCTTTGACCAGTATGAAGTGTCCCTCCTTATTTTTCTGATAACTTTTGGTTGAAAGTGAATTTTACCTGATATAAGAATAGCTATTCCAGCTTGTTTCTTGGACTGTTTGCTTGGAAAATTGTTCTCTTACTTTTCACTCTGAAGTAGTGACTGCCTTTGTCACTGAAGTGGTTTCCTAGTATGCAGCAAAATGTTGGGTCTATAACAGAAGGGAGCATCTCTAGTGATGGGTGAGACCTAAACGTATGTGTGGATGTAGATATAATTAGGGTTCAGTTAGAAATTGTTTTAGTTTAGGAAAATAGCATGTTCTCCTCTAGAATCTATGAGTACATTAGCTGCATGGAGTTGGCCGTTTACACTAACAGGAACATTTTCCCTCATGTGTTGCAGCAGGGATGTTCTACTTACTATCTCTCCTCTAATATGTTCTGGGAAAGACAAAGACCTGGTAAATAGAAGACAACACCCTGGAGCTTGAATCTTCCCCTTTCCCTGGCCAAAGCTCAGAACCTCAGTTTTCCCTTCTATTTCTTTCTGTACTGACAGCCCACACTGTCCCTGCACTATCCCTGCACTGTCCCCACACTCTCCCCTTCTACCTGTTGACCTATGTTCTCCTGTGTTTCTTTTAGGGATTTTTGTGATTCCTCTTTAAGAGGTTTTGCTTTTTGACCCATGTTCTCCTGTCTTTCTTTATGGGAGTTATTTATGTCCTACTTGAAGTCCTCCATCAGCTTCATGAAATGTGATTTTAATTCCAGCTCTTGCTTTTCCAATGTGAGGGATTATCCAGGATTTGCTGTAGTGGGAGAACTGGGTTCTGATGGTGCCATATTGCCTTGGTTTCTGTTGATAATGATCTTGAGTTTGGCTTTGGCCATCTACTTTTCTCTGGTATTAGCTGGTCTTGCTGTCTCTGACTGTGGCTTCTCTGTCCTGCAGGCCTGTGTGTATCTGTACTCCTGGGATTCCCTTTCTCTCAAATGTCCTGCATACAGCTGGTTCTCCAGGGCGTATCAGGAGATGTGCTCTTCCCAGTGGCAGACCTGGCAAAGATCGAATGCCCTGCAGGCTGCTGATTCTTGGATGCCCTGCATGTTTCTTTTACTATAGAAAGTATCAGAAAATGGGTTCTTTCCTGTGACAGAACTGGCAGGGGTCTACCTCATTGGAAAGAACTGGGCAGGCAGTGGTGGAGTTAGACTGAATTTTTAAAGACTGTGTGACTTTCAAATAATTTAGTTATATGTTATAATATTAACATTAATATTAATAGTATATTAATATGACAGTTGGTTTTCCAAGCCCAAAGATGAATTGCTACCATCCTCATCTCTGAAATACATGGTAAAGTTCTATCACAGAAATATCCCTCTCTAGGTAACAATTTCTGATTTTGTTGGGGATTATATTGCTGTTAAAACATAGCATGACTAAAAGCATGTTGAGGAGTAAAGGGTGTATCTCATCTTACAACTCGTAGTCCATCATCCAGGAAAGGCAGGGAAAGAATGCAAGGCAGAAACTTGGAGGCAAGAAGTAAGGCAGAAGCCACAGCAGAAGGCTGTTAACTGTCTTGCTCTCCATGGTTTGTTTGTTCAGCCTTATTTCTTATACCAATTAGGACTATTTTTCTAGGGACAACACCACCTACAATGGGCTAGACCCTCTCATATCAAGCACTAACTAAGAAAATGCTTTACAAAGTTGCCTACAAGCATTTTCTCAGTTAGGCTTTCTTCTCCCCATACATGTTATGTTTGTGTTAAGTTGACAAAAATTAACCAGTGTAGGCACCTATCTGGTCTTGTATTTGGAGACCCATTAAGAATGTTTGTGAGCCCATGTCCACACAAATTTCACCTCTGAGTTGGATGTGATGAATTCTGAAGCAAGAAAAACGTGTTACAGAGGATAGAGAGAGGACTGGAATTTGTGTGTGTGTGTGTGTGTGTGTGTGTGTGTGTGTGTGTGTATGTGTGTGTTTTCATTATTCTGCTTTCTGACTACACAGTTGTCTGCTAGGTGGCTGGAATATATGAGGGTATGGTTAACTCTCCATCTTTTGATGGTGTGATTGTGGGTCAGATCCTTTGTGCATTTCCAATTTTCAAAGATTTCCAGGTTCAGCTTTTTAGGTTAACATAAATATGTGAAATTAAGCCATTAATGGACATTGTATGTGCTAGCGCCACCTGCACATCATTACCAAAAGCTCCAGAGCCCTGGCAGTGACTCCCTGTGGGAAGAAAACATCACCATTCCTGGTTGGCAATGCTGATAAGTGACAGACAGCAACTCCCATCTGGCTATGTTACATCCACAGGATTTCTAAAAATGAAGAAAGAGCATATCAAATTTAAACCATGCTTAAGCTAAAAGCATGTAGATTTGGGGAAATAAGGCCAATAAAACATTTTATAAAATTAGATGCTTTTTATAAATTTGAAGATAGATGATAGAATATAGAAAAATTTTTTAAAAAGATACATGGTATAAAATCATGGTATAAAATCACCTTCTATGATACTGTGGAAGAATAGTTTTAGTTAATAAGTTTTGAAGACATTTAACTAACAAACTAATGAATAGTGATAGAAAAAGGAGCTAAAATCAGTTTAGTAAAGATTTGCCTCTTGAATCTATTATTTAACTCTTTCTTTTTTCTCTTTGTCTTTCTGTCTATGTGATCTCTGTATGGATGGGTGATATGTATGTTTATTTCTATCAATAATATTTATCATCTATTATATATTTATCTGTCTATATTATCTATCAATTATATATATCTATCCATCATCCATCTATCTTTCTATATATCTATCTATGTACCTTTGTGAGAAAAGAAAAAATCTAGTTACAGGAAATTCCATCACCCTGGCTAACTTTACATGATACTCATTTAAGTGTATATTGGTTTGTTTCAAAGGAGTTATCTCATTTTTATTAAAGCTGATTATTTATAATTCTAACAATAATCTGAGTTATTTGAAAATAAATTAGAATGAAAATGACGCCAAAGACTAGCAGTTTAAAATGCTATTATAAAATTAGATATTTTTCATAAAGTTAAAGATCCATGGTATAAAATCTACTATCAATTATCATTTATGGTATTGTGGAAGAGTTGCTTTGTTAATAAGTTGGGAAGGTATTTAATTCTAGACCCTAATGAATAATAAGAGAAAAAAAGATGTGGGACTATCAGTCTTTTAATAGAAATACAGTTAGTTTTTATCAACATATCTAGCAAGCTGTGGTGGCTTAAATATGCTTGGCCCAGGTAATGGTACTATTAAGAAATCTGGTCTTTTTGGAGGAAATGTGTTACTGTGGGGGTGGGCATTAAGAGACCTTCTTCCTAGGTCCCTCAAAGCCAGACTTCTAGTGACCTTCAGGTAGAACTCAGCTCCTCTTCAGTCATCTCTGCCTGGATGCTGCCATTCTCCTGCCTTGATGATAATGGCTTGATCCTCTGAACCTATAAGCCAGCCCCAATTAAATGTTGTCTTTATAAGACTTGTTTTGGTCATGATGTCTCTTTACAGCAATGGAAATCCTAAGACACAAGCTTATACATTAATTTACATGCAAAGTGAAAGTGTATTATCATTTTATCAGAAACATCTCCCAACAAAACAGATCCAGATTTGTAAAATATTCATGAAAGTACACTTAGGCACTCCTTTGTTTAATGGAGAAGGGCTGAATAAAGTTTCAGAATGACTTCTGAGGACCCAGAAGTAGACAGGCAAAGCTGTAAAATATTCTGAACGGATTTTAACTAATCAATTAAGATATGTCTGCTTATCTCTTCTTGAAATATTATCTTTATTATTTAAGTTTTAAAACAGTGGCAAATGTTGTTGTCCATAGAGAAATTAGCAGGCAAACAGCCTCTAGTTTCCCTGACCTTCAGTGTTCAGGCTCCTTATGTTGACCTGAGTTTTGAGACATAGTTGAAGCTTTACATTGGTACTTGCAAGCACCCCAATTTCATCAATTTCAGTTGGATAACAACATAAAGACTGCTTCATCAGCTGATTTCAGCCTTTGAACAGAAGTCTTATGCTTAGTCTAAAAATAGTCAACTAGCATTCAGTGTCAAGGAGCCTGGATCTTGAAATGTGGTGGTTTGGGTATTTTGGGGTTTTATTGGGGAGGGATGACTTTGCATTCTGTTTATTATTCTTTAGATAATATATAAGGAAACATTTTCACATTTAATTGTTACAGTATTAAAAACAACATTTTTAACAAAAAAGATTTTATTTTCATTATTTTAAGGGACACTTGAAAGATGCTTTCAAATTTGTAAGTCTAAGGACTTACAGAGTTTTCCAATGTGAGTTTACTTTTCAGAGTAATTCTCTTACTTTCACGTTTACCTGCATCGGTGACCAGCATTGTAGGACATGGTAAAGTAATGACTAGAGCTTCTGAAGTGGAACATAAGATAAGCTGTAGTTTGGAGAGCATTTCTGTCTTTAATGGCTTCTGGGAAAAGTGCTCTCTGGGGTGAGGGCCTCTTCAAGCAGATGCTACTTTGAGCACAAGCATCTTTTCCTTTGGACACAAACAGATTGTCACTATGCTAGTTGCTGACTCTAAGCTCTAAAGCACTAAGTTCTAAATATGATATAACAGGGTTCTAGTGCAGCAGGTTGAAATTAAGGACATGATTGTGTTTAGGTTTAAAATGCTAATGATCCTCTGCTGATGCTGAAGTAATTAGTCAATGGGACATGTGCAATGATGCCTATGTCTTGTTAGTTGTGTGCCAGTTCTCCAGTGCCACAGGATAGCCTCTGCTATTGTCCTGACTTTGAGGTGGGCTCAGAACTCCTAGAAGCATTGAAGACAACAAAGACAATGCCCTTTTACTTCCATGTATGGGGCTAATTTCCATCAACTATGCTTTACTTCCAGAATGGGCAAGGGGCCAGCATCAATAGTCCCAAAATGTTCATATATCAGCTTCATGCCTGAAATATCTGTATCCTCTCTATAGGCCCAACAAACAGAGTAGAAAAGAGCAATGTGGAACTAGGAATTCAGTCAGATTAAATGCAAGTTAAGAAATCTTTTTCCCTTCAACCTCTGGCCACAAATCAAATTCAGGGGATGATAGTGAGCATTGTCACTGGCTTTGGTTAGTTGCTGCAGCTACCTAACATCCAATTGTCCAAATAGGAGATGGCCCACTGTATGCAGGACAATAGAAGAAAATGAATGGGGATAGATAGCAGACTGCCTGCCTGGAATAGAAAATCAGCTAGATGCTGGTGCCATGCACAAGAACAAATAGACAGCTGAGAGGGAAATTCAAAGATAGAATGTGCTGGTGTCTTAGAAGTAAAACTGAGGTGGTTTATCTAAAGTGAAACATGCACAAAAATAAGAAGTCAGAAAAAATGCAACCTGTGAATTATTCATTCAGTGCTACAACCAGGCTGTCACAAAGAACACAAGCATGCTTTCCAAGCCTTGTAGTTATAATCACCCTGCCATTCTTATGCTAATGGTTTCCTAGTTTTATTTCCTTTGTTTATTTATTTGGAATTTTTAGATGATGAACAGAATAATGGATATCCTTATGATGATTTCATACTTAATTTCTCAACTTTCCTTATTTATTTATTCATTTATTTATGTGCTTATTTATTTATTATTTACTTACTTGTCCATTTGTTCTGATGCTGAAGATTGATTTCTATGGCTTGCAGATAACTGACAAGAACTCTACTTATAGTGCCACCCTCATACCTGTGCTTAGGGATTTCTCGATTACAATGAAAGAGCTTCTGTACAAGATTAAAAGAAAAGGTTGTTTTTTGTTCCAGAATGTGCTTTAATCCAGAAAGTGATTAAGCTCATCAAGCCCATTATTTAGTGGCTGCAAGCATACATTTTTATCTGAGGATATACATCCCATAATTCTCCTAATGTACACATACTTCCCTACAGATCACTCTTAGCATTATCCTGAAGTCTTGAGCAGCGCTAAGTGACTGTGTTCTGCAGACATATAACTCAAGCTTGGAGTCATGGATGACACTGTGATGAAGAGACAACTGAACTTCCACTTGAACCAACTGAAGTTCCAAGATCTATTTAGTGATATAGGGATCAAATATACATTGTTATCTTATCAGCTCATGAAATTTTAAAGGTGTTTTATTACTGTACATTAAAAAAGTTGATAAAGTATGGGAAGTTGAGGAGGAAAAAAAGAACTATTAGACCATTCTAAGAGGTGAAAATTCAGGGATGTGACATAACTCAGTTGGTAGAGTGCCTGCCTAGAGAACCATGGAGTCCTTGGTTTGGTCCTCAATATCTCTTAAAAGGGATATTCATCATTAGGCATGGTAAAACATGTCTATAATCACAACCCTTGGGAGATGAAGGCAAAAGATACCTAAGTTCAAAAATCATCTTCTGTTACAGCTAAATAGTGAATCGTTTTATTAGGCTACATGGAACTTTTGAAAATGTATCTTTAAAAATAGTGGTAAATTAGATTAAATATTACTGTATTGTTAATATTCTACACGTATTTCATACAAATCTTCAAGAGGAAAAGAATTATGAGATGAAGAATAAGTATTAAAGGGACTATATGCTATAGGTCCAAAATGGATAAAAAGTTAAATATCAGTTATACATGTATCCTAGTTAGAGTTTTATTACTGTGAAGAGACACCATGATGAAAGCAACTCTTGTAAATGCAAACATTTAATTGGACCTGGCTTACAGTTTCAGAGGTTTAGTCCATCATCATCATCACAGTGCTAATCATGGCAGTGTCCAGGCAAACATGGTTCTGGAGAAGGAGCTAAGAGTTCTATATCTTGATCTACAGGCAGGCAGTAGAAGGAGACTGTGTGACACACTGGGCATACCTTGAGCATGGGAGACCTTAAACCCCACTTACACACTGCCATACTTCCTCCAACAAGGACACACTTGATCCAGGGAGCCCACATCTCCTAATAGAGCCACTTCTTATGGGCAAAGCACTCAAACAAATGAGTCTATGGGAGCCATTCCTATTCAAACAACTACAATATGTTAAGTTATAAGTTTGAATACAACTTAAGGTTGTAAGCTGGTAAGTGTGCTAAAATTCATATGCATGTGCAACACAAATAGAAAGAAGAGATAAAGTCACAGGCTTCATAAAGATATTCTCAACCTGAAGGAAGTTTTCTAAGAGGGAAGAATGAAAATCCTAGTGAAAGGGAAGTGTTTAGGCCTGCCAAAGCAAAGCTTATTATTTCCCAGGTACAGGAAACCAGAGTAAAAAAATGTAGATAAGAAGAAAGGAACATCTATTTGAAACGAATTAATGTATCACTTTAGACATATTTCTCACAATCCTGAATATGAAGAAATAATAAAGTTCCAAATGAATTTATCAGAAAAATATATTTCCCTCTACACCCATCTACACAGCTCCGACATCATCTATTGGCACACATGCTCCTTGTATGTCAGAGACATCTTCCTTTGCCATCCTTACCCGGGCTGCTGAAGTTGTAGGTAGTAGAAACTAGGGGCATTGTGACACCATGCAGCACTGTACCTAGTTTGCTCCAGAATGCCAATGACTCAGACACTCACCTCTATCATCAGGGTAGACATTTGTATTTTTATTCTAGTATTAAAACTATTTTATTTTCATTATTTTTCTATGCATTTTATTTTTCTTTATTTTCAATAATTTGTGAGGAAAGTCCTGTCATCTCTCATAAGAATCATTACTTTAGTTCAAGTACTATTAAAAAAATTAATGAAAAAATATTATACTCTGATAATAACACACTGATATCCATCCTTTTGGTTGACGGACGTTAAAATGTGTAGAACACCTTGCTATTGGTTGTCCCTCTCCATACTCCCTTCTCTGTTCTACCCTCCCATTACCTTCTCACTTAAACCTCCCTCTCTATCATTTCTCTATATCACACACACACACACACACACACACACACACACATGTGCATGTACACACATACAATCACACACATGCACACACACATACACACACACACACACATATACACACACACACACACACACACACACACACACACACACATTTAATTGGAATAACCCAAAGAGAGAATAATATTCTTTTCAGAAATCATGATCCCTAAAATTAGAAAGCTCAATGCTAGGTTTGGAATATCTCTATATAGTTGTTCATCAAGGGTATCCTGGACAACTCCAACATGGATCCTTGTCATTGCTCTTAAGAACTTTACCTGAATTTGGTATAAGAGCCTATTGCTATAGCTAAAAATAATTTTGATCACCAAGCATGGAGCAAGCAAGAAAGCACTAACCCTGAAGCTCTCTTCCTATGGTCAAATTCCATAATCACTGAAGGTGCTACCTAGACTGCCAGAGAAGAAAAGGTATCAATAGTCCTACCCACCAAATACAATAAGAACCAACCTGTCAAGATATGCATATGAGTGGAGTGTAATAATGACAGGAGTGTTATAGGTGTAACCAATTGCTTTCAGGTTGAGTTTGAGACCCATACCACTCCCTGGTGAGCCTACTGCTACTATTTTACTAAGTAGATGTATCAAACTGTCCTCTAATTATGTAATTTTGTATTCAAATATTTGCATAGCTTTAAGGACTCATTTGAGAGGTTTCCCTCTGCTGTAGACAGTGGTTAACTCAGAAATTCACAACTGGTCAAAGATCTGATAATAAATGTCTAGGGAGTGTCCCTACAAATATAAAAACTATATTGTACCCTCTCTTTTTAAGGTTAAGAAAATATCAGGATGAAGGGTTAAAGATTGTGAAAACCAGAGTTTGTGGAGACTGTTATGAAACAGTATCTTCTGGATATGGCAAGACAACGACAGACATGTGTTCATGGCACTTGTGGTTGTCTGTATAAGACCCATATAAGATCAATCCAGTCAACATTTGAACATAAAAGGATGAAAAATCATAAACATCCACATGTAGCTGAAGAGCTATTTACTGAGAATTGTTGGCTGGTGAGAGAATGAGAGTCGGGTAGTTTTTTGAGAGATTTAGTCCTGGTAGGGCAACCATGCTCCAGTACAGGGCCACACACTATTACACATAAATAGATAGCAACATTGAACTCAATGGGATGTGTGTGTCTGTCTGTCTGTCTGTCTGTCTGCCTCTCTCTCTCTTTTGCTCTCTCTCTCTCTCTCTCTCTCTCTCTCTGTAAAGATGTAAAGTCAAGAGAAGAGTTAAGAGTTGGCAATGGTGGCTTGACCTGGTTGGAACTGGAAAAACATGAAAATATGATAAAAAACATTGTATCCATTATAAAAATATCAATTAATAAAAATATAATATTAAAATGCCAGTGTTGTGGTACATATCTATAATGTGAGTACTCAGAATGCAGAGATATTGTTTAAACTTATTATTTGAAAATTCATACATACATAATTGTTTTCATTGACTCCTCTGCACTTTTTTCCCTCCAATTCTTTCTACTAATACCCCTTAACTTACCTTCTCAATTTCATGTGTTCTTTTAAAGGGGGATTTTAGATATTTTTATTTTATGGGAATATTTGCCCAAAGCATGAACTATATGCATGCAGGCCCCTCAGAAGCCATAAAAGGGAATCAGATTAAGTTATAGACAATTATGAGCCAACATGGATGCTAGAAATGTTACCTGGGTAAGCTGCAAGAGCAGCCATGTTCATAAGCACTGAGCCTTCTGTTTAACTACCTAATACTGCCTATAGATACATGAGTATAGAACTACCTTCTGGAGCATTGGTGGCTTATTCAAGGGTTACATCCAGGAAAGTTGACACTGTTCCTCTCTCAGTGATTATAAATTGCCGAAAGCTCCTTAATAAGGCATGGGACTTTTTAAGTTTTTCTCTAACTTATGATGGTACTTTGGCTATATTGATCTTGTGAGGAGCTTGTACCTGTAGTCAAGTGGCTATAAGTTTATGAGTAGCCCTGTCATGTCCAAGAAACCCTTTTTTACAGCAGCAGTCCTCCACTACCTCTTTTTCATACAGTTTTTCCATCACTGATTCCAGGTTGTTTGCTGAGCCATGGGTAGAGGGTATGTGATATAATTTTTCATTTAGGGCTGAGAACTCCACAGTGACATCCTGGCACTGGCATCTTGTGCAGACTACTTCAACTGCTGTGAGTGCATGACTTAAGTTGTATTTCCATGTCTAGAAGAGACTATTTCAGAGCAGTCCTCCCAAACCTCTGGCAGACAGCCTATGGTATCCAGTATATATGTTATGCCTCACATATAGGATAACTCCATTGAAATTCTTTTTATATATGTATATGCATATATTTTATGAGGCTTTTAAAACAGTAGGTTTCTATATGGCTTTTCCAAAGGTGCATTCTATTAGTTATCTTCCCAATATCCCATCATATTTCCTGCCTTTCATCCTCTACCCTACCTAACTTCTTCTGTTCCATTAGTCTACTTTCCCCCTTCATACCACCTTTTTTCTAATTATTCCCTTCCTCTGCCTCCCCCATCTCTGTTCTAGTTTCCTGGCTTCATACACACACACACACACACACACACACACACACACATGATTTAAAGTGAAATTTAGTCTACATTAGAGAGAAGACGCTGCATTTGTCTTACTGGATATGAATTATAACTATGAATGATTACTTCTATTTCTATCTATTTGTCTATAAGCTTTATATAATATTAAAGATGAAATCAAATCACTCAAATAAATAAAGGCTATCATGAGAATAAAAAGCTGTCCTAGAGAATTCATATTCTCTAGCCACTTCCTTGTATACGATTAACTTTCAATTATTTGAAAAGCAGTTCCCAAATTTGCCCTTTAAGATTTCTTTTTTTTTATTTTATTTTCTATATTCTATGTTTACATTCCAAAGGCTTTCCCCTTTCCCAGTTCCCACCCACCATAGTTCCCATAGTTCCTCTCCCCCCCATCTGTTCCCCAATAATTCCCCCTACCCCCTCGGTTTCTTTACTAAACTGGATGCAATCTTTACAGGCCCAGGGTCCTCTCCTTTCTTCTTCTTGGGAATCATTTGACTTGCTATTTGTGTCTTGAGTATTTAGGGCTTCTGGGCTCATTAATATCCACTTATCAGTGATTGCATTTCATGTGCATTCTTTTGTGATTGGGTTAATTCACTCAGGATGATATTTTCCAGGTCTAACCATTTACCTACAAATTGCATGAATTCATTATTTTTAATTGCTGAGTAGTATTCCATTGTATAAATGTACCACATTTTCTGTATCCATTCCTCCTTTGAGGGATATTTGGGCTCCTTCCAATTTCTGGCTATTATAAACAAGGCTGCTATAAACATAGTGGAGCATGTGTCCTTATTGCATGCAGGGGAATCCTCTGGGTATATGCCCAGGAGTGGTATGCCAGGGTCCTCTGGAAGTGACATGCCCAATTTTCTGAGGAACCGCCAAACTGATTTCCAGAGCGGTTTTACCATTTTGCAATCCCACCAACAGTGGAGGAGTGTTCCTCTTTCTCCACATCCTGGCCAGCACTTGTTGTCTCTTGAGTTTTTAATCTTAGCCATTCTGACTGGTGTGAGGTGGAATCTCAGGGTTGTTTCGATTTGCATTTCCCTGATGACTAATGATGTTGAACATCTTTTAAGGTGTTTCTCGGCCATCCGAATTTCTTCTGGTGAAAATTCTTTGTTTAGCTCTGTGCCCCATTTTTTGATAGGGTTATTTGTTTCTTTGCGGTCTAACTTC
The DNA here is from genome assembly GCA_964023405.1 of Apodemus agrarius. Lineage (NCBI taxonomy): Eukaryota > Metazoa > Chordata > Mammalia > Rodentia > Muridae > Apodemus > Apodemus agrarius. The sequence continues at coordinate 82,167,557 of OZ030016.1, read as the reverse complement.
TTGAGTTCTTTGTATATATTGGATATTAGCCCTCTGTCGGATGTGGAGTTGGTGAAGATCTTTTCCCACTTTGTTGGTTGCCGTTTTGTCCTTCTGACAGTGTCCTTTGCTTTGCAGAAACTTTGTAATTTTATGAGGTCCCATTTGTCGATTCTTGATCTTAGAGCATAAGCTATTGGTGTTCTGTTCAGGAACTTTCCCCCTGTGCCCAAGTCCTCCAGGGTCTTCCCAAGTTTCTTTTCTAATAGTTTCAGTGTGTCTGGTTTTATGTGGAGGTCCTTGATCCACTTGGAGTTGATCTTAGTGCAAAGAGATAAGAATGGGTCAATTCGCATTCTTCTGCATGTTGACTTCCAGTTGAACCAGCACCATTTGTTAAAAAGGCTATCTTTATTCCACCGGATGGTTGTGGCTCCTTTACCATAAGTCTGTGGGTTAACCTCTGGGTCTTCAATCCTGTTCCATTGATCTGCTTGCCTGTTACTATACCAATACCATGCAGTTTTTAACACAATTGCTCTGTAGTACTGCTTGAGGTCAGGGATATTGATTCCCCCAGAAGTCCTTTTATTGTTGAGAATAGTTTTAGCTATCCTGGGTTTTTTGTTGCTCCAGATGAATTTGAGAATTGCTCTTTCTAGATCTATGAAGAATTGAGTTGGGATTTTGATGGGGATCGCATTGAATCTGTATATTGCTTTTGGCAAGATGGCCATTTTTACTATATTGATCCTGCCAATCCAGGAGCAAGAAATATTTTTCCATCTTCTGAGGTCTTCTTCGATTTCTTTCTTCAAGGACTTGAAGTTCCTGTTGTACAGATCTTTTGCTTGTTTGGTTAGAGTTACGCCAAGATATTTTATGTTGTTTGTGGCTATTGTGAATGGTGTTATTTCCCTAATTTCTTTCTCTGCCTGCTTGTCCTTTGATTACAAGAAGGCCACTGACTTGCTTGAGTTAATTTTATAACCTGCCACTTTGCTGAAGTTGTTTATCAGCTGTAGAAGTTCTCTGGTGGAGTTTTTTGGGTCGCTTAGGTAAACTATCATATCGTCTGCAAATAATGATAGTTTCACTTCTTCCTTTCCAATTTGTATCCCTTTGACTTCCTTATGTTGTCTAATTGCTCTTGCTAGAACTTCAAGTACTATATTGAAAAGATATGGAGAGAGAGGGCAGCCTTGCTATCACCCTTTGTGAACCTAACACCAACTGCAATGAAGCTACTCAGAAAAAGGTGACATCTTGCTAGTCTTATTGAGAGGGTTTGGATTACCAAGACTCTGTTACTCAGTGCTCTTTATTAGTTTCTTGCCTTTACTATTTGTTCTATAAATGCATTTGGTTTACTTGCCATGTCTTAGTTAGGGTTTTATTGCTATGAAGAGATACCATGACCAAGACAACTCTTAGAAGGACAATATTTAATTGGGGCTGGCTTTCAGTTTGAGAGGTTAAGTCTATTAACATCATAGTAGGAAGCATGGCAGCATCCAGGATGACATGATACTGAATAAGGAGCTGAGAGTTCTACATCTCAATCAGAAGGCAGCCAGGAGAAGACTGACTCTAACACACCATATAAATCCAGAATTGCTTGGCTTCCCTTTTTGCTTGCAAAGTTACTTATTGATAATTCTTCCCATTGCTTCTCTCTTTAGCTTCCTTATTCCTTTATATTCCACCTCTTTAATACACTGACAACTAGGGCCTACAACAAGTGATGCACAACAAAATGATTCCATTTTAAACTTTGTATACTACAGATATAATTTCTGCCAACAGTTTCTAAGCTATTGACAGTGACAGCTTTACCAACAATTATTTCACTCAATGGTTTATGCCTATAGAATGATTACTTACTACTCTCCACTGTAACACTATCAGAGGATTCAATGTGATTTTGCCTTAATTTCAAATTGTAATTATGTCTTAATTTCAAATGTGCATTGTTCTGCATGAGACTGTAAAGATATTATACATTTTAAATATAGTATAGTCTTGGAATCTACTTCCCAGGATTGGAATTCTAATGTAGTCAGCTTTTATTATCTGTGCATCCTTACTTAAGTTTTAAAAGCTTAAATTAAAATGACTACCATGTTGAGTAGTTAGATTTTTTTCTAAAAAATAAAATAAAATAAAATAAATATTATGTCAAATAAAGTGGCCACTGCAGTTATACTGGGCCCCTGATACATAATGGCTGGCTTATGAAGTCATGGTGTTTGTACTCCAACAATATCAACCCTTTAGGTTCTTGAGTAAAACAGAGTTTAATTCGGAAATCAACTAAAAGGGCATGCAGCTGTACACTGTCCTAAAAGATTTTCTCGATCAGATTATTGGAACTAGAAACATCATTTCTGGTTGCAGCCCATATCATATGAAAAAAATTGCTTTCTGTTGGCTTTTTCTAATTCTTTCTGGCAAGTTGATTTACCCTGCCAGCACTATTCCTTCATGGGTATTTGAACAAGTTTTTTGGGCTCCCAACATAGACTGAAGACAAAGTTCTCCAAGTGTCTTCTCAGGTAGTACCACTTTGTGACTGCTGAGGCATCCAAACTTGTGTACCTAGCAACTATTACATTCTCAGTCTCTCTGTGTTGAGAAACACACATTTGGGATAGCAGATTGTAATGTGGGTAATCAAGCCTATTATTGGTTACCCCCTTTAGAGCCCCTAGATAACAGAGCAATTCATAGAATAAAATTTTTGGTTGTGTTAAAAATAATACTGCAAATGGGAAAATTCTAATTTACTTAGGATGCATGAAATAAAAAATTGACTAGGCCCTGGATGGAATCTGTCTATCTGGGCCTCTCCAGCTGTGTCCTGGTTGCAATATGGAGGCCTGCCGCTATCGCTGGTCCAGGGTCCCTGAGATTCCACCTCACACCAGTCAGAATGGCTAAGATTAAAAACTCAAGAGACAACAAGTGCTGGTGAGGATGTGGAGAAAGAGGAACACTCCTCCAAAACCACTCTGGAAATCAGCTTGGCGGTTCCTCAGAAAATTGGGCATGTCACTTCCAGAGGACCCTGGCATTCCACTCCTGGGCATATACCCAGAGGATTTTCCTGCATACAATAAAGACACATGCTCCACTATGTTTATAGCAGCCTTGTTTATAATAGCCAGAAATTGGAAGGAGCCCAAATATCCCTCAAAGGAGGAATGGATACAGAAAATGTGGTATATTTATACAATGGAATACTACTCAGCAATTAAAAATAATGAATTCATGCAATTTGTAGGTAAATGGTTAGTCCTGGAAAATATCATCCTGAGTGAGTTAACCCAATCACAAAAGAATACACATGAAATACAGTCACGGATAAGTGGATACTAATGAGCCCAGAAGCCCTAAATACTCAAGGCACAATTAGCAAGTCAAATGATTCCCAAGAGGAAGAAAGGAGAGGACCCTGGGCCTGGAAAGATTGGATCCAGTTTTGTAGAGAAACCATGGGGGGAGGGGGAATGATTGGGGAATAGTTGCGGGGGGGGGAGGAATTATGGGACGTATGGTAGGGGGGAACTGGGAAAGGGGAAAGCCTTTGGAATGTAAACATAGAATATAGAAAATAAATATTAAAAAAAATAGACTAGGCTAAAAATATAAGTGTTTCCTTAAATTTATCTCTCTCTCTCTCTCTCTCTATATATATATATATATATATATATATATATATATATATATATATGTATGTTTTTTCTTTTTAGTTTATGTGTATGAATGTTTTCCTTGAATGTATTTGTGTGCACAACATATGTGTCTAGTGCCCAGTGAGATCAGAAGAGGCCATTGGATTTTCTAAAACTGGAGTTATGGTTGGTTTTAAGGAGCCATGCTGGTGCTGTGAATTAAACATGGGCCTTCTGCAAGAGCAGAGAGTGCTGTAAACCATGAGGGAGGCAACTTTCTTGTCCCCTAAATTCTAACTAGTAAAACAGATCCAAAATATTTTGTCTTTGTTTTGCAAAGAATAAAAAATATTCACTGGGTAATTTGATTTGGTCTTTGATACCAAACCTTAGCCAACTGCCTCTCACAGATCTGTAGCCTCAGACATAGTATGTTTGTGTTGTCATGGGATGTTCCAACTTGGGCATCTTCCATGAGCCATTTCTGTATCTTGTAATCATCTACTCATTCATACAAGGCAGGGGCAGCAGGCCCTTGAGCATGTAAAAGAGACTCCAAGAGATACCTTTAATGTTCTTCTAAGTACAAAAAGGATTGCAGTGTTGCTCCTTGTTACTAAGGTTGTAGTCTACCATACAGAGACAGCTTCCTGAGCTTCGCACAAAATGGAAGACTCCCTTTCCTTAGCAAGTCTACCTCTTTTCTGTCTGATTTGAAGAGCCCAACCCCAAACCTTCTATCTGAGGAATATTAGGTAACCCTTGATGGTACAGATTTAACTTCCTGGAGTGCTTCTTCATGCAAATGAGGTATCCCCAGAACCTTAAACCTCAGCTAATGAAACCCATTCCCACTCTCTACTATATATATATATATATATATATATATATATATATATATATATATATATACACCCTCTGATTCACCAAAATAGTGCATGAGCAAAAGCTGTTTCATTGAATACTGTCTGAAAGAACAGTTTCATTGACTATAGTCTAAAAAGGCTGTAACACTGGAGAGTTGTAACTCTGAAATCTTCAAAGAAGAGCTCTTCCCCATAGCATGAACTGCTGGACCGGGATCCTGCTAACCCACCAGTTCAGGACTTCACTTTATTCTTTCCTACTTCTGTGTGCATCGAGGCTGGTCACTTCTAGGGAAGGATCAAACCAGTGAATTCATCTCCTCTCCATTTATTCCCCACATGGACATCCCAAGGGAAGACTCAGAAAATGGAACCACCTCTCACCAAGAGATCTCTGACCTAAATATGCTAAAGTGAACTTAAACAATATGTCCTAGAACTGTAGAAAGAACATGATAATTTTCTGAAATTCCAATTTAAAAATCTAAACCAACATGCATTTTAAAGTTGAGTTAATTCATTGCTCTATATTTATAGCTACCTAGATTTTGACTCAAAAATTCGTTATTAAGTTAAAAAAGTAATTAGTAATTCAGCTTTAAAAACAAAATACTGTGGAGTAAAATGCACAAAATTAGCAGTGCCAACCATCTTAACTATCCAGTCCCTGTGCTGGGACCACCAGGCCCATCATTTCCCCAAGCCACTTTTATTCGTGTACAGATGCTTTGTTTGTTGTGTTTTAAACAAAATGAGAACATTTTGGACATAATGCTCTACAAAGTATTTCACCTTCAAGGACCAGATAAAAGCCAGAGGGAAATCAGAAGACAGCAAGGAACATCATCTCAGCTGCATCACCAGCTGCCAGCCTCCCCTGGAGAACTACGTGACAATCAGTCATGATGGGCTGCTGGAGACAAACCCACACAAATTCCACAGGCTGTGAACAGGCCTGAAATCACCCATTCTGTGCAAAAATTTCTGCTGAGTTGTTAATGCTGGAATCTAAAGTTAACATCCAGGCAGAGAGAGACAGCAATGATGCTTGGGGCCTCTGTTTCTTTTGCTTTTACCAGATCTGCCATAAATGCTGGTAATGTGCTGACTGATTCTACCATTTCTAAATAAAAAGAATTGGAGTAGGTTTTTTTGGAGACCAGTTTCTGGGTGTACTGGGAGGTATGCTTTACTGACTCGGGGGCCAGGGGTAAATTTTACTAATTAGTAAGGCTTCCAAAGTGCTTGGAAAACAGCAGTGTCCCTGGTAATATATATTTATTGCATTCACAGCCTTACCTCATTGTGATATCCTTTCAAAAAGGGCTATCATACCTAGCCCTGTGACCTAGGTAGCTGACCAGATTGCTTTATAGGGTAGAATAGAAACTGGTGCCTTGTACATCCCTAGTCAAGAAGAGCACTCAATATATTGTTGCACTTAAAAACATATAGTGACAAAACATGTAGAAACTGGAGTCACTGAGTAAGTCCTTTGCATTGCTGTGATCAGAATATACAACAAATACTGCAAGGAAGTTTTTGTTTGGCCTCACAGAACAGACCTCTTTAATTCTATCCCTGGCTGGAAAGGCCTGGAGAGCAGGAGCAGGTCTGTATATAGTGTGGGAGAATGGATTGGCTGGTTATTTGTCAGCAGTCCAGGAAGAAAGCATAATGGCACAAACAAGGGATAGGCATGATTTTCTGAAACTTGCCTCTACTGAATTTTCCTAGCCTGATTCTATCTCCTGTAAGAGTCCCAAACTCAAATAGTATGTAAAAACAAAGAGTGTTTTATTTTGCAGAAGTCCAACACACTGGGGTCTCCCATTACCAGAATAGAGATATAACCAAGTGAGCTTGCAGGCCTGATTTAAAGCACATTAGAAAATTCCAGGGCAGGTGACTTTTATGTTAAAATGTTGGGTCCATCTCTATGGACATTCCATTAACTTACCAGTGTGAGGGTCTGGAAACTTGCCAGGGAGGTCTGGAAACTGTTGTTGAGGGAAGAGTTGAGAAAGTCTGGAAACTGCTGCTGGCCCATTGTCCTTGCCTCAGGCCAGGGGGTGGGGCAGCTTCTGAGGCCTGTACTTGCCTGGAGTTGCTCAATGCTTAGACCTAGTCTCCTTAATTGCTAATTTGAAGCCTCTCATAGAATCAGCCTAGTCTTCTCACTCCTAATATCTCTATATTCTTTAAAAGGGTGCCATAACTAAGGACTGAACGTTCAAGCATGGGGCTCAAGCCATAATGCTCTACTTTTAGCCACTAAATGTTTATCTGATTAAATGGAATACTTTAAATGCAACATCAAGAGCCCCCATCTTCATAGTAGTTCTGACACTGTTCAGAATATCAAATTCAAAGTCTGTTAAGACTCAAGAAAGAGTATTAAAGGTAAGCTCCTATGAAATCAAAGTGAATGTTACTTACCTTAAATATATATTGGTGTGGAATAAAAATTCTCCTTCTAAAAGAAAGGAATGAGTAGGTCACAAACACCAAAGGGTCCTGACATGCGAACCTTCACAGTCTTCCTGTGAAAGGTAAGAGGAACAGGTGGTAACTAATAAGACAGAGTTTCACACTTTTGCAAATTCAATTAAAACACATTCTTCTTGACTGACTGTAGACTCCATCTCTGAACTCTCTAAGAGCTGGATTATCAATGCTTGAGTTTGTTTCTTCATTGAGCTCTAGAAATCTAAAATAGTTCTTATTTGATTGTGTTAAATGGCACATTGTGGTCTTAAATGTCATCACCAGTAGGTGAAATTCATTATGTCAATATGAAGATTTAATCAATAGCTTCCTTGCATAATATAAAAATGTACATTCAAGAACCAGACTGCTCCTCCCTCTGGGATTAATTAGCATCTGTAAATTGAATAATTTTATGGCTTGAAACAGAAATGTTCTTGAAATTAAAAAGCAAATGATATTTATTTATAATTAATATTGTTTTGCAAAATTACCATGTTTAAGACTTTATTTTAAAATTGAGTTGTAGACTTTCAATTAATGGAAAACAAGATCTTAAATGCATCTTCTGAATCTAAGGAAGTATTTTGTCCCTTGAGCAATCATTTGCAATTATTAATATTTTAAGAAAAATAATATTTACTAAATGATAGACTGTTTTTCAGCAGAAATAAGTACCACAGAGACTTTCAATATTTGCAGAATTCTCTGTTTATCAGTTTTGAAACAATGTTTGAAATGTTACCCAAGCTGATCTCAAGCAATACTCACAGAACAATGTCCCATGTGCTGGGATGTCTAGCAACTACCATCAACCCAGCCTGGGGCCCAGTATTTTATTAAAAAATGTTTCTTTAATATTCCTTAAATCTAGATAAGTAAAATCATGTAGTCATTCATACAAATATGTTAAATGCAGCAAACACTTAAGAAAAAAAAGAATGTCAGATTATTGGCTACTAAAAGTGATCTGAATCATAGGTACAAGTGTCAAATGGTTTATTAGCACTTAAGAAATAGGAAAGCTTGTGATTGATTATAATAGCTAGGCTGAATTCTAGTTTGGAGAATTAGAATTATAATGTATACTATTAATGAAACCATTTTTTCTTGTATTGTATAGTTTCTTCATTTACATTTCAAATGTTATCCCCTTTCCAGGTCTCCCCACTGGAAACCCCCATCCCATCCTCTCTCCCTTTGCCTCTATGAGGATGCTGCCCCAACCTCACACATAACCACCCACCCACCCATGCACCCACTCCCACCTTACTGTCCTCCTGTTCTCCTACATTGTGGCATCAAACTCTCTCATGCCCAAGGGCCTCTCCTCCCATTGATGTCCTCTACCACATATGTGGCCTGAGACATGGTTCCCTCCATGTGTACTCTTTGGTTGGTGGTTCATTGCAGGAGCTTCCAGGGATCTGGCCAGTTGACACTGTTGCACCCCACATGGGGCTGCAAACCTTAGCTCCTTCAGTCCCTTCTGAAACTCCTCCATCGGGGACCCTATGCTTAGTCCAATGGTTAGCTGCAAGCATCTGCCTCTGTATTTGTAAGGTTTTGGCTACGCCTCTCAGGAAATAGCCAAATCATATCAGTATTCTATTAGCAAGCACTTCCCCACATCCACAATAGTAACTGGGTTTGGCAACTGTATATGGGATGGATTCCCAATTGGGGCAGTGTCTGGATGGCTTTTCCTTCAGTCTCTGCTCCACACTTTATCTCCATACTTTCTCCTGTCAGTATTTTGTTCCTCCTTCTAAGAAGCACCAAAGCATCCACACTTTGGTCTTTCTTCTTGAGTTTCATATGGTCTGTGAAATGCATCTTGGGTAGTCCAAACTTTTGGGCTAACATCCAACTTGTATTGGATAGTTTATTTACATTTCAAATGTTATCCCCTTTCCAGGTCTCCCCACTGGAAACCTCATATACCACTTGTCAGTGAGTGTATACTATGTGTGATCTTTTGTGACTGGGTTACCTCACTCAAGATGATATTTTAAAGTTTTATCCATTTGCCTACAAATTTCATGAAATTACTTTTTTAATAGCTGAGTAGTATTACATTGTGTAACTATACCACATTTTCTGTATCCATTCCTCTGTTGAGAGACATATGGCTTGCTTTCATCTTCAAGCTATGATAAATATGGCTTCTACAAACATAGTGGATTATGTGTCCTTATTACATGTTGGAGCATCTTCTGGGTATACAACTGGGCAGAGTATAGCTGGGTCCTCAGCTATGTCCAAATGTCTGAGGAAATGCCAGACTGATTGTCAGAGTCATTGTATGAGCTTTCAATCCCAACAAAAATAGAGTGTACCTCTTTCTCCACATTCTCAGCATCTTCTGTTACCTGAGTTTTTTTTTTATCTTAGCCATTCTGACTGGTGTGAGGTGGAATCTTAGGCTCCTTTTGATTTGCATTTACTTGATAATTGTATATGTTGAACATTACTTTAGGTGCTTCTCAGCAGTTCAAGATATCTCTGTTGAGAATTCACTGATTAGCTCTGATACCCATTGTTTAATAGGGTTACTTGGTTCTCTAGAGTCTAACTTCTTAAATTCTTTGTGTATATTGGATATTATCTCTCTATCAGATGAAATAAAGATATTCTCCCAATCCTTTGGTTGCCATTTTGTCCTACTGACAGTGTCCATTGCCTTACAGAAGCTTTGCAAGTTTATGAGGTATCATTTCTTGATCTTAGAACATAAGCCACTGGCGTTCTGTTCAGGAGCTTTTCCCCTGTGCCCATGTGTTCAAAGCTTTTCTCTACTTTCTCTTCTGTTAGATTCAGCATGTCTGGTTTTATGTGGAGGTCTTTGATCCACCTGGACTTGAACTTTATACAGGGAGATAAAAATGGATCAATGTGCATTCTTCTACCTGTTGAATGCCAGTTGAACCTGCATCATTTGTTGAAAATGCTATCTTTTTTCCCCATTGGATGTTTTTAGCTCCTTTGTTAAAGATCAAGTGACCATAGGTATATTGGTTCATTTCAGGGTCTTCAATTCTATTCCATTAATCTACCTGCCTGTCACTGTACCAATACCATGCAGTATTTATCACAATTGCTCTATCATACAGCTTGAAGTCAAGGATGGTGATTCCCACAGAAATTCTTTTATCTTTGAGAATAGTTTTGGATATCATGGGTTTTTTGTTTTTCTGAATGAATTTGAGAATTGCTCTTTCTAAGTCTATGAAGAACTGAGAGAGAATTTTGGTGGGGATTGCATTGAATCTGTAGATTGCTTTCAGCAAGATGGCCATTTTTACTATATTAATCCTACTTATCAATGAGCATGGGAGATCTTTCCATCTTCTGAGGTCTTCTTCCATTTCTTTCTTCAGAGACTTGAAGTTTTTATCATACAGATCTTTCACTTGTTTGGTTAGAGTCACATCAAGATATTTTATTGTTTGTGAATATTGTGAAAGGTGTCATTTCCCTAATATCTTTTTCAGCCCCTATATCCTCTGAGTAAAAGAAGGCTACTGATTTGTTTGAGTTAATTAAATATCCAGACACTTTGCTGAAGTTGCTTATCAGCTTTAGGAGTTCTCTGGTGGAAATTTTGTGGTCACTTAAGTATACTATCATATCATCTGCAAATAATGATATTTTGACTTCTTTCCAATTTATGTCTCTTTGATCCCCCTTTATTGTCTAATTGCTCTGGCTCGGACTTTGAGTACTATCTTGAATAGGTAGGAAGAGAGTGGGAAGCCTTGTCTAGTCCCTGAATTTGTGTAGGATTGCTTCAAGTTTCTTGACATTTAGTTTGATATTGGCTACTGGTTTGATGTATATTGCTTTTACTATGTTTAGGACTGGGCCTTGAATTCCTGGTTTTTCCAAAACTTTTATCAAGAAGGGGTTTTGTATTTTGTCAAATGCTTTCTCAGCATATAATGAAATAATCATGTTTTTTCTTCTGAGTTTGTTTATATAGTGGATTACATTTATGGATTTCCCTATATTGAACTATCCCTGCATCCTTGAGATGAAGCCTACTTGATCATGATGGATAATCATTTTGATGTACTCTTAGATTTGGCTTGTAAGAATTTTATTGAGTATTTTTTGCACCAATATTCATAAGGGAAATTGGTCTGAAATACTCTTTCTTTGTTGGGTCTTTGTGTGGTTTAGGTATAGGTGTAATTGTGGTGTCATAGAATGAATTGGGTAGTGTTCCTTCTTTTTCTATATTGTGGAATCTTTTGAGTATTGGTATTAGGTCTTCTCCAAAAGTCTAGTAGAATTCTGCACTAAATCCATCTGGTCCTGGGCTTTTATTTTTGTTGGGAAACGTTTAATGACTGCTTCTATTTCTTTAATGGATATGGGACTGTTTAGATGGTTTATCATATCCTGATTTAATTTTGGTTCCTGGCATCTTTCTAAAAAATTGCCCATTTCATCCATATTTTTCAGTTTTACTGAGTATAGGCTCTTGTAGTAGTGTGTGATAACCTTCTGAATTTCATTAGATTCTGTTGTTATATCTCCTTTTTCATTTCTGATTTTGTTAATTTGGATACTGTCTCTTTGCCCTCTGGTTAGTGTCACTAAGGGTTTATCTTTCTTGTTGATTTTCTTAAAGAAATAGATCCTGGTTTTTTTTTTTTGATTTTTTATATAGTTCCTTCTGTTTCTTCATCATTGAAGTGCTGTTTTCTATACCTATTGTTGTGTACAAGTCACCAAGGGACCCCCAGGAGAGCTCTAAGAACTGCTAGACCAGATGCCATGAGACAAGCGAGTCTTTATTACTTTGAGTCAGAGTTGGATTGCAAACTTTCCTCCTGTGCAGGACAGGAGTGCAACCCTGTGCCTAGGGGCTTTGGCATTTTTATACAATGTAGTCAGGGATACTTTGCGTTTTAGGGTGACATGGAGGTGATGATAAGGGAAATCATCTTTCAAACATGATATTGTTTGTTCAGGTGTCAAGGTGGAATCACACAACTGGGAGGGGAAACTCTTCTGACCTGGGAAGCAACTTTATGGGGCTATGAGGAGCTATTTTTTTTTTTACAACTTACCACACCACCCCTTGACCCCTGATTACCCTCATTAGGGGATACCTCTATGAAAGTGGGGTTAGCAATATTCCTGCACTAGACTGGGTCCTCTCTGAAAAGCCAAGGAAGGGAGCAGAGCTCCTTGTTTGACGCAGGAAGGAGAAGCTGGGATGGAAGTTCTGCAAAAAAGAGCAGAAGTAGGCTGCCTGAGCCAGTTCACCTATTATCCTTAGGTTTGGTCTTATTGTGACATGGATTTCCTGGGTATTTTGGGTTAGGAGCTTTCTGAATTTTTCATATTCTTTGACTGTTGTGTCAGTGTTTTTTATTGCCACACCAAGCCCAGTAGAATCTGCGTGCAAGTTCCACAGACTGAGGCATTAGACTTCAAAAGAAGAAGCTCTCCTGGAACTGGCTGGTAAACTCCTGTCCGGAGAAAACATATTGAGCAGTAGTTCTCATGGCAATTTTTCTTTTTTGTTTCTTTCATTCACTTTCTTACCTACAGGTTCCTGGTAGCCTAGAGAATGATCTTAAGCAAGAAAAATGGACATGAAACCACCCCTTGAGATGGGTCAATACCATGACCTGATCTCCAGGGAAACCAGGAAAACCAGGGAAACCTTTACTTTTCAAATCATTTATAAGATTATTATGATAGATAAAAACTTTCCCAACAATAAAATTTCATATGGCTACATGTGTGTCATCAGAGGTGGGGTTTGGTATATGGCGGAGAAAGCCTTAATTAGAAAGAATTAAAATGGTTTAAATTTATGCTTTGAAGATTTATGAAAATCAGGTATTAAATGTTAAGCAATAATTAACTCTAGGTCCTGGAAAGTTAGCTCAGCAGTTAAGAGCACTGACCACAAAGATTTATTAACTTGTTCTTGGGAATATGCCACTAGCCTTGGATGATCGCCCAATTGAGCATATTCTTTTAGAATTGTTAAATTTTTGATGATGATATTACCTATTCTGTTTCTGATTCACTGAACATGTAGTTCAGAGTCGTAATGCTTAGATGATTTTTGTGTTTTACTGTGCCAAGTGATTCTTGTTGGTATTCATGATTGTTTCGCTGGATATGGTTTCTAAGAGTTGTGTTATGTTTGGTTTAATGTATAAAATCCCCTGCTTGAGAGCTGCAAAATACACTCAGATTAAAACTTCCTCTGTGTTTGTTTCTGTTTGTCACCACTGAATACTTGCCCACCTGGACATTAAGACCCCTCACCCCAGGGACCCCCATACCTGGCTGGGGTGGTGTGTGGCATTTTGTGGTATCTTTTCCAACTAAGTTTCTCTCTTCAATCACGTGTAATTGTTTGGTAATGCTTGTATCTATGACTCCTGATCTCTTTCCTAGTTTTTCTATATCCAGTGTTGTCTCCCTTTGGGATTTATTTATTGTTTCTATTTTCATTTTTAGATCCTGGATAGATTGGTGCGATTCATTCACCAGTTTGGTTGTGTTTTCTTGTAATTCTTTAAGGGATTTTTTTTTTGAGTTTCCTCCTTGAGGGCTTCTACCTGTTTACCTATGTTCTCCTGTATTTCTTTAAGGAAGTTATTTAAGTCCTTCTTAAAGTCCTCTATCATCATCATGAGATGTGATTTTAAATCAGAGTTTTGATTTTCTGGTGTGTTGAGATATTTGTGGTAGGAGAACTCGGTTCTGATGATGCCAAGTAGCCTTGGTTTCTTTTGTTTATGTCCTTGCCCTTGCCTCTGACCATCTGGTTATCTCTGGTGTTAGCTGGTCTTGCTGTCTCTGACTGTGGCTTGTTCCTCCTACATGTCTGTGTGTCAGTACTTCTGGGAGATCAGTTCTTTCTGGAAGGAATTTGGATATGGAGAGCTGTATCACAGGGACAGCTCCAGATTCAAAACAATGAGAACATTTTTTAATTATAGGTTTACTGACCACACATTTTTATGTGAAAATATCTAGTCTTTTTTAGTCTTAAATTTCTAGAATGCAACTTTTAATATTCTGGATTGTCATTGTAGGTAAAGGTATTTATACCAGAAAATCATTATAACTCTTTTACCTTGTTGCAAACATTTGCTAACATAATGAAAACCATATCATTTTCTAGCGCAGTATATACACAGTGAGTCCATCTTGTGGTCCAGAAACTTCTTAGAATACAAAGAAGGCTCTTCTCTCTAGAAGTTCCTCTTTCACTAGGTGAGACAGACACTGCATAAAGGAGCACACCTCCAGTGGTTAAATGTATCAAGAAACATTGAAGTGCTGAGCGGACAAGCATAGAAGTAGACAGAGAGTGAGGCAGTCACTAGCTGAACTGCACAGGGCAGAGAGAAAGCCCTGATAAAATGTGGCCACAGTAGTCAGAAATCCAGTTTGTGAGAACCCTGGACAACAGTATCTTTAAGAAACAGTTTTCTAATTTAGTAACTACCACCACCACCACCACCACCACCAACAACAACAACAACAACAACAACAACAATAACAAAATATGCTTCCTAGATTCCTAGCAATGATTTGATTACTCACAAATGTCACCAGTCTTTAGGTCTTTTTATAATCTATCTATAAGCAAATATTATGGGAGTTCAATGGACTGGATTCATTTTTAAAATTCACTTTGTATCCTGATCACTGCCCACTCCAGAGCACCCTCACACAGTCCCTCCCCCTCTTGTTTCCAATTCTCCTGTAAGAGGGTGTCCCTCCAGGTATCCCTATACCCTGACAAATCGAGTCTCTGCAGGGCTGGGCATATTTTCTCCCAACTGAGACCAGACAAGGCAGCACAATTAGGAGAGTTTATTCCACAGACAGGCAACATCTTTAGTTAGGAAAAGCCCCTGTTGCATTTGTTGGAGCACCTATATGAAGTCTGAGCTGCACACATGCTACATATGTTAAAGGGGCTTAGGTTCAACCTGTGTATGTTCTTGCTTGATGATTCAGTCTCTGAGAGCTTTCAAGTTCCTAGGTTTGTTGTCTCTGTTGATCTTCTTGTGGAGTTCCTATCCCCTTTGGGGCCGTCAACACCCCTCCCAACTCTTCCATTGTCTGTCAGCTTCTGTATCTGTTTCAATCATCTGCTGGGTGGAGCCTCTCAGAGGAGAGATATGCTAGGTTCCTGTCTGCAAGCAGAATATCATTAATAGTGTTAGGGATTGGTGCTTGTCCATGGGTGGGTCTCAAGTTGGGTTCACTATTACTCAGCCATTCCCTCAGTCTCTGCTCTATCTTCGTCCCTTCATTTCTTGTAGACAAGATAACTTTGGCTCAAACATTTTGTGGGTGGTTTGGTGTCCCTATCACTCCAGTGGCGTTCCCTGCTAGTTACAGGATGTGGTTTCTGCAGCTTTCATATTCCTATTGTTGTGACTCTCAGCTAAGGTCATCCATATTGATTTTTGGGATCCCTCCCAATCCCAGGTTTCTAGCACAACCTAGAGGTAATCTCTATCCATGCTAGCTGCAGATTTACACTCTCCTGGCCCAATGGCCCTCTTCCCTGCCTCTACATATGCCTGATCCTGAACAACCTCCATTCCCTTCCCAGTCCCTTTCTCTACCCAGGTTCCTCCCTCTATCTGCTTCCTATGACTGTTTATTCTTCCTTTTACGTGAATTCAAGCATCCTCCCTTGGGCCTTCTGTCTTGTTTAGCTTCATTGGGTCTATGGAATATAGCATAAGTATCTTGTACTTTATAGCTAATATCTACTTATAAGTAAGTACACATCATGCATGTAATTTGGGGTCTATGTTACTTCACTCAGGATAATATTCTCAATTTCTATCCATTTGCCTGCAAAATTCATGATATCCTTGTTTTTAATAGCTCAATAGTATTTCATTGTATAAATATACCACATTTTCTTTATTCATTTTTCAGTTGAGGGAAATCTAGGTTGTTTCCAGTTTCTGGATATTACAGTAAAGCTGCTATGAACATAGTTGAGCAAGTGTCCCTGGGCTATACTGGGGTATATTTTGGGTATATGCCCAGGAGTGGTATAAATATGTCTTGCAGTAGAACTATTACCAGTTTTCTGAGAAACTGCCAAATTGATTTCTGAATTGGTTTGCAATCTCACTAGCAATAGAGAAGTGTTCCCCTTGCTCCACAACCTCACCAGCATCTGTTGTGACTTGACTTTTTGGTTTCTTTATTCTGATAAGTGTAACATGTAATGTCAGAGTCTTTTTGATTTGCATTTCCCTGATGACTAAGAATGCTGAATATTTCTTTAAGTACTTCTCAGCCATTCAAGATTCCTCTCTTGAGAATTCTCTGTTTAGCTCTGGAACCCATTTTTAAATTGTGTTTTTCTATCTTTGGTGTCTACCCTTTTGAGTTCTTTATAAATTTTGTTTCGGGAAGATCCTTTCCCAGTTTGAAAGCTGTTGTTTTGTCTAATTGACAATGTTCTTTGCCTTATTGAAGCTTTTCAGTTTCATGAGGTTCCATTTATCATTTTTTGATCTTAAAGCCTGATTCATTGGTGTTATATTTAGGAAGTTGTCTTCTGCAACAATGAGTTCTAGGCTATTTCCCACTCTCTGTTTTCTTAGATTTATTGTATCTGGTTTTCTGTTGAGGTCTTTCAACCATTTTTGTGAAGGGTGATAGACATGGGTCTATTTGCATTCTTCTACATGCAGACATCCAGTTAGGTCAGCACCATTTGCTAATGATGCTCTCTTTTTTTCTATTGTAGGGTTTGGCTTCTTTTGTCAAAAATCAAGTGCTTGTAGGTATTTGTGTTTATTACAGGATCTTCCAATCCATTGATCAACCTGTTTATTTACTGAACTAAAACCATGAAGTTTTTATTACTATTAGTCTGTAGTACAGATTGATAGTGATAGCTCCAGAAGTTCTTTTAGTTTTCAGAATTATTTTAACTATCCTGTTTTTGTTTGTTTGTTTGTTTCCATTTGAAGTTGAAAATTGTTCTTTTCATGTCTGTAAAGAATTGCATTGGAATTTGGTCACACTGAACATTTACATAATGGAGTGAAATAAAAGTAGTGCCACCTACAAAACAAAAACAAAAACAAAAAAAAACAAAAAACAATAACAAAAAAAAACTCCACAGTATCACACCTAAGCCCTTCTCTAGGCCAGAAAAATGGGATATATCAGCCAGACTTCCGAAATAGGCAAGTTCCAACTCACCCAGAATAAAATTCCCTCTGCCTTAACATTTACACTAAAAAGGCTAGATGATAATGACCATTTTTATTCAGTTATTCCATCTTTTCCTGTGAAAATTGCAGAGAATAATCTATTCTTTGCTCCTCATTTCTGACTACTTTAGACTTATGCAAGCTGAAAAATCCACCTCTTCTGCTCAGGCCATTGAAACACTTGTTCTATTTTATGAAGTGAGACATTACCTGTCCCATATAAGTGGCTCATGTTAAATGGCAGTTTTTTCCCTGACAAAGTAATTCTCACTTTGACTCTTCTCCCTGGGACTGGGACTGCATGGCAAAGATGGCTGCTGCTGTTCCTGAAATTATGAATGGGAATTTCCAACAATTTCCAATGTCAAAAATCAAATGTTGGTAGATGGGTGGATTTATTTATTTTTCTTTCTTACTTCACGAACTTTGTCTAAACTGTTGCACTCTCAGAACAAAAAGTCCTTCAATCCCCATAGCTAGTGATCTTTTACACAGGATCACTTAGGAATCTTATCTTCTGTTGTCCATATTCTCATGGTTTCATATCGTGGGTGCAAAAAATCCTAGAAAAACTACCCATCCCAGAAGAATCCTAAAACCAACCAACATGGAACCTGGACTCCCAATACCCTTCTTTACCTGCTTTTGTAGTATGTACCATAGTTTTCATTCCATAATCTCCCAGGGCTTGGAAGAATAATACCTGAAGAAGGTAAATCAGAATGAGCCCCTCTGATCCCAATTTCAGCTGTTTAGTTTTTCTAGGTTTTCATTGGTCTTCTTTGAAACCACAATTAAAGGCTTTTGCCCATATTTCCTTCATGATTTTGCCTCTGACTAATGCCTGGGCCTCCCAGCAAGTCCCTGTATGTCATGTTTTGTTCCTGCCTCAGAACTGCATTTCAAAGACTGCTGTTTTCAGCCATGCTTAACAGTAAGAGAGATTGTGATAGAACCATGGCAGCAAGAGGAATGTTTGCCCAAGAAGAAAAAGGTTATGATGATGGACACTATACAATGTATTCATTTAGGCATTAGGCATTCAGTGATGGATCTGGGAAAGAAATGGAAGATGGACTGCTGTTTATGCATGTCTCCTCAGGACACATCATAACAGCAATGTACCATAAATCCTTCTCTGGACTGTGGAGAAGGTATCACCTCCTTAATAATTCATTCTTTTAACATGCCCCTTTCTCAAATACAGTAAATGTTCCTTATCAATAGTATATCTTTCAGTGGTTTCAGATGCTCACAGTTGGCAGCAATCTGAATACGTTAAGTTGAAATCTCCAGATATAGTTCATTTTTAAAATTCTAAATCTCCTATCATTTCATATATTGTGATGAAAATTTTTACTCCTGTCCTTGATATATGAATTATCCTTTTGTCATGAATAAAACCCCTCCATACTAGTCACTTGATAGACTTGTTCATCACATCAACAGTGATAGTATCCAAGTTCTTGTGGTTTTTTTTTATTTTCTATATTCTTTGTTTACATTCCAAAGGCTTTCCCCTTTCCCAATTCCTCCCTCACCATATGTCCCATAAGTCCTCTTCCCCCCACCCACCTATTCCCCAATCACTCCCCACCATTTCTCTGTTCTGGTACTCTCCTACAAAACTGGATCTAGGCTTTTCAGGACCAGAGTCCTCTCTTTCCCTGATTTTACTTAGCAATAAATCCAAAGTCCAAGGTCAATTTGATGGTTAATCTTAATTGTTAATGTGATGAGTCTATCTTGAGATTATTTTGATCACGTTAATTGAGGTAGAGAAATCACCCACTAAAGGTAGCCCCTTTCCATGGTTGGAGATTCTGGAGTGTTTACAAAGGGGAAAGTGAATTGAGTACAAACATTGAATCTCTCTAGACTTTCTGATTGTAGATGCCATGTGACCAGTTGCTTTAAGCTATGATTATCATGACTTCCCTATATGGCAGACTGAACAGAGAACAAAAATACACTCTCTCTTCTGTAAATAGCTCTGGTCAAGGTATATTATCATTGGAGGAGAAGTAAAAACAATGGTGAGAGAAATGTAATCATAATCTATGCTAGCTCATTATTAGTTATTATTAATGTCTTACATTCTAATTTATAAGTTAATCTGTATTAGGACTTATGGGACATATGGTGAGGGGGTAACTGGGAAAGGGGAAAGCCTTTGGAATGTAAACAAAGAATAGAGAAAATAAAAAAAGAAGCATTTTCTTGTAGAAGTAGCAAATATTTCTAGCATCTAGGTTTTTCAAGCATCTGTTGGAGGTTTTAACATGTATTCCTGGTGAGTAGAGATGTTTTGTTATTGTCTCTTAAAGTTCTAGAATTTTTGTCAATGTAAATTTTCCTCTTAAACTTTCTAAGAATTTTTTCTTGTCTTCAGAGAAAATTTTTACTTTTAGTCTAAATCATTTTATCCCTTTTGTTACTATTGTGTGTACTTTGATTGAAGATGCAAAGACCCAACGCTCTGGTATCTTAGCAGAAGGAAATATAAAGAGGGAGTTTGAATTTATGTTCTGAAGCAACAGGAGGTACCATTTTCTTACTAAAACCTGTCACATAGAACCCCTGTCCTCCTGTGCTTGCTCCTATGAAGAACACATTGTTCCACAAGCCAGTAGCCACACTGGGATCATGATAACTTTGTTAGATTTGAACAATGGAGGGAGTTTTCTCAAGATTTGAATTATTTATCTAACCATCTACGGATAGTTTGATGTGAAAGATGGGACAGAGATTAATGGTGCTTGTAACAAATCCTGGAACCCTGAGTTTGATCTTGGAAGCTCTGCTCTGTGGAAGGAGAAAACCAACTCCCATAAATTGTCATCTGATCTACACACACCTATACATTATGGCACATACACACACACACACACATATACATGCATGTACACACACACAACCAGTCAATAAATCTGTTAATGTCATTTGAGAATAATTGTAGTTTAGGAGTGGAGACTTCTACATGGGTCAGCAAAGGTTCAGAGACTTAGAAATGAATAAACAGAATTTGCTTCCTTATTTATGAGTAGGAAAAATAAACAAACAAAACAAGCCATAGGAAGCTCACTTTTCTCTTTATTTACCTAATCAATTACCTTCCCTCAAATATCTGTCAGACAACTCTGAGAAGACTGCTTGAAGGACAACTGTTCAGTGAGTTCACGCCTCTGCCAAGCTGACTTTGTTTTTATTCCATTCCAAATATAGGTGCAGCAGAACCATCAGATGAAACAGTCAATTTCTGGTAAAAATGTATTTTGTCTCAGAACTGCCTCTGCCTTTGGCTCCTAAGGGCTTGCTTCCTTGAATCTTACTGCACATGAGAACAGGTACCAGTACCTTGAGCTCTTTTCCACTGATGACCTTTATTCTGCTGTAGATGGCTCCACAAGTCCCTGGAATCCTCAGATCCAGTCCTTACTCTCATAATCAATCAATCAATAAATAAATCAATCAATTAATCAATCAATCAATTAACCTATCAGTTAATCAATGGTTTGCATCTGTTGGGACTGGTGGCCAGATGCTCAGCATTTTGAAACTTGTTATTCTATGAGCCACTTGCCAAGTAGAACTTCCAACAAATACTCCCTCTGCTAGCTTGGGGGGACTCTCTTTACTTCCTGATCTCCTCTCTGAAATTTAAACTGTTAACCACCTCAAAGGTTCATATACAACATGCACCAAATATGAAAACATAGCTACACATTTATTTTCTTAAAAAAATATTACATCCTGGTGTTTATGACAACCTTCTAGGAAATACTGTAGCCTTTCAGGAATTTTTTGAGAAATGAAATTAATCTTCCTTATTTCTTTCTTTTCCATATCTATCTAAATATAGTTCAGAATGGACACTGTAATTGTACCAGATATGGTAGAGTAGATACTTCAAAACTTTTAGATACATTTGCTAGAACTATTAGGCCCTTAAAATGTTCATTTAAGCTATTTAAAAATTCTGCTTCATTAATGTTTATATTTGGTGCATTTAATAAGTTTTCTACAATAATAAAAATAAAAATCTAAATCTCTAATGATAGCAAAATATTTATAAAAATTATGAGTAATACTTATCATCAATACTATACTATTCAGTAAAATAATCTTAAATGTTCTATATAGATGTTCAGAATTGTGAGTTCTTCTTGGTAAATGAAATGTAAATAAAGAATATCCAATAAAAATAAAAAAACGAAAATGTGGTATATTACACACTGGAGTACTATGCAGCTATTAAAAACAATGACTTCATGAAATTCTTAGGCAAATGGATGGAACTAGAAAGTGTCATCCTGAGTGAGGTAACCCAATCACAGAAGAACATACATGGTATGCATTCACTAATAAGTGGATATTAGCCCAAAAGCTCAAAATAAACAAGTTACAATTCACAAAAAAATAATCTTAAATACATTTAATGCCAGGAGGAAGTATACATTATTGTCAATTAGAAATTGAAGGATTTTTAAAACTATCAACACTTAAATAAACAGTCCATAATAAATATGGTATTAGGAATGAAGATTTGTTTCTCTGAGGTTTTTGTATTTTCTAAATATGACAGGACAAGCATTAATTTAAAGTTTTTCAGTTGGGAGCCTAGCGTTTAATGACCGAACCATCTCTCTAAAACAAGCATCAATTTTAATTAGAAACTAGCACACACATATCTCTGTATGTGCATACTATGATCTCACATATAAAGAACTGAGAAGAAACTTATAATACACGAGCAGATATGGAAGGTTATCATTAGATATGTCTGTGCTGCCATAACTCACATGGACTTTATTGAATTCACACTTGTTTTGAAATTGACCTTAAGTATCCCAGGGCATAGCCACCGCACCTGTCCAATCATGCCATCATTTTGACCCTACCGGATTTAATTCTTCCACGTTGGTGAAAGTCTCTGCTGTATCTACTTTGGGCTTCACCAACAATATGGTGATGAATGTCAGAGCCAGAAACTCTGACATTTCCTGCTAAGACAGACATTATAGCAAAATATTTTAAGATATACATGTATTAATCTGACTGCTGGAATTTTATTCATTATTATATGTTAAAGAGTTAAAGATGCTATTTGCATAATTCATTTTTCTATTTCACTTTCCAATGTTGGTGTCATTTGGAAATTAGGTTTATTTGCCACATTATAGCTGCAGAATGCCAAACCAGACTTGGAGACTCCTGGGTACACACACCTGAAAAATTAGCCAACCTAGCAAACCTACTGAGACAGAAAATGTCTCCATGTGAGCTCCTAGCTCCCCTTACCTCAGGAATTATCAGCACACTGCTCTATCATGTTGTCAGAGCTTTAAAAAGCATTGTGTTTAAGTTTCCATCCCTGCTCTGGTTGAAGAGAAACTTGTTTGGGGCCTGTAGCTTTTCAAATTAGCCCCTCAGGTGCCTGCTGACTTTCTGCTTCTAGAAGGAACATAACAAATGGACACATCAATATTGTCTCTTCCATGCTCAAAATTCCCCAGACTGGTGAGCTTTCTCTCATCAATAAGAACACAGGGACAGAACCTGCAAAGCCATCAATGTAGACCCGTGCTTCTTCAGAAAAAGCAATTCTAGAAACACAATAATTCCACAACTAAAATGATCACATACTGAGTAAGGGGTAGGAGGTAACAATTCTTGCAAATGTCACCTGTATCTAGTGAGAGAATGCTGGGTCTGGGACAATAAGGTTAAATTAAGAGCTGTACCTTCAGCTGTGGCCAGAAATATAGTTCAATTGAGGCAGAGCGGGGCTGTCTTCCAGGCTACATTCAGTATCCTTTAAATACTATTCAACATGGTGTCCGTCACTCAGTGTTAAAAGAGACCTTCATTAAGTTTAACACTCCTGTCAATGTTCATTGTCTTGTGACTAAGCAAAGCCACTGGGGACAGGGACATTTGAATCCCAAATTAGCAGCTGATAGGAGTCTCCCTCAATGTTTTAAATGAAGGGACAGTCAGTCAAACAGCCAGCATGACCACCTTCATGCTAACAATGACCATATTGAACCCTTCACAGGCACCTTGAAAAAACTAAACAAAGATGCCAACCAGTTTGCAACAGCTTTAACACGGGCTCCAAGGTTGAGCGATCCTGATTCCTAGACTCATCTAGAAGCTGAGCAACCAGCTACAGATAAAGCCTAAGAAAGGCAAATTTCCTAGGCCCGAACAGAGCAGAAACACTTATAAAGTTCCTAGAAACTAAAGTCTGAAGAAGAGTTATGATATTAGATGGTGCCATCAGCTGCTGCTGTTGTTGCTGCTGCTGCTGCTGCTGCTGCTGCTGCTGCTGCTGCTGCTGCTGTTGCTGCCTGCCTGCCTGCCTGCCTGCTACTACTATGGCTTCTATTAAATGCCCAAGGATACAAAGAACTTTTCCTGCCTCTTTAGTTTCCATTTGGGAAACATGAAAGGAGGGACTTCAACATACTATTGGTAACATAGTAATATAGGTCCAAGAGATAAAGGTCTTATATGTGAAATATATACAAGAGAAATAATTTGTCTCTGATCCTTATATTATATTCATGTTTCATTATAACTTTATTATAGACATTATAATAAGCAACTAAATTAATATTAAATGGACACATCAAAAAGGAGAAAATTGTCTGGGAAATCATACTTTATAAATATTGCCAATACTCTTTTGCTCCCTATCTGTGGTGGTTTAAGTGAGAATGTCTTCCAAGGGATCAGATATTTGAATGCTTGGCTCTGAATTGGTGGAATAGTTTGGGAAGGATTAGAAGGTGTGGCCTTGTTGGAGGAGGTGTGTCACTAGGAGTGGCAAAGATTCATGGGATTCCCAGTGGTCTCTGAATTGCTTTGTGGATCTTCTGAGCTCTCAGCTACTGCTTAGCTCCACAATCAGGGACTCTAAACCTCTGAAAGTATAAGCCAATTTAAATGCTTTCTTTTATAAACTGCCTTGGGCATAGTGTTTCCTCACATCTATAGAAAAGCAAAGAAGACGGAAGTCTAGCAAAGTGAGTTTTGTGCTAGGAAACAAGATTTCAACAGTTGGAGACATGTATGTTCCTCTCAACTCTAGGAATTCTTTCACTTTCTGAAATCCTCTCAGGAATTAGTATATGAGAAAAATAAATCAAGTTTGAAACAGGCACAAGTCATACTCAAAGGTGAGCCAGAGAACATGTCTCTGGTGCTATAGTAGAGATGACCAAATAAGGAATGCTAGACTACATTTATCCTGTAGATTAAGCCACATAGCTAATTGTACAAAAAGACACCTTAATGGACAGGATGTTTCTTCCATTTACCAGTCACTGGTAGCTGATACCCATTGTAGGAGAGAGCAAGGTACAAGGGGAAAGTGAGAGGTGGATGATTGAGACATCAAGTGGAAGCTATAATACATTTGCAAAATTTAGAGTGACATTTGCTCTGAACAAGATATTAAGAGATTTAACTCAGGAAAAATGCACTGATTATCTGTGGATCTATCTTCAGGTAAGATAGATCCTATGCATTTTAATAAGCTGGTTTCCCTTACTCAAGCATTTTTTTGAAGAGAGAAAGCTGGTCTCCAAAGGAAATTAAAGGTAGTGTTTTAATAGTGTTCATATTACTTGTGAATTATATGATGGCCCCTGATGTCTTCCCTTGACTTCAATTTAGTCTCTGTTCTAAATATAAAGAGTACAGCCACTTATCATCTTGTACAAGGACACAGATATTTGTCTCACTCATATTCCAGTTTTGTTTAGGGAACAAACTATAAAGAGCTTAGCATAGACAAGATGAACTACCTGAGCTTACCATCGGCCCCAGTTGTAGACCCAAGAGTGGTATAAGGCTCAGGGTCATGGCAGGAGTGGAATAACAGATGATATATTGGAATGAAAATACATAGTGTCACTATCTCAGGATATGTATAAGAACACCATCACCATCCACTAATTCATCATTTCCTCAACCAATAGTTATTCATTGAATATTCTGAACATGCACTAATAATAGAAGAATATTTGATGTTTACATTGATCTGATTTAATATTCTATCAGTCTATCTTTCTATATATTTATCCTTACATTTACACATCTATGTACCTAACTCCACTTTACCATTCATAGAAAGAAACACTGAGCTGTGTGCTTGCAAATGACCCATAAATTTTGCTGGTTTGAATTAAAATGTCTAGATGTTGGTGGAAAGCTGGTACACAAGCTGTACAAACACCATTTTAATTTTGAATATTGACCTATCCATGCGTGAGTACTGTAATATTGTCTTGCAATGCTGGACAAAAACAATGAACTATAGTTTAAAAGCACCCCCTGATCTCTAAGGGAAACTACTAAAACTGCAGTGTGTGCTTTTACCAATATAGAGTATTTAGCAGGTCAGGTGCACTCAATTTCATTTTGATTTGCAAAATCTCCTTTTCTTTTCCTTCCTTCACTCTATCTTTCCTTCTTTCCTCTCTCCTTCTTTCTTTGGTTTTTAAAGATGTGGTCTCATGTTTTTCAGGCTTACTTAGAACCTGGGATGTAAATAAAAATAACCTTGAACATTTGAACTCCTGTTTCTATCTCTCAAGTGTTAGCATTACAGATATTATCACCATGCCCTAATTTGCAATAACTTAATTTATCATGAAGTTGTCAGATTTTAACACCATTGTAAGATGAGAAACACCTATATGTATACACTTATATTTTTGTCTATCATCTCTATGCATCTCGAAACACTCATGTGTTTGTGTCTCTCTTATGCATAAATACACATCTGTCATTTACAATACAGGTATATTATGTATTTCTATCCTCAGTCTATCATTTATACCTCTCTCTTCCTTTTCTGAACACCTTTTTATTGCCATGTACAATGAAAAAAATATAGGCAGTGATGAAAAATTCCTGACATAAAAAAATCACTAAGGTTTTGCTTGGCAAATTTATAGAAGAGCTGATCTCTAGGGCAACCAATTTTTTTTATGTGCTAATAATGGAAGAATTATCTGTTGTGAAAATGAAATAGAAATACCAAAGTCATCAAATTTTATCAACAGTAACTTTTCTTCAGTTTTATAGAATCTAGAACATTCTCTAATGTACTAGATAATAGAACTCCAAACATCTACACAATAGGACACAAAAATGTCTACAGTTACTCTGGCGCTTAGCTGTCTCTTGACCCACTGCTCAGCTCTCTAGAAGTTGCACCTACAATCCTACAGGAAAGTTGACTGTTTTGGCAACAGCTGGGTTTCCAAATTACTTGTCCTCAAGTACCGGGCTTATTTAAATAGCATGCATGTGTGCATGGTCAGAACATGGTCAGAACACGATCAGAGAATCTCAGTAATTCATGCATCAGACACAGGACTGAGTCTCTTTTAGCACTGTTGAAAGGCTTGAGAAAGGTAAAAGTTAAACAATTTGCTTATGCTGTATACACTCAGTCACTAGGGATTTTTTGCACTGCTTTTACTTTCAAAGTAGTACATAAGAGAAGAAGAACTTCTACTTTATTTGCCTGGATTAGTGTTGATTTAGAACACACATATGCGTGTACACACACACACACACACACACACACACACACACACAATCATGCACTGCTTTTCACCAGGGATATATCTCAGAAGCACATTCTGTTGTTTGAACATAGAATATACTTACATAAACTTATATTGGGTAGGTGAAACACTTCCTTGATTAATGATAAGACATCACAAATATGAAATCCATGAAGCTGCTACCAAGATAACATAGTACAATCAATACTTTTTATCAGTGCAGAGACAAAATCCATAACAAGGCAGTTTAAAGAAAAGAGAAAACATTTATTTTGGCTCATAGTTTTGGCGATCAAGGCAGAGAAGGAATGGTTGTAGGCATGTGCAGCAGTTAGACATCACAGAAACACATGAATGCTTCCTCTCTCCTGCTGGACTGCGAACTGTGAAAGGAAGCCTGGTAAGGTTGAGCTAAAGGCTTGAAGCATCCTGAAAGGATGGTAGGAGCTTCACCTGTTTGAGCACCAGACTCCTATCATGTAGCCACAGGCCCCCATAGATTTGTTTCTGTTAGTCATGTAAGAAAGGCCCCAAGTCCTTCCACATGTACAGGTGACATCCCTAACATTTCAGATCAAGACAGTAGGAAAAGAGATGTGACCTTAGTCGAGTAGGTTCAAAACAGAGTTCTCCATGCTAATGAGGAACCTAGAGGTCTGAAGGGTGTGCCAATAAATACAAATGGTATTTAATCTCAGGCCCACCCTGAGAAGTAAGGTATGGTTTTATGTATCCATTTTCTGCCATGACACTAATAAACTGGAACCACGAGCTGCCTTATTTCATCAAATTCCAACATGGGGAACCATGGAGAAAGTCTTTGCCTACAGAGTTGCAGTCTAGTCTTCAATAGAAGGCATCTCTGCACTCCCAGTCACAACTGCTGCCAAGACTGCTGTTAAGTCAAAGAGTCTCCCCATGGGACAAGCCAGAACTCCCCTTTTCTCCCAGGCCTGGTCTAGATGCCATCTCCAGCCCACAGGCTCCAACTCTGTTCTCTGATTTTCTGTGACTCCCAGCAGCACCTGGATGTCCAGGAGCCTGAGAACCCCACAGTGTTAGCCTTGCCATAGGCCTGGGGATGCCTGAACCAGCTCTGGCTTTTCCACATCTCAGACTATGATTTCCAACCCTGGAGGGTGTCTTGGAGATTCACTATAGTCCAACACCTGTCCAGGATGCCCCAGCAGCAGTGTAGAGTGAGTGCAGTAAAACTTCCCATTATTCTAACTCCCCAAGCAGCTGTGCCCTGTGGCAGAGCAGGAAAGGGCCCACAAGCCCATATTCTCCCATTTCCCTTTGTATTAACTCTGCAACCCAAACCCACAGGATAGTGCTACCCAGATGCAGAATGGGTCTTCCCTGCTCACTTAAACCCCCAATGAGATTCCTTCAAAACTCATGCAGAAATTTGTCTTATATCTGATTCAAAATTGACTGGGATATACTACTTGCATTAGTCACTGCCATATTGCTGGGAAGAGACACCATGAATAAGGCAACCCTCATAAGAGAAACCATTTCATTGGGATTATGCTTACAGTTCCAAAGTTTCATTACTGTCATTCAGGTGAGCATAGTAGCATGCAGGTTACATCCTGATCTATAGACAAAGAGAAAGGCTTTTTGAAACCTCAAAGCCTACCCCTAGTGATAAACATTCTCCAACATAACCATGCCTCCTAATCTTCTAATCTTTTCAAATAGTTTCACTCCCTGCTAACCAAGCATTCAAATATGGACCAATGGGCATTATTCTTAATACTATTTTGTACTATTTTACATTGATCATTTAAGGACAAGTGCAATCTAGATGATGTAAGAAGAATGGTGCAAACATGTAGGCTGTGGCTGTTTGAACAATCTTGGCCCATGGGAAATGGCACTATTAGGAGTTGTTGCATTGTTGGAGGAAGTGTGTCACTATACTGTAGGTAGACTGTGAGGTCTTATGTTCAGGATCCACCCAGTGCAGAAAAGATTCTCCTCCTCGCTGTCTGTGGAAAGTAGTATCTTCTGGCTGCAGTCAGAACAAGGTGCAGAACACTCAGCTCCTTCTCCAATAACATATCTGCCTGGATACAGCTGCTATGATGATAATGAACTGAACCTCTGAAACAGTAAGCTAGCCCCAATTAAATATTACCCTTTAGAAAAGTTGCCTTTGCCCTGTTTATGTCTCTTCATAGCAATGGAAGCCCTGACTAAAACATAGCCTAGATTATAAATGTCCTTATGTAAGTATTTATGTGATCTACACAACTGCATACATCATGCTTTCCCAAGTCTTCAGAGCAGTACTCAATAGGTCTATTAGCACTGGGTACATACAACATACATGTAAACATGAGTCATGCACTTCTCACTGATTGTCCTAGAGCTACAACCTGACAATGACCTCCATCAGAAATGCTGTCAGTTGTTGGTAATAATGTAAATTCAATACTTAAAGTGGATGATTAATAAATCCCCATATTGAAAGTTTATTACACGATGGTAAAAGTTATAAAAGTAGTGATATACAACTGCCTGAAATAATGTATAACCAATGGAACTCTGGCCTCATGATGAGAAAAAAAGGACAATTTACATTGTGGTCAGCACATGGCTATGACTGTTCTAAAATGGAACTCACATAGTGCCATCAGGAAACAAGTGATAAAAGAAATCTCATGATTATAAGAGATTAGAAAACTTGTTTTCTCATTGTATTTCATTTCTTCTTACAAATACTGTGGGCACAATTAAGATGACTATATTCTAAAATAAAAGTTGCTTATCACTCTGATGAAAGCATACTGTGTTTGCCTTAGAAACATGGTGCTTTCATGGGTACAGATGAGCTAGGCCTGAGAGCAGGTATCCTCACTGTGCCTCTTGCTCAGTGTGGCACTGAATAGGCTAGCTGGGCCAGGGCAGGAGAACTTGCCCAGATGGCATTGGTACAGGATATCTGGAAGGCTGACCAGGTGAGATACCTCTCAGCTCCAGATCCAGGGCTTAGACTTGGCTCACCCCAACATCTACCCCATCAACAAATTAAAGAAATGTGCAAAGACACTTGTCCAATAGATCCAAAAATACAGGATTTCTATGACAAGGGCAACAACAGGATAGCTGAGGAAAATCCTCATAAGTTTCCAATATTAATAGAATAGCAGAAGCTAGATCCTCGTACCAAACCTAGGAGCCATTGCAATGAACATTTGCAAACAAAGAAGTAGGGTCAAAAGCCTACACTATGGGTCACACTGTGACACACTATAGCTTCTACAAGGAGATTTTTTTCTCCTTTGGGGATGTTGCAAGGGCGGAGAGTATGTACTAGATGCAGAATAGGTACTAAGGGGCAGATGAATGAGATTGGGGTATATGATGTGAAATCCACAAAGAATTTATAAAACATTAAAGAAAATAAAGAAAAGTGGTCTCTCAATAGTGTGTTCTAAACATGTTGCAGCCATTGCACTCATGAGATCACTGTAGCTCTAGTAATACCTGTTAAAGACCTGAACAAGATTAGACCTATCACTACTACAACATACATGAGGGAGGGACCCATGACACTGACCCCACTCTTCACTGAGGGAGTATGGGCAGTTAATGTTGCTGCTGTACTGAGGAAGGGGCTGTCATTGGCTTTCTTAGTGATTAATTGCCCCTGATCCCAAATGATCTCACACAAGCTTTTATAACTAAACTTTGGGCCTTCGCCATTTGCACCAGGGAGCCAGGAGACGCCACAGCTTTCTGTGCATAGCCCTCCAGGAGGGAGTGATCACCCAGCAGTCTTTCACTTTTGAGCACAGAGGTGAGATCTTCACCTTCTCTCTGGAGGGGATCCAGCTAGGAGCACACAGGGCCTAAGATCAGTGGAGCAGCTGGGACTGAAACCTTCCCGCCACCACCATTTGCACCAGGGAACCAGGAAACTCCACAGTCTTTTGTGCATAGCCCACCAGGAGAGAGAGATCTTCCAGCAGTGCTTTCACTTTTGAGCTCAGAGGAGTAAGGACACAGGCTTAGAGGCCCACAGGAGGAACAAACTCCAGCCAGAGACAAGAATACCAACTAGTGCCAGATGGTGAAAGGCAAGCACAAGAACCCTACCAACAGAAACCAAAGCCACATGGCAACATCAGAACCCAGTTCTCC
Organism: Apodemus agrarius; assembly: GCA_964023405.1. NCBI lineage: Eukaryota > Metazoa > Chordata > Mammalia > Rodentia > Muridae > Apodemus > Apodemus agrarius. The sequence continues at coordinate 82,136,565 of OZ030016.1, read as the reverse complement.
CACAACAGCAAGTCCTGGATAGCCTAACACACCAGAAAAGCAAGAGTTGGATTTAAAATTGTATCTCATGATGCCGATAGAGGGCTTCAAGAAAGACTTAAGTAACTCCCTTAAAGAAATACAGGAGAACATTGTTCAACAAGTAAAAGCCCTTAAAGAGGAAACACAAAAATTTCTCAAAGAAATCCAGGAGATGATGGGTCAACAGGCAGAGGCCCTTAAAGAAACACAAAATTCCCTTAAAGAATTACAGGAAAACACAAACCATCAAGTGAAGTAACTGAACAAAACCATCCAGGATTTGAAAGTGGAAGTAGAAACAATAAAGAAATTACAAAGTGAGACCTCTCTGGAAATAGAAAACCTTAGAAAGAATTCAGGAGTCATAGATGCAAGCATCAACAACAGAATACAAGAGATAGAAGAAAGAACCTCAAGTGCTCAAGATACCATAGAAAACATCGATTCAACAGCCAAAGAAAATGCAAAATGCATAAAGTTGGTAACTCAAAACATCCAGGAACTCCAGGACACAATGAGAAGACCAAACCTAAGGATTATGTGTATAGATGAGAGCGAGAATTTATATCTTAAAGGCCCAATAAATATCTTCAACAAAATTGTAGAAGAAAACTTCCCTAACCTAGAGAAGGAGATGCCCATGAACATACAAGAAGCCTTCAGAACTCCAAACTGACTGGACTAGAACAGAGAATCCTCCTGGCACATAATAATCAAAACACCAAAATTCACCAAAGAAATAAAGAATATTAAAAGCAGTAAGGAAAAAAGGGCAAGTAACTTATAAGGCAGACCTAACAGAAGTACACCACCAGGCTTCTCACCTGAGACGATGAAAACTAGAAGATCCTGGGCAGACCTCATACAGACCCTAAGAGAACACAAATGTCAGCCCAGGCTACTATACCCAGCAAAACTCTCAATCATTATAGATGGAGAAACCAAGATATTCCATGATAAAACCAAATTTATACAATATCTGTCCACAAATCCAGCCCTACAAAGGATAATTGATGGAAAATGCCAACACAAGGAAGGAAGCTACACCCTAGAAAAAAGCAAGAAAGTAATCTTCCAACAAACTCCAAAGAAGATAACCACACAAACATAAAAATAACATCAAAAATAACAAGCAACAATCACTATTCCCTAATATCGCTTAACAATGGACTCAACTCACCAATAAAAAGACATAGACTAACAAAATCTCATGTAAATCTTCAATTTTATTAGAAAATGTTTGCAATTTCCCTTTTAATTAATTTAGTAATTTCTTTTATGTCTACCATTTTATCTGCATTATTTTTCATGATAATCTTCAATTTTAATGTCTTTCTATATACTTCCTCTATTTTACCAGAAATGTTTTCAATGTAAATCTTTGATTTTTATCACAAATGTTTCTAATTCCACTTTCATTTAATTTAGAAAGAGTTTTTTTTAACTCGTGTTTGTTTGTTTTTATAATTTTTTAATTGGATATATTCTTTATTTACACTTCATTTCCCTTTTCCTGGTTCCCCGCCCTCCAAAGGTCCAATATGCCCTTTTCCCTCCCCCTGTTCCGCCATCCTCCTCTACCCACTTCCGTGTTCTGGTATTCTCCTACACTGATGCATTTATATTAACCATTCTTTATGTAAAAATTTCCATGAAATAGTCAATTTTAACATGTTTGTCTATTTATTTCTTGAATTTTACCAGAAATATTTTCCACTTAAATTTTCAAAGTTATCTGAAAATGTTTATAATTCCACCTTCAATCAAGTTAGAATTATTTTTATACCTATCATTTTATCTATATAATTTCCATGATCTTTACCATGTTTTTCTATATATTTCTACAGTTTTATCAGAAATATTTTCCATGTAAATCTTCAAATTTATCAGAAAATGTTTACAATTCCACTTTCAATCAACTTTGGAATACTTTTATGCCTACCATTATTATATCTATATAATTTTCCAAGATCATCTTCAATTCTAACATGTTTTTCTACATTTTTCTACAATTTTATCAGGAATATTTTCCACATAAATCCTCAAATCTATCATAAAATCTTTGTATCCCATATTTCAATTCATTTAGCCATATTTTATATGTCTACCACTTTACGCCTTAATTTTCCATGAAAATTGTCAATTTTTATGTGTTTATCTGAAATATTTTCCATGTAAATCTTTAATTTTATCATAAAGTGTTTTTACTTCCCTTTACTTGCCTTTTCAATGAATAAAATAAAAAAAAAATAACCAAACTTTTCAACCACGCAGACAAAGATCCATGTAAGCTGGGCAGGGTACCGACCAGGAAGAAAAGTGATTTCAGTACAAGAGGGGGAAATAAAGGAGAGTAATGGAAGCTTCAAAATGACCAAAGAATATCATATACTTTTATGAAATTGTCAAATGTGTAAAGAAAAAAAATAGAGGCAGGAGAAGGGCTCCATTGTTGTCTAGTCCTATCATGGCACAGAAATCATGAAATGGCATCAGAAACTAAACCTCTGAAGGGATAGCCCACTAATGTCTGCATCCAGAGTGGCAGAAAGAAAAAGATGTCTTACAAGTGTCTTGTTAGACATCTTTATTTGAGCCTTATGTCAAATAGGTCCATATCTTTTCCTATAAATACTTCCTTTCCTACTCCAGGACAGATTACCTAGGAGGAAAGTACAAGTTTGCTTTGTCCTCATTGCATTGTTCTGTCCATGTCTGTGATTTGCTGTCTTCACTGTCCCCCTTTGATAAACACCTGATTTAATGATGAATGGAGACTTCAAGGCATTGAAGATGTTCTAAGTCTATATAAGGAGAAGCAGGTTTTGAACCTCTAGGAGATATTTGAGATGTTCTTTTTTTTGTTTTGTTTTGTTTTGTTTTTCAAGACAGGGTTTCTCTGGGTAGCCCTGCCTGCCCTGGAACTCACTCTGTAGACCAGGCTGTCCTCTAACTCAGAAATCTGCCTGCCTCTGCCTCCCAAGAGCTGGGATTAAATGCTTACATCACCACCGCCCAGCACAGTTAAGATGTTCTTAACTGTGATAGAATGTTCTACAATTCAAATTTGCTGACCACTCTTTTCTTGGCTTGAGACCTCCTGGTGTCCAGGGAACTGGAAATGACTGAATACTTTATGTAAAAGTAAAGACACATTCAAAATGTCTCCCAGCTGCACAACTACTAAACATGCCAGACATGCAAGGAGTTCAAGAAAAATCTTCCTGCATCAAATAAACTGAGTTGTGAGGATCAGATGAGCCACAGGCCCAATTTTGAAGGTAGCCATTTGTAAGATCGGGAAAACAAGAAAAAAAGAACTTTTCTGTATGAAACATTCCATGTGGTAATTTTAAATGCATGATTTAATGTGCAAACAACTTGTACAATGAGTAACTAATTGCCAGCATAAATGGTGTAAGGTGTTTATGTAAATTTTAATCATTATCACAGTTTATAATATGTAGAAATATATTTAATATTTTAGTTTGGTAAAGGCTACAGTGTTTTGCTGCTTTGGAGCTGGCTGCAAACCATTTGTATAGGTCTGTCTTCTTAGAATTGGATCAGCACCCGAATTTACTAGACCTCTTTAAAGAGCCTGAGCTGTCTTGGATGCTGAGATGAAAAATGAGGGCTGTGTCTGGACTGCTCTTTTCATGCACTTCACGATGCGGCATTAAATTTGAAATCCCAGCAGCTGATTTCTCTGAGTCCATTTATAATAGTGTTAGTGAGGCTAAATAAATAAATAGAGCTTTCTAATAGCAAAATTAATCTCTCTGTGTATCACCAAGCATCTTGTTGATGGTATCACGCTCCAAGAAATAAATTTACTCAACGGATTATTGAGTAGCTAGTTCCTCATGGAGGCTGGCTTTGGTGCTCAAAGGACCATGTTATGTTGGCTGGAAGTCAAGGTGAGGAGGGGGTATCATAGGAGGGCTATCTTTAAGTTTCACAGAAGCCACAGTTTTCTGGAAGGTTTTGGCTGTTTGCTTTTCCCAGTGAGGTGATGAGACACTTTGCAGCTGTGGAGATATCTGATTTTAGGTAGCTGGGTGGATAGTTCAAAGCCTAAACAATTATCTGTTACACAATTTTCAGGTGTATGTGTTTTTCATTTATTAATTTTCTCCCTCTCAGTGGGACATATTCCTCAAGTCTTTTTTGCCAAGTGAGTCCAACAACATGTCTCAAGGTCCTAAGGTGTATGGGACCATACAACAGCCATGCACAGGGCTCTGTCACTTACCACCCTTTTCAGTGGATATTCAGTTTTATAGGTTTATATTCTCTTCTAATATTCAGTTTTGCAGTTTCAATATTCTCTTCTTTTCTCATCTTCCAATCCCCAACACTTACCCCAACTAGTAACTCTACTGTTACTAGCCCAAGGCCTCCTTTATTTCTCTTCTATCACAGAGTGGGAAAGGAAAATGATAAACTATTTATACCATTTCCACATTGAAATGTGTATCTCAGATTAATTTCTGTCTTAGGCAGTGAGATTGCGCAGTCCATCCCAATAACATCAAACCACAGTCAGACAGCTGGTTAAGAATGGAGAATGAGAATATTGTTCTTGGACTTCACCTTGTATATTCTCAAAGGTGTGATGACAAGATAAAGTAAAAGGAAGAAAGCCACTACATTCTCACAGCTCAATGAAAGCGTATTAACCCATCCTAACAACCTCCTTCAAGACACTCTCATTACAATGGCTGTATCAGAAGGAACATACTGAATTCTAAAAAACTAAACATACCCTGCAAGGGTGTGTTACTTTTTAAAACAAGTAGTGTCTCTAATGGGAGATTTGCTTTGTTCCGGTTATTCTTCTGTTTTCTATTCTGGCTCAATGATCTCCAGGATCTCTTATGTGAGAAAAAGAACAGTTTGTGAATGTTAGCAACTTAATTATACACTGGTGATTTTCGGTAATAAATAACCTCATAAAGACTAATAACAGAAGTCATGAAACATAATTAATAAAATTCAAATCAAGCAGCAATTTAGAGCATAATATTTATGATTCATAAAAATATTAAAGTCATTGCGTTAGCTTAGTAAGAGAAAAATTATAACAGGTAAATCTGAGGAAAAGGATGTTAAAAGATAATTTATACAAGATAAAAGTCAGAATAGTTAATATAGAAAAATCTTGGGGCATATCAGTTATCTAAGGAAAGAACATGAAAAGCAGTGTGAATACAGCTTTTAGATGAACTAGCTGTATCACTGAAGAAACCAAAAGCATCACTTAACTGTAAACAGACATTCAGGGAGTGGTGGGTCCTCATACATTTCTCAGCCATTATGACAAACCGTTGAGGGGTCAGTCATGGGTAGGCCTTGTGGAGGTCACTGCAGCTATAGTGAGTACATGATTTCAATGGACACGTCATGATCAGAAAACATCCTTTTGCTATACATCTTCCCATTTTCCGACTCTCAAATATTTCCACTGCACTTTCCATAATGTTCCTGAGTCCCAGAGTAGGTGATATGCCTCTTCTGATTAGAGCAGACTGCTCTAATATCACATACCTGAGCCCTTTGGCCAATTATGGGTTTTTGAATTATCATTGCCCTGCTGTAGTTCGAGTATTGAAGGCAAAACACAGCATCTCGATGTGCAAACATAAGTTATTTAGAAAGCAGTTTGACAGGACTACAATATAAATAACCTCCCACCCACCCACTCTTTGGCAGGAAACAGTTAAAATCTGTAGGTCACATGTAAAAAGAAGACACTCAAGTGGGTAGGGCATGTGGAAAAAAGGCTTGAGCAGGAAAGTGAGTGAAAAGAGGGAAGTGTGTGTGTGTGTGTGTGTGTGTGTGTGTGTGTGTTTGTATGTGTGTGAAAACATCCAAAATCCACAAGATAGATGCAAGAAACTGTGAAATAAATAGCATCATATTAGAGAATTAGAGAGATGGCTCAGTGGTTAAAGGTATCAGCTGCTCTGCCAGAGACCCAGTTTCAGTTCCCAGTACCCACATGACAGCTTTCAACTGTCTGGAACTAGTGTTTCAGGGAATTCAATGCCCAATTCTTTTTTTTTTTTTTTTTCGAGACAGGGTTTCTCTGTATAGTCCTGGCTGTTCTGGAACTCACTCTGTAGACCAGCCTGGCCTCGAACTCAGAAATCCGCCTGCCTCTGCCTCCCAAGTGCTAGGATTACAGGCGTGCACCACCACCGCCCGGCTCAATGCCCAATTCTTGCCTCAGAGAACATGAGGCACACAAGTGTTACACAGATATATGTGCAGGCAAAATAGCTATACACATAAAGTAAAATAAAAACTTTAACAAGTATTATATTAGACAATATTAGAGAAAATAAAGTTGTACTGGCAACAATGAGAGAATTAAATATTTATAAAAAAAGTATCAGTAAATATCTGGTGTAACACATAAATCTTTTTGAGTGATGAGACAGCTGAGTTTTATGCAAGCCTCCCCTCCTTTCCTTAATGTATAAACAAAGACACACTCCGAGCTGGTACATTATTTCACTTTGAGTAGATTCTATCTTTGATGCTCATTGGAAGAAAACGTGACTTCCAAAGATAACCGCTTAAGAAGTTAATTGAATAAAATTAGTTACTCAAGATCCTCTTAATTGCTTAGATTATAGATTTTTGGAGAAGTACCTCACACATCTTTCATACGATATGCAATTACTATTGCACAGAGTTTGAAAACAATGTCTTATGTAATCTTGTATCATTTTCTTTTTTACAACAAAGAAGCCCACCTCCATCTCTAACTCTCTGGGTGACTTTGAAAGAGAAAACACAAACCCTCTTGTAAGCAGCGCATGCTCAATCCTGATGCTTGAGATTTAGCTGAGTTAGAGGTTAACTGAATAGCAAAAGCAAAAGCAAAAGCAAAAGCAAAAGCAAAAGCAAAAGCAAAACCCAAGCAAAATAAGAAAGTTGCAAAAGAACAAGATTAAAAAGAAGTTTGAGACTCCTTTCCGATTATTATATTATTATAATGAAATTCATAAATTATAATTACAACAAACATACTTTCAAAAATGTATTCTAAATGTTTAAAAGATAGACAATTACAAGCTAAAGGACAGAATAACAGATTATTACAAATCATGCATGTTTAAAAAATAAAATAGTAGTGGTAGGTGTAGTAGTGTACTCTTTTAATACGAGAACTTGGTAGTCCAAGGCAGGTAGATCGCTGTAAGTTTGAAGCCATCCTAGTTAACATAGTGAGTTCTAGAACAGTGGATCAAGGACCTCCACATAAAACCAGACACACTAAAATTAATAGAAAAGAAACTGGGGAAGACCCTGGAGGACATTGGCTCAGGGGGAAAGTTCCTGAATAGAACACCAATAGCATATGCTCTAAGATCAAGAATAGACAAATGGGACCACATAAAATTACAATGTTTCTGTAAGGTAAAAGACACTGTCGAAAGGACAAATCGGCAACCAACAAATTGGGAAAAGATCTTCACCAACCCTACATCTGACAGAGGGCTAATATCCAATGTATACAAAGAACTCAAGAAGTTAGACCCCAAAAAGCCAAATGACCCTATCCCCAAAAATGGGGTACAGAGCTAAACAAAGACTTTTCACCTGAAGAAATTCGGGTGGCTGAGAAAAACCTTAAAAAATGTTCAACATCATTAGTCATTAGAAAAATGCAAATCAAAACAACCCTGAGATTTCACCTCACACCAGTCAGAATGGCTAAGATTAAAAACTCAGGAAACAGCAGGTGTTGGCGTGGATGTAGAGAAAGAGGAGAACGCTCCTCCACTGCTGGTGGGACTGCAAGCTGGTACAACCACTCTGGAAATCAGTCTGGCGGTTCCTCAGAAAACTGGACAGGATACTTCCGAAGGACCCAGCCATACTACTCCTGGGCATATACCCAGAAGATTCCCCAGCATTCAATAAGGATACATGCTCCACTATGTTCATAGCAGCCTTATTTATAATAGCCAGAAGCTGAAAAGAACTCAGATGACCCTCAACGGAAGAATGAATACAAAAAAAAAAAATATGTGGTATATATACACAATGGAGTACTATTCAGCCATTAGAAACAATGAATTCATGAAATTCTTAGAGAAATGGATGGAGCTGGAGAAAATCATACTCAGTCTCAAAAGAATACCCATGGTCTGCACTCACTGATAAGTGTATATTAGCCTAGAATCTTGGAATATCAAAGACACAATCCACATACGAAATGATGTCCGACAAGAAGGAAGGAGTAGACCCTGGTTCTGGAAAGGCTCAAAGCATCAGTGTAGGGGAATACCAGAACAGGGAAGTGGGAAGGGGTGGATGGGGAAACACGGGGAGGGAAAAAGGCATGTGGGACCTTTGGGGGGCAGGGAACCAGAAAAAGGGAGATGAACTGTAAATATAGTATATATTCAATAAAATAATACAAAAAAACAAAAACAAAACTAAACAAACAACAAAAAGAATGCAATGTTAGAAAAAAATAAAAGTATGGAAATAAGAAATGTAAAAGTATTAAGGTCAAAAATCAATTAGGCATAATTAAAAAGAGAATTATTAAATTTAAACATATTTTGAAAGACATGAAGGAAAAATGCAGCACAGAAATTAAAACAAATTTGGAGATTTCTGTGACCAGAGTCCTCAAAACAAATGAATGCACTTCTTGCTCTGTTTTTTTTTTGTGGTGAGAGCTGCAAGCAAAGCCTGTAGATGTGATTCCAGGAAGACCTTGGAATGTTGCAGCAGGGACAGAGAAAGAGCCTGGCTTTATGAGAATAGACATTCCTTTTATAGCAGCCAGCCTAAAAATACCCCAGTGAAAAACAAGACCTCAGTGGGAGAACATCATCAGAACAGTAGAAAACTATTCATAAGTAACTAACTTTCACCGAAGGGAAGACAGATAAAATGAAAGACACAGATCCTTTTATATTAGACCAGAATTGTATTTAGACCTCATATATGGAACAGGTAAAATGGGGATAATAATTAAAATGTGTCTTAAAGCAGAAGACACATACTACTGATCATAAGACATACTTTAGAGCTTTATGGACAGCATATCTCTATTTATACCTAAAACAAATATATTCTTATTATTATTAAATGTCCTGAAATATTATGAACAAAATTATTATAATGGTACAGGAGGCGCAGTGAAAAGGGAAGTGGATAGAAACTGGGCCTTCTGATACTGTTTTCATTTTCATAATGCACACCAATGAATTGAAGAGCTAATAAAATTATTTTTTTATTTTTCTTATTGGATATTTTCTTTATTTACATTTCAAACATTATCCCCTTTCCTGGTTTCCCCCCTTTCTGGAAACCCCATATCCCATCCTTCCTCCCCTTGTCTCTATGAGGGTGTTCCTCATAGACGCATAAAGGAAATGTCTAGTACAGTAGGCAGACTTGGACATGAGAAAGTTAAGAACATGCAGAAAAGTTAGGTTTACATCTTCTGCCTTCTGCCTGTGCTGAGCAATCTTACACATACTATTTTACTCTCCAGCATGAGTAGATGCAGACTGTATTCACACCCCTGCCTCCCTTGAATTTAATATGTAACTAAGCACATAGCACAAAAGTAATCTTACAGCTTACAATCCTTTTGCACACTGTGAAAACTAAGAAGACTGGCAATTTGCTTTCTGCACAGTGGGCATTCCTATGTTAGTCACCTGTCCATTAGAGAATCAGGTTATAAAACCAGAAGTTGTTTTTGACTCTGCTGTTGAACTTTCCACTTATGGACAGTTAACCTTTTTTTGTTGTTATTGTTGCTGTTGCTGTTGCTGTTGTTGTTGTCTAAGGAGGTGCAGCATTTGGGGAGTAAGAAATTGTGTGACTAATTTCTCTCATGGCAAAAGATGACAGAGGAATGCAGAGAAGTGGGGAAGAAAATGGGTGAATAGAAAAGAGGGAAGGTCTCACAGTCTCATTTGAGAGGACATCCCAGTAATGGGAAGACCTCCCATTCAGACTTCCTCTCAATGCCACACCCCCTCCCAGTGCTACCACTCAGGACAGATTGTTAACACGTTAAATATTAAATGAACTTTGGGAGACAGTCCAGATCCAAACTACAGCATGTCACAAATAGTGATTTATTATTCATTTGTAAGACAAATTCTTAAGTATCTGTGCAGGTGTTACTTCACTTCTGAGCTCCAACAGCACTAATGTACTTAAATCAATACCTATTTTCTTCCTCATTCTTTGTCTTGATTATCCTATTATTCACAGGCTGAATCTTTCTCTGTGTCCTAGTGCTTTCCCTGAGATAAAATGCTCAGACAAAAGAAACTTAAAAGAGAAAGACTTTATTTGGCTGGAAAGACCCAAATGTATACAGTCCACCATGGTAGTCAAGGCATAGAATTAGGCAGGACTAACATCCAGGCAAGAACAGGAAGTTAGTGGAATACATCAAATCCATATTGAAGAGTGAACAAGATGTGGAGATGTGCTGCAAAACCTCAAGGTTTGCCCCCAGAGACTATGAAGTGAATGTTTCTGGTTGTGCCATGTGATATAGACTCAAATGGTGTTTTGCTGAGGCAAGACCCATGGAAGGTCTCATGCTGCTTGGAGAGAGTATAAATGGGACTCAAGGAACAGTGACAGCATGATTCCATAGCTAGCTTGCCAACAACGCTTAGCTAGTCTGGTATCTCCTTCGCTGATCTTTAGTTTGTTGAAAGAGACACGGCAGAGAACTTCTGGCATCCTGACTAGACCTGGTCGCTCCTCCTGACTCATATGGGTTAACTGTGGAGTCATGTTTGGTATCTTGACACTGCTGAACTGTTATCCTGACAACCAGGGATTGGACTCATCTCAACTACTTATAAACATGTACATATCCGCTTCTGTTTACCATCTTCTCTCTCCTATTTCTCTTCTTGTTTCGGGGGGGTCAAAAATTTTGAGGATACTTATTAAAATAAGTTTTAAAAAATCTAAGCCTACAGATTAACTTTTTTTTAATAAGGCTAGAACATATCCTGAATAACTCCACAAGCTGGGAAACAAATACTTGAAGGTGTGACCCTAACTGGGATATCTTGACACTCAAAGTACAATGTGCAAATGCCAATATCAGATGAGTGATGTCTACCGCTTCCAGACCATTTGTACTAGGTTGTTGAGTTATGCAGTGTAGATTTCATAACTATCACTCAAACCAGATGTAGATTAGGAGAGATCACCTCTATCCTCTCTTATGTCAGAATAACCTCAGAAAGCAACCCTCCAAAGGGATGACCAAAGCAGACCAGAATGCTTCCATTACCATAACCATAGTGCATGTCATAGGCACTCAGAGGAATTGAGAAGATCATTTGCCTGCAATGGCTTGATTTCAACCGCTAGTAGTACAAAACTAGGTAGTTAGGGATATATACTAAAATGTAGAGGGAGGTATAAACTCTAAAACTTGGTGTGATGTATTTTAGACTCTTGTAAAGCCTTCATTATTCAACATAAATAGAACAAAAACAGGTTTGTAGATATATTAAGGCACCTGAAGTTTTTCTTGAAAGAGACTCTGCAAACTGAGTAAAATCTTAGTAAAAAAAATTTATAGAGTCAAAGAAAATAAAAGCTTTTGAGGCTCCTGGTTGCAAATTATTTCCAGAATATTTTTAACAATTACTATATTTTCTCACATCGATATTTTCTCACTGATCTTTCCACTCCCTGACTAGCAATGAAAATGTCACAAATGCCATTTTCATTTGCTTTCCTTAACTCAAAAGAAAGGAGGAAAAAAAATAAAGAAGTCAAAAGCTTTTTAAACATTTGTAACCCATTTGAATTGACTCTGATGATTATGTATCGTTTGATTTTTTTCATTTATGGACATTAGTTTCTCAATTATATATATTGAGATTCATATCAACATCAATATATATCATATATATCAATATGATATTGATTTATCATATCAATATATATCAATTCATATATGTATATTAAATGCACAGATTATTTGAGTGTTCAGAGTAATCTCCAGTCTTAGGGTTTTATTGCTGGTAAGAGATACAACTACCATGGCAACTTTTTAAAAGAAAGACATTTAAATGGGACTGTGTAGAGTTTCAGAGGTTTAGTCCATTATCATTATAGTAGGAAGAATGGCAGCATGCATGCAGAGAGTTCTAGAGGAGCCAAGAGTTCTACATCTTGATCCCCAAGTAGCAGAAGGAGACTGTATGCCATACTGGGCATAGCTTGAGCATAGGAGAGCTCAAAACCCACCTCCACAGTGGCATCCTTCATCCAATAGAGCCATACCTCCTAATAGGGCCACTCCCTATGGGCCAAGTATGCAGACACATGAAACTATGGGTGTCATTCCTGTCCAGTCTGCAACACCCCACATGGTATGTGTTTATTTACCTCTTCATGAAATTTACTTTGCTCATTTTATCACACTCATTTTATGACATGTTTGAATAATACATTTGCCTTTACTATTTCATTTAACTTGTATCACACAGTATTGTGTGCTTCCTAAAAAAACATACAAATATTAATTTCAGCTTTGGGGTTTTCTGTGACATATTTTTGTTTACAATCTATTTTGAATTTGATTTCAGCAAGGAATTAATTTAGTGGCACGATAGCTGAGCTTTCCTCATGATCAGTTTGCCAAGCACTCACTTATCAGTTATTAACTTTTCTATACACTAGGTCTGTTTCTTAGGCTTCATATTCCAAGCTATTGATTTGTTTATCTCATCTCTCAAAATGTCTTCAAAGTCATAAATACTATCAGGACTTAAATGAGATTTATTTGTTTGGTAAGTCCAGTCTTACCAACACATTTCGGTTTCAAAAATTTCTTAGCTGCTTTGTTTACTTAGCTGCTGTTTCTATATAAAACAGATTAGGAATGAACAGAAGGGGTATAAATACTCAGAGGAAAAGACAAGAAACAGCTTGAATACTAAAGAATTTGTAATAATCTATAGCACACTGAGCTCTGGCTGGCGACTTTTGACCTACTTCCAATCACTGCTGAGCCAAGCTGGATCAGTTATAATTCTAAGGCTGTCAAGCATTACCCTCCTGCTCTGATTTGTAGCTGAAGCTCAAAGCTGTCTTTCATCTCCGCCACCTTCCTCTGTGCATGTAAAAGAGAAGATTGCTCCAGAGATTTGGCAATTTACCCAAGGGCAAAGAAATGCTTTGTGGAAGTTGCCAGCCTCAGTGCAAATCTTAACAATTATAGAGCTGAACTTAAGATAAAAGCATTTGACCCCCATCCTAACAACACCCACCCATCACATACCCACCCACCCCCTTCCTCCTAATCTTACACAGTGATCTAGGTAGCACTGTGCAAATTAGCATGAAAGTCAGCTTGGAAGCCAGTGGCTTTGGGAGGGCATGGCCATAAAAAGGGTTGGCATTAGAATGAATGACGAGGGCCAGTCTGTTCTATGACAGTGGAATCGAATCAACACTTTCTCTCTTAATGCTTATCATTATCCAGTCATGGCAATCTCAGTCCTTTACAAGTGTCTTATTCAAGAGTCAAACAAACTATTATTTGTTCATATGACAAACATTTATAATGTCCACAACAAAAATGACAGTTCCAGCTGAATTAGGCCGTAGCTATAAAGAAAAAAAAAAAAAAAAAAAACAAGTCCCTTCAGATAGTGTTGATACTGACTCTGCTCAGGTGAGTCAAGTAGCTGAATGTTACTGTCAAGGACCACATTCAAGAGTGGTGTTGAACCAGGAGACCTGAGAGCTGAGATGTTCTTGAATCAGAGGACAATCTGAGGGACTCTGGGTAGAGAACTTTGTTAGAGGGTTTAATTAGCACAATTACTCTGACAGTTTGGCCTTAAAAAAAAAAAGATTAGGAACTGGAAGCTGTGGCTATACCTTTAATTTCAGCACTTGAGACAGAGGCAGTCAATCTCTGAATTCAAGTCCAGCCTGCCTGGTCTACAGAGTGAGTTATAGGACAACCAGGGATATACAAGCACGCATTCTAGCATACACACACACACACACACACACACACACACACAAACACACACACAAGCCTGTCTCAGGACAAAAAATATCAGGGAGACCAGAATGCAAGATGGTAAAAGAACAGATGAAACCCACAGGAGTGGCAATTCTGATTGTTTGTGGATCTGAGACCTTCCCAGATATTGAGTGTTCTGTTATGCTGAACATTTTTGTCTCCTGTGACCTTTTTCTGTCATGCCATACATACTTGTCACATGGGCATCTCTGCATTCCTCACCTTGTCACCCATTATATTAACGTAATTTTTACTTTTATCTTTATTTTTGGAATTATGATGTAATTACATCGTTTCTACTTCTCCCTTCCAACTACTACAGACTCCTGCTCTGCTCACCGTCTTTCAAATTCATGGTCTTTTTTTCGTTAATTGTTGTTACATACATATATATATATATATATATATATATATATATATATATTCCTAAATATAACCTATTCTGTCTGTATAAGGTTACTTGTATCTACAGTTTCAGGAATGACCTTTTGGAATTGGATAATCAACTGGTGTGCTTTTCTCTGGGAATCTTTGCTCTTTCTCCTTGAGGTTTTTCTCCTATCTACTTTGACATGTCTAGTGTTGTCTTTGTTCAGCTCATATGTCTTACTTGTACAGTGAGACTTTATGAGAATACCTTCCGCAATTACTAGGAGACATATTCTCACAGCAAATTCACCCTCTAACACTGTAGCTCTTATAAATAACATTTCTACCCCTTCATTATACAATGTCCCTTCTCATTGTAACAGGCAGAGGTGACTACAGAGGACCACAGGGAATCAAAATGCAGAGTTGTGGCACTCAGTCCCTTTAAACACATCTATAAAACAACTCTATCACCTAAGTCTAAGCAGCATAACAGAAGAGGGGGTGGAAAGATTAACATATAATTTTGATCTTAGCCATAGTATTTTTTGTGACTATTTTTTTCTATGCCTTTCTGAAGTGTGTTACATGTGTGCTAAATCATCCTAGGCAATGATAATCATTCCATGAATGATAAAATGGCATTGAGCAACATAGCACAGCTGCAAATTTTTCACCTGTTCTCAAAGGGATTTAAAAGTTGCTTCTGTGTCTGAACAATGTAGTGATCCTTCCAGTGTCCTCAGAGTAATAACAATCTGCATATTAAAATAAATATGCATTTATACAACAACAACCTACACATCTCTGAGCTTCTCCCAGAGGAACATGGCTTTGTTTGCCTATATTTATGCTATTTGATCTCCTTTACCCAGGCACCCCTCTTCTAGCCCCTTTATGAGGCCTTTTTATTCTCTCTGTCCTCATGCATGGATGGCTGCACAGTCACGGGAAAGCAGTGAAACCCTGTCTCCAAGTGTAACTGACAGTCAAAACCTTGAATTTACTGTAGAACCACATTTCTTCTCTGACATTTCCAAAGATTTGTCTTCTCACAGTTCCATACTACTCCTAAAGCCACTTGCCAACCTCAGGATTATGTCCAGTTTCCACATTTCTAGGAATAGTTTTAAAACATGAATTTCCTTTAAATTTCTTGTACTTCCCTCAGTTCCCAGAAAAATTTCAATGTAAAACTGTCTGGTCTTCGTTTTCCACATGCCCCTGCCTAGCAGCATCCTGCAAATATATCTCTGGCAAGAGCATGTGCAGGATGCATGCCTGCTTTCTGCATATCTATTTCTCTGGAACTTGACTGACTTCCCCACAGAAGCACCATTCTTCATTCTCTGAGTACATTGTTGACTTTGCATATCAAAGAACTCTGTGATGAAGTGCAGGATGGTTTTATTGTGAGGATGGCTTCTGATTATGTTCTGTCCACACATCATTAGTCTTGATATTAGAACGACTAGAAAGAGCCATTTGCAAGATAAATAGATGTCCCTACCTAAGGCATGGCACAAGAAGTCATGAATATTCATTAGAAAACCTGGATGCTCCCAAATATTTAGCAGACTTTCTTAAAGCTCCCTGAAGCTCAAAGAATAAAATCAAGTGATGGATCACTAGATGCCTTAGGAGTTTCAACAGATCTTTGGCTTCTATACAACCTGAGAATTAGGCTTGGTTTCATCAACATCTTCCAAGTAGCAACACTTGTTAATAGCCACTGGGAAAATGAAATGAAAGGATGCTCATAATTCTTCCTACTCAGCCCAGTTACTGGCAAAAGTTAGGTACTTACTATACAGGTTCCTTTTCCCCAGGGTACCCTGTCTCAATAGATGCTGTTGCCTGAGTTGAAGAAAAGCATTATGTGAGTTTGTCACCGAGATGGAACTTTTATTTTTGGGTGGGGTGCAAGAAGCCTAGAAGGTTTCCCTTGCAAATGATGCAGTCTTGGGAATATATTTAAGGTTGTTTCTCTGCTAGTTAAAAAAAAGTAAAAGGAAGGAAAATTCTCAAGTACACCAGAGAAATCTCAGATACCATGAACAGCAGAAAGTAGAGTCAACTGTTGAAGAGATGCATTTACTGCAGATGAGGAAATGCAGATACAGCAGGTACATAGAGAAAATGACCCTCTACTCCAAAAAGAAAGAAATGTAGTCTCTCAAGACTTGCTTTTTTTTAAGTCTCTGAAGAGTTTTCCCTCCACTAATTTAGGATTGGTCAATTTGAAGAAAGATGGAGTAATTGGTTGGGTAATGACTGTTATGTAATGTCCTGATTTCACCTTGACCTTGAGCTAGTTCAGTCAATGGGGCCTGCCGGAGAGAGACACAAGCCTACGGGGCCTTTGATTTAAATTGCAAGTTGCCAGGATTTTGTCTCATGTCAGGAAGATGAGGAAGAAGAAGGCCATATTGGACACTTGCCATCTTTATTATCCATCCATGTCCTTTCTCCCTATCTGCCTACCAGAGAATCTGCCTAACTCCTAGTCTCTCACAAGGATCTTATTGGCAATAAAAGTCAGCCTTAACCATCAACTATGTCACTACCTTTCCTTTGCCAGCAGAGCTCATGGCAGTGGCTTCCATTTATGTTCTAGTTTGACATTCTGGTTTTTAAGACTATTCAGTTCCTAACCATTTCAGTCAAGATATTTCCATACAAACGAGGCAACATCATTTGCTAACTTCATAATTAGCTGATGTTTTGCAATTACATGCCACATTTGTGTTGATATTGCAGCTGTCAACCATCTCTATGTGGATTATTTACAGATTAAAAGGTTAGGTTGTAAAGAAGACCTCAAATTTTTGTGCTCAATTATCTCAGAGCTTATCAACATTGCAAATATCATACTTGTAAGCAGCAAGTCCATCTTTTATTCTATTCTCCTTTCCCCATCACAGGACAATACTTCAGTAAGGTACTTGCCAGGTAAACCAGATGACAGCTTCTCCATCTTGGACCATTCTGCTTCCAGAACCATAAGCCCCTATGTTTCAGCTCATTATAAACCCTTAGTCACCCTTATTCTGTTACAGTAGTATAAAATCCACCAAAACATTCCTCATAATGGTAACCCTTCAACCAAGCACCCATTGCCTCTAGATTGAACTGCTGGACCATTTCAGCCCCCAACCTTTCCATGAGCATCTATTCCCATAGCATGCAGCACACATACATACATTTTGTATGTCAAGTCCAATTAGTTTGTTACTTTGCTTGCAATCTACATTTGCTACAGGTAAGTCCACACCAGTGAGCCCAACATGAAGAACTGTGTCAGGGCCAGAACTTCAACTCTTGAAGTATCACCCTTAGGCTAAGCCTCTGGGTGGAAGCAGCACAACTGGAATCGGGAGTACTAACAGTAATGAGCTTCAGGTCAGTTAGGTCTAGGGCTTCTCAGGAAATCCTTATCGAATTGATGGGAAGCAGTTAGAACTCCTAACTTTGATATTTCTTAACAACTTTCATGTTTCAGAGGAGGCAGCAAGTTACGAGCTTGGTCTCAAATCGCATTCTCAGCATGTCACCTGTGCATTCCAACTAACTCCCTGAATGCTCTTCCTCGAAGGGAGAGAGAAAGGAAGAAAGGAGGATGTAGCTCTCTAAACTGTGTCTGAATTTTCCTTTTAGCATTCATCTTAGGTCTCTTTCTTGACTCCTTTCTGATTTCCAGGATCAGCTATTTCACTTGCTCATCCTTGATTCTATTATGGAAGTAGAAAATATGACTCTTCCTCGCCCCGCCCCAGAGTCAGGCACTGTATTTGTAGCCAGCATGATATGAACAGATTCCCTTTCCTTCTCTTTCTTTTCTTCCTGCCTTGCATCCAGATGCAGGGAGACTTCAGTGGGAAGACTCAGACAGGCTGCTCGCAATATAATTAACATAGCACACAGGGTTGGGCACAGTGAAAGCTCTCCACAGGCCCTTCTGTAACTGTACTCCTATATGTGAGGCCAGTGGTACCCTGTTTCATTCAGTACTCAGCAGTAGCAGCATCTGTACTTGATACCTCTAAAACCAATTTTCTGTTACTGCTTTCTTCACCCGAAGCAGTACTTTGAAATGATTCTCAATTTATAGGCCCCTTACCGCATGGAAAAGGTAAACGGCAGTCTGGTGTGCCTTGGAGACAAGTATAAAATCCTCATGTCTTATATGAAAGAGGTCATTGTCCAACCAAAATGTGCAAGCAGACCTTGTTTTTGTTTCTTTTTCCAGAGAGAAAGGAAAGTGAGGCTCACAGAGGATTTGAAATCTGCATAAGGATTGAGTCTGGTTATGTTTTGCTTTCCTTGATCTTTTCTTTTGTCATAGGGTCTTATCAATCAGAGAGGCCCTTTTCCAGCTTACATCAAGGAATTAGCTGTAATAGTGGACGAGAATTTGAACCATTGAAATTGGGATACTAATGTGGTGTTCTTTCTCTAGTTTTAAAGATTCTTTTGTATTCATCTCAGACATGTTTAGAAAAGATAAGGATTCTGGTATTAACTGTAATAGGTATTTTCATGCTCCTAAATTTTGTCACTTCCAGAGGACCCTGCCATACCACTCCTGGGCATATACCCAGAGGATTCCCCTACATGCAATAAAGACACATGCTCCACTATGTTTATAGCAGCCTTGTTTATAATAGCCAGAAATTGGAAGGAGCCCAAATATCCCTCAAAGGAGGAATGGATACAGAAAATGTGGTATATTTATACAATGGAATACTACTCAGCAATTAAAAATAATGAATTCATGCAATTTGTAGGTAAATGGTTAGACCTGGAAAATATCATCCTGAGTGAGCTAACCCAATCACAAAAGAATGCACATGAAATGCAATCACTGATAAGTGGATATTAATGAGCCCAGAAGCACTAAATACTCAAGACACAAATAGCAAGTCAAATGATTCCCAAGAAGAAGAAAGGAGAGGACCCTGGGCATGTAAAGATTGCATCCAGTTTAGTAAAGAAACCGAGGGGGGAGGGGGAATAATTGGGGAATAGTTGGGGGGGAGAAGAACTATGGGAACTATGGTGGGTGGGAAGTGGGAAAGGGGAAAGCCTTTGAAATGTAAACATAGAATATAGAAAATAAAAATAACTAAAAAAAAAAAAATTTGTTTATACTATATATAACAGTAAAAAATCAATATTACCATTTTTGATGATGATGTTGATTTTTTTTTTTTTTTAGTAACTGACACAAGAATTCAGACATTCTAAGGAGACACTTAAGTTTCACTTACCAGGATAATTAAATAATACATCCTCCAAACTTAGCATCCTTCCTACCCCAAGCCCAGGAATCTCATGCTGGGAGAATAGAAAGCCTAAACCCTGGCCAAGCAGATCAGAAACTTTTCTCTCCAGAAAGCTTAAAAGTTGTTTGTCTTCTTTTCTCAAAAGAAAAAAAGATGGTGGGTGCCATTGTGCTCAGGCAGGACTGCACTCTGAGTTTGAACTGCTGGACCGCATGTAGTGCTGGCCTTGTAGTTAAAATTCAATGTCACTCTGAGACACCAAAGACAGGCTTGAAGTGTGTTGAGTGATTGAATAAATCTCCTTCTTCAGTTTTTCACTTTTTATTTATTTATTTATTTATTTATTTATTTATTTATTATTATTTATTTATTTATTTTTATTTATTTATTTATTTTTGGTTTTTTGAGACAGGGTTTCTCTGTGTGGTCCTGGCTGTCCTGGAACTCACTCTGTAGACCAGGCTGGCCTCGAACTCAGAAATACGCCTGCCTCTGCCTCCCAAGTGCTGGGATTACAGGCGTGCGCCACCACGCCCGGCTTTCTTTCTTTCTTTCTTTCTTTCTTTCTTTCTTTCTTTATTTATTTATTTATTTATTTATTTATTTATCACTTTATATCCTGCTCACTGCCCCCTCCCAGTCCCCCCTTTCCACAATCCTTCCCCCACCCACTTCTCACCTCTCCTCTGAGCAGGTGGGGACCCCCTAGGTGTCTCCTGACTCTGGCACTTCAAGTCTCTGAAAAGCTAGGTACATCCTCTCCCAGTAAGGCCAGACAAGGCAGCCCAGCCAGAAGAACACATCCCATGTATACGCAACAGCTTTTGGGATAGCCCCTTCTCCAGTGACTCAAGACATACATGAAGACCAAGCTGCACATATAGTACATATGTGAAGGGAGACATAGGTCCAGACCATGTTTGTTTTTTGGTTGATGGGTCAGTCTATGGGAGGCCCAATGATCCTTGTTAGTTGATTCTGTTGGTCTTCTTGTGGAGTTCCTATCCTCTTAGGGGCTGCAATCCTTCCTCCTATTCTTCTATAAGTGTACCCAAGCTCCATCTACTGTTCAGCTGTGGGTGTTTGCAGCTGTCTAAGTCAGCTGCTAGGTGGAGCCTCTCAGAGGACAGCCATGCTAGGCTCCTGTCTGTAAGCATAACAGTATATCATTACTAAAGTCAGGGATTGGTCCTTGCTCATGGGATAGGTCTTAACTTGGGCTGGTAATTGGTTGGCTGTTCTGTCAGTCTGTTCCATTTCCAATTCCTAGATTTCTTGGAGACAGGACAAGTTTTGAGTTGAAAGTTTTGTGAGTGGGTTTGTGTCCCTATCACTTCTCGGGTTAATTTGGCTATCTTAATTGACTTACTGAGTACAAATAGCAAAATCTACGATGCTGAGGCACAGACTCTGCCCCTAAGTCTGTTAATACAAATGAGCTATATCTGAAGTCACTCGACCTATTTGTTTTTTTCGCATTTGCAGGACATTTTTATCACACCTCTGACAGGTAATTTTCTATCTGTTTTTATTTTGTTTTATCTTTCAACACCTAAATTATGTTACTGCACTCTCTTCTTGGTTACATGGTTTCTGATGAGAAATGTACTATAATTTTTATTCCTGTTCATTTATAGCTAACATATTTCAATTCTCTCTATATTCAAGATCTTGTCAATTGGTTTTCAGAAATTTAAATAAGATGTTAAGTGTATTAGTGTCTCTGTGTGTGTGAGACAGTGTGTGTGGCATTGTGTGTATGTGTTTATGCATGGTTTGCATGTATGTATATGGAATACACATATGTAATTGTGTGTATGGGGTATGTGTGGTGTGTGTGACATATGTCCATAATTTTTCCTTCATATTTTCTCATTTCTCTCTCTTTCCCTAACTCTTCAGGTTTCAGCATACTTTCTGTGATGCTCTCCACACCCTTTTCACTATTTTCTGGAGGAGATTCTTTTTTTCTATAAAAAGTAGCTATACCATCTAAGATCTATATTCCATAATCTCCCCTGTTCTGTAGAACATGTATGTAAATGTTTTTATCTCCCCACCCTGGTATAATTTTGTTTCTGCAAAGGCTCAATACATTCCTGAAACTGGATAGCATCAGTTACCCTGGGTCCATTTTAAAACTAACCAATCAAAAAAGTCTGTGAGGTCAGACACCACTCAATGGGAAAAGAGATACAGTCACCGTTGGCTTACAGGAGACTCCACTAGACTCCTCTCAGGGACCTAGCAATAGATTAAGTCATCACCTACCCCAGACTAGTACCAGATGTCAGGTATATGTGACACTCTGGGTGGCATACTAATAGCTACCCCGGGTCTCAGAGTCTCTCTCTCTCTCTCTCTCTCTCTCTCTCTCTCTCTCTCTCTCTCTCTCTCTCTCTCTCTCACTGTATGTGTGTGTCTTTTGAAGGAAATATTTAAAAAGTGAACCTGCATGTTCCTGTGCTAGTAACTGCACCAGCAGGCCACAGAGCTCCAGTCAGGTGATCTCAACTCTGCAGTCTCTCTGTCCGCCAACTGAGCCCCCGAGTTTCTCTCTTTACCATTCAATGCCCCCACACACATCATGGTCAGCCATCACAAAACCAAATTACCCGATAGAATCAAAACTCTTAAAACTTATATAGTTAACCAATCAGATATATGTATCAATAAAATCACAATTTACAAGATGCCAATCAATAATTTCAGAACCAACTGATAATAAAAGCTTTATCCCAATTATTCTAGACTTATGATATCATGACTATGGCTGGCTAAGGTCATGCTGTTTCACCTCCACTGCCATCGTCCTTCTCCACTTCTCTCTCTCTCTCTCTCTCTCTCTCTCTCTCTCTCTCTCTCTCTCTTTCCCTCTCTCTCCATCCCTCCCCCCACCTCTCTATCTCTCCCCCCCCTTTTGCAACTCTTAGCTCTGCCTCACTTTTCCCTGTGCACTAATGTAATTGGCCTCCTCTGCACTACTGTAATTGGACAGGGAAAGTCCTGCAACATACCACCCTTTCTATTTAATTAAAAAAAATAAATAAACCAAAACCCTTCTCTCAAATATAAATTGAGCACAACTATTACCATTTTGTAGCTTCTAAGATATAAGATAGAACAATTTTGTCAATAAAATAAATACTGTCTCTCTACCGTCTTTGTTCCTGGAGGGACCAGACAGGCAACAGGAGGCACACAGAGATATCCCAAGTTTAACATCGCTCAGGACAGAGCCACACACCTATGGTCACTTGATCTTCGACAAAGGAACTAAAACCATCCAATGGAAAAAAGATAGCCTTTTCAACAAATGGTGCTAGTTCAATGAAGGTCAGCATGCAGAAGAATGCAAATTGATCCATTCTTATCTCCTTGTACTAAGAAGCTCAACTCCAAATGGATCAAGAACCTCCACATAAAACCAGATACACTGAAACTAATAGATAAGAAGCTGGGGAAGCCAGTTTCTATAATAGCTAGAAGCTGGAAAGAACCCAGATGTCCCTCAATGGAGGAATGGATACAGAAAATGTGGAATATTTACACAATGGAATACTACTCAGCAATTAAAAACAATGAATTCATGAAATTCTTAGGCAAATGGTTGGATCTGGAAAATATCATCCTAAGTGAAGTAATCCATTCACAAAACAACATACATGGAATGCAGTCACTGATAAGTGGATATTAGCCCAAAAGTTCTGAATACCCAAGATAGAATTCAGATATCAAATGATTCCAAAGAAGAAGGAAGGAGAGGGCCCTGGTTCTGGAAAGGCTTGATGCAGCAATATAGGGGATTACAAGGACAGAGAAGTGGGAGAGGTTGACTGAGGAATGGGCAGAGGGAAGAGGGCTTATGGGACTTATGGGTAGCAGGGAACTCGGAAAGGGGAAATCATTTGAATTGTAAACAAAGAATGTAGAAAATAAAAAAAAAATAAAATGCTTTAAAAATAAACAAAAACAAAAACAGAAACAAAACCACTGTCCTCTATCCTAACTTAAAAGACTACAATTCTGCAACTGACTTCTGGCTTGGCTTCAGATTGAATGCCATCTGAAAACCATCCTCTCCAATCTGTTTCTCTCAAAGTAAATAGTCTGGGTTGACTATCAGATTATAAGTATTCTTTCAACCCCATCATAAATCTGAGAATGACCAACATATCTGAAGATACAGGAAGCCTAAAACAACTTCCAGAACTGAGATAAATTGCAGACACAGCTGCCTACTATAAGCTCCCATAGGTCAGTAAGTTGGAGCACATACCTGTCTTCATCCTTCTGGCTCTGGATCCTCTGACAGACCTGTGAGATTCAGGAATATTAAAGGCTAGCATATTCTGTCTTGGCAGAACTAAGCTGTCCTAATATAGCCACAAATGTAGAGTATCACCTGCAGGTGAGATGCTCAGTTGCTTCTTTGAATCCATGAATGGGAAGCCGTGAGGAGCAAATTTGTCTTAACAAGTGAATAAATAACATCAAATGTGTCTGTGGATTTCTGACATTTCTGAATATCAGTTTATCTATGTAAAGTAATCTGGATTGTTCTCCAATAACTATTCTCAGCCATTTCTAATTAAAATAACTAAAAACACCCTAGCAAATAAAAACAGAGCCATGAGTTTTTATTTGGCCCTTAACTCACAGGCTTAATCATCTCAGATCAGTTTATAATAAGAGTAATAAAGGGATGGGATCTAAGCCATGTTATTTCAAATTTTTAGCATCAATAGAAGAAATTTATACCAATGAAAACCTTGATTTTGCATTAAAATAAATTCTGTGCCAAAAGAAGAAATTATGACTTCAGCTTAGTAGCAACACATTGGGCACCATTTGTTGCGGGAAGTATTTAAAAAGTGAACCTGCATGTTCTCCTGCTAGTGCTAGCACTGGTGCGCCACAGTGCTCCAGCCAGGTGATCTCAACTCTGCGGTCTCTCTGTCCACCAACTTTCTGGCAGGGCCCCCAATTTTCTCTTGCTACCACACAATGACCCATGTACCCCATGGTCAGTCATCACAACACTCAACTACCTGGTAGAATCAAAACTCTTCAATCAGATGTATGTATCAATAAAATCACAATTTCCATATGCCAATACAATAATTTCAGAGCCAATTGATAATGATAAACGCTTTATCCCAATTATTCTAACCTTATGATATCATAACTGTGACTGGTTAAGGCCATGCTGGTTCATGTCTGCTGCTATCTTCCTTCTCCCCTTCTCTCATGAAATGCTCTCTCTCTCTCTCTCTCTCTCTCTCTCTCTCTCTCTCTCTCTCTCTCTCTCTCTCTCTCTCTGCAACTCTTAGCTCCACCTCCATTTTCCCTGTCTAATCATAGACCTCCTCTTCACTAATGTAATAGGACAGGGAAAATCCTGCGACATGTGTGTGTGTGTGTGTGTTCCTATGTGTTCCTGGTAGACTCTCTCTCTTTCTGTCCTCTGTGTCCCCTCATGTCCCCTTTTCTGAACTTGTGGCTCTACCCCATCTGTCTGCCTCTATCCCTTCCCAAAGTCTTCACTCTCCTCTTTTCCCCTAGATAAACATCCCTCATACCATCTCTGTCGTATGGCATCATTTCTTAAGAGTTGTCTTGGCATGGGCCAGTCAAGTATCCATACCCGCCTTATATTTCATAACAGTCGCCACCTGGGGCAAAATGAAATTGAAGAAAACTTCCTATACCAGTGTGCTTACTAACCTGGTCTGGATAGTGAGAACCCCCTTTTACAAGAAGAAACTGCCTTGCAAAGTTACTTTTGTTTTGTTCCTGTGTTTCCTTGTGCAACACCAATATTTTCAACATCTGCCATGTGGCTACTAACAAAAAGCATGGCCTCTCCTCCAAAATATAGTTTGCCTGCTTTGTTGCTTTCCTCCTGAATGGTGACAAAAAAAATGTTCTCAATTTTTTTTTCTCGGTCCATTTTTAAATTATTTTATTTGTGAAAGCAAGAACTAAAATATGGGACCCCGGCTTCCTTGGTGACCTCATTTTCAGTTCTCTGTCTCTTTCCTCATCTATGTCAATCTATTAATATGTCCATTAGCTTTTCAATGTCAAAACTGTGATTTTATTCTCAGTATCTTCCCTCATCCTTTCTTCTAATCTCCACCTTTTTAGCTACTGAAATTACCCATTTATCTTTGCTTTTCTTAATTCTCAGATCTTCTGTTACACCTATTAGAATATTTCAGCTGGTCCAGGTGGCCCCTGATGTGAGACTATGAAAGGTAAACTGTCACCTTTGGAATGTAAACATAGAATATAGAAAATAAAAATAAAAATAAAAAAAAAGAAAAAAAAGAAAGGTAAACTGTCAATCAGGAGGAAATCGGAAGTGCTTCTGAGCTCTTCTCTGTTCCTCCTTGAGGGCATCCAAGCACAACTACTGTTCCCTGCTTCCTCACCACCAGGAAAGTGGCTGATGATTTCTCCAAGGGAATCTGATCATAATCTCATATTAAGACTGAAAAACTATGGGAACTTTTGAAGTTGGACTAATGCATTTTGTGTCATGATATTGCTAGAAGCCTGTGGGGACCAGGGAGTGGAGTGTGATAGTTTAAATACGAATTGCCTCCATAGCCTCATATATCTCTACCTAACCATTAGAGAATAGCGCTCTTTGAAAGGATTAACATATGTATTTTTATGGGAGAGATAGCATCACTGGGGGTAGGATTTAGCATTGCAAAATTGCATTTGAGACTACATTTCACTCTTTCAGCCTGAGAATCAGGATATAGCTCTCAATTACTGTCCCAGTACCATGAGTGCCTCCATACTCCCTGCCATGATTATAATGGGCTAAGCTTCTGATATTATAAGCAAGTCTCCAATTAGATGCTTTCCTTTGGTCCTTGTATCTCTTTACACCAACAGAAAGAACACTGACTAAGAGAG
The DNA here is from genome assembly GCA_964023405.1 of Apodemus agrarius. Lineage (NCBI taxonomy): Eukaryota > Metazoa > Chordata > Mammalia > Rodentia > Muridae > Apodemus > Apodemus agrarius. The sequence continues at coordinate 82,109,886 of OZ030016.1, read as the reverse complement.
CTGGTGACTCCATGATAGGTTAACACTCATAATCTCAGGTTTAAAACAGAGTAATAGATTTATTCCTTTCCTCTCCTTCCCCAATGGGCAGTTCAATATGTAACGAACTAATTATACGTTTCTAACAACAGAAAGTTGGAAAAAATCAATGACTTTTCAACCCATTAGAAAAGTAAACTTTCATGGTTACACAGCATCCTGATATCAGTAGAAAAGTCTTCAGTGGTTTTTCTCTTCTTTTCCTGCTAATGTTTATAGTCCTAAACATAGCTAAAATTTCTTTTCTACCATATTGGGACATAAGTAGAGCTTATGCAGAGGCAAAGAAGTGTGCATGTGTGCAAGATTGAGAAGTAGCTGCTTGTGATAGTTGACACATAATCTGAGAGACACAATAGCCTTGACGGGGACTTTTGCTCCAGTGTAAAGAGGACACAGAGTTATCACCCAGCAACAGACAAAAGCCAAAAACACCATAGACAAACAAGGTTCTGGTGCCCACTCCTAGTTCTTCAGCAACTGGGAGCTTTAGTCTCTTATAGCAGCCCACTTTTACCATTCAAAACTCTATAAAACGTCCTGGGTAGTATTTTGGTTCACTCATGTGATAGTCAATGGTTAGTCCATCATAAGTGCTGAAGACCTATAAGAGCTGAAAATATCAGGATGTCGTGTAACCAGGAACATTTAGTTTTCTAATGGGATGGGAAGTCATTGATTTTTCTGGCTGTTATTGGAAGAGTGAAAGTGAATTCCTAGTTTGTTACATACTGAGCTGCTACTCGGCATCTCCATGCCCATGGGGGAAGGGGGAGAAAAGAAATAAAGCTATTACTCCATTTTAAACCCGGGATCAAGAATATTACCCTATCATCAAGGCAATCTCACCATTAGACAATCTTTTGACCATCATCTCTTTATATAGAAAAACTAAATTGCACAAGAATTGGGCCGATCATGCAGAACAAGTGAGTAAAGGAACTTCAAAAAATCTGGGTGTGTATAGATTATTTTCTATAAATTACAGTGTGGATTCTTGTGGAGAGAACAAATATGAGAACCCGTGTCCTACTTTCAAGCTGTTACATTTTCACAGATCAATGGTAACTTAAAATAATCATCTAAAAATGAAATGCCTGTACTTTAGCCCTTCCAATGTGGATGATTTGAGGTTTAGATATTAATTACCATACTCTTTAGTTTTGAAAGCATTTTATTACGATTCATAAATTCTAAATAAAATTAGAGTCTGTAGAATATATATTTCACCATTGTGGTAACTTACGGTCTTTTGAGGAGAGACACAAAGAAATCATAAATGAACATCACAAGAGCACAGATAGCCATGAAAGTGGTACACATAAGCTTATTACAGATTTCAGCTCAGAGGGTCAGTGCTGAAACACTTAAATATTAGAGCCATAAAACAAGAGGGTGTCCAACCCAGTCTAGCCCATCCTACTTAGAAGGAATCATTCAGTAGATACATTCTTTAAATCTTCTGAAAGTTTGAAAACAAAAGTGAACAGTATACTTACCATTAAGCAACATAACATTTATTTATATGTCTGGGGCTGGATAGTCCTCAAGCTTGAATCTGGTAGTGACCTATACTATAGACAGATATTCCTGGCCAGTTGTGATATTAGTCTACTATTACTATAAGCAAATATCTAAAGCTGAATAACATTTTTAAAAAGCTAGTTTGGTTCAAGACAGAGGAGAAAAACACATGGCCAATGAATAGGGGATGTGGTAGTATAATCTCTGTACGTATTTTAAATAAAATTGCTTTATAATAATAGACTCACAAACAAAAATATCATGGCTAAAGTAAAGTAGCCACTTATGAATGATTCATTACTTTGTCCTAAAGAGATGTGTACATGACCTTCTAACTATTGCACACTTATGTGTCCCCAAAGCATTCTCAGACCATAAAAGAAGTTTGGTAGTGTCTAAAAAGAAAAGTCAGGTGTTAATCATAAAAATGCTAGGAAGTATCACTCATACACCATGGCACCTACTTGTTAACAATTAATGCTGCTATTATTTTCTTCTCTAGGTTCCCCCACATATTAATGATGAGTACTTCAGTTACATACTGAGGAAAGAAGGAATTACTAGGTAGGAACTTAAGACCATGCTCTGTTACTATGTAATAGAAGTAGTGAGATACAATGTAGTGGTGTCCTGAGTCTACTCTACCTCAGGGCTCAGACCTCTCAGGAAGTTTTGACTGCGCTTATGCCATGCTGATACTGGCAGTTGTCGGGCTATGGAAAGTCAGGGATATGGCTCTGGCAGTTGGGGAGCCCAGTCTGAGGTCCCTAAGGACTAAGAAGTCCTCAGGCCTTCAGGGAAGCCGGGGTCACCTGGTTCTCAGGTTCTTGGGTACCCAAGCCCCACTGGATGCTGTAGATGAGCTGAATGGAGTAGGGGCCCTCAGGCTGGATCTAGCGTGGATCAGAGGGAGAAAGGTAGGGAGAGCTACAGTTAAGTCCTGTGGGGAAGAAAGTCAACAGACTCCTTAAAAGAAGGCCTGTTCCATTGCTCCCCATGGCAGATCTTGATGAAAAGAGGCAGTCCATTATGTTAAGACATTTACTGTCATGGCTGAAATTAGGTAAATAAAACCATACCCCTCTTTCTCAGGGAGGGCCTGAAGTTAAATACCTTTTGCAGGGAGGAAGGTCTGGGAAGCCTCCAAGCATTTAGGTACCTCATTAAAATGGAGATCTGTCTTGAGGCAGCATGACCTGTGGTCATGTCCTCTACCTGTAGAGGGTCATGGGGAGTTTCCCTTACGTTACTAAAGGATACAAATCTATGAAGGGCTTTGGCTTTGTGTTAGGAGTGTAGTATCTGGGAGCATGGCAAAATGCCTGCTGTCACTCAGGGTCACTGGGGTTTCCAGCATGTACTCTACAAGAAACCAGGCTGTCTTTCACGGTCCAATAATACAAAAAAATCTGTGCATGTATAAACGAGGACAAGTTCAAGATAGTATTCCATATCATTGTCATGATCTGTGAGCCATCTGTACATCATGATGATTAATATAAAGGATATAGTTGAAAGATTGATAAAGTAAGAATATCTTAAAGCTAACTCATAGTACTAAAAATGATGTTGTAGTGAACTGACTAATTTGATCAAGAAATTATCTTCTTTATTTCATCTATACTAGTTCAGTCAGACTGATTTTACCTCTTGAAAACATAGAAGCACTATTTCTACTGCCAGTCCTAACTGCTAACCTTGATATTTGTCTTTATGGTTTAGAATCTCTTCACTTCAGACAACAGCTAAACCTGATGCAAACCCAAAGTTTAACACTACCATCTCATGGGAAAGAGGTCACTCATTGGCCAAGCAACATGTTGCTTCACCACAACTTACTCTTCTAGACCCCGAGATGAGATAATAATTCAAGACTCTCTTATCCTCTTCACATCCTTCAAGCCATTTAGCTAAGACTAAGCACTGGCCCCATGATTTACTACCCAGGGAATGGTAGTTTGACCAGCTCGTCGAGTCTTAGTTTCTCTTTTGTAGGTGGGCAATAAAAGTATTTAATAACTTATTGTACAAAGACAACATGAGAAAATAAAAAGAAAAAAATTACCAATCATAGACTACCCTTAGTAAAATTCTTGTCCAGGAACTATTAGTAAGAATATCATAAATATGAACCATGAGCAGTTTTCAGGTTGCATAGTGATATAAATTTAGTCAAAGTTTTGGGGGCTACTATGAAAATAGTATGACTAAGCATAGACAGTGAAAATTAACCACAACCTTTACCACATAGTCATCACTCTGAAAACCCAACTGTGGTCCAGTGTGAAATACTGACCAATGAGATCTGGTCTCATTTGTACAGTGAAAGCTAAACCAGAGAAAGGATAATACCCAAGTAAAAGCCTTCCCAGCCTACTATGTCTCAGCAGGTACTATTTCCATTTATGCTCTGCCTGCTGCTCTCTTGCAATGGACTCAAATTTGTTTATACTATTCTGATCTGACAGGTAAATTATTTTACTTCTTATGTGCTTAAATTTATCTTTTAAGGTCCCAAAAAATAGTTTTATTGCCATTTTGGCCAGATTTTTTTTCTTTTTTTGGTTTTTTGAGACAAAGTTCTCTGTGTAGCCCTGGCTGGCTGACCTGGAACTCACTCTATAGACCATATTGGCCTCGAACTCAGAAATCTGCCTGCCTCTGCCTTCCAAGTGCTGGGATTAAAGGTGTATACCACATCTGCCTGGACAGAAGTATTTCTTAAATTACATGTGTATGTATGTGAATGTGTGTGAACATATATGTGAACATGTATGTGCACATGTGTGTGCAGTTGTGTGTGCCTGTGTGAGTCCAAACAGAAGTTCATTTTCCATAATATCAAGAAAACAAACAATTATTTACATGGAAAGGAAAACATCTGGGAGTAAATCTGTTGTTTAGAAATACAGTTGAAATATTAAATATTAAAGTTGTTGTTTTTAGAAAACTGATAAAACATTCAGTAGAAAAAAGATAGGATTTTCAACAAATGGTGCTGGTTCAGCTGGAGGTCATCATGCAGAAGAATGCAAATTGACCCACTCACATCTCCTTGTACTAAGATCAACTCCAAGAACCTCCACATAAAACCAGACACAATGAAACTAATAGAAAAGAAACTGGGGAAGACCCTGGAGGACATGGGTACAGGGGGAAAGTTCCTGAACAGAACACAATAGCTTATGCTCTAAGATCAAGAATTGACAAATGGAACCTCATAAAATTGCAAAGTTTCTGTAAGGCAAAGGACACTGTCAGAAGGACAAAATGGCAACCAAAAAATTGGGAAAAGATCTTCACCAACCCCACATCTGACAGAGGGCTATATCCAATATATAAAAAGAGCTCAAGAAGTTAGAACACAGAGAACCAAATAACCCTATTAAAAATGGGGTACAGAGCTAAACAAAGAATTTTCTCCTGAAGAAACTCAGATGGTTGAGAAGCACCTTAAGAGATGTTCAACGTCATTAGTCATCAGGGAAATGCAAATCAAAACAACCCTGAGATTTCACCTCACAACAGTCAGAATTGCTAAGATTAAAAACTCAAGAAACAGCAGGTGTCAGTGAGGATGTGGAGAAAGAGGAACACTCCTCCACTGTTGGTGGGATTACAAGATGGTACAACTCCTCTGGAAATCAGTCTGGCAGTTCCTCAGAATATTGGGCATGACACTTCCAGAGGACCCTGTCATACCACTCCTGAGCATATACCCAAAGGATTCCCCTGCATGCAATAAAGACACATGCTCCACTATGTTCATAGCAGCCTTACTTATAATAGCCAGAATTTGGAAAGAGCCCAGATGTCCCTCAAAGTAAGAATGGATACAGAAAATGTGGTGTATTTATACAATGGAATACTACTCAGCAATTAAAAATAATGAATTCATGAAATTTGTAGTCAAAAGGTTGGATCTGGAAAATATCATCCTAAGGGAGCTAATCACAAAAGTATACCAATGAAAAGCAATCACTGATAAGTGGATATTAATTAGCCCAGAAGCTGTGAATACTCAAGGCACAATTAGCAAATCAAAAGATTCCCAAGAAGGAAGGAGAGGATCCTGGTCCTGAAAAGACTGGATCCAGTTTTGTAGAAGAGTATCAGAACAGAGAAATGCAGGGGGGGTGTTGATTGGGGAATAGTTGGGGGGAGAGGACTTATGGGACTTATGGTGTGGGGGAACTGGGAAAGGAGAAAGCCTTTGGAATGTAAACAAAGGCTATAGAAAAATAAAAAAAGAAAACTGATGTAATTTCAAAAATAAAAAATACTTATTCCTTACATGCCCATTGATAGTATTAGAACAACGGTTGCAAGCTTCTACTTTCTTTCTCTTTCTCCTCAAAAGTTTGCTTTCTACACTTTCATTGATGTCACCTAATACTTCCATGAAACTTGTTAAGTTTTTTTTTTGAGATAGGCGTTTTCTGTAAACCAGGCTGGCCTCAAACTCAGAAATCTGCCTGCCTCTGCCTGCCTTTGCCTCCCAAGTACTGGGATTGAAGGCATGTGCCACTTATGGCTTATGGCTAAGTTTTTGTTTTAGTTTGTGTTAAGAATGCTTGTGAAATTAAGATGATGGATGATACTCATATATCAAACACTGAAATCCTTGCAGATTCAAAAAGTAAGGGTTGACATCTCATGAAGTCAGTCATGGGAAAGATACAGATTTCTGAAGCAAACAAAGACAACTTGAAGGTGTGAGAGAAGGAAGGCATCTAGTATGTGTAAGGAAACTTCTATCTCAAGTGAAGAAGGTTCAACTCCATAGCAAAGTAAGTGCTGCTGCAGAGATTTGGAATTATAGCTCAAGACAAAGGAGCCTAAGAAAGTACAGATGTCCCTTCAGTAGCTGCTTGTTTTAAAGGGGGTAGGTGCAAATGATACAGCAGAGGGCAACAGCTATATAGTTATCCAGGAAGAGAAAGAAGTGAATATCAAAGGAGGGACATAGACCCCCCCAAATGCTGTCTTTTTTATTCTGTCTCTTATGATCTGGACTCTTTTCTGAGTAGATTTGCATCCTAGTAAGACTAAAATACTGAAATGTACACAACATGTAGGTTCCTAGAAAATCTCAGTATTTCAACTAGAGCAGAGTCAAGAAGATACTGATTTGTTTGTTTGTTTGTTTGTTTGTTTGTTTGTTTTTTACCAATACTTTAATAAGAAATATATGTTCCTGTACTATTTTATTCATTCTTTGAGAATTTCATACCATGTGTTTTGAGCATATTCTGCCTGACTGCTCCCACTGATTCTTATCAGATCCACCTCTACCTCTACCTCTTCTTAAGTACTCCAACTTCTTGTCCGTTTTAAAAGTAAGTTATTGATTTTAGTTTGTGCTGCTCATATACTCCTGGGTATAGCACTATTTAGTGCAATCTATCAGGGACCAGAATCTTTTAGAAAGCTGACTACCCATCATTGAGAAGCCATTGCATGGTCATTGCTCCTCGGGGATCTGTGCTTGTGAACCACTGCCCCCTTCCATGCTAGAATGTTACCTGGCTTTACCCTGCCAGGTCTTGTCTTGGCAACTGCCATTTCTGTGAGTTGATGAAGACAATGATCCTCTTGTGTCCAGAAAACAGCTTTGCACTGGTCCTTTTCAGCTGCATGGTCTTATAATTCTTTCACTTCCTCTTCCACAGTGGTCTCTGAGCCTCGACAAGGGAGTAAGTGATACAGACATCCCAAATGTTGCTGACCACTCCACTAACACTCATCCTTTGCACTTTGAACAGTTGTGAGTTTCTGTGTTCACTATCATCAGCTGAACAGAGCAACCCCTTGATGAAGTCTGACAGCTGCATTAATCTAATGAAGAAAGAAGCACAAATTTAGAGGGCAATTTGATATGTCCTTTAAACAGAATAATGGTGGTGGGTTTATCACCAGGGTCTGTGATATCCTTGGTGATGGATTTGGGGAAATATCTTCAGTACTGGGTATGGTTTTCCTCATGTGGATTCAGCCTTAAATCCAACTAGAAAGTAGTTGGTTAAAAAAAAGAGAAAGTAATTGGTTACTTCTATAACCAAATACATGGGTTATTGCATCCATGGACTTATCTTGACATGCCAGTTGTCATTGTACTTTACTGGGTACACAGCTGGGTAAGACTATGTATGCCTCTCCTCCTCATTAGCAATCTGGATCAGACATTCAAAGTCTCTGAAAGCTATCCATCAGAAAGAATGTTTCCTAATCAGCACTACTTTATTTTTTCCTGTCCTATGACCAGCATTCATGGAATCATCAGCAGAAGAGTCTTATCACCAAATTCTTATGTATAACACAAAGAATTAAGTGGTTATATTGTTTTGGGTGACTCAGGGATATCTCTGATTGACAGCTTAAGGTGTAGCATCCTATACCTGGAACTGAGCATCTTCAGGGGGCTCTGAGAAGAACAGAAAATCATTCCAGTGGACATAGGAATGAGGACACAACTGTTAAAGAATATAAAGACACTCAGAATATTAAGTCACATGTAGCTTGTAGATAACTCCTGAAATTTAAATCAGAGGAGGCAGGCTTCCTGTGCTCCAGTAAAGTATCTGAAAACGGAGTAGCAGGTGACCTGAACTTTGAATGCGACTTGGTCATTAGTCTTCATGTTGATCTATTTATTATGTGAGGAAAGCACCAGTGAAGCTACTTTTGTTATAAGAAACACCTCAGGCTGGGCGGTGGTGGTGCACACCTTTAATCCCAGCACTTGGGAAGCAGAGGCAGGGGATTTCTGAGTTCGAAGCCAGCCTGGTCTATAAAGTGAGTTCCAGGACAGCCAGGGCTATATAGAGAAACCCTGTCCCGGGGGAAAAAATAAGAAAAATAAAGAAACACCCCAAGTATATCTTATACTCTAGTTCTCAGCTAAGTAACTAGAAAAATCCCAAAGGAGTACAGGACATTCATAGAGAAGTGGAATTAGTATAACAAACAGGTCTGTACCAAGTCCTTGAGTGGAAGCTAATGTGGAAGATAAAACCTTTTAGGGAAGAAGATGAATCTGGATCAGTGAGGAAGTGAGACAAGCCATCCAACCCATATGATGCTCAGCCATATGGGTGTGTACAGATGTTTGGTGAGTTTGCACCCTAGAAATAGTGAGCTGGGAGCGCTTTCCTGACTTGGGGGATGGAACAAAGGTAAATCTGGCTGGTCCGGAGTGCACCCAGGTTCTGTGCTACTTCCTTTAGGATTTTGCCTCAACAGGATAATTAGGGCCTTTTTTGATGGGGAGTTATATTGTGCAATTATAAGGAGGCTGAGTTTTCAGGAGCTCAGATAACATCATTACAGTGATAAAGTCTTGATTACTAGACATCATCTTCAGGTGATGATAGGATTACAATACACTAAAGCGAGCAGATCTTTCTGTGTCTACAGAATACATTTCCCTCTGTGATTCCATCTTTCTAGTTCCCCTCCCTCTGCCCTTTGTTTCCAGCCTTCCTCCTTCTGACTGCTTTATTCAGTTGTTAGAAAGCCAGCCTAAGTGCCCATCAGCATGTTTTGTTTCCCCCAGAAAACGTTTTCTGATGACTACCCATTAGAGTTCTCCAAAATCTAAGTTCCCGATTGTATCTCTCTACCTTTATTCCTGGGTTTCTGAGTCCCAGGATACCCTTCCATCTTAGTAGAAACACTTACAGTGACTCCTTTAAAACACCCTCATGCCAGAAGCTAGACTTAGTGTCTCCAAGATCAGAGCCAGGCAAATTCATCCCAAAGTTTCAAGCTTTTCACAATTAATGACCTAGTCTTCCAACTTTCTGAGTCATTACAAAACCATGGTCACTCCAGGGCCAGGAGTGGCCAGAAATCTCCAGAGTAATGTTTTATGTCCAACATCACTTCTTGGAAAATACGATGGAAAATGGTGGTTGAGAGACTGCAGCTCCAGCCCAGGTAAATCATGGACTTTTAGGAATCCCAGGTCAGATTATAAGGAGCAAAACCAGTTCACCACTGTGTAGATTGCAGTCTTTTTGCAGATGAAGGCAGGTAAAAGATAAGGCTAGAGCCTGTGATGGCGCAGTGAAAAAAGAAGGCAGTCTGAGAGTTTTAGAGAGAAGAGAGAGACAGAGAGACAGAGGAAAGGCAGACAGAGACTAGGAAACAAGATGGAACCTATGGGAGAGGAAGATAAACTGGATTCACATGGCTTGAAAGAGTCACAGGTAGCTGTGGATATCATAGAAGGACAATAGAGTAATGTAGGGTGTGATTGCCCCATCTGGGTATGCAGCTTGTGTTTATATCAATTGAGTTTTGAGTTCTTTATGTGGGCATTTTGGGGGTTGAGAATTTACTGTTATAAATCTGACTGATAAATTATAAGCCTCTGGAGTTTTCTTTATACGGGGCTCAGAGTTTAAAGCCCGTCTTGGCAGACTAACCACTGGGAAGGTATGACTGAGAATGTAAACAGTTGGGCAGCAAGAGAACCACAGGAAATTAGGCAGACCACTGCTTGGAGATAGCCAGGGGTCAGGGAGACCACCTTTGTTGGCAAGTAGCAGGCATTAGGATGGATTGTTTATTAATAGTTATACACAACACCACTTCCTAACCTGTGAGTTCATGGGAACAGGGGGCTTGGCATGTTTCTGGACAGAAGGATCATGAATTCACTCATTGTCATTTGGGTAGAAGGTCAGTTGAGGATGGGACAAGTAAAAGCAGGTGCTACCAGGTGTCTTTGCACCTTGAAAGCTAGACCTACCTGCAATACCATCCTTTCTGATTCGTCCACACTATACATCTTCCCCTACCAACATACATGTTGTTATATGAGACAATGAAATCTGTATTCAGACTTTGTTCATGAGATGACTGCTCCATAGATCTAAGCTCCCAATTTGCTTCACAGAATAGCATGGTTGCCTCTTGTTCTACTTAGGCACATGGAAAGAAGCTAGACTGAAGCTCAGGTCTCTGATAACCTAAAACAAAAGCTCCTTGCCATGGTAAACACTGCAGCCCTGGAGCAAAGTGTCCACTAGGGTGGGCTAGGATTCAGAGGAAGAGCAGGTGTGGAGGGAGGCTTGGGAGAAATACATATTGGATTCTGTGGTAAAGGCCTAATTTAACCCTGGTGTGTTAAACTGAGACGCTTGGGTCTTAAAAAATATGAGGCACAATGAGGTCTTTGAAGTGACCTTTAACAGGAAGTCGCAGCAGGTGTCTATAAGTGTGTTTGCCAAGGAACCAGCCATAGAAGTACTCAGCGAAAACCTGCAACTCACCATCCAATGGTGTCAGGAGATGCCCACTCAAAGTTTCTACCACTTGAAAAGACTCAGGGCTCTGGAGAATGAAGTTATGCTGTTGTGCATAACTGTCAGCTCTGGTAGCCCATATCTTCTAGAACAGGTATGAGATGCTTCACAGAGACTTGCTGTCTGGTATTCCTAAGGGCCTTTGCTTCTTCACAGAAGTAATCTTGTCATTTGTGCACTTGGGTCCAACATGGCTGAAGGCAGGGACTTAACAGGAAAACCCATTTCAGCACCTTTCTAAAACCTGAATATTATTAAATTATGCATTACTTAGTTCATGTAGTGTGGGTGCACGTGAGTGCAAGTGTCTTCAGCTACATGGGTATGCATCTACAAGCAAGGGTCAGAGACCAATCTCAGGTGACTCACTCTGTCAGTTTCCAACTGAGTGATTTGAGACAGGATAACCCATCACACAAGTGCACTGAAAACACTCTGCCACTGAAGCAGCATCCACTGTGCCTGGGTACTGGACTTAATATAGTGTGGGAGAGTATGCACATGCAATTCTTCCCTCAGCTGTACAAGAGGAAGCAAAGCTGAGGTGAAAATAGGAGTGAGTGCTCTTATTGGTCATGACCTCATGGAGCGAGGCTAGCTCTGGACCTGGTTCAGAGGTTAGTTTACTAATTACTTATACTAGTGGCATGCAGCTTTTTATTAAAGAATTCATGTGCATGTTTATCCTGTACCTGTCTATTTCCTATTGGTGGAGGAACATTTTTGTATCCTCTGGCACACTGGGTATACTGTCTGGCAAGAGGCCTTATAGGAACTCAAGATTAAAATTTAATGATGCTGAGGATACAGCCTGGAAAGCAAAGGTCTTACTCACCCTTCCAAGAAACAATAGATGGCACCTTGAAGAGTTAATGATTACAAGGGTGCCATGCTGCCAAAAGCAACAGGTATGTGAATGGGTAGTGTAGTACCCAGCCCATTTGATTAAGACGCTTTATATTTGCCTGGTTCTTCCTCTCAGAACTAAAGGTATGGATTGAGAGAAGGGGAACAGATGCCCAGGAGGTATTTACTAGAGCAACACCTCAGAGACAAGTCTTAGTGGAATACTTAACAGAAGATTCTCTATGAACATTTGGATATCAGTGGCATGAGAGAAAATGTATCTGTCCTAAGGAAGCTGGAATGCCTGGATACCCTGTAAGATTCTCAGACATGAGGTCAGGCCACTGTAACCTAATACAAAAGTCCATTGTGAAGAGAAACAATGAGACCTTGGCAGAAGAACATCATTACATTGAGTTGGAGTGGATATCTCAGCTGGCTTTCAGAATATGCAAGAATCCCTAAGAAGCAGATTCTAAACCCAGTGAAGGAATGGACTCAAAAACAGCAACCAGACAAAAAGAGCTTTCTGCTTTCTTGTGCGTTATAAAGGCTGTCTCAGTAAGGTGTGGCACAACAATCCTTGGCTGTCGATTTAACTACATCTAAATTAACTAAAACCCAAATGCTTGTGCACACTTAGCAGGGTTTTGTTTGTTTTGCTTTGTTTTGTTGATTAAATCATTTGACATGGAAAGACCTACTTCTAATCCAAAGCCAGTTCGGGGTAAAAAGATATACCTTTAATCTATATCTTTTGGGGTGTAAAGATCCACTTTTAATCTGGGCAACACACTTCTCTCTCTTTTGGTGGTTCCATTCCTTGTCTGCAGTTCTCTTTGGCAAATATCCTATGTCGGCTGCATTTCTTTTTTTTTTTTATTCGATATATTCTTTATTGACATTTCAGATGATTTCCCAACAAAAAATGTGGTAGATATACACAATGGAGCACTATTCAGCCATTAGAAACAATGAATTCATGAAATTCTTAGACAAATGGATGGAGCTGAAGAGCATCATACTAAGTGAGGTAACCCAGTCCCAAAAGAATACCCATGGTCTGCTGCATTTCTTAAGTCTTGGGTGCTACTCAATCCATGCTTCTCCTTCACAGAGTTGCTCCTCTAAGCCTCTATCAGGGAAGGACTCTGCCACATGGCTGACCTCATTGGCTTTCCCTTATTCCTGTATCATTAATAGTTCTCAAGCCAGAATCCTGTGAAAATTACACAAAGTTAGGTTGCCAGTTTGGGGTGAAATCTAGCCCCTTTTTTGAATTGCATTTGCATTAACTTTTCTTTGTGACATAACCTTTCCTTTTTACAAACTGGAAGCGTGGCTGGGTGGAGTCTTACCCTGAGGACATCATTCCCTTCATTCTGTTTTCCTGAAAGCTTCTTATCTCTTTCATCATAAGCCTTGTGTTACTAAACAGATGGCTTGTAAAGCTTCCTTTGAGAGCAAACCTAACTTCAAGAACAGCTGGTGATTCAGTTAATCCTCCTGTTGGAGTTCACAGGTCTCTGTGTAAGACATTCTGATAGCGAAAAGGAAAATATCTTTTGAGGGAAGTACACTTACAGGTTCTTATGACCTCTAAAGCTTTAGGTAAAAACCAGCACTAGGGTAGCCTCTCTGCCTTTTAAATATCCCAAACTGTAAAAGTTGATCTCTTTTTTTGTAAAGGGAACAGTCTGTGGCTCTCTGCCTTCAGAGACTTGGCTCATCTCTTCCAGGAATTCTCAAGTCAGCTTTTGCAGCACTGGACATGGTACCTTGGGTCCAATATTACACTTCTTAGTTCTCCTTTTTCCCCCACAAACTGTGCATTTTGTATTTATTTTTTGCATTAATTGGTCTTTCTAATTGTAGACAGTCCTAAGAGTTTTTGCCAGTAACCAAGTGGCATAGTCTTGAGATCTCCTTTACCAATGACTTTAGTCCAAACCTCTTTAATTTATCTTCATACAGATTTTAAGATAAAGGTAAATAAATACATAAGAAAGAACATGACTGCTCCTAGGTATCATGGAGGAGAAAGTCTATTGTAGATAAAGTCTGAGCATAACCAGAGATGACACATCTGGGAGTCCACAGTGGACATAACCTTAAACCATGTGAGAAGAGGGAAAGGGAAGGGAGAGGGAAGAGAGGGAATCAGGTCCAGCAGCCAGCAAGACAAAGGTACAAAAGGGGTGGGTAGCCAAAATGCTTGGATAATATAGGAAGGGCAGCCCAGGTCCATGGGTTGGTAGGGGGCAGGGCATGCAAGCCAGGAGGATCCTGTAACAAACAGGTAGGTGCTGAGTGACACTGGGAAAACCTGACAGGCATACTCACTTTGATATGTTAGATAGGAATCCCAGCCATTTGTCCCAGGGTTTGAGACTTACAAAATATACTGAAAAGCAGTCACATTCTATGCCAACATATCACCACAATTGTCTCTATCTCTATTAATGTTGTTGTCCGCAGAACTTTCTTGAGCTGGGTCTCAATTGACCACATTGTTTTCAACACTACTGTCTTCCAAGGTTCTACTAGGGTGGTCCGTTAAGCCCATTTACAGAGTTTAACCACTATGCTAGTAAGTCTCAAATCTTCAAAATTCTTCAAAAAAAAAAAAAAGCCAGAGTTGTCAATCCTGCCATATCAATAGCTCCACTTCAGGTAACAACTTCTGTCTTACTTTTCTATAGCTATGAGAGGGAAACATGACCAAAGAAATTTAAAAAAGAGTTGATGATGAGCTTACAGTTTCACAGAATGATTTCATGGCCATCATTGTGGGGAGCATGACAAGGGACCAGCAACATGGCACTGAAGTGTACCAGAGAGCCTACATCTGGAGATAGAACCACAAGGCTGAGAGCACTAACTGGGAGTAGCATGGGCTTTTGAAACTCCAAAGCTTACTCATCTCCAGTGAAACAATTCCTCCAACAAGCTCATACCTCCCAATACTTCCTACACAGTTTCACCACCTGGGAATCAATAGTTTAATATGTGAGCCCACGGAAGAAAGGGATTTCCAAAGACTGTGGGACTTTTAAAATGTGGAATATTTTAGATGTGATATTAATATCAATGTGCGACCTTGGAAATGAACAAGAAAAAAAATACTTAACAATGATGTGTTTGTATGTCATATTGAAAAGCTGTCAGTATTACTGGCTAATTTTTATGTCAACTTGAAACAAGCTGGAGTTTTTGAGAGAAGGGATACTCAGTTGAGAAATTGTCTCTCGTAAGATATGGGAACAGGCATCAGTGTAGGGCATTTTCTTAATTACTGAGGGATATGAGAGGGTCCAACCCATTGTAGGTGGTGTGAGCCCTGGACTGGTGGTCCTGGAAGCTCTAAGATAACAGGCTGAGAAAGCCATGATGATCAAGACAGTAAGCAACATTCCTTTAATCTGTTTAAGATCCTGTCCTCATTGCCTTCAATGATAAACTGTTTGTTACATAGAAGTATAAGTAAAATAAACCCTTTCCTCCCAGATTGCTTTTGGTTATAGTGCTTTATCATAAAAATAGAAATCTAAACAAATATAATTATGGTATATGACAGATCTATTTACAGATTTCTGAAGAACTACTTCACTGATTTTCATAATGGCTACACTAGTTGTATACCCATTGTGCATAAGGGTTCCTGGTTTCCCATATCTTTTCTAGCATCGCTCTCTTTTGATTTCTTAAACTTAGCCATTTTGTGTGTCTGGTTTTATGTGGAGATCCTTGATCCACTTGGAGTTGAGTTTAGTGCAAGGAGATAAGAGTGGATCAATTCTCATTCTTCTGCATGTTGACCTCCAGTTGAGCCAGCACCATCTGTTGAAAAGGCTATCTTTTTTCCACTGGATGTTTTCAGCTCCTTTGTCGAAGATCAATTGGCCATAGATGTGTGGGTTCAATTCTGGGTCTTCGATCCTATTCCATTGATCCGCTTCCCTGTCACTGAACCAATACCATGCAGTTTTTAATACCACTGCTCTGTAATATTGCTTGAGGTCCGGGATATTGATTCCCCCAGATGTTCTTTTGCTGTTGATGATAGTTTTAGCTATCCTGGGTTTTTTGTTATTCCAGATGAATTTGAGAATTGCTCTTTCTAGCTCTATGAAGAACTGAGTTGGGATTTTGATGGGAATTGCATTGAATCTGTATATTGCTTTGGGCAAGATTGCCATTTTGACTATATTAGTCCTGCCAACCCACGAGCATGGAAGATTTTCCCATTTTCTGATGTCTTCTTCAATTTCCCTCTTCAGAGACCTGAAGTTTTTGTCGTATAAATCTTTCACATGTTTGGTTAGCGTCACTCCAAGATACTTTATATCATTTGTGGCTATTGTGAAGGGTGTCATTTCCCTAATTTCTTTCTCGGCTTGCTTATCCTTCGCGTATAGGAAGGCTACTGATTTACTTGAGTTGATTTTATAGCCAGCCACTTTGCTGAAGTTGTTTATCAGTTGCAGGAGTTCTCTGGTGGAGGTTTTTGGGTCACTTAAGTAAACTATCATATCATCTGCAAATAGTGATAGTTTGACTTCTACCTTTCCGATTTGTATCCCTTTGACTTCCCTCTGTTGTCGAATTGCTCTAGCTAGTACCTCAAGTACTATAAAACTAATAGAAAAGAAACTGGGGAAGACCCTTGAAGACATCGGCCAGGGGGAAAAATTCCTGAACAGAACACCAATTGCTTATACTCTAAGAACAAGAATAGACAAATGGGACCTCATAAAACTACAAAGTTTCTGTAAGGCAAAAGACACTGTCAAAAGGATAAATCGGCAACCAACAAATTGGGAAAAAATCTTCACCAACCCCACATCCGACAGAGGGCTAATCTCCAATGTATATAAAGAACTCAAGAGGTTAGACCCCAGAAAACCAAATAACCCTATCCAAAAATGGGGTACAGAGCTAAACAGAGACTTTTCACATGAAGAAATTCGGATGGCTGAGAAACACCTTAAAAAATGTTCAATATCACTAGTCATTAGGGAAATGCAAATTAAAACAACCCTGAGATTTCACCTCACACCAGTCAGAATGGCTAAGATTAAAAACTCAGAAGACATCAGGTGTTGGCAAGGATGTGGAGAAAGAGGAACACTCCTCCACTGCTGGTGGGAATGCAAGCTGGTACAACCACTCTGGAAATCAGTCTGGCAGTTCCTCAGAAAACTGGACGTGATACTTCCGGATGACCCAGCCATACCACTCCTGGGAATATACCCAGAAGATTCACCAGCATGCAATAAGGATACATGCTCCACTATGTTCATAGCAGCCTTATATATAATAGCCAGAAGCTGGAAAGAACCCAGATGTCCTTCAACAGAGGAATGGATACAAAAAATGTGGTATATATACACAATGGAGTACTATTCAGCCATTAGAAACAATGAATTCATGAAATTCTTAGAGAAATGGATGTAGCTGGAGAACGTCATACTAAGTGAGGTGACCCAGTCTCAAAAGAATACCCATGGTATACAGTCACTGATAAGTGGATATTAGCCTAGAAGCTTGGAACACCAAAGACACAAATCACATATCAAGTGATGTCTCACAAGAAGAAAGGAGTGGACACTGGTGCTAGAATGGACCAAAACATCATTGTGGGAGAGTACAAGAACAGTAAAGTGGGAGGGGTGGATGCGGGAGCAGGGGGAGGGAAAAGGACATGTGGGACCTTTGGGGGATGGGGAACCAGAAAAAGGGAAATGAATTGTAAATATAGAATATATACAATTAAAAAAAAAGAAAAAGAAAGAAAAAAAAAGGAAAAAAAACTTAGCCATTTTGACAAGGTAAGAGGAATTCTCAAAGTAATTTTGATTTGCATTTTCCCCCAAAGCTAAGTGTTAGTATTCTGCTAAGCTCCACCCAACAATTACCTGGCAATAGCCAGGTATGCCCCGCCCCATATAACTGGCCCACTATAAAAGGGGCTGCTTCTCTCTCTCTCTCTCTCTCTCTCTCTCTCTCTCTCTCTCTCTCTCTCTCTCTCTCTCATTGCTCTTGTCTCTTGGCACTCTCACCTCTCTGCTCCTCTTGGGCTCTCCTCCCCTCCCCACCTCTCCACGTGGTCATGGCTGGCTTCTACTCCTCCACTTCTCTTCTCTTCTCTTCTCTTCTCTTCTCTTCTCTTCTCTTCTCTTCTCTTCTCTTCTCTTCTCTTCTCTTCTCTTCTCTTCTCTTTCCTCTCTCTCTCTCTCTCTCTCTCTCTCTCTCTCTCTCTCTCTCCCTCCCTCCACTACATCATTAACTCCCATCCTCTTCCCTGAATAAAGTCTATTCTATACCATGTCTCTGTGTGTGTGTTCCCTCAGGGGGAAGAGGTGCCTGGACATGGGCCCACCTAAGGCACCCCCTTCCCCATACCGATGTGCCACACTCTCTAATCCACTTTCTCTCCCGTTTTATAAACCCATCATTTGGTGCCAAAACCTGTGAACAACATTAACCCATTAATGATGGTGAACACTTTTTTTAGAAAAATACTTAAGCACTAGTATTTCTTCTTTTGCAATGATCTGTTCAGTCACATAGCCCACTTTTAAAGGAGGATGTTTGTTTTTTTTTATTTCATTGTTTGAGTATTTTATGTATTCAAGACACTAATCTTTCATCAGACGTATAGTTGGCAATTGTTTTTCCATTCTGTAGTCTGACTCTTCAGTCAATTAACAGATTCCTTTGCTGTACAGAATTTTTAATTTCATGAAATCCCATTTGTTGATTATTGGTTCTATTTTTTGGGTGCCTGGAGCCCTAGTCAGAAAACCTGAGCCTATATCCTGAAGTATACTTCCTACTCTGCCAAAATTCACATGTTTTAGATGTAACATTCACATCTTTGATCCATTTGGAATTGATCTGTGTTCAGGATGAGAAAGAAAGAAGAATCAAGTTTCATCAGTATAGTGTCAGGCCTTGTGGCTTCCCCTTGAGATGGATCCCAGTTTGAGCTGGTCATTGAACCTCTTTTCCCTCAGTCTCCTTTCCATTTTTGTCCCTGCAAAACAAGAACAGTTCAGAGTTTTTGACTGTAAGATGGCAACCCCACTTGATGCCCTGTCTTTCTACTGGAGATGGACTCTATAAGTTCCCTCTCTGCACTGTTAGGCATTTCATCTAAGGAACCTCCCTTCAAGTCCTGAGTGTCTTTTACCTCCTAGGTCTCTGGTAAATTCTAAAGGGTACCCCCCACCACACACACACCTTCCTCCACCTTCTATCTCCTGAGGTTGCCTGTTTTTGTTCTTTCTACTGGCCCTCAGGGCTTCATTCCTGTTCCCCCCAGTACATGATCATGTTCCCATTTCCCCTCCCTGTCCCCTCTCCCATCCAAGTCCCTCCCTCCTTCTGCCCCCTCACCCTGTGATTGCTTTCTTCTCCCTCCCAAGTGGAATTGAGGCATCTTCATTTGGGCCCTTTAGCCTGCTAACTTTTTTGAGTTCTGTGGATTGTATCCTGGGTATTCTATACTTTTTGGTTAATATCCACTATTAGTGAGTGCACAGCATACTTGTCCTGTTGGGTTTGAGTTACTTCACTCAGGATGATATTTTCTAGTTCCATCCATTTGCCTGCAATTTCATGATGCTCTTATTTCCTGTTTTTAATCTATTCCTCTAGCTATGGCTTCCAGCACTATAACTCAAAGGAGTAAGTAGTAAAAGTAGACACCCGTCCGGTGGTGGTGGTGGGCAGCAGTGGCGCACGCCTTTAATCCTAGCACTTGGGAGGCAAAGGCAGGCAGATTTCTGAGTTTGAGGCCAGCCTGGTCTACAGAGTGAGTTCCAGGACAGCTAGGGCTATACAGAGAAACCCTGTCTCGGAAAAAAAAATAGACAACCTTGTTTTGTTCCTAATCTTAGTGGGAATATGTCCAGTTTTTCTTGATTTAACCTGATGGTGAATGTCGGCTTGTTATATCTTTGGACATGTTGAGGTATCTTCACTCCATCTTTACTGCCTTCAGGTTTTTAATTATGGAAGAATGCTGGATTTTGTCAAACATTTTTGTTTGCTTGCTTGTGTCAATTGAAATGATTATTTAGTTTCTGAACTGGAGTTCATTTGTGTGGTAAATTCTGTTTCTTGATTTACATGGGTATCCTTACATTTCTAGAATAAAGCTAAGTTGATCATGATGAATAATCTTTTGGATGAGTGACTGAATGAGATTTGTAAGCATTTTATTCATATTTATTCTCCCAAAAAGCAAGATACAATGGGATTTGTTTAAATGTTTTAAGAGCTAAGTCAAGCCAGTGGAAAACATTGATGGAAGTTGTGTAACATAGCTACAAACAGGAAGGCAACTAAAGTAATGTGCCTACTGCTTTGACCAAAACCAACAATCTGGTTGTGGGAAAACAATACAGAGATCAGCATGAGAAGCAAAGTTCAAAAAATACATGCTTCCATTAGAAGATTCCAACATAAATTGCCAGAGAAAGAAGCAGGATGATGTAGAGAAATGTATTGGCCTTATATCCATTGAGAAGAATATACAGAGATAGATCCTGTGCCTTTGCCACTAAGTAGATCCACTTTTTTCTCCTCCACTTTTACAAATCTCTTATTTAAAATGAAATGTTTTAGGCTGGTTTATTCATTATCCCTGTTTCTGTCCATCTCCTCTTCTCCCCTCTCTCTCCTGTATAATGGATACAAGATAACCTAGGGCTGGGAGATAAAAGGGGGCACCATTATATCCTTATCACTATAGAGACCCCTCCCATCCATGTTTATTGCAGCTCTATTCACAATGGCCAAGCCAAGGATGGAATAAGTCTAGGTGTATGTTAATGATGAATGAATAAAGAATATGTGAAGTGTCACTCATTTATAAAGCATTAAAGTATAGGAAAATAGATGCAAGTTGACATCTTTACATAAGACACAAAGCCAGACTCAGACAAATACTGCCCATTTTTCTTATATGTGGATCCCATTATATAAAAAGTATATATGACACAGGACTATTTGAGAGATTTTTCAGAAGAAGAAAAGGAAGTAGCAAAGCTAGGTACAGAGAAAGGGGAGGTCATGGGTGAGTGTCCAGTTACATATGCTGATTATCCTTTCTTTGTTGATGTTTTAAATTCAGCTTGCCATCTCTACTTGTTTTGATAAGTGCACGAGTCATGTATAAAAAACCACCCCAACACAGGATTATCAGGTTATATTATGAGATGTTGGTGGTTCATATTTTGGAGTCAGGACACAATTCAGCCTATTAAAGCCTATTAAAATGTCAAATGATCACCCCATTGTTATGATACTTAGGATTTGTAACAAAGGTCCAGCTGTTTTGTAGTTATTGCTTGCTGAATGAATAAAGAATCTTCTTGGTGGATGAACCACTTGTGTATGGATCACATTCTGGGATTTCATGAACAGCCATTGCATGTGAGTCTCCTTCCATTCATTTTTGTCCATTCATTTTGTCCATTCCACTGAAGGAATGGACAAAAATACAAAGATGAGTTTCTATGCTAAAAAATTTCATTTTGGAAATAACAAAGAACAAACCTGAAACTTGGGGCATCCATGCAGAGGCAGGCAGCCTCTGGGCTGGGCAAGGAATAGCAATTGCCTCAATAAGAAGTATAATTTTAGGGAGAAATCACAAAGCTCTGTTTAAGAAGAAAGTCCATTGGTCCTTGAGTCTTAGTCTCTCTATCACCTGGTAAGTTCCCAGGCTGAGCAGCTGGAGTGAACAGCTAAACTAAACAAACAGCTGAAGCAGTTTCCCTGGTTAGGGCTGGTACAATGTTGGCATTTTCTTAAGTGAGATTTTTCTGTCTTTGTGAAAGTACCTTTTACCAGACAAATCATGTGTGAAAGCCTTCCATTCCTGAGTTTGCTGGGGCCATTTATCAGGGTTTGACACAGGTGGCTTCTTTTGAATCTGATAACTTTCACAGGTTCACCAAGAATATGAATATACTTGTAGGTTAGGATGAACTTGTAAATAAGTAAAAAGTTTACTAATATTTTTAAATTGCGGGTTTAATGTCTGTTGACATTTATTTTTATTTGATTAAAATATTCCATTACTAATGAGATAAATGAAAATAACTTTCAGCAATTTCGCATACTGAAGAGACATGATTCCATGGGCTTTCTGTTCCATCCTCTTGCTGCTCCCATAAAACATGAGCTCTGTGTGAAGGCAGAAAGTTCATGGGCCAACAGCTTAAATTAAATTGATAAACAAAAAAAAAATAGCAGCATGTTCCTGTGGGTTAATATATAATATCTGTACTCTTAAAGGTAGTGCTTTCTAATTAGTTGAAAAGCTTCACATTGTATCAGAAACACAAATGTGTTTAGAATTCAAATGACAGAATTCTTACTATAATTGGGCCTTTTGAATGCAAGCAGAGATTTATCTGGAAGAAGAACACATCACAGCTGACCCTGACAGACAATTGCATTTTATCAAATGAAAAAATGTGCAAGAGTTGCAACAGCTGAATGTGGTGACCCTGGATAGTTAATTGTCATGTGTTTCCTAGCAGCCAACACAGCCTTCCTTCTTTCCTTCCTTCCTTCCTTCCTTCCTTCCTTCCTTCCTTCCTTCCTTCCTTCTTTCCGTCCTTCTGTCCTTCCTTGCTTCTGAGTTTCCCTTTTTTGCTTCAGAGTTTCCTTTCTTCCTTCCATTTTTCATTTCATTTTCTTAGGCTTAAACTTCAAGTTTTCCTGCACAGAATGTTGATTGAGCCGACATCACAGTATCTTTTCTCAACAGTTTGCACTGCTCATACAGAGCATTCATCATTAACATGCAGGGCCAGAAGTTGTGTTGCTATGCTGTATGGGACCTAAGGAAAACAATTCCTTGACCTTTATATGGAGATAAGAAAAATATGATTTACAAAACAAAATTAAAAATCAAAAACAAAAAACCTAAGTTCATAGGCATGGTTACCATTGATTGTGGAAATAAACCCAATTGTTTGACTCAGTAAGACCAGAAGAAGAGCCATATGGGGAAAACTCTACACCAATATGTTTCCTATATGGCAAGGGTTTGCTTGTATTTATTCACGTGTGTGTGTGTGTGTCTGTGTGTGTGTGTGTGTGTTTATGTGTATTTATGTGCACATGTATGCACATATACGTACAGAAGACATTTGTTTGTGTTAGGTATATTCTTCAGTTTTTCTCTATTTAGTTTTTAAAAACTATACATGTGAGGCTGGCTGGCCAGCAAGCCCCAAGGATTCTTCAGCCCTCAGATGCCTGTGGCTGTGAATACAGGCATGTGCCAGGCCTGGATTATGCATGGTATCTAAGCTCTCACATTTGTGTGGCAATCACTTTAATAACCAAAATTCTTTCTGGTTGCTGTCTGTATTTTTGTATATGCAGTTCAACTTCTGCTTAAAAAATATCAGAAATTACAATGTATTTCATTGATGTATTTATCACTATGGAATTTTCATACATTTTTATTGGCCATCTTTTTCTAATCTAGTGGTTCTCAATTTTTCTAATGCTGTAGCACTTTTCTTCCAAATTTTTTTAAAATTTATTCTCTCAAACATTATATTACTGCAGTTGTCCCTCCTTCTTCCATCCTTCTCACCCTCCTCCCCATCCAGGCTCCTCTGTTTCCCTTCTGAGAAAGCAGATCTCTCAGGAATCTCAACCAAACATGCCATATAAAGTTGCAATAATATTAGGCCCTCATATTAAGACTCAACAAAGCAACCCAGGAAGAGGACAGGGGGCCCCTGAGCAGGGAAAACCATGAAATACAGTCCCTGCTCCCTTCCTCAAGTTGTGATGACCCCCATCACATAAAACTATAAAATTGTTTTTATTGCTACTCCATAGCATACTGTAATTTTGCTACTGCTATGAATTGAAATATAAATATCTGTTTTCCAATGGTCTTAGGTGATCTCTACTTGAAAACTACTGTTATAATTTCTTCCACAAACCCCTGCCCCTCATGATCATCCCTTCTTCTCTTTCCATGTCATATGTATTGTTCTGTTACCTATTTTTTAGCTCTCCCTCCCCAGCTATCTTTCTTTTAACATCATTTTATTATATTAGTTGTGTGTGTGTGTATGCATGCACATATGCATGTGTAGGTGGGTGTGTGTCATGTGTATGTATGTGAACATACATTAGTATCCCTCAGGAGAACAGAGGCTGGAGTCATATCTCCTGGAGCCATACTTACCTGCAGTTATGAACTATCTGAACTGAATGCTCAGAACCAAGCAAACAAGTGCTTTGACTGCTAAGCTCTTTTTCCAGCACTCCACAAACCTTTCAAGACCTCTTTTGAGCACCGTCTTGGCTCCTGTGACCAAGCAGCCAGCTCAATCAGGTACACAGGGAAGAACAGAGTGAAAGATTGATCAGGACATAGTCTGTCTGGGTTCCTTCTGCACATAGGAGCTGGGCATCTCTAGAGCTGTCTGTAGACAAGGGAGCATTTGAGCTGCAGAGAGTCCTGCGTTTAGAGGGAGTACTGCTTTCAGAGACCTATGCCACATCTGACACGGGGAAGATTCCACTTCCTGATACTCTCTAGTGAACTGGCGGGAGCAGATTAATGGCCACTCCCCCATCCATCGGATGTGGTAGACCTGTGCCACATCTGACATGGGGAAGATCCTACTTCCTGATACTCTCTGGAGAACTGGCAGGAGTAGGTTATTTGGTAAGAATCATTTCACATCCCTAGAGGCACAGAGCCACTCACTACCCAGCAACCTCCAGATCACCACTCCTCTTCTTTCCCTTCTACCCCTCTCTCCTCCACTGCCACTGTCCCATTCCATCAGATGTGGTAGACCTGTGCTCCTTCTGACACGGGTAAAAGCCTACTTCCTGATACTCTCTAGAGAACAGGCAGGAGTAAGGTATTCGAGAACTGACAGGAACAGGTCATTCAAGAACTGGCACCAGTGGGTGCATTCCAACTGGTAGAAGCAGTGCATTCAAAAACTAACATCAGCAGAGCACTTGAAATCTGGCAGCAGCAGAACATTTGAGAAATAGCAGCCTGCAGGGCATTTAACCCTTGCCAAGTCTGCCATAGGAGAAACTTCATCACCTGAAATTTACTGGAGAACCAGCTGTTTGCAGGGCATTGGAGAAAAAGGGAATCCCAGGAATACAGAAGCACAGGTCTGCAGGACAAAGAAGATAGAGACAGCAAGACCAACTAACACTGGAGATAACGAGATGGTCAAAAGAAAACCCAAGATCATTACCAACAGTAACCAAGGCAACATGGCACCATCAGAACCCAGTTCTCCCCAAACAGCAAATCCTGCATACTCCATCACAACAGAAAAGCAAGAGCTAGATTTAAAATCACATCTCATATTGTTGATGGAGGACGTCAAGAAGAACATAAATAATTCCCTTAAAGAAATCCAGAAGAACATGGGTCAACAGGTAGAAGCACAAAAATCGCTTAAAGAAATACAAGAGAATATAGATCAAAAAGTAGAAGCCCTTAAAGAGGAAACACAAACATCTTTTTAAAAAATACAGGAGAACCTGGATCAACAGGTAGAAGTCCTTAAAGAGGCAATACAAAAATCCCATAAGGAATTATGGATGAACATGGGTCAACATGCAGAAGCCCTTAAAGAGGAATCTCAAAAATCCCTAAAAGAAACACAGGAGAACATGGGTCAATAGAGAGAAGCCCTTAAAGAGGAATCACAAATATTCCTTAAAGAAGTTCAGGAAAAAACAAACAGTTACCTTGTTGGTTTTTGTTGTTGTTGTTGTTGTTTTGTTTTGTTGTATTTTGTTTTGTTTTTAACAGAGCTGAGGACCGAACCCAGGGCCTTGCGCTTGCTAGGCAAGTGCTCTACCACTGAGCTAAATCCCCAACTCCAGGAAAAAACAAAAAACAAGTGAAGGAACTGAACAAAACTACCCAGGATCTAAAACTGGAAATAGAATAAATCAAGAAATCACAACGTGAGATATCTCTGAAGATAGAAATCCTTGGAAAGAATTCAGGAGTCATAGATGCAAGCATCAACAACAGAATACAAGAGATAGAAGAAAGAATCTCAGATACTGTAGATTCCATAGAAAACATTGACTCAACAGTCAAAGACAATGCGAAATGCAAAAAGGTTGTAACCCAAAGCATCCAGAAAATCCAGGACACAATGAGAAGAACAAACATAAGGATTATAGGTATAGAAGAAAGCAAGGATTTACATATTAAAGGCCCAGTAAATACCTTCAACAGAATTATAGATGAAAACTTCCCTAACCTAAAGACAGAGATGCCCATGAACATACAAGAAGACTACAGAACTCCAAACAGATTGGACCAGAGCAGTAATACGTCCTGTCACATAATAATCAAAACACCAAATGCACTAAACAAAGAAAGAATATTAAAAGCAGTGAGAGAAAAAGGTCAAGTAACATATAAAGGCAGACCTATCAGAATTACACCTGACGTCTCACCAGAGACTATGAAAGCCAGAAGAGTCTGGGAAGATATCATCAGACCCTAAGAGAACATAAATGTCAGCCCAGACTACTATACCCAGCAAAACTTCCAAATACCATAGACAGAGAAAACAAGATATTCCATGTCAAAAGCAAATTTATACAATATCTTTCCACAAATCCAGCTCTGGAAAGGATAATGGGTGGAAAATACCAACACAAGGCAGCAAACCACATCATAGAAAAATCAACAAGGTAATCTTTCAAAACCCCAATAGAAGATAGATACACAACCCGAATTTCACCTTTAACTAAGAAGACCAGCAATCACTTTTCCATAATATCTCTTAATATCAATGGTCACAATTCCCCTATAATAAGATGTAGACTAGCAAACAGAATATGTAAACAGGACCCAATGTTTTTCTGCATACAAGAAACCCACCCCAGTGACAAAGAGAGTCACTGTTTAAGAGTCAAAGTTTGGAAAACAATTTTCCAAGCAAATGGCCCCAAGAAACAAGCTGGAATGGCCATTCTTCTATCAGATAAAATTGACTTTCAACCAAAAGTTGTCAAAATATAAGGAGGGACACTTCATAATGATCAAAGGAAAAGTCTACCAAGATGAACTGTCAATTCTGAGCATCTATGCTCCAAACGCAAGGGAACCCACATTCATTAAAGAAACTTTAATAAAACTCAAAGCACACATTGAACCCCACACAATAATAGTGGGAGACTTCAACACCCCACTCTCAAAAATGTATAAATCTTGGAATCAAAAGCTAAACAGAGATACAGTGACGCTAAGTGAAGTTATGGACCAAATGGATCTAACAGATATTTATAGAACATTCCACCCTAAAGAAAAGGAATATACCTTCTTCTCAGCACCTCATGGTACCTTCTCAAAAATTGACCACATAATTGGTCACATACCAGGACTCAACTGATAGAGAAATGTTGAAATTATTCCATGTATCTTATCAGATCACCACAGCCTAAGGCTGGTCCTAAGCTCAAACAAAAGCAATGGAAAACACACATACATATGGACCTTGAACAGTACTCTCATCAACGATAGCTTGGTCAAGGAAGAAATAAAGAAATAAATTAAAAACTTTTTAGAATTTAATGAAAATCATTATAAAATTTATAAAATCTATAAAGACACATCATACCAGTATTTATGGGACACAATGAAAGCAATGCTAAGAAAAAAACTCATAGCTCTGAGAGCCTCCAAAAAGAGAATAGAGAGAGCTCACACTAACAGCTTGACAGTGCACTTGAAAGCTCTAGAAAAAAAGAAGCAAATATCCCTAAGAGAAGTAGACAGCAGGAAATAATCAAACTTAGGGCCAAAAATCAACCAAACAGAAACAAAAAGAACTATACAAAGAATCAATAAAACAAGGAGTTGGTTCTTTGACAAAAATCAACATGATATATAAACCCTTAGCCAGACTAACCAGGGGGCACAGAGACAACACCCAAATTAATAAAATCAGAAATGAAAGGGAAACATAACAACAGAAACTGTGGAAATGCAAAAAATCATCAGTTCCTACTACAAGAGCTTATACTCAACAAGGTTTGAAAACCTAGATGAAATGGACAACTTTCTAAATACATATCAGGTGCCAATGTTAAAACAGGATCAGATATATCATCTAAATAGTCCCATAAGTCCTGAGGAAATAGAAGCAGTCATTAATAGTTTCCCATTAAAAAAAAAGCCCAGGACCTGATGGATTTAGTGGGGAATTCTATCAGACTTCAAAGAAGAGTTAATACCAATACTCTTCAAACTTTTCCATGAGATAGAAACTCAAGGAACACTACCCAACTCATTCTATGAAGCCACAATAATGCCTAAACCAAAGACCAAACAACGAAGGAGAATGTCAGACCAATATCCCTCATGAACGCTGATGCAAAAATACTGAAGAAAAGAGGAGAAAGAAATTATGGAAATGACACCCTTCACAATAGTCAATAGTCACAAATAATATTTCATAGCTAGGTGTGAAGCAAGTAAAAGATCTATATGACAAGAACTTCAAACCTCTGAAGAAAGAAATAGAAGGTCTCAGAAGATGGAACGATCTCCCATGTTCATGGTTTGGCAGGATCAATATTGTAAAAATGGCCATCTTGCCAAAAGCAATCTACAGATGCAGTACAATCCCCATCAAAATCCCAAATCAATTCCTCATAGAGCCAGAAAGACCAATTCTCAGATTCATCTGGAATAAGAAAAAACCCAGGATGGTAAAAATTATTCTCCACAACAAAATATCTTTTTGGGGTGATCACAATCCATGACTTCAAGCTCTACTATAGAGCACTAGTGATAAAAACTGGTATTGGTATGTAGACAGACAGGAAGACCAAAGGAATAGAATGGAAGACCCAGAAATGAACCCACACACGTTTGATATTTGACAAAGTAGGTAAAAACATTCAGTGGAAAAAAGACAGCATTTTTAACAAATGGTGCTGGATCAACTGGAGATCTGCATGCAGAAAAATACAAAACGACCCATTCTTATCTCCTTGTATAAAGCTCAAGTCCAAGGATCTACACATAAAACCAGACACACTGAAGCTTATAGAGGAGACAGTGGGGACAAATCTTGAACACGTGGGCACAGGGGAAAAGTTCCTGAACAGAACACCAATGGCTTATGCTCTAAGAACAAGAATTGACAAATGGGACCTCATAAAACTGCAAAGCTTCTGTAAGGCAAAGGACACAGTCAATAGAACAAAATGGCAGCCAACAAATTGGGAAAAGATCTTTACCAACCCTAAAGGGTTAATATCCAATGTGCACAAAGAACTCAAGAAGTTAGTATACAGAGAGTCAAATAACCCTATTAAAAATGGGGTACAGAGCTAAACAAGGAATTCTCAACTGAGGAAATTCGAATGGCTATAAAGTACAGAATCCTTAGTTATAAGGGAAATGCAAATCAAAACAACACTGAGATTCCACTTTACACCAGTCAGAATGGCTAAAATGAAAAACTCAGAGGACAGCAGTTGCTGGAGAGGATGTAGGGAAAAAGGAACACTTCTCCATTGTTGGTGGGATTGCAAGCTGGTAAAACCACTCTGGAAATCAGTTTGGCAATTCCTCAGAAAAGTGGACATAATACTACCAGCAGACCCAGCTATACCACTCCTGGGCATTTACCCAGAAGATGCTCCTACATGTAATAATGACACATGCTCCACTGTGTTCATAGCTGCCTTATTTATAACAGCCAGAAGATGGAAAGAACCCAGATGTCCCTCAACAGAGGATTGGATACAGAAACTATGGTATATATACACAATGAAGTACTATTCAGCTATTAGAAACAATGAATTCATGAAATTCTTAGGCAAATGGATGGAACTAGAAAGTGTCATCCTGAGTGAGGCAATCCAATAATAAAAGAACACACATGGTATGCACTCACTAATAAACAGATGTTAGCCCAAACGCTCAAAATAAACAAGTTACAATTCACCAAGCTCAAGAAGATGGAGGACTTAAGTGAGGGTGCTTCGGTTCCTCTAAGAAAGGGAACAAAATAGTCACAGGAGCGATTAGGTGACAATGTGTGGGGCAGAGACTGAAGTAAAGGCTACCTTTTTATTCTGCCCTACCTGGGGATTCATCCTATAAGCAGTCAACAAACCCTGAAGCTACTATGGGCTACAAGAAGTGTATACCAAAAAGAGCACGACATGATTGTCTCTGGAAGGAGCCCTGCCAGAGCCTTACAAATACAGAGGCAGATGCTAGCAACCACCTATTGGAGTGGGCATGGGGTCCCCAATGGAAGAGCTGGAGCTGAAGGGGTTTACAGCCCCATGGGAAGAACAATGATTTTGGTCACTCAGACGGTCCCAAGACTCCCAGGGACTGAACCATCAACCAAGAGCACACATGGTTCCATCCAAAAATGTGGCAGAGGAAAGCCATGTTGGGCATTAGTGGGAGGAATGGTCCTTGGTCAGGTAAAGGCTCAACAGAGGCCTGAACAAAGGGAAACTGAGAGGAGGGGAGAGCGAGTGTGTTGAGCAGAGAGGCATATATGTGAAGGCAGGGGGAAGGAGGAGGAGGGGTTAGGGTTCTTAGGGGAGGGGGGATATCGGGAAAGGTTTTACCATTGGCCATGTAAAAGAAGATGATATTCAATAAAAAAAATACCTCTTTTGAGCCAGTGTTTGTTATCTTTCGTGTTACCTCTCCCCACATAGACATACATAAAATGTTAGACCAAAGATCAGCCGATATGAGTGAAAACATGCTATTGGTGTTTCTAATTCTAAGACATTTTGCTGAGATAATACTTTTTAATTCTATAATTTCCCCATGAATATTATTTTATTTTTCTTTGTGCTTGAATAAAATTCTACTAAGTATATATATATATATATATATATATATATATATATATATATATATATATTACATTTTTCTTATCCATGCATCTGCTGAGGGATATCAACTGATCTGACTTCAATTATTCAATAATTTCATAGTGTATATATTTTTCAAAAGTAAAATCACTAATTTTTTTACTTTTATGATATTTAAATTTCATAGTTGCCCATAAGGATGGATAAGATAGACAGATCAGCTGGTGTGTTGAACGTATTGCCACGGAAAACTCTGGTAATATAGAATTTTACAAGAGAAATTTTCAGGCACACTGAATAAATTCTCATGTGAGTGTCTGGAAGCCATGGAAGAGGGAAAGCAGGGCAAACTTATAAAAAGGGGCACAAGAGGAAGAGAATAAGTCCTGGCCCACAGAAGTGCTGCTTCTGGTGGGGGCTGGTGAAAATAAGCAACTAATCCAGACAAAATCACACAACACTGCACAACACAATCGCTGCAACAGGTCTTTCCTGAGAGATTTATTAAAGGGAGGACGTAAGGGAAGAAAGTAAGTGGAGAGGGAGAAAAAGCATGGCTTTTTAATCAGTGTGGTTCATGGGCAGGAGGACATGCAACAGACAGTGGAAATGTGTCACTCCAGGGCAGCTATTGATGGCATTTCTCATTGTCTCAGTGTGCCTTGGGACTGACCACAAAGGTTACTGATAGTCCCATTGCTGCCAAGTCCTTCAAGGCTGGCTATGGAGGTGCTAACTGGGCCTGTCTCTGCAGCTCCAATGACAATACCTTAGAACTGAATGCTGTGCTATGGCTAACACAGCTGCCTTCTGGCTCCAGCAGCAGAAACCAGTACTAGTTAGGTCATGCTTGGCTAGAGGAGAACTTTTGTCATATGCCTGATGAGACGGGCTGGCTCCATGACAGGCTTCAAATTGGCAGTTCAGGAGATTAGGTCTAAAAACCCAGGCTTCAGGCAGATAGTCAGAAAGTGCCCTGCCATCAGAAACTGCCCCACCACCTGACCTGAAACAAGGACAATAAATGGGTCAACAGTTAACAGCCCCCTCAGAGATAGAGTAAGACAGAACCCACCTACCCTCCAGGATTCCTCAGCAACAGTTTCCAGCCACTAAGGCCCAGCATTGGTTCTGGAATGCCTAGAGATAGAGTAAGGCGAAGACCACCTACCCAAGAATTGCCCTAATGTGCTTTAAATCAGCTCTGCAAGCTCACTTAGTTGTCTGTCTTGGTAACTGGAGACGCCAACATGCTGGATTCTGCAGAATATTTGTGTCTGGAGTATCATTCTTCAATGAATCATGGACCCAATGGCAAATAGATATATATTTGGAGTAGAAAACTAAAATTGAGGAATAAGTACAGAGGCTAAGATCAAAAATAGAGTACAAGAGAAAAGGAATAAAGAATAAGATGTCTGGGAGAAACTGAGAATGGAGGTGACCCATTGGACAGATTATCATCTGGACAACACTGACCTAGATTCTCTACATTGTGGCTGTTGAATACTTTTGCATGGCCCAAGCCTGAGGAATAGCGTGCTTTCCCATGTGGCTTTGACTTCAATGTGTAGAGATTATTCTGGGCACCAAGTAAGAGACTGCCATTTAAAGCTTACTGTAACTGTCTGGGTACTGACCTCAGAAGAAAGAGCAGTGAAAGCAGCAATGATTTGGAATGGTAAGTAAACTTTCTAAGTGCTCCAAATTCTATGCAAATCAGAAGTCAAAGGCAAAGGTGGCAGAAGCAAAAGCAAAGAGAAACTAGCAAAGATAAGGAAAGCTTGCCAAGAAAATGAGATTCCTCTGCCTTCCCTTCAGTGGGGAGGGAGCCATTGCAAGTCTCTTGAGGATCTAAAGAGCTAACATCAGCAGGGAAGATTCTTATACTACTGAATAGCAGAACTGTTTAAAACTCTTGAGGAGGGGGATTTGCAGGGAGAATATTTTTAGAATTCAAGGAGAGGAAGACCTCTTCAGAGGCAGGTGCAACAATTGGGAAGAAATCCTCAGAGGATGAAAGTCTAGAGTGCTGTCCCCATGCTAACTCTCTAGTGCCAAGGCTCTTCCCTGTTTCTACGGGCAATTCCATTTTGCCTTTTTTTTCTGTTGAAAATCTGGTTTTCTTAGTTCATATTTTCATGTACTTTGAATATGACTACCCACATAATACTACCCGATTATACCTCCTCTGAATAAGAGAAAAAATTATTAGCTTGGGTCCACTCTGAATGAGGTATCCAGCGTTTCTCTCTGATGTCAAGGAAGTTTTGTATTACACATAGATTTCAAGGCTTTGTCGAGAACATGAAGTCTAGGTAGATAAATTTGAAATGTGTTCCTAATTCATGATGAATGCTTGATTTCTTAGATGCACATCTAGACAAAGAATAATACTTGATAAATTATTTTAATTAATACAATAATGTTTCATGAAATATTTTAAAAAAATGAACCATCCCATTACTCTCTAGCCTCAGCTGTCTTGCTGCCTCCATGGCTAGCCCCATGCAACAACTTACCAGTCTCACAGTTCTCTTGCTTTGGATTGTAACCCAGTAAAACCTACAGGCTTGTGATTTAGCTGTCAGATTTAAACTAGTAAATTATCAACTCACAAAACACCCACACAATGAACTCAAAACTCAATTGATATCAACACAAGCTAGATGGGGCAAACATATCCTACTTATTATTTAATCTTTTATCTAAGAAATTCCCAATACTTATGGATTCCAGGAATGTGTGGTTCTTTTTATTTTATTTTTTTACACTAACTATGAAGAGCAAACATTTACTTCAATTGAAGTATATGTTTTTTGGTCACAAAAAGAAAGAACAGTGATTAGACAGTGGTCACATCCTGTAAAAAAAAAAAAAAAAAACTTGAAATCTAAAAATTGTAGCACAATGTATCAGTTGCTGACACTTCAGGAAAAAGGAAGCACAGTAGCTGAAATATGGCACTCTTGGCAATTTATAAAATAAATAGAATGTCTTTAAATGATTGAATTTTTAGTGTATTAGTAAGAAGGTTTCACAACCATAAATAGTAAAATATTTAAAAAATATTTATATCCATCTAAGAGAATGAACTCAAAACTCAATTGATAAACATAAGCTACATCCCTAGATGGAACAAACACACCCTACTTACTATTTAACCATCTCTCTAAGAAATTGCCAATACTTACGGATGCCAGGACTGTGCTGTTTGGCTCCTCTCCCTCTCCTATGGGTTCCATCTTACTTCTTCCTCTCCTTCCCTTCTTCTCCCTCTCTGTACTCTCTGTACTCATCTCTACTTGGCTTTAAAACTCTCAGCCCGCCTTTCTTTTCCACTGCCCAATCACAAGTTCTCTTCTTAGCTTGTGCCTGCCCTCACCTGCATATTGACAGCAATCTACATTTTTTTACCATTTCTGTCTATTAAAGGGCTCTTTCCTCTCAAATATAAATTGTACACAACTATCACCATTTTGTAAATTATGAAGTATAAGATAGACCTAACATCTAGTTCATGATCTTTGACAATTAAATAGAACACCCTGTTATCTATCCTAACTTTAAAAAGGCTTAAGATCTATATGTTATGTCCTGATTAGCTTGTATAGTATCTGAAAACTATCTTCTCAAGTATGTTCTCAGTGCTAAATAGCCTGGGTTGGCTATGAAACTATAAGTAGTCTTTCAACCCTGTCAGTAATCCAAAAAATGACCAACATTATCTGAAAATATAGAAAGCCTAACTCAGCTTCTAGAACTGAGACAAGTTGTAGAGACAGCTGCCTACATATATGGCTCGTGTATGTCAGGAAGTTGGAACGTCAGTCTTTAGTCTACTGGTCCAGGATCATCTGACAGACCTTTAAGGTAGAATTTTGAAGGACTGATTATCCTGACTTGGCAGAGATTATTAGACAACTATTCTGTATAGTGCGTCCTTTTTCTGAACAGCATTTTGTCTGTAAATGTAGGTTGCTGTCTATATGCAGGTGAGTGGAAAAGGAAGGTGGGCTGAGAATTTTGGAGCCAAGTACAGAAGAGACAGAGAAGGAAGAAGAAAGGAAAGAAAGGAAGAGATAAGATGGAGCCTATAGGAGTGGAAGAAGAGCCAGAACCACACAGTCCTGGGAGCCATAAGTATTGGGGATTTCTTAGATAGATGATTAAATAATAAATAAGGTACGTTTGCCCATCTAGGGGTGTAGCTTGTGTTTATAGCAATTGAGCTTTGAGTTTATTGTGTGGGCGTTTTGTTGGTTGAGAATTTATAAATCTGACTGCTAATTCACAAGCCTTTAGAGTTTTGATTTTACTGGGTTACAATCCTAAGCAAGAGAACCTTGAGATGGGCAGTAGCTGCATAGGGCTAGCCAGAGAGTAGCTAACACTAGCATGGAATGGTACATTTTTTAATATTTCACACAACACAGTAAATTTTTAAAGTGCAGGGAATTTCACCCTCCCCAACACTATACCGAGAAAGAAAGTGTGTTCATTTACAGAGATGGAGGTTCCAATAGAACTGGAAAGAAAAAAAACAGTCTAGCTATCTGACAGACGTACTGTTTAAAGGAGACATGTGTTGAGATGTTACTAAGAAGATTCATAAGGTAGCTGTCAATCAGTACTTACAAGATGCAAGAGGGCTGAACCTCTCCTTCCCTCTTTCCCTCTTTTTCTCTCTTCTCTCTCTCCATCTTTCTCTCTCCTCTCTCCATCTCTCTTTCTCCTCCTCTCTCTCTCTCTCTCTCTCTCTCTCTCTCTATATATATATATATATATATATATATATATATATATATAAAACAGCTTTTGAGAAAGTGAAGATCTAAGGAAGTGGTTGAGGTTCTAGGAACATGTTTTGAAGTTGGTAAATGTAAGTTATAAAGGTTGGAGGACTTGAAAAGCTGAATGGTGATAGGGAAGTGATTTTAGGTGTATGGGAGGAATGAGTAGTCTTCAGATCTCTTCCCCTCATTATACCACTGTTGTATTGAGACTTTAATCTTCAGAGATTTACATTAATCAATGCAGTTCTGATAAATTATTAGTCTGACTCTGGTAAAACATTCCATTATAGATTTACTATCATAGTCACAAGCTCAAGATTTTTAAACGGCTTCCCAAGATTTTTTATGACTCAATGGTGTGTTTCTACTCTTTCTACAATGAGGATTTCAGTAAAAATTACAAATGGTAGTAATACTTGCATATGTAGAAATCATTTCTGTCTATAAACTTGAAAAGATTTAACTGTGCCTTTATGTAGGTAGCCTGAGATGAACCCACAACCTGTATAGCAAATAAAAAAGCCCGTTCCTCCTGGACTTGGCTAGCATTCCAGGTTTTTGCAGCACTCCCTCCCATAAGGACACTCCCATGTCAATAGGAAGTAACCATTAAGGATTACATAATTCCTTATTCATGAGTTATCAACAAAAGCCTGGGATGTTGAGTTTCAGAGCTAGAAAAGGGGCTGAGGTGCATTTAACATACGAAAGTAGACCTAGACTTCAGGTTTAGTCTCTACCTGTTGCCAGACAATTATGACCTCTGCCCTGAACTTTCTAGCTCAAGAGTTGGGTTTCCCCTCTTGCAGAAGCTTTTTCCTATATAATCCAGATATTTTCGGTCTTTCTTCCCTCTCCCTCTCTCTTCTCTCGCTATTCTCTCTCTATCCCCCTCTCTCTGTATGTATGTACATGTTCTTTTTCTTAAACTTTCTCTTTCTATTCTCTTTCTCTTTCTCCTCCCTTTCACCCCCCCCCATCTCCTTCCCCATGTCAGCTTCCCCAGCCTGTTCCTTGGAACCAGTGAACCAGCACAATACTTATGGACTTATCTATAAACCTACCTTTATATATTCTGATTCATCTCAAATTGGCCATTTCACCAGAGGAGGATAACTTATCAATGTGTGTGTGTGTGTGTGTGTGTGTGTGTGTGTGTGTGTTTGTGTGTGTGTGTGTTTCAAATACCAATGGGGCTAACTCATCTGAGAATATGCAGATCATTACTTATGGGCACCAGAAAAACCTGAGTGCTCAAAAGCAATTCCTCTAAATAAAGGTGAAGAAGTAGATGGGCTAAGGCTTAATGGTCCAGAAGTCTAGAAATTTTTGGCTGCTATTAAGTAACAGTGAAGAGGCTTTCTCCTGTTTTCTTGGGTAATGTTGGACTTCCATGAAGAAGCAAGGTTGTAGAGTACTTCAGGATGTAAATACCTATCTATGCATAACAGTTTTTATTCAATAAATCCTTTATTTACATCTCAAATGATTTCCCCTTTCCTGGATCCCCCTTCCCCAAAAGTCCCATAAGCCCTCTTCCCTCCCCCTTTTCCCCAATCAACCCCTTCCTGCTTCTTTATCCTGGTTCCCTACACTGCTGCACTAAGCCTTTCCCAGACCAGGGGCCTCTCCTTTCTTCTTCTTGGGCATCATTTGATATGTGGATTTTGTCGTGGGTATTCTGAGCTTCTGGGCTAATATCTGCTTATATTATACATGTACTTATATCCTTCTTCACTTTCTCTATATCTTCCTCAACACTATGGAAAACCCACAGAGACTATGAAAATGAAGTGTCATACACTAAAGTGCACTAGTGTGTGTCTGATTTTATTTCTTTTTGAGCTGGAGATATTGTAGAGTCAGTACAAAAGAAAAAAAGTAATACTTCAATTCTGAGTTCTCTAACAGCAAGAAAGCTTTTCAGTACCAAATAGTCAATATCTCCTCTCCTGATCTTATCCTAAATGTATGTTTCCAAAAGCTCCCACTTACCTAACATTCATCATTGAATTACATTTCTAGAGACTAAGAAAAATCTAAAGTGCAGGTGGCCTCTATGACATGCATCATTGTGTTTTCTTCCACCATGCTGTCAGTGTGACAGACTCCTTCAGTTTAAAGAAGCAGAATGAGGAGAAACAGGAGAGACCACAGCTCAGGGAAGTACAATGCTAATAAAACCATGGCAAGGTTGGAAAGTGCTCTCATCACTCTTAGGACTTCTGAAGTGTCACCTGAGACACCTCCTTCAGCAACCAGACTTCTGAAAACTAATGTCCCTTGTGAGGATCCTTGGCTTGTATGACAGCGGCTAATAGTATACTGTATACATTCAGTTCCCTAAGAGTGGCAGAAGAAACAACTACCTTAGATGAACTGAGAAGACCAGCTAAGTAGCTCTCAGTGGGTTCACACCCCTCCAGGTCCACAGTGCTGCTATCACCTGCTTGTGAACTGGGTGCATCTGGGCAACATGTGAGAATAACCTTGTGATGGTTTTGGGGTATCATTACATCTACCTTACCAATTAAAAGCCTGACCTCCCAATTAAGAAATCAATTTGTGGTTGAACTAAGATGTGAACAGGCCTTGACATTTCAATCCATCATGATATAAAGTTGTGAGTCTATTTTTTTTCTTAGTCGGTCGCCAGTCTCATTACAGTTAGAAAATAGATCAAAATATACTTTCTAAAAAGGGTTTATGTCCCAGTGGTAACCCAAAAATATTTTAAGAAAATAGGTTACCTTTGAACACAAGAATATTTGTCATGCTGTATTTTTCTTCTGAATCATGTAGTGAGTCTTAACATTATCCTCATTAATCCTTTCAAAGTCTTCCATGGGTAGCAAGCAAATCTGAGACTCTGCTGCTAAAACACCCCACCTGACCATGTGGCTGCACAGCATCTCAGGACCAGAAATAGACGATTTGTCTCCAAAGTTTTGACCTTGAATTTTAGAATCTAAAACTGAACCCAAAATTGACATTCTGTATGCTGGTATAGAAAGTGGGAGAATGGGAAGATTTGCTTTGCAGTTTGGGAAGGAGAATCAAACTAACACAGATAAGACCCAGGCAGGGCAGAGGTACCATGGACCCCTTGCAAATTGTCTTCTTCTGTTACAAGGTCTTGTATGGGAGCCACTTCCATCACATCCCATACCCCATAAACTCCAGAACGTGTTTATTCTGTGAAAATTGAATGACTTGTTCCAGTCTCCAAATTTACAACACAACTTTAATTACCATGGAGAATAGAGGGAAATTACTGCATTAATTACTGGATTCTTCATTTCAAATAACTCTAAAACGTTGTTTCTTAGAACAACAAACATTTGTTTTCTAGTGTCTATGAATCAGGAACCCAGACATCTACTTACTATGTACATCTGTCTCAAGGTAGCTTACTGGTTTGCAGTAAAAAGTGCCGATGTCACTTGAAGGGGTAAAGTTATCTGTCTGAGCTCAGAAAGGTGATTTGTGGCCCAACTCAGTTCTTGCATGGTCAATGTCCAGAGCCTATCTCGGTTTCTTGCCATGTGGGCCTCAACAGGAGAATGGATACTATAATGGCTAGCTTTTATAAAGGAGAGGCCTCCCAAGATGAAAGCCATGGTGTTTATGTAAGCCCGAAAGGGAAAAGGAGTCTCAGTACTGATATAGTGCTCTACTTGTGGTGAGGAAGTCTCTGAGTTCCAGTACATGGCATGGTTTCCCTGATTTCCTTTTCCTTTTTCTATTTTTGTTTTATAAGACAGAATTTCTCTGTGGAGCCTTGGCTGCCCTGGAATTATCTCTGTAGATTAAGATGGCCTCAAACTCAGAGATCTGCATGCCTCTGCCTTCTCAATGCTGGGATTAAATGTTTGTGTCAGTGCACTGAACTATTACCTCCATCCTGCTGGATAGTCATTAGTGAGATTATAGATCTTGGATAACTTGGATAACTGCTTTACTAAATCATCCTTATTCCTAGCTATAGTCTAAATATTTATCCTATACCTACAGAGAAGAGTAGCTCTCATCCCTCATCAAAGAAAATTATATTTGCAACAGAAGGCAATCATTATAGAAAATCACAACCCATCAAAACAAAGACTAAGGGCTCATACAGTATCCAGCCTCAATTGATTTATCCAAAACACAACTCCTGTATTGAATGCTTAGGGACCATCTCAGAAAAAGGGGCAGAAAGTCAGAGGAACAGTATGTTTTCTATGAATTGAGTGACCTAGAATTGACAGGTATGCTATACCCATGAAGTCTCAATAACATTGCTTGCTCCTCAAAAGACCCAAACAATAATGACACAAATAGATTTCTTCACATGTAAGGGGTGAATCTCACCTCACAGTACCCCAAGCTTATACAAAGAACTACACCCCATTGACATATTGACACACACATATACACTCTCTATGGAAAGAGCAGGTGGTATTTATATATGTACTTACATATATAATATATATATCCAAATACACATGTCAAATTATTGACCACAAATTTTTATAAGACATCCTGGCGAATAAATAAGAGCAGAACATGAGATTGTAAAGTTAAGCAGGCACATTGTAAGAGGAAGGAGTCCGTTCCTACAGAAGACCTGAGACATATGATATATGATATATTACATATATGATATATGATATATTACATATATCAAAGGACATTTAAAGAGTAAGAGGTCATGAATCAGAGAGAAAAAGAGAATGTACATGAGAAAGGTAGGAGGTATGAATGAAGAAAGGAAAATGATGGAATTATAATTTAATGTCACAAAAAGTTAAAAAACTATAATAAAAAGAATTCAAGCCCTCAGAGTGGAGGATTTCTTAAAGAGCAAAAAGTAGAAAATAGACTGTTGACTTCTGGTTTCTGCTTTCCATTTTCTTCAATAGAATTTCCACATATAAATTCTGAGCAGTATTTACCTTTTATGTTTATACTACTTCCCTCTGTTTTCACTGTATCCTGCCCTGCAGTCAAGGTTTGCCATCTCCCTACTCATTCTTTGCTCTCTTCTCTTCTGTCCTTTATGATAACTCCCAGTTTAGCCTGAATTATGCCAATCTAACGGAAAAACTGCCCTATTAAAAACTAAACAAAGAATTATATTTATATGATAACTATACCCTTTTGTTTTGATGCATGAGGCTTTTCTGGGCATGGCTTTCCAGAAATGGTAGATAAAGCTTTCTGGATGGCATAGTCAATATGTGCTTATTGTTCTTCTCACAGCTGGCACCAGCATGTCTCTCACATCCAGAAGCATGTTACATTTTGCGAGTAACAAAGAAGCAGGAGGAGAATATTGAATCACAGAAAAATTAGAATGGGATGCTTAGGTGGGATCAGCAAGTATCAGCCTGCTCAAGGCCAAGTAGCTGTGTGATGGGATCATACACAGGAGGTGCCTCTGTCTTGGGGTGCCAGGTACCTGGGGAGTCCATATCTTTATTCATCCTCTAGACATAAATGAAACAACTTTCCTGTCAGCACACAGGCAGAGAGAAAAGACAGCCAGAATTCAGAATTTTCACATTAGAGAGATACTATGCAAGAAAGAGCATGTGTGTGCTTGTGTGCTTTTGGGTGCTTGTGTGTGTGTGTGTGTGTGTGTGTGTGTGTGTGTGTACGTATGCCTCTACACGTGCATGCGTACTTAGTGTATTCCACGGGTCTATAAGTATACACATCTGGATGCCTTTGTTTGAGTGGCTTGGTGCCTTTATGTTTTGGGTTGCCAGACATGTGGATATATGTAAACATGTATTTCTTTTAAATTTTTTCCTCTAATTGCTACATAGGGACACACCCAATACTGATTTCAGTATTATTTAGAGCCACACCTGCACAAACACATACACATTTAAAGCCACACCTAACCCCCACACACACATATGCACACAAACACACATATTTTTGAGCATATCTGTGAAGTTGACACCAGTATAGCTCACTGGGATGAAGCCCAGATAACCTAATTCTTATATTCAGGCCAACAGAAGCAGCATTCAGCATTCTCCCCAGCAGAGAAGGTATAGTGAGGAAAATCTACCCATGCTATTAAAAACAAACAAATACTGCTCTCCCAATCCAGTGATTTTCACCTTCTTTGTAATGTGTGGGTCAATGTGCATATTATAGCCAATGTAAGAGTATAATAAAATGAATGTGGTGAGCATCACACTGTGAGATTGTGTAGCAAGGTGCAGACACTCCTGAGAGTCCAGCTGTCAGCCTCTTACCTGTTAAAAGGACCATTATATTATTGTCTGTAGGTAAATGAGGCAAGGACACTTTTCAGTCTGAGGAGGCTTTTGGGGGTGGGGGAGTGTAGAAGACATCTTTGTTCCAGAATGCTCTCTCTTACAGGTACAGCTGTGTCATTGTGTGCTGTTTCCTACACATGCATACTCTCTTACAAATTCCATTACTTGCCGGCTGAGTCTTCAACATATCCTCAAACTTAATTTTTATGCACAGTCCTTAGTTAAAATTACTATATTGTATTTTCAGAATTAATAATGTACCATGGAAGAGCCTTTGCATTTTAAATAAATACGATTAAGGTGACATGGTTACAGATAATTTCATTTTCAATTGCATATCTGATATGCGACATGACACAGCAAGATGTGAAATGAAAGAAAATTGCTTAGAGTCTGTGAAGGTCCTCTGGTTAGATAAGTAAATGGTCTACACTCTAATGGTTTCATTTCAGTCCCCCAGTGTAATCCTGATTAAAATACCATGCCACAGAAAATTTTATTGTAATAGAAAAGCCTATGCTATAAAAGCATTTTGTGGCATTTCTACCTCCTATTTTGTTAAAGGGTTTCACATCTATTATTCCTGTGCCTTAGTTTTTAGCTGAATTACCCTTCCCCTGCCCTTCCCCAAACAGAAAAACTTTCAAATAAACAATTTAAGAACACATTCTTCTCCTCACCATAAATATTCTTTCAGAACTTTCTATTTGTATTATTTCAAATTTACATGTATTTGTGTGTTTGTGGGTAAGGTGGTATGTTAGTACGGGTATTCACAGAGTCCAGAAGAGGGCTTTAGGTCCCCTGAACTGAAGTTCTGGATTGTTTTGAGCTGCCTGGTGCATGTGCTGTGAACTGAAGGGTTATCTGGAAGAACAGAAGGAGCTGTCAGCATCCGGTGTCTCTTTGCCTCTGTGTACATCATTCTCAATAGAAGAAATTTTAGAACTTAGGATTTATCTTCCAAACTGTCTTCAAGAAAGAGACTGGGGACTAGGCAAGGCCCCTGTCATTCTTCTTTCCAAGCAAAGACAGTTCCCCAGGGCCTTTCCAGCACAAAAGCCTAGGCGTGTATCACTGTGATGACTATTGGTGGTACCAGACCCATTCAGCCTTATTATGTAGCTGCGTATGCATTCTACAGGTATACCTTCATGAAGAAACCCAGTGCTCTCATTTACAAACTCAGCACTAAACTTAGATACTAATATTTCCACAGGCCTTTTATAGACTGAAAGCTCAAGTCCTACTTCAGTTCATATGTTGAAATCTTGACTGATAATATAAAACGGAAGGTGACAGGGAGATCAATCAGTCACAAGATGGGAGCCGAACTGTCTGGGTTTAATGCTTTCTAAGAAGAGACACAGATGCAGAAATCTTCTCTTCCTCTCCCTCTCCCTCACCCCTCCCCTCCCTCTTGCCCTCCCCTCCCCTCCTCCTCCCCCTCTCACCATCCCTCCTCCCCTCCCATCCCTTCCCCTCTCCTCCCCTCCCCTCCCTCCTCTTCCACTCTCCTCCCCCTCTCCCCCTCACCATCCTCCTTCCCCTTCCTCTCTCCCTCTCCCCCCTCTCTTTTCCTCCCCCCTCCCTCTCCCTCTTTGCCTGTTTTGAAAACATGTTCAGGGGAACCCTACCAATATCCACCTTGGATTTTTCCAGCTTCTAGGACTACGAGAAGTAAATTTCTACTGTTTGAGTTACCTGATCAAATATAATGTACTCTGAGGACCCATGTGTTGACATTTCCTAGCACCTCTTGATGCTGGGAGGTAACATCTTAAAAGATGAATGGAGAATGAATATTCAGTTACCTGAGCTTGCCTGTGGTGGAGATGCTGATCCCCCACGCCCTTTCTGTCTCTCTATT
Organism: Apodemus agrarius; assembly: GCA_964023405.1. Taxonomy (NCBI): domain Eukaryota; kingdom Metazoa; phylum Chordata; class Mammalia; order Rodentia; family Muridae; genus Apodemus; species Apodemus agrarius. The sequence goes on along the minus strand of OZ030016.1, from coordinate 82,066,310 downwards.
CGCTTCCTGGTGAATAAGCAATCCCTTCCACCTACTCCTACTAGCATGGTGCAGCAACCTAAAACACTGAACCAAGATAGATTTTCTTCTTTTTTTTTTTATGATAATGGTGTCAGATAATTTGTCGCAACAATTTGAAGATAAATTACCCAAACTAAAATGAGCTACATTTATTCCAGGAAACATTCCTTTGAGGAAACATTGTAGAAATAATAGAGAGCCATATTGACCTAAAACATAACATACATTGTGTGACTATATCCAGAATACTGACAGAATATTCTAGAAGCAAAGGATCATACAGCTGGCTGACACATCCTTGAGTTCCAGCCTCAGAGCACAGACCAGCTATTTTGATCATGCCCTTCACTGCTGTCTGGCTCTTTCTCTTTTCCCATACTCTTCAGGCTATATTACCCCTTAAACTAAATTTTCTCTTTTCACTTTAACTACTTAAACTGTTCAAATATATAGAGATGTTCACTCCTAGGAAGCTATGCAGCAGATTCATACTGTTTCTGAAAGTCTCAAGAGCTGATTGCTGATTCTGCAGCTTCATCTGAATTCCCTGCATTGCAAAGAGGAACTGTTGCAACTACCTTCTGTTGGGTCATTTGGATCCACCCATCCTTTCTCCTAGGCCAGTGGTTCCCAATTTTCCTAATACTTAAACTCCTTAAAACAGATGCTCATGTTGTGGTGACCCAATCCATATATTACTTTGTTGCTACTGCCTACTGTAACTTTGTTGCTACTGTATATTGTAAGCTTTCTACTAATATGAATCATAATATCAATATCTGATATGCAAATATCGGATATGTAATTTCCAAAGGCATTCCAACCTACAGCTTGAGAACTGGAGACCTAATGTCTCCATCTCACAGGTAGGCAGGACATTAGGTCACAGGATAATTTGGTAGATACTATGGAAAAGATCTTCTCTTTTACAAGTCTAACACAGATAAAGTTATCTCAGCTGCTCAGGTACCTGTTTTGTGAGTTAGAACTGACAGACTCTGTTTCGCCTGTTACAATAAAAGTTTATTCTGCTTGACTTTGGAAGATTGGAGATAAAGGCCAGGATGCCAGCACAAGTCTATTCTTGGGAAGGCTCTGTCCTATGCTTGTAGATAGTGATGTTTGTGCTGTGTACTCCTCTGGGAACATACGGGCATAGGTTGTTAGAGGGCACCAAGACCATCACAAGAGATTCTGCACACTTAAGATCTCATTAACACCTACTCACACAGGTTCTATTTCAATCACACAAGAATTCGGGCTATGGACTCTAGAGCAGAGAAAGCATTAAGTACGACACATCCTGAGGCAACTTAGTAAATTACACACTTCTGTTCTGCCTTGCATTGGACAGCATTTTAGTGTTATCCTCATAGTAGTACTGTGGATGCTCAACATTTTTTTTTATTCACCCTTACCCCTGGAATAAAATTCAATCAAATTGTATCATGAGTTTTGCTTTGTTCTGCTTTGTAGTCGATTTTGAAAAGCATATTCTCCAACGAACACCCCAGTAGTTTCCTCTTTCCAGTCTATCCATGTATTTCATTTCCCTGTGGAATTTTTCTTTTTCCACTTGTCAAGAAGTGGTCTGTGCATTATTCATGGGTAGAAACTTGTTCAACAAGGAAAACATCACTAATGTCTCTACCTCAACATCAAAGTCTCTCATGTGTCTCAACTTTGAGATTCATCTTACAGACTCAATAATCTCCCTTCAAAGTACTTGTCTTAAATTATCAGTCATGTATCCAGCATGTTCACAGTCCTTCTGCACAGATTACCTGGCCCTGTAAAGCCTTTGTTTTCAAAGGCTTAATTCAAAGTCAGAGTTTATTATGCTTTTTCCTAAAACTGTCATTTCCTGGGTAAGAGTGAAGTTTTTACAAAACTTCTGGAAATAGACAACTAAATCCAAGTGCAGAATTCATTTTAATGATTAACAAACAGAAGTGCCAATAATAGCAAAATTAGATAGTTGGGTGATGTTTGTTATAATGACCCTTCTTGCTCTTGAAATATATGTATGGCATTGCACTGTTTATTGATAATATCCTCAAATCACTTCAGCCTGAAAGTTAGTGTTAGGGAGGGACAAGGAATGTGAAAAAAATATATTTTCCCCCAGAAAACCTATAGATGAATGAGATAAAGTAATTATATAAAAAACTATCATGTTCTTAAACAATTGAAAGCAAAAATAACATGAAGTTTGCATTGTAGCATTTATGTTTATTTTTAGCAATCAGAAGGCAGAGGCAGATATATCTCTGAGGTTGAGGCCATCCTAGACTACCTAGTGGGTTTCGGGGCAGTCAGAGCTATGTAGTGATACCCTATTTCAATGAAACCCAAATCTTGGAAGTGACTAGAATGAGCTCATGCTATCTAACTAAGCTGACACAAAGCCTTATCTCATAAAGACATTCCTCAGAAACACATGAATTTGTTCCAGGACAGATTCACAAAGAAAAAGGTATGTGTATTTGTGCACAAGCATACATACATATGTTAGGAGTCCATCTTGCAGAATCTGAAATTGAGGCAAACAAGTGTGCATAGTTTGCTAGCATTTGTTGAAGAGATTTTATATGTGTGTGTGTGTTTGTGTGTGTATGTGCGCACGTGCACGTGTGCATGCACATGTATGCACGCATGTTTGTAATGTCTATTTGTATACTGTATAGATGGGAATATATGTGGTTTTATGAAGAAGTGCCCAAAATCACAGCCCATATTTACTACAAATATTACAACAGGTCTGGATGTGGGTTACATGAAAGAATTTCCCTTTCAGTTTATATATTTGAATTGTGTATATTTTCTACTTTTACCCATGACTTTTGCTTTATTTATATGTATCTTCAAGGTATCTTCAAAGTGGCATTGAGTTTATGTTTTTTATATTAAATGGATTTTCAGAAAAAAATGATGTCCCCTAGGATATACTGACATTTCAATGACCATTGTTTCAAATGACCATATGAAACTTGATTTCGGAAGGCTATGTGGATGCTGATGTGCCACTGTGTGTTAGATGATTTATATTTGGCTGCCACAGTCAAGATATGCATCATAGGATTTCTGACATTAGCATTGGAAAATTTTTTAACAGCTTTCATAGTGTACTGAGGATATGGATTTCAGATTTGAACCCCTTCTAGAAAATTCACTTCTTCATCTGGAGAAAGACATCAATTCTATGATTCGTTGAAGCTCAGGCAGTCAAAGCTGTCTTAGAAGTTACAAGATAACCATAATTCTTTTTTAGTCTTTACTAAAGATGACAAATTGTTTCTATACACAGTAAGAGGATATAGTATAAATGGGAAATTGACATTTGTGGTTAAAAAATAAAGTTAAATTTTATCACTTAAAAATTGCTTGACTAAAAAACTGTATTTACAGAAATCAAGATAGGGAGAAGGAAATATTAAACAAGGAACTAGGAAACTGGGAAATCTCAGTCCCTTAACTGAAATGACAATGATTACCTGACATGTCATATGCCCTCTCTATTGTCATTTTCCTTAGTCTGTAGTGAGAATTAAGATAACTAAGAAGTAATAAAAATTGACAATTGGATGACCAAATAATAGAAAATAAAAGGTCATGTGAAAGTCAATAGTGCTATGACTGAAATAATATACCAACCAACACTGCATGATTAAATTGAAGTTTTAAAATCCAGAAAATATCTAGATTATTGTAAAATATCATAACTGAAATATTTCCCTCAAATGTGTTTTAGTTTTCCCAGCTATGGCACTCTCTTTTTCCCTGTGTATCTCAAATTTTAGTTACACAAAGCAAAATCATACATCTCCCTCCTCGGATCTCTTTCTCTGTCCAGGATCTTCATTCACATTACCAGAAGTTAAGCAGGAGGAAACCTAGAGTCCTTAGTGTTTCTTAAAATCTTATCCACACTGTATATCAGCCTCACCACGAAATCCTAAGTTCATGTCCAACCAGCTAGCCCATCAGCAGCCTTCCTGATATCCTCCCCTAGCTGAACCTATTTCCACCTTAATTTGTAGAAGTGCTCACTGAAGCCACAGTTTAATCCCCATTTGACCATAGGTGTACCTCCCCTTTGCAGGGAGGGGTATGCTTAAATCACTGACTGGAAAGACTCCCTTGCCTAAGATGGTCATAATTAAGTATAAATGAGTAATGATGCACCATTCCAAGACATTTCTCCCAGGAAAGAATTTTCTCTATAATTTGGGTTCCTAATAGCACTCAGTAACAATCTATAAAAATATAAAGAACAAATTACAGGACCTTTGTCTCCTTAGTTGTCCCATTATATTTTCCATGTCATCTGTATTTTTCATTCACCAGTTGAGATTGACAAGTGGTGGCTGCTATGAGCATCTTTCAAAGGAAGTTTGGTAGGGAAAGGGCATGTCAGTCTCATTAATGGAGAGATCTGACTCTCACATGATTAGGCAAAGATATTCATTAAACAATTAAACATTCATCAGAAGCAAAGGATGGTTTTGCTATGCATTATTCTCTCCTTACCAGCAGTTTCCCATATGTAGTCACTGTCTGCAGAACCAGAAGCATCAGGAAACAGCACAGTAAAGACATTTCAGTCAATGTAATATGTATAAATGCACAAGACTACACCATACATTAATCATGGGTGGAGTGGTTTTAAAAATTAACTGATTAATGAAAACATTATTCAAAATTTGGAGAGTGCATGAAGTATAGACAAACTAGTAAGAGGGTCAAGTAAAAATATTCAAAATTAAATCTTTGAAGACATTCTTTGGCTGAGATACAGTGTTATAAATTTGGTGACTTTAGTCTATAGTTTAAAGACAGGACATTTGAGGAGGCAATATTTGAGCCCTTAGTAGATGATTTGATAAATCTTGGTTTGCCTTCATGTATAATTATCACATACTATTTCAGGTGCAAAATAGTAACAGCTGCACAGGTTACTACTCTTCTTTAAAAAAGTTCCTAGAAGTTGGTTCAAAAGAGAGGATAAACATCCTCAGTCATAGATCATGGATGATGTGCAGTTAAAGACTGTTAGGTATGGACTAAAATGATGTGCCTTCTTCCTGGAAGGCTGGGAGGATATGACTGAAGGTCCAAGCTTCTTCTCTTAGGGTAAGGATTATCCTTATCTAGGATGGTATCTTTCCTAGTGTCTTCCTTTTTCTCTTATTTCTCCCTATATCCTGTAAGGATAATGCTGCAATAAAACCAGACATATATCCTGTGTTCCAGACAATGCTTATGTAAGAGACCTGTTCATATATGGATTCTCAATGATGATTATAGGTCAAAAGTGACCATCTATAACCCAAGATTCTCTTCATGCATCTTCATTTGTCTTCTCCAATGTACCCCCTCCTGCTTTCCCATAGATATTGTCCATTCTGATTCCTTGTCATCGGTCACTTTTCTTAATAGGAGATGAATCCAATGTGAATGGATGCACATAATTTTCTTGTATAGCCACTCCTCTAACTATGGCATTTGTGATATTCATCTTCACAAATGCTTTGAGTCATAATTGATACACTTGACCATATAGATAATAATCCATTTCATGAAAGCTTTATGAAATAAACCTACATTTTGGATAGTAAATAAGCATTTAATATTTTCCAAATTATGGCTATAATGAATAGTGCTATAAAAAGCATTGTTATCCATGAATTGGTGTACATATTCACATCTCACAACCAAGTTATTGTATGGCTAT